>VBSM01001124.1:31044900-31101390 GCA_008086735.1 Cheirogaleus medius | reverse complement strand
AAAAAAAAAAAGCATTAGTGATCTTGTTTCTGGCTCTTGGATAAACACTATATATACCAGTAACAAAGCCTACAAATGGGAGATTTGGTCTCAGAGAAAGTGTTACAACTTAACTATGTTTTCCTGCTATGATTTTGTGAGGTCTGTCATTCTGTTACCTGATATAACCAGGTGTTTATGACATGGGTAATACACAGACAATGACACGGACCGCTTTTGATGATGTTTTTGTAACAAATAGCAATTTTTTAAAGTTTCAAAAATGACACCAGACCAGAACCAGAAGTTATAAAGAAGTAATAAATAGATTTGATTACTAGAAACACACGAACAAAAATTCTCAGAGAGAAATCTATATGGCAAAAAATTCAAACCATAATCCAAGAGAAAAAGTTTGCTGTATGTTATAAAATAAGCTAATATCATTACCGTGGAAAGAGTTCTTATGAGTAAGACAATTATACAAATAACAAGAAACAGGAATAGTAAATTTGTTTAAAAAATAGAGATAAATGACCAAAAACACAGGGAAAAACTTTCACATTCACAAATACAAATTTTATATTTTATTTATTAGGATAATAGTGCTTTGTGTAATTGGGGGAGTGAACCCACTAAAGATGTGGCTATCAGAGTAAAGCTTCTAAACAATCCTGAACATTTCAACTTGTCTATGGTATGGGAAAAATGTGAATACAATGAACTATTATAATAAAAAGAATGTAGGTAAAAAGTATTCTAAAACAGAACTGTAATATGTAAATACTTATAGCATGTTTGACTATATATTTATTGCATTAATCAAACACATTATGAATTCATTAATTAACATAATCACCCATTTAATTTATAAATTAAAAGTGCCTACTTTGAACAAGCCATTGGGCTGGGAATATTATGATAAAAATATTCAGACATAATCTCAACTTTTGTGTGTGTGTATGTGGGTTCATACATACATATAAACACACATATCCATGTATCTGTATCTAAGTCTTTATATTTAAAGCATAATTATAATTGTTATAAGAGCTATGAATAGAGTGGCCAACTTAGTGCTTGCCTAAGACTTTCTCAGTTTTAAAACTCAGAACCCTCTCAGTCTCAGAGAAACTGGGATGGTGGTAACCCTAGGAAGAGAAAGTGCAGGTCAAATGGGAATAATGTGCACACCAACATTCATTTTCTATAAAGATAATCACGTTGCCTCTTTAATGTACATAATAACTTCCAGGAATAATGACACTTTCATTAATCAAACCATAAGAGACTGGAAAACTCCATGTGAATAAAAAATTTCCATAAAACATTCAGTAGCATCTTCATAAAACACCACTTAAAGTAGGATTCTGCAAAGTAGGATAAACTTTTATATAAATAATACCATGAATGTGGGCATTAAAATCCAAATGCTTAAAAGAAATGGTATTACAGTAGCAACAAACACACCTACTGGCCAGATCTTGGTTTCAAATGCCATTCTCCATTAGAAAAGAACCAAGGATGCTTGGAGAAATAGCAGATTATAGGACTTGGGCACAAAATATATAATATGAGCCTGGATGATCTGGTACTGCCAGAAAGTAAGAAAATGATAAGATAAAGGTAAGAAAATGATAAGACAAAGAACACACACACACACACACATTGACCAGAGATGTTAAAGATAAGAGAAAGAGCTTCCAATGGCCAAAACTGGAACAATTTGAGCAAGAAAATAAATAAAATACCATTGAATTATACCCACCAAATAAAATAAATGCTCATGACTCGATGCTGATATAAATACATGGGTTTATAAATTTATAAATGCAGGAGAATTCTAAGTAAATTATGTAAATACTCCTTCCTAAAGGAGGGAGAGCATAACTTCTCGCTCTTTAAGTGTGGGCTGTGTATAGTGATTTCCTTTCAAAGAGTGCAGTATGGAAAGGGAGCAGGGAAGAGTAACTTTACAGTGGGGAAACGTGACAAACAGTACTTCAGCCAGTTGATCACAACAGGCATCCACAGTCATAAATCATGTTCACATATGTACCTTTCCTATGATGTGCTAAAAATTGCACTTTACCTCTGTGATATTCTTTCAAAAGACCTATAACCCCAGTCAAATCATGAGAAAAACATCCCACAAAATATAACCAAGGGGCATCTTACAAAATACCTTACCAGTACTCCTCAAAACTATCAGGGTCCTCAAGAATAAGGAAAGTCTGAGCAAATGTTTCAGTGAAGAGAAACCTAAGGAGACATGACAGCTAAATGTCACATGGTGTCTAAATCTAAAATTGTTCCAAAAAATTAAGTCTATTAAAAAATCTAGTTTTGAACTGGGCACCAGTTATAGTGAATTTGCACTTCCTAATGAATACTTTTAACATGTGCATTTACATCTAATGGCTAAAGTATTTGAGTTTTAAGACATGTACAAGAAAGGTAATGGAATTCTCATGTATTGAGCTCTTAATAGGAGGTAGCACTGGTGATAGCTATTTTCATGTATATCATTATCTTTAATTTCCAAACTCTATGAAATAGACACAATTTTCTATTTCACAGACAAGGAAACTGAGCTCACTGGAGGTGAAACTGAGGTTAAGTTGATCAAGGAGAAACTGTGAATTAAGATGCTGAGATTTAAACTCAAAGTGTATGACTACTATCCCCCTGACTCCAATTTTCCATGCCTCCTACAAATTGGGAGGGATTTACCAGACTTCATAAAATCTCCTGATTACTTACTTAAACCTCTTTGATGTACACAGAATGCATCAAAGGTGAACATACTCCAGAGATGTCTACTAGCTTGGTTCTCATACACATGAGGAAGAATGATAAACTGGAAAGATCACTGGGCACTCAGCTGGAGGCCTAGTTTGAAGCACCTTCTTCCACGCACGAGCTGTGAGACTGTGGGTAACCTGCCTCAACTCTCTGGACTTCAGATCCCACATGGGTAAAAATGGCCTATTAGACTGTACACTCTTTGAGTGGATGGGCTTGGTCTTACGCAGGGTGGTACTCCCGGCACCCAAAGTGCAGCCTGCCCCTTGCAGGTCATGCAACAAACACATCTCTACTGAATTAAACTAAACTTAAGATTCATGGCAGACCTGAGTCCAGATCTCAGGTCATCAATAGATTGTTTAGGGGCAACTTGGCAAAGAGCTGTCATAGCAGCTAGAATTTATAAAATCTGTATTATTACTGCAAACATCTTGGAAATCTATGATTTAGGATACACACGCTTTATTGCTTTTTAAGAGGCTACTTATAGTTTAAAAGATTCATTCTCAGAAAAGGAAACATGAGTACCACTGGATGGAAATATGAAGCAAATGCACAGAATATGAAAGTCGGCAGCCCCGGGGAAGGGCCATGCAGGGAGGCAGGAGAGATCTGTAGGATTAGTCCAGCAGTTCCAGGGAGACTGGGCTCAAGGAATAGCAGGGCCTTCAGACACATAGGGAAAAAAAAATGACAAAACAGCAATCCCACCCCAGTTGAACTTCAGCATTTGCTGAAAATGAAACAAGAGGGTAAAAGAAGGTACTGATGGGGGCTTTGCACCCTCTCTTCTCATTCCAGACCCAGTACAGCACGAGGTGCCCACGTTCCCCTGCAGGAGTTGGCCCACATGTCCAAGCTCCATCCACAACCCCACAATGCCTGCAACAGCGTCCCTAGGCCACCCTAGGGATTCCTCCACCACACTTGGGAGAACAAACCTTGAGGAGAGGCTCCAGGCCTTTGGGGCTGGCTTGGAACATTTGCACAGGGAATTCCCGGAGGCTGAGTATTGGGAGCATGATTGAGAACAGTACAACTCAAGGTGTGTCCATAAACAGCTACTGTCTGTAAACTGTTTGTTACAGGTCCTCAACAAGATATATTCAAAAATTGACAGTAGGGACTTAGACATTTCACAGCAACTTGATTGAGTACTTTTATGTCTGTTGAAATGAGTAAGAAAAAAATTGAAGCTTATAATTTATATTTCTTTAAAAATATCTTTTATCTTTCTAGAAATGTATTTTTATTATATTTTTATCAAAGTATTGATCCTTGAAAGAGTAGGAGGAAGAAACTGGTCCTTGCCCCTAGAGAGTTTGATAAACACAGGTCGAGAAGGGTACACACACCCCTGACCTATTGATTCCTCACTGGAGAGGAGATACGGATTGAGAAGAATAACGGTGGGACGAGGACAGAGTGGAGCTCTCTAAAGCTCAGAGTCCGGTACAGGAGTCCTAGATGCCCAAGTTGGCTAGATGACTCTTTTCCACAGTTTTACAATGATTGAGAGTGGGCCATGGACGCTGATCAGAGAGTCTGTAGCCCACCTATGGGTTCACGCAATGTTAGCACACATTTGAGACCATCGTTGCATATCTAATTGGATTTTAAACTTTAAATGAAAATATGCAAAGGTTCCTTGTTTTTGAATTATCATTTTGCTTAATATTTTGCTGAATTTTCTCTAGCCTGCACTCAACAAAAAATCAGTTTGAATTCACATTTAATTACTCTGAATTCATACTTAATTACTCTTTCACCAAAATTGCCTTTACAAACCTTCCTAAATTTAGTATCGAATTACTGCAAATTGTAACTATACTCTGGCCAGAGAGAGTCAAAAGAAAATGAAGCAGTTGGTCTGTAAAAATGTGATACATATTTCTTTTTGTCCATATTGTGCGTTTCAGGAGAAAGGAGCAGGAAAAAGAGAAGACGAAATAAAGAGGAGTAAAAAAAGTTGAGAAAGACACAGCAAGGAAGAAAAAAAGAAGAGCTAGAAATACTATTTTAGTTTTTATTAAATTGAGTTAAAAATAATGAAAATAATCATTATAGGACAGCTAAAATGTACCAGTCACAAGTGTGGCACTTTAGATTTATCATCTTTAATCACACATATACACAAATACCCATATACTACTTCCAGAAGGAGAACATTGTTTTCCCCATTAACAGAAAAAGTTTTCACGGAAATAAAATATTGGTAAGTAGTTAATACAGTTAGGGGCAAAATTGGAACTCAATTCTGTGACTCCAAATCTTTCCACTGCACTACACTAAGTTTGTTCTTCTTATAAAATGATCTTAAACATACATATATAGTATATTGTTTTTTAATGATTAGACCTTTTTGAATACTCTGCTTGCAAAAGGTATGCATTTATTGCAATACCTACTAGCTGTAAAAAATAAATAAAAGTAAAAGACCATGTTTAAGAGACTTGGCCATCCAATGTCAGGTTGGATAAACACTTAGAAGCATACACCAGCCATATTTGAATTATGCGTGTGCAATGGAAAGTCTCTCCACTTATTTACAGAAAAATTTAAAATATATTGATATCTTCAGGGGAGAATTGAAATAATATTCAACCAAATTATTAAGGACTCCACATTAAGTTATCTTCTGTATGCACACAATGGTACCAGGCTCCAAAGCTATGTCCCCTTTTGTTTGGAAATTAAAACAACATAACAAAAACACCCTCAGTCTTTCCCAATTCTGAAGACACACATACAACCAAACACTAAATTTAGAGATTATTTATAAGGTTGTCAGCAGTAAGTATGGCATGTTCCTGCTAAACTATTTGGGGGATTTTTGCTGGCAACGATACATTTTATTTCCTATGATTAAAGAAATTAGTAAACTCTCCACCTCAGGCCAATTTACCAGTGAAACCTTTGTGAAATATGGAAGCAGTTTTTTTAAGACAGAAAGGGGAGATATTTAATGTGTGTATGAGAGTGCTAGAGCACTATCAGAGGGAATACACACAAAAAATGATGATGTTATACACTAGAGCAATGGAGAAGAGCTGGACTGACGTGGGTGCAAACCTACTGTGATCTCAATAACACATGCTGAGAGGGAGTTAGGATGGGGTTAGGGGCTAGCAGAATGCACAAAAGTGTGCAGCTGGCCTATACAGAGAGTACATGCATATTAACGAACCTTGAAAAGTGCTCTGGCTACTTCTGCTTCACCCTGGTAGGTTTAACCTGGCAGCAGGGGCATTTCAATAGAAATATTTATGTCAATTGGCCACAGGCATAATAGTTCAGTCTTCCAGAGGGGCTCAGAATCCAGGGTTGTGTTCTTCCCCAGTGAGTAAGCAGTGTGCTAGGTTATTGTGGAAGGAGTTCATAGTGGGTGTGCCAACACAACAAGGAGGGAGAATAAGACTGCCAGTGGCTCTGAGCATTAACGAGGCATGCACAAGTCAATGGAATCGAGGCTTGGAGCAAAAGGACTAAAAATGGACTTGGCCTCAATGTACAGAATGATGCCATGGCTACAGACATGGAACCTGCCTACCTGAGTTGGGATAACCTATAAATCTGGACAGGGCTGAGCCTGCAGAAGTTTAAGGCTGATTAGAATGAGCAGCAGGTGAGCTATGGACAATGCACTGTGAAGAGAGAGTTCTGTGAAAGAGGGAGCAGAGTATAATGGTTAAGTGCATGGAATCTCCTGGTGGTGGTAATGATGATGATGGTGAGGATAGTGATAGAACTTACCGCAAAAAGTTGTCAAGAGAATTAAATGTTAGTTTTTGTGGATTGCTTAAAACAGTTCCTGGTAAGCCATGTTAATGTTCATAAACAGAAATGGAGGAATGTTGCTTTTTTTGATTAGACTGCAGAGGTACCCAGGCCTGAGGCTGGGTACTATGATGGAAAACCAAGTAAGAGTTATTGATTTTACTCAAAGATAACTTTTTTCAATTGAAAATCCTTAAATGAAGCTTCTAAGTTAGCACTTATCTCCTATTTCACATTCAAAAGAAAAAAAAAGAGAGCAAGTGAGCTTTGGTTGAATAGCTAAACATTCTTCAAACCAATTTCTGAGACTTCCCTTGATGTACTTTATAATAAAAATTCACCTTTTCAAGGGTAATGGGAGAACTAGATTTTAGGAAGGTAATGGAACAAAAATTGTGTATGCAAGTAGAATGTTTGAAGAACAGAATGTCCTGATAGTTTCAAAAATACCAAGTCTTAACCACATGGTGGCACCAAAGTGCTTTTCAAAGATTTGCCTTCCTGCTTTTATACATTTGTTGCACTCACTGTTTTCCTTCATCTATCAAATATAATAAGTAAAAACTACAGAGCATTCTTCATCCTCTAAAAGAGAACAGGAAACCTGACAGTTAAGTTTCTCTTGGTAACAAATCCCAAATGTGACACATCAATGGATTTCAAATTGATACGAGGTTAAGGTGGGGAATAAGAATAGATGGAAAACAGCCTTATTAAAATGTGCTACAATTTCAGAGACAATAACCTCTTAGAGAGGATGTGGTGCATCTTCCTGTATTTACGATATGTCTGGAGAAATAGTTTAAATGTTTTGGAGAAATTAAAATTAGAAGTATATAGGCATATTTTCAGGGAAGTATAATACACCCTGCCAGCAGAAGCAGTGAGGTGGGATTATATTTTTGGCACTAGGATTGCAGACGGCTTTCAGTATATTTCACATCAACCTCACAGTTGCATGGAGGAAACTCTTGGCTCAACCTTATTGCATGTGTTGACATATGCCTTTTGTGTAGATAGCAAATGTTTAAGATAACAGTGGTTGAAATAAACAAAAAGGCAGCCAAAATCGAGATGCTGTATTGACTGACAATAAGCCACATGTTACTTAGTATATTTTCCTAACTTTCACAGCTTACAAACATCCCCAAATAAAATATTTGGGTAAGTAAGGCATGCAAACTGATTATTTATCATTATAGATTTGAATAGATTAGCCTAAAGCTGTGCTGTCAGAAGGGCACTCTGTTTTATAAAAGGAGAGAAATAGCCACCTCATTTTTAACTGGTCAGAAAAAACTGTGAAGGTGGAAAGATCTATGATTACTCTTCTTTTTCAAGTCATTGGTTTCACAAAGTTACTGAGCTCTAGGTTTTGCTCTCATAGGCAAATGAATAAAAAATGTAAGGTAAAGATGAATGTTATTTCAAAACAAAACATTTACAATAGCTACAGATAAAATAAAATGCTTTAAGAATAAACTTAACCAAAGAAGTGAAAGATTTCTATCATGAAAACTATAAAACATTGATGAAAGAAATTGGACACCAAAAAATGGAAAGATATTCCATGCTCATGGATTAGAAGAATCAATATTGTTAAGATGTCCATACTACCAAAAACAATATACAGATTCAATGCAATCCCCATCTAAACACCAATGACATTCTTCACAGAAATAGAAAAAGAAATCCTAAAATTTATATGGAACCACAAAAGACCCAGAACAGCCAAAGCCATCTTGACAAAAAGAACAAAACTGGAGGAACCACATTACCCCACTTCAAATTATACTACAGAGCTGTAGTAACCAAAACAGCAGACTAGAGAACCCAGAAATAAATCTAGACATCTATATTGAATTTATCTTGTACAGAGGTGCCAAGAGAATACAGTAGTGAAAAGCCAGTCTCTTCAATAAATGGTGCTGGGAAAACTGGATATCCACATACATAAAAATAAAACTACACTCTTATATAAAATAAAAATAGATTAAAGACTTAAATCTAAGACCTGAAATTATGAAACTACTAAAATAAAACATTGAGGAAATGTTTTAGGACATAGGTCTGGGCAAGGATGCCTTGAGTAATATCCCCAAAGTATAGGCAACCAAAGCAAAATCGGACAAATGGAATCACATCAAGCTAAAAAGCTTCTGCACAGCAAAAGAAACAATCAACAAAGTAAAGAGACAACCCATAAAATGGAAGAAAATATTTTCAAACTACCCATCTGACAAAGGGTTGATAATTAGAAATACGAGGAGCTCCAACATCTCTAGGAAAAAATCAAATAATCTGATTAAAGCATGGGCAAAGGATCTGAATAGACATTTCTCAAAAGAACACATACAAATGGCCAAAACATTTATGAAAAAATGCTCAACATCATTAGTCATCAGGGAAATGCAAATCCAAACTACAATGCAATATCATCTCACCGCAGTTAAAATGGCTTTTATTACCAAGATAAGCAATAACGAATGCTGGCAAGGATGTGGAGAAAGGGGAACCGTCATATGCTTTTGATGTGAATGTAAATTAGTGAAACCACTATGGAAAACAGTATGTAGGTTCCTCAAAAACCTAAAAATAGAACTACCATATGACCCAGCAATCCCACTGCTGGGTATATATCCAAAAGAGGGGAATTCAGTATATCAAAAAGATACCTGCACTCCCATGTTTATTGCAGCACTATTCACAATAGCCAAGTTTGGAGTTAACCTAAGTGTCCATCAAAAGATGAATGGATAAAGAAATTGTGTACATGTATACAATGGAATATTATATAGCCACAAAAATAATAAAATCCTGCCATTTTCACCAACATGGATAGAACTAGAGAGCATTATGTTAAGTGAAATAATCCAAGCACAGAAAGACAAATCTTGCATGTTCCCATTCACATGTGGGAGCTAAATATTAAAAACAATTGATCTCATGAAACCAGGGTGGATGATGGTTACCAAAAGGGTAGCAGGGAGAGGGGAAAAAAACAAAACCCTGTAACCTAAACATTTGTACCCACGTAATATGCTGAAATAATAATAATAATGATAATAAAACCTGAAAAGAGGGTCCAGAGCAGGGATGGTGAAGTTTCCTTAAGACAAGCTCAGGAAAAGCATTTCCCAAGAGGTGACATTTTAGCAGCGATCTTAATGAAGTGACAATGACCCACAGAATTAATCAAGCCATAAAAACAACAGCAATAGCATATTTGTTGCCCATAGTGCAAATGTCCCTGTATTTCAGAGAAAATGTGATTTATTATTTAAGTTTTTCAAATCAAAGGCTGCACTTGCTAGGTGAGTCAGCTAGATGAGGCATCATCCCTGATTGTTTCACTTCTGTGCCAATTTGGATGAGTTCCTTCACTTCTCTTGCCTCTTCTCTGCAGTGGGAAAAATGGCAGCCCTCACCTTACAGCATGATTGTGCAGCCAAATACAACTTATCCAAGAGGCATTTATTAGGTTCTAATTATATGCTAGGTTCTCTGCTAGACACTGTTAATTCAAGATGAATAAGACCCAGTACAAGCCTATAAAGAGTTTAGTCTAATGAGAGAAACAAACAAGTAATTACATTAGAGTGTAATAATTGTTAGCAGAGTTATTCACACTGTGAAAAAGATAGAAAAGAGATATCTAACACTGTTTCCCAGAGGAATTTCAGTGAAAAGTACAATTTAACCTGACAAAGATAAAAGCAGGAAGTTTTTTAGTAAATAATAATTAAATAATAGCAATAATAATAACAAGCTCATGTAAAGAAGAGGCAATGGGCAATGTATCATGTTTTGGGGGCAATTATAGAATTACAAATAGTTCTCTTTAACACCACCCTTCTCACTACTTATTCTCCTACTCCACTGGCCTTCCACAATTTCTATTATATAAAAACGTCTAGACTTTTTACCTCTTCAGGACAGTTATAATTGCAGTTATTTATGCTTAAGATGTTCTTGCCTTCCTCACATCACATGGCTGAGTCCTTACCATCCTGCAAGCGTCAGCTTAAATGTTATCTTTTTGGAGATACCTTCCCAGGCCATGCAATATAAAGCCCTCTCCCCCACCATTAATCTCAAGGACAGAAATACATATTTTTTTTTATTTTACTCATCACAGGTTGATCTTATTTTATTGATTTTTTTAAAATTTTCTGTCTACTTGACTGTAAGCTCAGTGAGGGCCAGGAAAAAGTCTGTAACCCCAGCAGCAAGCCTGGTGTTTATACCCACCATGTGTCCAGTGGCTGTTTCTTTACTGGTAAATGGATAGGATCGCTACATAAGAGATTAGACAACTAAACCGAGGTTGAGAAATGCCATACTAAAAGTTTTTACTAGATCTTAATACCTCTGGAAAATCTTTGAAGGATCTCAGTGATAAATGGCACTAATAACACATTTCTATTAAAGAAAATCACTCATAACAATGTTAAGGGATTGACTGGAATAAGAGAATTAAGGCAGAGAGACCCACTAAAGGTTTAGCTGTGGTCATTCAGGTGAGAAATGCTGCAAAATCTTTGGCTAGGTTAGTGGTCATATGGTTGGAATAAATAGATTCAAGGGTTAATAGCAATTGAACAGAATGTGGTGTCTGGCCAGAAATAAAAAGAGAACACAGAGAAGTAAATAATGACTTGTAGATTTCTGACTTGGGCAACCAAGTAGATAAAAAACAAGACTTGTGTGGAAAGATGAAAAACAGGTATTGAATATTTTGTATGTGAAGTGATTGTTGGATATATTTTAGTTTGGAGCTCCTGGGAAAGGTCTAGAAATATTGATCGGGGAGTCAAATGCCTATGATACTATGGTTAAGGCACATTCATGGCAACACTACATGGCTCTTTGATAATGAGAAGGGGGATGAGTTCACTCAGAGAGAGTATGAAGTGAGAAAACTGAATGCAGTGAGAAAATTATAAGGCAAGAATAAAAACTTGGGAAATAGTGTTATTTAAGAGGCAGAAAGTGAAAAGAGAATCTACAGAGAAAATGAAGTGTGACTAACCAGACAGGTCTTCCAAAACCAAAAATAAGTGGCTTATATAAATCCAGGTAGCAAAAAATGTTGAGAAGGAGGAGGAAGACAATAACATCATGGCCTCAATAGTTTAGGTTAAAGATAGAATTTGTTATTTAAGTTTCTATTCAGCCGCACATGACAGAAGATCTGATTTTACAATGGCTTAAACCAACAGGGCTTTATTTTTCTCACTTAGCACTAAGCACGGAGGATGACAGCTGCTGGCTGTTTCATCGGCTCCTCTGCGCAGAGGTCTATGGAATTCTCTCATACTGCAAGATGGTGGCAGCAGCTTTGGCCATTGCATCTGTGTTTAAGCCAAGAAGATGGGACTGGGTGATGCAGAGCAAAGCCAGCTTCATCTGTCCTTATTTAAATCCTGTGAGTAGAATTTCAGGTAGAAACTCTCCCAAAGACACTGTCCCAGGAAGGCTGGGAAAGGTCTTTAATTTTTACATCATTTCTCCTGAAGGCAGTCATCTCCCAAAGCATTAAAGACATTTTTAGCTTTTCCCTTCTCTGTCTTTGTTTTCCCTAGGCATTGTAGCTTACCGGTATATACTGGACTAAACATTATCCCCCCTGACTACCTATCAGATCTGGGGCGATAACTTCTCTGCATCTCCAATCTCCTTCCCTATAAAATGGGGATAACTTGTTACAAGATTAAATTAGATAATATATAACATGCTTTAGTGAAGTGCTTATACATAGTACTAAGATATAAGTGGTGTCAATATTAAGAATATGCTATTTGTATATATCAAATGGCATTTACATTATTCTCTGGATACGTCTTCATTCTGCCATCCCTCATTTGGAAACTTCTTGAGGAAAGGAACCATATCTTAGATATATTTGCATATCCAAGACTTTTTACATACTTTGTACCTTACAGGTACTCACTGTTTCCTGAACCTGTTGTTGAATTTAATTAAGTTACTGATGATAACCAACAGCATCATGATGCAAATCATTGAACAGAAACACATAAAACATCAAATCTAACACCTTTCCAATATAAACTGACATTTCAACAGGTTCTGTTTGATATTTATTTCTAATACCATGTTGCCAAGTTTACTCGGGATGAAAGAATTATGTTCATCTCTGCAATGTGGCTTTGTATTAAAAGGAAAAAAAAATGATTATGAAAGTAATTTTTTAAAATCCCTTCCTTATTCCTCTCAGTCATTTCCAGATCGGCTTGGCATAGGTCTGCCCCAACAGATGGGCTGTGTACAGGGCCCTAGAGGCCTGCAAATTCAGACTGTGAGATCTAGAAGGAAAGCAAATGTCAGCTACGAAGATCCTCCTAGGAAAACATTTTGCCTCAAATACCAACCTCTCTTTACCTATTAACTTTTTAAAGAGCAGACCTTTCTACAAAAGCCTGCAAAAGCAAGAGTGTGTGCTCAGCAGGCAAATAACAGTGGATGGTCACAGGATATACTTAATAAGTCAAGCTGAGAGAAAGAGTCTGGCATAAAACAAAAATGTAAGAAAATAGCTCATAAACAGTGATTTGTCTGTAAAAAAAAAAAAGAACCAAATGCAGCCTCTGGAAAGGTGTTACAATTTCACTTGGTTAAAAAAGAAAGAGGATTTCATTTGGTGAACTGAAGATGAGTCCAACTTAGGGCATAGAGTGTAATTGAAGATTACATTTACTATTTTGTTTTAGGGGTGAAAAAGCAAAATAATGAGAACAATATTAAAGCAAAAATAATAATAGCAATATTCCAAATTGAAAGTTTCAGGACTAAATAAGTCAAATAGTGATAGAAAGTACTTTGAACACACCCAGGTGCATAAGCTTAGGATATTAACCATCAGTCTGGCAAAGATTGGCAGTGTAAAAATACATTCAAAACAAAAAGTGACCCTTTCATCAAATTAGGCTAGGTTATGAGAGTTAATAATAATATAGATGATGACAAAAATATATATATATTTAACAGAATATATATACATTCTGCTAAACCCTGAATAAATTTCTCACATCACTGTACAATAGCAAAAGCAAATGTTCTTTCTTGGAACAATTAGTTTGAAGAAAAAGAGATTTTAAAAAATTTTCATATCTGAAGCAAAACTTTCTTTGTTTAAAAAACACTTACACATATATTCACATGCAACTAAATAAATCCAAATTCTTTTGTTTTTCTTGAGAGAGGATAGGGTGAAAAGAATGAATAATAAAACATTGAAGATATTAGATATCTTTCCCTAGTTAGAGACAGCAAAGAAAATAATTCCTTTATATATCTCAATAATTAACAGTAAGTTTTAATTATAGTAAAAAGTTCAACAGATATATATTATCTTAGTTTTTTAAATGGAATTTCACTAATGTTTAAGCAGTGATATATTTACTGTAGCTATTTTACTAAATTTGATGGAGAAAGTAGCTTATTTTGCTATATTGCTTCTTGACTTACAAAAGAAATATAAAGTATTTAGAATTTTTTAATTTTATTGAATATTGACAAATTATAATTGTATTCATTTTGGGAGGGTGCAAAGTGATGTACGATATATTAATACAAAATTAAGCCGTACTAAATATTTTCTTCTAGCCAAGATTGAACACATAAAGTATTTCAGCTATTTGAGGTTTTAGTTTTCTCTATTAATAATCACAGCACATTTATGACATTTTTAATGGTTAATGATACATGATAAAAAGGAAAAGTGACAAGCTAAGTTGTTAAATATTTACTAAATGTGTTATACAGCCTGATGATAACAATTTATTTTTGCATCTAAAGAAATTACCTTAAAGTCATATATTTTTTGCTTCAATGTCCTCAACCTGAAAATCACATATTTTTGTAATGACGTATCAAAATTAAAGGTTCCACATAGGAAAATGCAAATCAA
Source organism: Cheirogaleus medius (assembly GCA_008086735.1). NCBI lineage: Eukaryota > Metazoa > Chordata > Mammalia > Primates > Cheirogaleidae > Cheirogaleus > Cheirogaleus medius. Next base: position 31,086,896 of record VBSM01001124.1, on the reverse strand, counting down.
AACCACAAAAAGATATCATCTCATCCCAGTTAGAATTGCTATTATCAAAAAGACACAAAGTAACAAATGTTGGCAAGAATCTGGAGAAAAGGGAATTCTAATACACTGTTGGTAGGAATGTAAATTAGTACAGCCACGGTGGAGAATAGCATGGAGGTTTCTCAAAAAGCTAAAAACAGAAATCCCACATGATCCAGCAATCTCATTACTGGGTTTGCTATCCAAAGAAAAGGAAATCAGAATGTCAAAGTGCCACCTGTACTCCCATGTTTATTGAAGCATTATTCACAATAGCCAAGATAAGAAATGTTTGAAAATTTTAATGCTATATTTTTGTTATCAAATGATATTATTTATAATCTTATAGAAAGTCCTCTTTTAAACCTTTAACTATTTTTAATTGAGTCAGGTATTTTAAGTTATTCAACAAGCACTGACTGAGCTACTAATAGTGTATATTATTAACTGTGATATTCATTGGAGATTAAAAAAAAAAGAAGTGAGATCATTTTTCAGGTAGGTGTCAATGGGCTTGAAATCTAGGGCTTGTAATTTACATGCATGCACAAATCAATATTCATAAAAAAATGTGGAATGTGGGACAACAGAAGTCAGGGAGGACATATTTTGGGTGGAGGTCTAGGGAGACTCCCTGGAGGAGATGGCCTCAATACTTCTAAAGAAACAAGAAACAGTTGACAAAGAGAGAGGAATGTGGGAGAGGTGCATAGGAACCCAGGCAGGGCATAACAGTATAGCAGAAGGTAACAGTATAAAGGAGGGGGAGGTTGGAGGAACAGGGCTCAGATAACAGGGGTTTGGAAGTCATGCTCAGGAGGCTGGGCTTATCTTGCTGTGAGGGATTATCTCTACAAGATTTTGCATGGAGAAATGATGCGCTAATTTTCGTGCTTCAGAGAAGGGGTCCCAGCAAACTTTCTCTGCAAAGAGGCAGATAGTAAATATTTTAAACTTCTTGAACCCTCTGGATGCTGTTACACTACTGAACTCTACTATGATAGTGCAAAAGAACCCAGACATAATATAGAAACAAATGAGTGTGGCTGTGATCCAATCAAACTTTATGGACACTGAAATCTGAACTTCAGTAATTTTCGTGTGTCACAAAATATTACTCTTCTCTGATTTTTGAAAACATTAAAAATGTGAAAAACATTCTTCGTTTGTGGGTCATACAAAAAGAGACAGTAGACCAGATATGGATCACAAGCTGTAGTTTGCTGACCCTTATTTTAGATATATCATTATGACCAAATCTATAGAGTAGGGATTTGAATAAGACAAGACTGGACTCATAAAGGCCTAGTAAGAGTCTATTTCAGTCACTCGGTATAAAACGCATGTGAGCCTGAACAAGGATGTTGGTAGTAGAGATTGAACACAGGGAGAAAAATCAAGAATATCTGGGAAACAAGACAGCAGAATTTAGTAATTAAAAGGTTTCTCGAGAGAACAACTGGGTAGATGGTGGTACCACAAAATATCATACAGAGGGTTTGGTCTGGTTTATAATAGAGCGTTAAGGGAAGAAAGTCCGATTTAGGGTATACAATGATAGATTCATAGAATTTTGAGAAACCTAAGAGCCATGGAGATCAAGGACTTATTCTCCTGGACTAGCGTATGCCATGTTTCATTACCTAAGAAAAACTTTTGTCTGTTCTTTCTACATTTATGAACATACTTCACTATCTTAGTAAGACAACTTGTATTATTTTAGATTTCCTTGTTTCAGAATAACTGGCTTTTAGAAGGGGTCATTTTCCCATTAAAGATTACTCTATTGTGGGAGCAGGGACAAGATGGTGGAATAGAAACAGCCCACATGTGCTGCTCTCTAGCAGACGATCAAAAGTTGCAAGTGGATGCTCACCTAGGGATGGGCCTTCTTGTGGAGAGCATTGTGAATCACCAGAGCTGTGATGGGGGACATTCAGAGTGAAGGAAACGGTGACAAGGAGATGAACTCAGCAAGATCAGAAGGTACCTGGGGGAGGCATCCACGTGTGGGGAAGGACAGGAGGACATAGCTCTAGAGCTCTGCACTCCTCTACGGACACTGTGGCTCCAGCTGTGAGGGGGTTCCTCACCACCACTGTAGACCTCTGGACTGACCAGGGACCTACTTGGGGTCTGTGCAGTGATATTGCACTGGAGAGTGGGTGCAGCAGGGACATGGTGGCTTTGGTTCCTGGTTTGCTGAAACTCATGCCATTCTGAGCTCTCAGGTATAGGGTGCCACATGTACACGGGGCTCAGCTTCACTGTAAACAACCTATACATCACCCGCTCCTGGGCTAGGGAGGGAGCAGGCAGAGTGGATGCTCTCGTGTGTCCCATGACTGGGAGCCAAGCACCCCTCCCCACCAAAGGGAATTTGAGCAGATCAGAAGCCACAGACACCACCTGACAAGCCCAGCAGCTATTGTATCTATGGGACCTGGGCAGGGGGAGAGGCCTGGCTGCCTAGTGTTGGGTCTTATAACCCCACCCTTGTGACCCCCACACTGCCGCCCAGGCCTGCAGCTCCACCTCCCTGGTTCTTGCTCTGCTGTCAGATCCCGTTGTCCTGCCCATGCAGCTCCTGTGTAGCCTATGGCTGGCAACCCCAGATCCTAGGCTCCCACTGCCCTTGGGCCTATGGCTCCTCTCTTGAGGCTCCAGCCCTGTGGTCGGGCCCTGCAACATTGTCACTGAAGTTCCCCTGCTGTTGTGGGACCCATGCTTCCATACCTGAGGCTCCAACACTGCTGTTGGGCCCTTGGCTCTTGTCCTGAGACTTCAGTGCAGCCACTTGGTCTGCAGCTCCACCCGAGACTCCAGCACTACCACCAGGCCCCACAGCCCTGAGCCCAAGGCTCCTACCAATGGCCTAGTGAGAACCACCCCATTGGTCCAATGCTCCACCAGTGACCTGCTAGCCTCCAGCTGCCATCACACCAAGATTCTGTCAGAGTGAACACCTGAAGCCCAGGCACCCCAAAACACTGCCTCTATGGCCTTGCCCAGCTGCCACTGTCACCTCTGCAGGGGGAGACCTGAGCAGAACAATTTCCCATAATGCCAGCCTCCATGAAGATGGTCTCACCGAGCCCTCAAACTGAGCTTCCAAGAGTGACCTGGGAAACAACCCACCACTCTGTATGGAGATCATCCAGCACTGATTTGGACTGTGACAATCACAGGAGGACAGGACAACACAGAACAGTTGTATTATAGGCTCTCAGTGCATCCACCCCTCCCCTGCTGTGTCAGCCTTCCAGAATAAGACAAAAAAGTGCCATTTAGGGATCTCTCCTTCTTCTCACTTAGTAGGAGAGTTCTCAGCAAAGGAGAACAGGAGCACTGCACATCTATCTTCCCTGAGATGAGAGAAAAGGTTTCAGATGAGGAGAAATCAGCAAAAGAACTCTGGACACATGCAAAAAAAAAAGCTAGTTTGACACCCCCAAGAAATCACAATGGATCTACAGCAATGCACCCAACCAAAAGGAAACTGTCAAAATGTCAGAAATGGAATTTCGAATGTGAATGACAAATAGGATAATTGAGATTGAAGAGAAAATTGAAAACCAACATAAAGAAGCCAAAAAATATTTCTGGAGGTCAAAGAAAAAATGAAACAGTTGCTAAAGAGCTAGACAACATAAGGAAGGATATAACAGAACTTAAAGACATGAAGAGTCATTTAGGGAACTTCAAAATACAGCAGAAAGCTTCAACAACAAGCCAGCCCAAGCAGAAGGAAGAATCTCAGAGATTGAAGACAAGGCTCTTGAACTAACCCACACAATCAAAGATGCAGAAAAAAGAATAAAGGAGAATGAAAACAGAGAAATATGGGACTATGTGAAGTGAACTAATATATGAATTATAGGTATCCTTGAGGGAGAAGAAAAAGAAAAAAAAACATTTTTTTCAGAAAATTATTGAGGAAAACTCCCTGGGTATCTCCAGAGATTCCGATATCCAGATACAGGAGGGTCGTTGCACACTGGGAAGACTCATAAGCATAGGCCATCCCCAACACAGATAATCATCAATTTGGTGAAAGTTAAAATGAAGGAGAAAATTCTACAAGTTACAGGATGAAAGCAACAACTAACCTACAAAGGAAAACCCATCAGGCTAATAGAGCATTTCTCAGCAGAGACCTTACAGGCCAGATGGGATTGGGACCCCAAGAATTATTCCATAATATCAAGAAGGAGGGAATCCTTCCTAACTCATTCTATGAAGCCAGTACCAGCTTGACACCAAAGCCAGTACAGGGAACAACAACAAAAAAGAAAACTACAGACCCATATCTCTTATGAACATAGACACAAAAATCCCCCCTTCCCCCAAAATAGCAAACTGAATTCAACAACACATCAAAAAGATAATTCACCATGATCAAGTGCGTTTCATCCCAGGGATACAAGGATGGTTTAACATAACGCAAATCAATAAATTTGATTCACCACATAAACAAAAGCAAAAACAAAGACCACGTGATCATCTCAATAGATGCGGAAGAAGCATGCAATGAAATCCAGCCCCCTTTAATGATAAAAATCTTCAACAAACTAGGCATAGAAGGAACATAATCAAAATAATAAAAGTCATATAAGACAAACTTATAGCCACCATCACACTAAATGGGGAAAAGTTGAAAGCATTCCCCCTAAGAACTAGAACAAGACAAGGGTGCCCATTTTTATCACTTCTATTCAACACAGAACTGGAAATTCTAGCCAGAGCCATTGGCAAGAGAAAGAAATAAAGGGTATCCAAATTGAGAAAGAAGAGATCGAACTATTTTTATTCGCTGATGATATGATCTTGTATCTAGAAAATTCTATATCCTCCACCAAAAGACTCCTAGAGTAGATAAATAAATTTAAGAATGTCTCAGGTTACAATATCAATGTATACTAAACAGTAGTATTTCTATATAGTAATAAGAGTCAAGTTGAGAGCCAAATCAATGACTCAATACCATTTACAATAGCTACAAAGAAAATAAAATACTTAACATACTTAAGAACGTACTTAACCAAGGAGGTGAATGATCTCTACAAGGAGAACTACCATACTCTGATGAAAGAAATCATAGGTGACACAACAAATGAAAAAACATCTCATGCTCTTGGGTTGGTATAATCAACACTGTTAAAATGTCCACACTGCCCCAAATGATTTACAGATTCAATGCAATCCCTATCAAAATACCAATATCATATTTTTCAGATGTAGAGAAAGTAATTCTATACTTCCTTTGGAAACAAGCAAGTAAACAAACAAAAAAGCCTGAATAGCTAAAGCTGTCTTAAGCAAAAAGAACAAATGTGGAGGCATTACATTACCAAACTTCAAATTATGCTACAAGGCTGTAGTAACCAAAACAACATGGTGCTGGTATAAAAGTAGAGATATAGATGAATGGAATAGAATAGAGAACCTAGAAATAAAACCATCTACCTATTACCAACTGATCTTCAGCAAAGCAGACAACAACATACACTGGGGAAGGGAATCCTTATTTAATAACTTTTCTGCAAGCAGCTATCCAATTTTCCCAGCACCAATGAAACAGGACCCATATCTCTCGCCATATACAAAAAGTAATTGAAGATGGATTAGACTTAAATGTAAAGCATGCAACTATAAAAATTATACAAGAAAATGTAGGAAAAAACTCTTCTAGACCTTAGCCAGGCAAATAATTTATGACTAAGACTCCAAAGGCAAATACAACAACAATGAAAATAAATAAATGGGATTTAATTAAATTAAAAAGCTTCTGCACAGCAAAGGAAGTAATCAAGAGTAAACAGATAACCTACAGAATGGGAGAAAATATTCACAAACCATACATCTGACAAAGGGCTAATATCCCAAATCTACAAAGATCTCAAACAAATAAGCAAGAAAAAAAATGAACAGTTCTATTAAAAAGTGGGCAGAAGACATGAACAGAAGTTTTTCCAAAGAAGATAGACAAATGGCCAAACAAACATGAAAAAATTCTCAAAATCACCAATCATCAAGGAAATGCAAATTAAAACACAATGAGATACCACCTTACCCCTGTCAGAATGGTCATTACTAAAAAGTCAAGAAACAATAGATGCTGGCATGGATGCAGAAAGTAAGGAACACATATTGGTGGGACTGCCAATTAGTACAGCCTTTATGGAAGATGGTATGAGGATTTCTCAAAGAAATAAATGTTGACATACCATTTGACCCAGCAATCCCACTACTGGGTATCTACCCAAAGGAAAAGAAGCCATTTTATCCAAGAGACACCTGTACTCAAATGTTTATCACTGCATAATTCACAATTGCAAAGATATGGAATCAACCTAAATATCCCTGATTTCATGAATGGATTAACAAAATTTGGTATATATACACCATGGAGTACTACTCAGCCATAAAGAGGAATGAGTTAATGTCTTTTGCAGCAACTTGGATATAACTAGAGACCATTATCCTAAGTGAAGTATCTCAGTAACATAAAAACAAAGATTATATGTACTCTCTAATAATTGGGAGCTAAATCATGGGCACTCACAGGCACAAATAGATGTAAAGGTCATTGGAAATCAAGAAGGGGGTAAGGAGGGAGGCGGAGAGGGGTAAAAATTTACCTATCAGATACAATGAACACTATTTGGCGATGGACACATTAAAATCCCTGACTTAAGGATTATACAAGGTATCCATGTAACAAAAATATTTGTACCCCTTAATATTTTGAAATAAAAAAATTAAAAAGATTATTGAATGTATAGTCTGTTGTTTTCTACCATTCTATTATTTGTTTTTATCACTTAAACTTTCATCCTGCTTCTTTAAGTAACAAGGAGAATCTACCAATATCGCCCTTTCTGTTCTATTTCTGTCAGTTAAGAGTTTCTCTAGTTGCTGTACACAAATCAAGTCCCAGGGAAGAGGGAGAGTTACGGCAAAAGCAAATCAAAGAAAATCAATGAAAGAAAAAAAGCTTGTAAACTTAGGGATTCCCTTCCTCTCTATTCACTCAACTACATGATTAAGAATTATTCAGGGGAGTTGAGACCAGGAAAAGCTTATCTGGTATCAAAGAGTAGCTTGTGGAGAAACCAGAAACACTGGGAAAAGTAACTCACTTCTGATTCTGTAATTTGGGTCAGGCTGGCTTCACTATGACCTTTGTTTCCCCCCACCTCGACTGTCCACAGTAGACCAGAAACAAACAGTTAAGGCCAATGAATTTAAGGCTTCTTAAATAAGAATTTCTTGGCAAGAGGCATAGCTTAACAAAACAGGAAAGAAGGTGTTCTTTGTTAGACAAGATTTTTTCCTCCTTATCTTGAAAAACTGATGACTCCTGCCCAGTCTCTCCTGAGAATTTAAAACCAGGTGTCGGAGAAGCATATGTAACAAGCCTTTGCCAGAGAGAAGAGAGATACGGTTTTCAAATATGGCAGTTACTGAGGGAAAAAAACCCACACAATTGAAAGAGCTACAATATGGATCAATTGAAATATAGTAAGTAATGGGAATACGAAGCAACACAAAAGTATCAACAGCAATAATGTGGATAATTTGACAATGGAACACACTAATGATGATCTGATTGGAAGTGTCAGTCTTTTTGATTTGAACAAAAAAACCTGGAGTTTTTCTCAATATTTACACTAAGCTCAAGTAAACAGAATTGTGACTTAGGTGTCACAATTTGCATAGCTGATTTGATAGTAAGCTAATAAAATATCTAAAAAATTCTTAGCTGAACAAATTTTCATATCATGTCTAAGGAACATGATAAATCACCTGAAACATGCTCAGAAGGAAAGAATGGGTGGACTGAGAAGGTATCGAAGTTTTTCCAACACTGCTCGCTAGAAGGATCCTGCCTTCAATTTCCATGAGAAGTTTTTCTTTTTCTTTTGTTTTTTGTTTGTTTGTTTCTTCTTCTTCTTTTTCTTTTTTCTTTTTTTTCTTTTTTTTGCTTTTCCTGTTTTAGAGATGCATGCTTTAATCATTAGGCTCGTATTGCAAATCCCATTTGCCTTAATTTCTTGGGCACCAAAAAGGTCCTGTGATTTTTACCAAGGGAAAATGATGTTGCCAGAAGATGGGATTTTCTGTGGCCCTTGGCAGTTATGGTTCATATTTTATTGCCACCTGTCTCTAGAGCGGGTCCATTTTAGAAATCACAATTTCCTTTTTAAGGACTCTGGATTGGAGATAGAAGAAGCATGGAGAAAGTTTATCAGTTCATAGAACAGAAGCCAAGAAACCTTAAGACAGAACACAGGCAATATGGAAGAGCTGAAAACTTGAACTGCAGTGACTACAAGCAATCATAAATTATGAGTGAGCAGAATTCTCAAGGCAGAAAAGATCAGATATAAAGAGGTGAGTTTGAATTAGGTTGTTGGTAAAGCAAGAACTGAAGAAGTACAAAGAATAAATTTAGACGCCTACCTCACATTATACATAAAAATTAAAAAGATAAGATCCAAAAAAATACATTTAGAAATTTGTTGTAAGTAGATGATATGTAAAATCAGTCACACATTATAATGTAACACAGTATCTAATGTTGGTACTCATAACGTAATTTTGGAGTTCACCAGTGAAGTATGTTCACTCAAGAAGCATGTCTCAGTGATTCTGAAACAACCTGCAGGCTAAACATGTATATGTTAGATGAGACAGTTTTATGTGTCAGTGGGCAATATCCTTATCCTTTGTGTGCAAATCTGAGCGTGATGAAGGCAAAACTGACAAATTTAATAAAGAAAATATTAAGAAATATTCAATTCTTTCTATGATTATTGAAATATTTTCAGAAAGTTGTCATTTTTATTCTTTGTGCTCATAAACTCAGTCTGCTCAGTTCAACCATAAATTATCAGGTATTTCTTCTGTTCCAGGTACTATTGAAAGATATGTCCCATTTTAATGACCTACTTGATTTTGGTATGCATTAATTAGCTTTGTTCGATAGGATTCACAGGCCCACATTCAATTAAGCCCTTCATAAATAGTGGTTGATGTTAATGATGGCAACAGATGCGGTGAGTAAAAAATGAGTAAGTATTTATAGCAAAAATTCCACAAGTTTAAAGAAATTTAAACCATAATTTAAACCATACGTTTCAGATATATTAGATAGACATCTGTATTAATTTACAAATCTTGCCTTTCTACAGTGGGGGAAGAAAAGCAAGCAAAGAGAATGAAGGCCTTGGTTACTGCTGAATAGAGTGCACATTATTATTTTTGAAAAGAAACTTGTTATCTATTAAACTTTTAGACTAAAAAAGGGTCCTGTCCCTATATATATTTGTGATAATATCTACTATCATCTCCTTATTGCTTCTAAATTGAATTGCCGGTCTCTGTGGTATGGAAACCAAGCAAACTATGAGAATGTTAAATAGAGGACCTGGCCTTTGGAAATTGTGTTTTATAGGTCATGTGTATTTTTTCTTTTTCTTTTTTTTTTTCTTTTAAGTCTCTCATCCTAGTTAGGATCATCAGATCACTGGGCCACAAAACAAACAAGCAAATAAAGAAAATGTAACAATGCACTGGTTAGCTATTCATGTGTGGTACATAGAAACCTGTAAAATATAAAAGAGCTATAGTACAAAATTAACATGGAACAACAAAGACAACATGAACTATTATAAAGATTAAATAAGAGATGTCCTAGCAATAAATAAAAGCCACAAATATCATGAGTGTCTGTAGACAGTCACTGCCAATTCTAGATACAGATTATTTATCTAAAGGTAATTCATAGTTTTGAGGTCACTTCTGATACATTAGATCCGATAATTTCACTTGCTGTTCCATGTTCTTTTTCCCCATCATCATATGATCCTGCACCAAGTCTAGCTCAAGTACTGCCCTTTAGTTCAAAATGTAAAGGCATTTTATGGGTGATATTCGAAGACAATTCTCTACGGGCCTCTCATGTTTCTGCAAGTCTTGTGAAAAAGGCACTGACTTAACTTTGTTTTTTAATATCTTTTTTAAGATATTTGTATAGCAAACAGCCTTGAATGACAAACATTTTCTCCCTTGGAGCAGAGGGAAATCATGGTTATTATCCATTATAAAACAAAAATGTGCTCCTTATGCAAGCTCAGTTTTCTCTTCTTCAACACAACCTATTGGATGTGCATACACCATCTGGGTTGATCTGCATTATCTGGGGTTTGGTGGTAAGGGGAACTGACTCAAATATGTTTAAGTCCATGCTTTTTGCTGTATTATGAGTGAAAAGTCCTTTGTCTCTAACACAAGAGTCTTGGGTCTTCTGTTAAAATCCATGAAACTGGTAGACTCTGATACACAATTCTTGGGTGCTCAATCAGCATCTATAAAACTGAGGTAGGCTAACTTCTCAGCATGCAAGTTAGGTAAAAAGCCAAATGACAGCTCTCGAAAAATTATCTCATGAAAATGTTATTTAAATACTACGATAAATATTCCTTTTATATATGGTTTAAGAAAGTACTATCATATATTAATTTCACAATACACTCAAATACTTTTGGTGCGCTTCTAAGTCCAAGGCTTCTTCTAGACTTCCCACAAAAGAGAAATACATAAGAACAGTGTAGTTACTTATCTTATGGAATTCACTATATAGAAAGCATCTAAAAAAGAAGTAGGACATGTACATAAATACCTATAATTAATAAGACAGACTCTAAATGCCAATGAGAGAGTTGATAGGTTATGTAAGCGGAAAAAAAAATACAAGCCTGAAATCTTAAAGTCTGAGCGAAGCTTACTTAGAAGTCATATAATCAAAACTTCCAGGTAGTTTTAGAAGTATCTAAAGACACTGAGAGGAATGCTCACCACGTTGCAAAGCAATCAGTTCCATTTTTTGATAGCTCTGGTGTTGATATGCTATTTCTTGAATTAAAACTGTCTAAAGGTAAATTCTGTAGGTTCGCCTGCCTACAGTTCTAATCCTCCTTCCACATGAGCATCCTGCAAACACTGTGCAATATTCTTATTCTCAACTGTACTCTTACCCAGTCATTCACTTCAAAGCTTATGTCTCCTTATGCTACATTTGAACAAATGATCATTTAAGCCCAGATACACAAGGTTGTAGTTCCTCTGTTACATTTCGTCTTGCTGATTTTTACCTTGGGTTACAGAATGTTGAAATAATTTTGAATCTTGATTCTTTTTTATGATATAGCAAGGTTCCAACATAATTTTATGATCATAAGATATCCTGTAGAAATTACTGAATGAGTTTTACAGTTCTATTTTGAACCAAAAATTATATGTAAGCTTTATGTTTGCTAGTTACGAAAGTTTAGCAAGAACTGGGGGAAAAAAATCAAGTACAAAACCTCTGAAGACCATTGCATAGATTTTACATTCCTGTGATACTTCTCTTGCTATTTTTAGGAGGATAATAAATTAATTATCTGATCTCCCTTTAAAGAAATGAATTAGGAAGACTATGTCTCCCAAAATGTACAGATCAGGGGAATTAAGCCACATAGAGTTCAGTGTTATTAATGATAATGTATGGCCATTGGAGCTAAAGAGCTTTCATATGTCCCCTTCATTTTTCTAAGTAATTAGATCCTCTCATTAGAACACAATCAATTTATCATGTTCCATGTACAGATAATGTGATGATTGATGTTTCTGCCATTAGCTACATGATATAGAAATATTGTATATGACTTTTTAATAATTTTACAAAACAGAGTGTCTGAGTTTATTTCGTATTTCTATGTTGCTTTTCCTCTTTTGACATTCTTATTGTTCTTCTCTTAAAATTTGACACAAAGAGCTAAACTAGGTTGCCATTAGCCCTCTGGTTCTGACTACTAGAAATGATCAGCTGAATACAATTCATATAATAATTGGGCTGTCGGCTATGAATTAGTAAAATAAAATATGCTAGCCATTTAAAAGTATTTTCCTGATACATAATCTGATGTTCTAAAATAAGTATTTTCATAATGAATTATGTTCATTAATATTTCATAAGCTCTTATATATAAATCATGCATCCGGATATGAAATATATTTCACTTCTACAGTTTTGGTGTAATTAACCTCATCTTAAGTTAGTAAATTTGTATTATTTTAATCTATTAATATAATAATTTGGTAATGCAACATAAAGTTAATTACCTGGAAATTAAACATGATTTCTGTAACTGGCTTATTGGACAGGCTGAATCTCATAGGGTCCGATTAGAAAAAAAGCTTTATTTTTCTCTAATCCCTATGTTTAAGGTGTTCGTTGAAAAATCTCTTTCAGATCCCTGGAAGACATCTCCGTGAGATCTTATACTTTTCTACTTCCTGTCAATGATTAGAACAAATCCTTTATTGGGGGAGGGGGAAGGGAAATAAAACAAAAACAAAAGTATCTCTTTTAGTTATTAATAACTTTGGTCTTGAATATGTTTAAAATTTACATTTACATCCAGTTAAATATTCTTCCTTTCCCTTCATTTTAGGTCTGAACTGTGGTTTTGGAACCCGCAGTGGGGCGAGGACTATAGTTTAGTCATTAGCTCTCCTTCTACCCCTTTGCTTCTATCTTCTGTCTTTTCCAGGGTTGAGGTAGTGGAAGAGGAATTTCAGGTAGACGTGCAAAAGCCGCACATGCTAGCTCTGCTGTAGTTCTCACTTGGCTAACACTTGCTGACCATCACACCCTCCACTATGGCACATCTGCAAATAATTGTTTTGTGTGTGTGTGTGGGCACATTTGTGACTTCTTCAGAGACACTGCACTATTACATACCTCACATACATAGAACTGCGCAGTTCCCTTAAGTGGGTTATAAACACCCTAATGTACCCCCTACTCCCAGTAACCACTTCCACTGGCACATCTTATGGCTTTTTTATGCCTTATTAGCCCTCTGAAAGAGCCACTCGGTCTACCACGGACTCATACATTCAGCATATTCTGAAAACACAGGAACACAGACCTCTTTCCTTATGCTGATATTTTTATTTTTTACAATAACAACCTACAACTTGGTAAAAATGGTGGCATTTTTAAAAATAACAGTCCATAGCTTGGCAAAATGGAGGCATGGGAATCAGGCACTAGATTCTATATTTATGTCCATTCTTAACCTGGGTCAAGCTCTCCCAAGGACCTTGCTGAGCTCCCCTCAAATGCACACGTTGTTCCTACACATTTCTATAGCTTAGAGCTTCACCAAATGAGGAGAGTGATGCCACCCTGGACCTTCATGCAAACCCCAAAGTTTTGTAAGTTTCTGTTGGGTTTGGGACGGAGCAGCAGTCCCCTCCCGTGTGTATGCACTCAGGTGTGTGTGTGTGTGTGTGTGTGTGTGTGTGTGTAGAGGCAGGTGGGTGAAGGGAGAATATGAAATACCATGGTACTCTTTGTGAGGCTGACAAGTCTACTTCCAAGGCTCTCTGCCACCATCCTTTTGAATTTCTGGCCTTCTCCATTGGGGTTGAAGGAAGGTTAAAAAAATGCTGAGCATATCTGTTGTCTTGTATTCAGTTATTGTGAATGTGTCTGGTGATTCTTAATAGATTGTGGACCACTCATAATTTGTTGTTCTTAGTTTTGGAAAGTTCCATTCAACAGCTCTTTATATTTTATATGTTTTAGATACATACAAGTATTTAATTAAAAATTTTAGTGAATAACTACACCATATTTTGCATATAGTGTTTTGTCTGGAAAATCCTTAGTTTTGGTTTTCAATAAAAAAAGGTGTCCTAATCAAATTAGTTTAGAAATGCTGCATACTATAACTCCTCCCTGGGAAATGAAAATTTCTAAGAAATACTATTAAAACAACATACTTAATTTTGTTTAACTAAGATTTTCTCAGAATTCTTTTGTGTTACAAAAGAATTCTTTTTTTCTACATAAGCTACTCTTATATCTTATAGAACAAGTATCTCTGGAACACAATTTGGGAAATACATTTTAAAATAACACAAAAATAATATAAACAATCTGAAACTCAATGTGATCATACTATGGAGAGAATGGACTGTAGGTTAAAAGCAATTATCAATTCCACAGAGTTGAATGATTCTCTAGGACTTATTCTCTTATTGAAGAAGAAGAATCTTTCAGCCTCAAGAAAATCTGGAAATTAAAGAAACTGATGTAACATGGTTAACATTTAGCTGAAAAGTTATATCTCAGTTTTACCATCACAATGAGTGAAGCAAAGGTCCACTTTTAATATATGTTTATTCTACAACTCTATGTTCTATGAACAGATAGAATGCAACATCAAGGAAGAACATATCTATATTTAACTGGGCTATAACCATACTTTTTGGCTGCTCAAGCATGAGTACTGCTACTTGCAGACTGTGCTAAAGTTACTCAATGTTGTGTTTAATGGTACGTTCAGTAGCAATCAATATTTTAGGCTTGGATGGTGAGACACCAATTTTGCTCTTTAACCCAGACAAAGTGAACCAAATGAGTCATATAGTTTTCTAACAGTGATGTAGAGATCACAAAAAATATTCTATGTTACTCTAACAATACTGAGTCAAAGGAGAAGGAAAGAACGTGCTTCTCCAATCAGTCTAAAGTATTATTAGGTTATGAGACATATTTTTAAACATTTAAGAAGAATATGTGATTTACTTTAAACACTAGGAATATATAGAAACTTGTAACATACAGCTTCTTTTTTTTTAAGAAAAGAAAACATTGCTCAGTATGATTTTCCAACTCAACTGTACCATATTAGCTGTGAGACCAAACATTGGAATATTAGTTGTTATTCTTCTATGGTTACTATCAATAATTCAGATTATAGGTTTATTATACATCCTTAATAGATTAAATTAGGGAAGAGTTCCTAGTATATAGATCCAAATATATTATTTAATTGCTTGGATTCTTAATGATTAATTTAAGGCGTCATTTGTAAACAGAAAAATTTAAGACTTGTGCATGTCAGACCTGGATTGAAATTTCTGCTCTGTGACTTTGGACAAATTAGTCACAAGTGTCCCTAAGTTCTCATTTTCTTACATGAAAATGGAAACCAAATATCCCCTAAGGTTCTTTTGAAGTTTAAATTAAGCTAGTGCATGGTTAGTCTTCAACAAGATTAGTACCCTTTTGAAATCAGAAAAGTATCCTGAAAATCAAATGTCTTAAGGGGTTCTTAGATGAATTTTCCACACGTGATCCCTGTCTCAGCATTCAGCACTTTGGACTGCAAATGGCTACTATTGGATGTACTTTTGTCTCCAACATGTAGCACAGTATTCAGCACATCTGGCATATTTGTTAATGTATAAATAAAAGTCATTTTCTGAATTAAGTAAAATGTCAAAGCAAACAATATTTAGATGTATTTTGCCTGTTATAATTATCATTTAAGAGTGAAGTGTATTTAAATGGAATATAAACAGTCATTGAAGAAGCATGTTCTATTACAATGTGAATGTTCAAAATAATAATCATTCAATATGTATACATATGTATAATGTTTATATACTTGTATACATAATTAACTATATTTCATTGATTAAGGAAAATAAAATTTAGGTCTAGTTATCTCTTTCCAGTAATAATCAATACATTTTATTGTCACCATTATGAATCAGAAATATCCACTAATAATGCTGACAATTATATTCATCAATAAACATTTACTGAGCTCATGAAATGACTTTAGAATGTACATGGCACCATATTAGACTTTTCCCAGAGAGCTTTTATTTCAGACTAAACAGGCATAACAGACAAAAAAATATAGAGAAAGAAGGTTAATGCATTCAGGGAAAGAGTGAGTGATATCATGGCATATAGATCAATGCCTGATACTTAAGAGGAAAGTGGAGATTCTAAATTGCTTCATGTAATTTATCACCATTATAAAAAAATACCCATAACAAGCATAAGGACTCAAGCACACATACTGTGAGAAGGTTGACCCTAAAGTCTGAAGTCAAGTAAGGACCCTGAATACATAAATCATTGAACAATTGGTAAGGCAGAAACAAGGCTTGCCTTACTCTAGATACTGAGTAACATGGCAAAGAACAGTGTTGTTCTAAGGCAAGCTGCTCATAAAAAGCTTTTAGTGGAAATGAAAATCATCTATCTAACAGCTTCTTTATGATCCTAAGAAGATATGAGGACATGGAAAGAAATTCTGTTTTAGCAGATCTACTATCTGTATGTGATCATTATTTTCATTTTCTTTTTTCTCAACTTGTGGATCCCTGCTCTTTAAAACAAGCTTTTATAGCCAAGTTTCTGTTGTGTCTGCATATCTCAGGTTATTATAAAATAATATGATTTCATGGATAAAAGAAACTTAAAAGAAAACACACCTAAAAATACTAATAATTTTTTAAAGGACTAAGAATAAAAATGATACAGCTATTAAATCCCTCAAAATATTTAAGAAAGGTAAGAAGTTATGGGAACGTGGTACATTTGTTTTCCTAAATTTTTCTGTATATGTTCTTCTGTATATCATCTGTTCTAATATCATCCAGATTTTTCCCAATTAAAATCTATGTACTATTATCAAATATGTGAGTATCCTAAACTTTACAATCGTGGGTTATACTTAGCCTCTAAACCTTTCCAAGTGAATAACTGGGGCTAGTAACTTCACCATTATTAAGCCTCTGTCTTTGTGACTTGTCAATGATGGCTTACATATGTGGTCTCCAATCCTGGGCCACAGACTGGTACCAGTCCATGCATGGCCTGTTAGGAACTGGCCATACAGCAAGAGGTGAGTGGCACGCAGGCAAGAAAAGATTCATCTGTATTTACAGCCACTCTCCATTGCTCACATGACTACATAAGCTCCACCTCCTGTCAGATCAACAGTGGCATTTGATTCTCATAAGAGCGGAAGGAACCCTACTGCATACTGGCTTGTTAGGGATCTAGGTTCCCTGCTCCTTGCGAGAATCTAATGCTTGATGATCTGAGGTGGAGCTGAGGAGGCGATGCTAGCGCTGGCGATCAGCTGCAAATACAGATTATCATTAGCAGAGAAGTTTGACTACACAATAAATGTAATACACTTGAATTATCCTTAAACCATCCCCACCATGGTCCATGGAAAAATTGTCTTCATGAAACCAGCCCCTGGTGCCAAAAAGTTTGGGGACCACTGGCTTACATTACAAAATTGTTTCAATGATTGAATAATGCAAGATATTTTAGTCTTCTAGAAGTGCCTAGCATATACTGTATAATAAAATGTTAATTTTTAGAATATATTTTATAATTACATATGGATGTTTCCTTCACTCTTCCAGAAATATAAAACAAATTAAAGATCATAGCAATGTATATATAATAATATCCGAAAGTAGAGTTTCCTAAGCAATTACTGTAGCAGTTTACAATTTTCATTATTATAAAATAACTTAAATTTTACTGGACTTCTATAAATCTTAGTAATTCCTAAAATTCAGGAAATCTAACATTTGAATTAATGTTTGTTAAATTAATTTTAATGTATTAGGGAATATGATTTATGAAAACTATTGATAGACTTGCCGGACCTGAAATATTTACAGATAGACTAAAGTATGGCACTGCATTATGCTTGAACATGTTGGATTTTGTAATATCTGATGTATTTTTTATCAAAGTGAAATAATATTATAAATAGGCACAGTTTTCATCAATTATTTTTGGAAATCTTCTAACTCACCAGTCTCAAATCATTCTTAACCTAGCCATCCACAATACTGATCTCAGTAAGTTCATGTGTGAACTAAAGAACAAGGAATCTAAAGTTATTTTATTTTATTAAAAGAGAGCTGTTATTTGTCAGAAGATAAAAAATAATGTTGGGTCAGTTTTAACCATGAAAATGAAAGACATAGACAAAGAGATCAAAGACTCAAATTATTATCATCAATCTCTATTATTAAAGCAGCTCAAATTCTCTTAGTATGCAGATAGATGAGGTAGGAATAAGTCAAGAATGTCATTAGTTACTTAGGAATAAAGGAATTTACATTAGTGTCTTATAGCAACACAAACTACAGCTTTTAGTTTATAAAAATATTGTTTATTTAACATTGGTCATTACGATGAGACAACTATATTTTATGAAATCAAAGACATTTGTAGGTAAATTCCCTTATAGATTCTAGACGACACCAACAATTATATACCAAATCATCCTGGAATGGTTAATGACCTTCCCCAAATCACTTACTTTGTTAGCAATTGAGTGAGGAATAGAACCCAGCTCTCCGACCCCTTAGCTCAGTGATGTCTTCTAACAGTTCTGCTTCATCTAGACTTTTGAATAGTTTTTTTTTTTAGTATATCTGTGAACCATATGTAGGATGCTAACAATAGCAATGTTCCAGAAAATATTACATATTTGCAGCAATACAAATCAAATGGGTCACGTGAAAAAAAGAGGAGTAAGAGATCCTTTAGCAAGGATTAGATTCAGTTAAGTGTGATGCCTGGCACTTTTTTTTTTTTCAGTTACATTGTAGAATGAGGAAAGAATGCAGTTAATACACTAGCCTGATATCATTTCTGATATGCTATGATTCATTATAAGTTCATGCCTTTGCACTATGAAAAATTAAAGGTAATATTTGAACAAAAAATGAGGTGCATTTGATATAACAGTAGTTATTCTAATTCAAGCATTCTTCATATGTTTATTGGTAAAATTAACCAGTGTTAAACTCTGATAGTCATTATTAGAATATAAAGTTATAGTTAAATACACATAAACATTAACTCCATCAGCAATTTCTTAATCACTTGGGAAGGACTCCAATATACTGAAATATAGGAGTATGACAATAAAAGATAGGATAATGATGTTAAATGACAATAAAAATAGGAGAGTGCCAATAAAGTTTTATGTCACCTGGTTTTCCTTTATGTTCTATACTAAAGTAAGAATCAGTCATGTAAGAAGATAACCAATACTCCTAATTTTATTGATTAACTATAAATGTTTTCAAAGGATGCACAATAATTATTAATATCACTCTACAAATTTACTTGATTTGATTAGTCTCAGACTATTTCGAGAACACAAATGATCTTATGAAATAAAATACATCAAAATTAAACTAGCCAGAATTGTCCTCTATTTACTGATTGGAATAGATGACTATTTCTTCCTACTTTTCTATTAAAAGTCCTTTCTCTATGGAATAAGCCATGGAGAAATTTGTCTGAGTTAAGACTTCTGGAAAAAATTTCATAAAATACTTGGCTTACTATGTACCAGGCTCCATAATAAGCACTTTATATGGAAAAACTCACTTAGTACTATTCATATCCTGTAAAAAATGGACTATTATTACCTCCCATTACAAAAGAGAAACAGAAGCTTACATAATTCAAGTAGTGTATAAGGTAAAACAAGTGGTAAGTCATGGAGATGAAACTTGAACAAAGATTTATCATTGCAATAATAGTTCTTTAAGGCACTTAAAGTTAACAATTATTGAGCATGCCCAGTTTGCTAGTCCTCTGCAGAATACTTAACATGCAAGAGTTAATGTAATCCTCAAAACTCTATTAATTATGTGTGCCATAAGGTGGCATTATTTCAGACTCTGGGCATGTAGAAATGAAATCTCTGATGAATCTCTGAGTACAGTCAACATCTGGAGTTACAATAGATAAAGCCAGGAGAATTCATAACTATGGATATGGAAAATTATCAGGGAAGGTCTTCAGAAAGCAAAATAGCGTGATGGTTTTAAAACACGTTCTGAAATTCTTTGACACTGAATGGAGAGGTGATGTCTAGGTCACCTCCCTTTGAATAAGGACTAAACTTAATGACTTGTCTGTAACCGACAGAAAAGAATGAAAATGATGCTGTGTGATTTCCAAAGCTAAAACTTAAAAAGCAGTGCAGCTTTGGTTTTATTTGCTGCAGCACTTGCACTTGGAGCCCTGAGCCCCTATGTGGGAAGTTTAACCTGGAGCACCATGCAATGAGAAGGCCAAGCCACATGGAGAGCCCACATGTAGGTACCGTAGTCTGCCCTTGTCTTTGAGATCACCCCGACTAGACAACAGATGTGTGAGTGAACAAGATCTCAGGAGATTTCAGCTCCCAGACAGTGAGCTATTTCCCAGCCATCCAGACTCACATTCAAAGCTCAAGGACTTGTGGAGTAAAACAAGTCACTGCTGCTCTGCCTTTACATGTTCTGATGATAGAATCTATGTGCATAATACAATGGTTGTTTTAACCTAGGAAAATTTGGGATGATTTATTATGCAGCAATAATAATTGGAACAATGTTTTTAGTAATTTTAACAATATTCATAAAAGATAAATCACTACTAGCGGACAGTCTTTAGGCTGAAAGGAGAATATTACTGAAAATAACTTGAAAATATAGTTCAGGATGTAAAGTAGACTGCTATAGTTCATATTCTTGTCTCCTCCAGATCTCATGTTGAAATCTGATCCTCATTGTTGGAGGTGGGGCTTCATGGAAGGTGTTTGGGCCATGGGCATGGATCTGTCATGAATAGATTGATGTCCTGGGGTGTGGGGAGGGTGAGTGAGTTCATTTTCTATCAGTTTACACAAGACCTGGCTGTTAAAAAAGAGTCTGACACCTCCCCCCTCACTCTCCAGTCTTTTGCACCATGTGATCCCTGCTCATGCGGCTCCCTTTTGCCTTCCACCTTAAGTGGAATTAGCCTGAGGCCCTCACCAGACACAGAGCAGATTCCAAGCACCATGTTTCTTGCACAGCCTGTAGAATAAACCTCTGCAAGCCAAATAAACCTCTTTTGTTTATAAACTCTCCAGCCTCAGGTATTTGTTTTCCTTTATAGCAACACAAAATGGACTAAGATATAGACCATAAAAACATATCTGCCATCCATTAATATTTCATTTGTTGACTTCCTGTACAAAATGAATGAATGAATAGAATGAAGATTAAGCTATCCAAATCTGTACTGTCCTATATTATCACCACTAGCCACATGTGGCTATTGAACAAAATGAGATGTGCCATAAATATAAAATACTCACTAGAGTTTGAAGACTTAGCATGAAAAGAATCTAAAAAAAAAATCTGATTAATAATTTTACATTAACTATTGAAATAATATCTTAAGGATCTCAATAATTTTTATAATGCTTACACGATGAAATAATATTTTGGACAGTGAGTTAGATAAAATACATTATAGATTAATTTTACCTGTTTCTTTTTGCTTATTTTTATGATTAATAATTTGGTTCCTAGAAAATTTTAAATTTACCTATGGCTTAGATTTGTTGTTCACATTGTATATCTACTGTACGGCACTATATGAAACCATTATTCTATCTTAGAAAATGCTAGATGCTAATGAAAGAAAATAGAATAGACTCTAGTTAATAATTCTAATTTTGCCACAATTTTCTCAAATTCTGAGAAGTGAGAAGACTGATTTTAGCTTATCCAATGATTTCTATTACCAAGTAACTAAAATATGACCCAATTGCTTATCATTCCAAAACAAGACAGAAAAAACACTTTGTGTTAAGAACACATACACAGTAAAGTTGATGGTAGTGTTACATTAGATGCTGAATTTTCTTAAATTAAGGATGCTGTATTTACTATATTTTCTTATACTATTAAAAATTCTGATTATTTTAGATTCCTTTATTTATTTTTACATGAAAAAAATCACGAATCAAAACTTTTCAAATTTTAAAGTTTTCTCATTAACTTTACATTTATTTGCTCTACTCTCTGCCCACTTATCAATATAATTTATTTATATTTTCCTAAATGTTCATAGCTTTTAAGGCAGAGATGGGAGTTTTAAAAATGCAAAAAGTACAATGATCTTTAAACAGGATCTCAACATTTTTGGAACTGTTAAAAAAAAGAATTTGCATTAACATTTCAAAAGTAAAGGGATGGAATTAAAAGTTATTATTTTAGTAAAATTGTGGCAGTCCTTCCTTCGAATGTTGAGATAATTTTGCAAGCGTAAAACCGTATGCATTTTAGCCTTTCCAGCCCTAATCAAACCCCATGCATGCTCTTAGCACAGCCCGACTTCCTTTTCTGCCAGCTAACACAGTGTTCTCTTTACCGCCCGCCATTCGTCTGTCATTCTTAATTCCAGACTTCACTCTACCTGCCAGACTGCTACAGAGCTGCCACCAGTTTCATCTTAAAAGCCTGACATTTAGCCTTTCCTGCTCAGCTTCAGTCAATCAACTATTTGAACTTTGTGAATGTACCTTGCAAAATAGGTGGATAGTGTCAGCCTGACTAAAAACTGTGAGATTGACTGTTTCCTTCCCTCGAGGAAGTGTGTAATTATGCCAAATGCAACTGCAGGCCTGCGTGTCTGATGGTGTTTCCATCATGCGCTCTCCTCAGAAAGACCTGAAAACTGTCAGATAAAAGCTGTGTGAAGCAGTTGGTGTCACCGCTGGGAAAACACCTGTCAGCCTCTATGTACAGGCAAAAGTTCAGTGAACAAGAAGACAGTCAAGGTGGTGGAACTACAATGAGAAAAATAGGTACTATAGACTAGAAAGCAGATTGGCCTGGAGTTTTGCCAATAACCACCAGACTTCATGCTCAGGAACAGTGTAAAGGTCTGATTAAGGTTCAGAGTTGCAGTCACAAATTCAAATGTCTTCAGGAGCCAAGCAAGTAAGATATATTTTTGGAGAGACCAAATATTACTATTACTTCTAATACAATTAAAATTATTGAGAACTTACTAATATGACAGGTTTTGTCTCAAGCAATAGACAGACAGACAGATAGATAGATAGATAGATTATCTAGATCTTGATTTAACTTTTACAAAAATGCTGTAAGGCAGATACTGTGATTTTCTTTACTTTTTAGGTAAATATACTGAGGGATAGAGTAATGTGCCCATGCACACATGGCAAGCGAATGTGAGATTCAACTTTGAACTCTATAATTCTAGAGATTGTGGTCTTAACCTCAAGCCACAGTGCTACAAGGAGAGGTGGCACCTCTTCTTCAACTTGAAGAACAAATGTATTGTATGAAGGCATTTAATTTTGGCCACAAACACCTAACACATCTGTCATATCAATTCACCCACTGATTTGTCTACAAAATCAAAATTGGAACAAGTTTTCTAAATTCCAGCTACGTGTCCTCATGTAGTCTGAAATTAAATATAAACTTTTAACAGGAAAACTCAATTTTATTTATAGTGATCAAAAGATATGCTTTTAAAAAGTCTTTTCTATACTTACAACTTCTTTACACTATCCCTTAATGCTTAACTTCACTCCTTATTTTGTTTATATTTCTAGGGTAAAGAAGAAACTAACATAAAAATTTTACATTATGCATAAATGGAAGTTTTTCACTTTCGCTGTCTAAAATATAGTTTTAATGTGTGTTCTTTTAAACTAGCAAGTAAACCATTGCAGAAAAAATACTCTGTTCCTTATGATAGATTATTTTATGATCAAATATATTGTTCCTTATGGTAAATTAATTTTTTGCCAAATGTATGATATTTTCCTTTTTAATATTAATTTATTATATAATAATTATTAATTAATATTAATTAGTGAATAATCCATTATAAAGTATTCTTTTTGTTCTATAATTAGGAAGGATGTGATAGAATAATAACTTGTTTCCTGTCCAGTATTCCTGTTTCCTGTAGGATAATTAAAGCTGGAACCACCTTTAATCACTTGCTGTCTAAGAGGCAGTCATCAGATTTAGATTACTGAAATCACTTATCTTAATTTTCAAATAGAGACTCTTGGATATGCCAAGTAAGGAGAATTCCCTCCCATTATTTGATCTGTTTAATGAAAAGAAGGCGATGCCCATGTCTGAATCTATCATGGCACACAGTTCTCATTGAATATCCTGTATGTGAAGAATGAGCTTTTGCCACGTCAGCAAGATAAGCCCCAAAAGAATGATACTTTATTGACTGAACTGTCTGCCTCCATCTTGTGAGGAAGAACACTTTCCATGCTGCCCTAGACAATTATTGACAAGCAGGAATGCCTAAAAACGTAAAGTAAATTGTTTCATTAAAAAATTTATTCTCAAACTAAACTAAAGTAAAACAATTGTACCACTTCAGAATTCTATGGAAGGGAGTCTTTCGAATTATCTTTAGTTACATTTTTAAAGAATTTTAAAAATGAGCTTTCACTATTTCATATAAAAACATACATGCTTCAAAAATACAATATTTATGTTTGACTATAAACAAGCAATAAACACACACATTTAGTTCTGACTTATAAACAAATGATAGACATACATGAAGTTTTAATGGAAACCTCATTCAGTACCACTGAAATAAATAGAAAAGATTTATTTTTAATTTCTATTGCATAATAAAAATGCAATGCCATAATTATAAACCATAGTAATTTCTTTCCTTTTTAATTCACATATCTGAGGTTAAAGAGCTCTGCATCATCAAGGGAGTGAAATGAAAGCAAAACCTTAGATTATTGTGACATTGTGTGAAAACAGCCAGAACTTTCTAAATTCCAGGGACTCTTACCTTAGTTGTCATATAAACAATTATTGTTTAATCATGGATAAAAAGATGATGACAATTCTTAGTCAAGATTTAGTATGATGCCATAAGAATGGAGACATACTCAAATATTTAGCTTTTTTGATGGTTAGAAATCTGCAAATCAAAACATGACTTACCTCCACTTTCAGTCATGAAAAAGTTACTAAAATCACCTTACCCTATTGTCATAAACAGCTACAAACCTGGTGTGTGTGTGTGTGTTTGTGTGTGTGTGTGTGTGTAATGTGTGTGTGTATATATATAGTGTGTATGTGTGTGTATATATACATATATATATATATGAAACCAGCATGTTTAATGATGGTTTCTAGAAGTTTGGGAAAGGTGGAATAGGGAGTTATTGTTTAGTAGGTATAGCGTTTCAATTTTACAAGATGACAGAGTTCTGAAGTTAGATGGTGATCGTGTTGCAAAATATTATAAATATGTCATTATTAATACCATTAAATTGAACACTTATAAATGGTAAAGATGGCAATCTTTATGTTGGGTGTAGTCTACCACAATAAATACATTGAAAAAAAATGCAGCCATCTCATCCCACTCCCAGTAAATCTGGGGAAGAAATTGGGTCCATATAAATTTAACAAATTACTTGATACATGCCAAATTTTGAGAACTAATCCTAGATTGCAATAAACTTTCAATTTTTACACCTATAGCACACATCAATTTAAACTTTTCATGCAAATGAAAAAATACTTTACTACTACAGGCCTTTTGAGGGATTCATGTGACCTAAATTTTTCTTATTCCAAATACAATCAGTAGCCCAGAATGACGGTGAAAGGCCTTTGAAACTAACTGGTAAATAGACCTCACAGTCCCACGGAAATTATGGAGAAAAATGAGAGTAAGTTATGGTTCAATTCTTATGCTGATAATTTGAATTACTCAAGGATGTGATTCTGTCCATATTCAATATAAATGAGGAATGGGAAGAAGTTGTTCTAGGAGATGGGATAAGGCCAGCAGAGAAATTAAAAAAGAAACTGTAAATGAAAAATTTATATTCAAATGTATGAACATAGTCACTTTGAAAAATCTTATATAATCATAGATTCAAGAGTATGTTGGTTGTGTAAGACAGTATAACTCCTTAATTTTAAAGAGTAGGGAAAATTGGGGCCAAGTAAGTTTCAGTAATTTAAACAACTTACCGACAGGTAATTACTGGTTTTAGAAAGACTAGATTTATATTGCTTGGCTCTTATTTCAGTTCTTTAAAAAATACTATATTACCCATTGAATTTTGGATCATGTACTCTCAAGATTAGCTGTCTGATTCTAGTCCTTTGTTAACTTGGATAATTGAACCATAAAGGTATGCAGCCACTTGAAAAAATCTTGGGTATGATGTCTCATTTAGTTACATCATTTCTGAGCAGATATTCAGAGAGTCATTTACATTTGTGGTAAATGAGTAAATGCTTAAAGAAGGCAGAAGTGTCTGCTGTTATATAACAAGTATAATGTGAATTAAACAGAAAATAAGTGGCCCTAGCACGTATACAGAAGAAAAAAGAAATCCTTGGCTTTACCATAGCTTACTAAAATCACTAGTCATTCTGTATTTAATTCCATTTCCAATTTAGGAACATATCCCTCTGTTTTGATTGTTTGTTTTTTTCATGGCCCCACCAACTTTTTAAAGTATGAATTTATTTGGATATTTGCTACTTTTTGTTTCAGTATAATAGAATATTATTAGAATACATTTAAAAATTCTTTTGTTGCAAAAGAACTTTCTCTTAAAAAGGCAAGGAGTAAAGGGTATAACATGAGAAAGCACGAAATGCTCTATGCAATTCAAGATCATTTTTTCTTCTAATGACATCCAAATGGCCTACAGTCTAATGGCCCCTATGAAAAAATATACACCATAATACTTCCATTATCAATGGATTCTAGTAGCCAAATGACTGAACTTTTGTCTGACCTAATTCAAATGAATGGATTTTGTGTTCAATGTACTACGGAACAAGGCAATTAATCCTTTTCACCTTTGATTACTGCTAGGGAGAGATGGGATAAGGAAAAGAAGGAAATTAACAATTTTGGCTGGGTTTTTTTTTTAATTTTGTATACGTGATTTTACTTAATCTTAACAATCCTCTGAGGTAGGTGGCATTAACCACATTTTATAGATGAGGAAGTTGAGGAAGCTCAGAAAAGTTATGTAAATTGTTCAGGATTCACAGTGTTAGTAAATAACAAAGTTAAAATTAGAACATAAATTAATGATACTCTAAATTCCTCTTCAGTTAGCACTTCATCACAATCGACAGATATTCATGTATTAATTCCACAAATATCGAGATTCATTATTTCTAGTTCTTTTCCTAGGAGTTGTTGGAGATTGTCAAAATTACTAATCTTAGTGTTTAATGTTGTTTTCAAAAAAATCTAGAACAGACTATTATTAAATAGATCTTTTTTCAACCCTCAGAAATCCCTTAAATTCATAATGCTTTCAAAATGTATCAAATTTTTTTCATATACAATATAATCTTATTTAATCATAGGTATTCTCTTTAGAAACAAGCTTGGATTTATTAAGACTAAATAATACTAAAATAAATATTTTCTGTGTTGATGCTAGAAATGATACATGAGTTAAATGTTATAAAAGTTGAAAATTTTTATTTTGTTAAGATATTTCATAAATTATAGCTATAAAAATATAGTTTGGTAAATTTATAAGTGGTTGAACTTCTGCGCTCAAATAGTATTAGGTAATTAATATATTTTATCACCTCTACATATATAATGTATATAGTTCCGAAGAGAGATTGTTTTGGATATAATTTAATGCTAGTCCATTCATTAGTCATCAGAAGGTAGATGACTCAAGTCTGGGAGAAGCTGCTAATATATTACAAAATAGAATTTAAAAAATTAAAACAATTTTGTAAAGGAAAATTATGAAACAAAACTAACAAAATTAATGTTGGCTATGATAAATATAAAGCTTTGATTTTACATTCAGATAAATAAATTGTGTGAGTGCACCATGAAAGGGCACTTGCCTAAATTATATTTTACACAAACAAGATTTTAATATTTTTGTTGATTGAACAATCATTATAATGCAAACTAAAAACATTACTAAGTAAGGCATTTAAACTTGGGTTGCATTAATATAAATATGATAAAGTGTAGCTTGAGAGATCAAGCCCTAGGAAAACCTTCCTTTCTAGTGTTCAAACAATAACTGAAAAAGTCTTTATGTATGTAAAATCCCTACTGTTTACAAAAGTTACTAACAATTCCCAGAGAAATATAGCAAGGACTAGCAGGAAGCTGATAAAAGTTCTAGAAACCATGAATGCCAAGAATGTTGAAGGGATTGTGGCAGAGAGAAAAAATAGACTTTCACAGAACAATAATGGCAAGTTTTAAATATCCAAATGACTATCATATGGATTGAGTATTAGGTTTATTTAAATATACAGATGGTGAGCTTGGGAAAATGGGGTAACATTACAAAAATGCAGATTTAAGTTTAGTCCAGGTGATGTTTTTTTTATTATTATTTCAAAGTATTAAGGGAGTAGAAATGGTTTTGGTTACATGGATCACTATTGTAATGCTTCAGTCACGGCTAAAAGTGTGTCCATCACCCAAATAGTGTTCACTGTACCCATTAGGTAGGTTTTTGCCCTTCCCCTGCTCCACCTTCTACCCTCCTTGATTTCCACTAAGTTTTACTTTCCTCTGTGCACATGTGTGCTCATCAGTTAGTGCCAATTTAATAGCAAGTACATGTGGTGTTCATTTTTCCATTCTTGTGATACTTCAATTAGGATAATGGTCTCCAGTTTCATCCAAATTGTTGAAAAAACATTAATTCATCCTTTTTTATGGCTGAGTAGCACTCCATGGTATATATACCATGGACTAATACCATTTTATTAGTCCACTCATGAATTGATGGGCACTTGGGTTGATTTCACATCTTTGCAATTGTGAATTATGCTGCAATAAACATTTGAGTATAGGTGTCTTTTTGATAAAATGATTTCTTTTCCTTTGGCTAGATACCCAGTAGTGGGATTGCTGGATTGAATCACAGGTCTACTTTTAGTTCTTTGAGGAATCTCCATACTGTTTTCCATAGAGGTTGTACTAATTTGCAGTCCCACCAACATTGTGTAAGCGTTCCTTTTTCTCTTCATCCATGCCAACATCTGTTGTTTTGGGACTTTTAAATAAAAGCCATTCTAACAGGGATGGGTATTTCGAGCAATAGTAATCATTCTTGAAAGTGTTCAAGAGAAGCTAGTTCATCATGTGTGACAGATATACAGGGGTGTTTCTACACTGGGTAAGAGATTGGGCTAGCTTCTTGCTGTCTAAGATTCACTGTTTTATAGAGTAAATAAGCATGCCTACAGGAGGAAATTTATATCAAAAGATGATAGAGAAGGGCAGAGCTATTTAATTTTTATTTTTGTACCACGTTTTTCATTAATTATGATGGAATTAATAGAATAAGCATGGTTAGAAGAATTAAATGTAAGAGAGGCAAAACTATTGTAAGATAATACCCAGTCACTTGAAAGTAGGTTATGTGAAGACATTGTTTCTTTTTGTATTGGATCTATATATGTCTTAAATTCCCCCAGGGAAATTCTCAATAACATTTTTCAATAAACATAAAAATTTTGCATAAATGTAAAAATCTAGATACTTCTGAAATCGTATTGAGATCTTTTTATACTGTTAAAATAATGTCCATCAGATGTAAAAATAAAAAACAAAGCAACTAATTGACATTACATTTTTCAAAATCTATAATAAAGTATAAATCTCAAATATGTAGAGAATCATGTAACTAAGTTAAGCAACAGAATCATAATATCATAAGCCTTAAAAGTGAAATAACAGGGAGACATCTTTTTGAAACATTATCTTTAACCACAGTTTAAGGAAAAGAAGGTTTATTTCTAGAGAAGCAATTTCCTGCACATAAAAACAACAAAGAAAAGATCTAGGTTCACCGTGCCATATCGACCGCTGGGAATTAAAAAAAAAAAAAAATTACCCAATTTAATCAGTTTGCTTTGCTTACACTAAAGGCTATAAATCTGCCCTAAACTACAGTTTCTTCTAAGATAAAGCACAGTGTTCTCCCTTGGGTTCCCTTGGAACATGAAGTTACATTTCTGCACAAAATTGTTCCAAGAAAGTCAGATTAAATAGAGAAAGAGTACATCTCTCCGTGTGCTAGATGATTATCTAAAGCACATAAAATTAAAGAACAGATAATTATACTAGTCACATATAACTATTTTCCATTTCTAATATCAATTTCCATGAGATATACATGCATTTTATATTTTAAGGGACTAGAGTCTGTCAATAATGGCATTGGGTTGCTGGGTAAAATTGCTGCCATAATTGTGATAACAGTGGAGCAAAGAAATGATTTCTGTTTTTTATCAACCAAGCCCCATCTTTATCGTCAAGCCCTTGCATGTGGTTGTGTTATTTGTGGTAAATGTTGTGCATAAATAGATAAATTCACCATTTCTGGGTTTTCTTCAATAAAGAAATCTCTGCTTTTTATTCTTCTTCTTTTTTTTTTTTTGAGACAGAGTCTCTTGCTCTGTTGCCTGGGCTAGAGTGCTGTGTGTTAGCCTAGCTCACAGCAACCTCAAACTCCTGGGCTCAAGCAATCCTACTGCCTCAGCCTCCCGAGTAGCTGGGACTACAGGCATGCACCACCATGCCCGGCTAATTTTTTCTATATATTTTTAGCTGGCCAATTAATTTCTTTCTATTTTTAGTAGAGACGGGGTCTCGCTCTTGCTCAGGCTGGTCTCGAACTCCTGACCTCGAGCCATCCTCCCACCTCGGCCACCCAGAGTGCTAGGATTACAGGCGTGAGCCACCATGCCCTGCCTATTTTCTTCTTTTTGAAGACATACATTTCCTGGAATAAACTGGAGCCAGGATTTTAAGTCATGACCTGACCCTAACACAGTCCTACCAAAAATCAAAAAATGTTCCTATTTTACTGTCCCCTGTGTTCTTGGAGACACTGAATGGGCAGCTGAGGCACCAAAGAAATTCAGAAGTGAGGACACACATTGACTCAGATTGCCCAGGACTGTTCGCAGTTAAACCAGTGGTCCCATTTTATACATGAGGAAACTGAGAATCATAGGAGAAAACTGCAACCATATGCACATCTGAACACACTTTGAACACATCTGAATGATTCCAAACTTTTTATGGGGTTCTTAAAGTTCCTCCCCGCAGTGGTAACCTGTTAATCTATGTTATCGTCGGTCTTCTAGATATAAATCTTCTTAAGTTGAACTTGACTAGTCAAGAAACTGTATTTAACTCATGTAAAGGTTCTCAGGAAAAGAGTGTGAATGCCAGTGTAACAGTCTGCTTCCCCCAGTTGTTCTATTTTCCTAGCAGGTGTTTGTGCTGATTAGTTTTCTTGTTTTTCCTCTGTAATTTCTCAGTGCTCTTAAAGGCACTGTTTTCTTGTTTGTTTGTTTTATTTTGTTTGTTTTTCTTTTTCCTCATAAGCTTATTTTTGTAATGAGAATCAGGGCAGGATGCTACAGACTCTTATGTAGAAATGACATGCAGTATCTGTTCCTGTGGGCCTGTGACACATCAGCTGGCACCACCAGTCCTCTGCTGAAGGTGCCAGGGAGTTGCTCTACTCCCAGGTTTCCTTGCTGCCAAGGCTAGTACTATCATATTCCCAGGGCCGGAAGAGATCCAGGTCCCCTGTGCAGGTCACCTCCAATAAAGGAGTCATCAGGTACTGCTAGGACTGCCTAGGTTAACAGTGACTGCCATACCTTTTCAGAATCCACAATTCTCTGCAAGCCGAGCTCTGTCCAAGTATTCAGACCCTCATCCCAAGGACTCTATGCCATAAAGCCACTGGCTTCTATATTGCACATACAGTGATTAAGTTCTGTGCCCAAGGCCTCTCCACATGGTATCTGCAGTCTCTGATCACCTTGGTAGATTAGCGTAATGCCTATCTAACTATAATGTGCACAAGAATAGCCCTGAGATCTTGTTAAAGTGCAGATTCTGATGCGGTAGTTCTCCATTTGGGCCCCAGTGTCTCCCAGGTGAGACAGATGCTTCTCATCTGCACACCACATTTTGTATAGCAAAGAGGTAGTTAATGTATTAAGTAGTGGTTGTAAAAGGAAAAGTGGAAAGGAGGTATATTCTTCTCTCTCTCTTCCTATATCTCCTTCTCCAACTTTTAAGTCGCCTGCTTGTGTTAATACTCCATGGAGGGTAGAGAGTCCCCTGGGTCACAAGATCTGCTTTTTGATGAATCGCAGTCACTGCTAAAGCTTGGATGCCCATCTTTTCTGTTTTTGAGAAACTTTTCACATAAATTTTCTATCACCATCTTTCACCCACTTGCTGGAACCCCTAATTGCAACTAGGTGGAATTCATTTTTTTCATAACTTTTTGATATTGTTCTTGGCTTCTCTGACTCTGTTCTTCACTCTCATTCTAGGCTCTGAGCTTTACCAATCTGCACAATCTACCCTGGCTAACTGGGCCACATCCTAATATAAAACAGTAAGTAGACTGAGTATGCTTATGCTGCTGTGTCAAATGTCACGTAAGACCACTGATACGGATACCTCATACATTTAAATAAGAGGTGGTATCAAAGTAAATAAATAATTAGGTGATAAAATGATCAGTGATTTCCTGTAAATGTTGCTGTTACCAAAGCCTGAAGGCATCTGTACATTCCAGAACAAACGTTTGTTTGACTCATCCAATCAACAAACACTAAGCATCTATTATGTACCAAGCACTCTGCAAAGTGATTTGTGACTTAACAGTGAGCAAGACAGGCATTACTAGCAACCCATACTAGTCAATATTGATTAGAGAAATTCCGAAATTCATTTTACCAGATTAAGTAATTTTATTAGATTATATAATGGGCATATAAATTGAATTTGGTTACAGGGTGGGTAAAGATTTGTACCCCCATAATATGCTGAAATAAAAAAAAAAGAAAATATAGGGAAAAAATTATATTAAAGTATAGGTCATTTATTTAAAAAAAAAGAAAGAAAGAATCTCATAATTATGCTTGCTTTGAAATGATTTGTAGCTTATAAATGTCTCAGTAGAAGTATTAAATTGGTGAATTTAGGAGAATATTTGTTGGTCAGAACCATTTATTGATATGAAGACAATGATAAGCTAAGATTTTCTCCTAAGCTTTTGATACCATTAAAGTGGAAAGGCATCACTGGTGTGGCTGAAGTTTGCCACAGGGAGGCGGAAAAGACTGTGTGGGCTTTAACCTTGCTGGCCAGCTCTAGTTCATTCTCCTTATGCAAATGACATTGTAATGAGTAAAATCATATGCAAATGACACAAATACCAGTGAGGAATGTGGTTATGTGATAGCTGGCACACAGCTAGCAAGTGGTGTGATCAGGATATGAATCTAAGAACATCTGACTACTGAATTTGTATTTTTAATCACTGATACAAACAGAGTAGATGTGCAAACAAACATTTGGAAGTTAAATTGTACTGTAGCTGCTGAAGGTTCACATGGCTTGTTCAGTTGTAAAATGACAGCAGAAAAAAAATCTTACATACTGAAATTTTACATACTGAAATGAGGGGGGATCTAAAAGGGCTAGTTGAAAAGACTTGATAGATACAGGTGAAAAGAGTTAATAGATACGGGCTTCGGCAATACTTCAAAGCACCTGGAGGATTTCCTAATGACTAATTGAAGTAGCTTCTTTGGCAATTAGTTTTGCAAAGAGAAACATAAAACACAATTTTTTGTTTACTATTTTTTTATCTACCAGAGTCATTACCTAAATATTATTCTTTAGTTGCAATATATGCATAGTAAATAATTCTAATTACGCTAGTGTAATTAAAAATTAGATTAACTGATTTTTCAATGAGAGGTTTTCATAGTCTTTTTCATATTATTGCCATTTAAAACTTACTGTATATATTTAAGGTTTATAATATGATATTCTGACATGCATACATATAGTGAAATGATTACAGTAGTCTCCCTCATTAGTGGTTTTGCTTTTTGCAGTTTCAGTTATCCACAATTCACTGTGGTCCAAAAATATTAGATGAAAAATTCCAGAAATAAACAATTCATAAATTTTAAATTGTGTGCCATTCTGAGTAGCGTGATGAGATCCCATGCCATCCTGCTCCATCTCACCCAGGACATGAATCATCCCTTTGTCAAGCTTATCCACACTGTCTACACTACCTGCCCACTAGTCACTTAGCAGCCTTGGTTATCAGATCGACTGAAACAGTATTGCAGAGCTTGTGTTCAAGTCACCCTTATTTTACTTCATCGTGGCCCCAAAGTGCAAAAGTAGTGATGCTGGCATATTGTTACAAGTGTTTGATTTTATTATTATTGTTGTTAATCTCTTACTGTGACAAATTTATAAATTAAACTTTATCATAGGCATGTATATATAGGAAAAAAACGTAGTACATATAGGCTTCAGTACTATCCATGAT
Organism: Cheirogaleus medius; assembly: GCA_008086735.1. Classification (NCBI taxonomy): domain Eukaryota; kingdom Metazoa; phylum Chordata; class Mammalia; order Primates; family Cheirogaleidae; genus Cheirogaleus; species Cheirogaleus medius. The sequence continues at coordinate 31,052,745 of VBSM01001124.1, read as the reverse complement.
TTCAGGTACCCACTGGGAGTTTTGGAACATATCCCGGTGGATAAGGAGAGAATACTCTACAATATTATTTACAGTCCTCATGATATACCTTAGATGTAAGCTTATTCATCCTACATAACTGCAACTTTGTAACCCTTGACCTAAATCTCATTATTTCCCCACCCCTCAACTTTGTCCTATCCTTAGTAAGCACCATTTCTACTCTCTGTTTCTATATATTTAACTTTTTTTTTCTCAGACTCCACATGTAAGTGAGATCCTGTAGTATTTTTCTTTCTGTGTCTGGCTTATTTCACTCATATAATTGTCATTTATAGAAGAAAAATGTAGTAGGCATCATATGCAATCCTCAATAACACTAATAATAGTTTGAAGAATTAGATTTCCAGAGATTAGCATTAATTGGCACAATGTCTGACTTACTGTATTGAATAAAGACCTACTAAAAGAAGAAATGAAGGAGCTTCTGAAAAATACAATAAAACTTCTAGGATTTCAGAAGTCCCCTATTGCACACAACCCAAAAGATGATTCTATTGCTACACGGGCACAAAATATGGCAGAGAGGAGAACACTTCCGTTTAATAATTACAGAGAACCAGAGAGAGAGAATAGCTAACTGACCGAGCCAAGAAGTTTGAGTCTAAAAGTTCTCAGACTGACTTGAAACTCTTTGTTAGAATGTCTTCTCCCAACAGATAAGCAGGGCGATGGGCTGCTTCTCTGTGGTGGTCAAGCATATGTGCCTACCTCGTCCTCTCTTTTTGACTTGAAATTTGGCATCCAGTCTCAGTTGCCTCAGATACAATAATTTACCCTAATCTGTATTACCCTGAACCAAAATCTGTTTGAATGCAGAATAAGAAGTGAATCTCTCAGGAGAAGAGAATTGTTTCTAGTAAAGATAACTGTTAGGTTTTAGGGGAGGAAAAACATTGCTAGAAATAGTAGTAACAATTAAGACATCCAAATACATGGTGGATTCCTTAATAAAAATATCATTGTATCCCAAGCAATGGTTTCTCTAATGCTGTTGTGTTGTCCCTTCAGAAGCTGTTAGGTATCTACAGAATTTTCCATGGTACTAGATAGTTTCTACTTTTTGTTACTTATATTATTATCAGTGTATTTAGTTGTTTAGCTTCAATTTCATCGTCTTCTGGTAATTTCCTTCTTTTTTTTTTTTTGAGAAATTGCTACTTTTCCTATTGTTTATAGCCTAGTGAAAGTTTTGCTTAAGTTGTATTACCCTTCCCTAGTCAAGATGTAGACTGGTAACCCAAGCTACATATTTGGACACATTCTCCCTATAATCTGACTTACGGCATAAAAATGAAATCTGAAATGTACCCCTGCAAGTCTAGGAAAGCAGTCAGACTTTTAAGACCTTGGAGTCACTTTGGATTTATCATTTTCCATGTCTGATTCTCCAATCTTCTCATGGAAGCTGTAAGCCTTCCATTAAATTCTGTTTTTGCTTATGTTAGCCAGGGTCAGAATCTGTTTCAGGCAACTTAAAAACCCTAATGCATTGCCTATACCTGAGTGTAGGTGCTCAGAGCTTCCTCTAATCATGTTGGTCTACAGCACCCTTGGAGATAATCACCCAACCCTCAATGTCTCCCAGCAGCCTCCTTTCCTTCCCCATCCCATTTCTTGCCCCTTCATTGTTGACCTGTGTTAGCTCCCTATTCTGACCTGAATTTATCTATTTTAAATACTTCACCACAGCTTGGTCACATCCTGAGATGTCCAACTCTTCCCTGCCTGAGCCCCCTAAATTCTGAAATATATTTTATCACTATTATTAACAGTATTTTCATTTTTGCCAGCCAGATCTTTGCCTTGATAGCCTTTAATAATCAAATACTAATTTTTCCATTCTATTATGCCATTTCTGATGTCCTAAATATCATTATTAATCAAAATTATCTTATCTAACAAGCTAAAGTCACAATCATTTGCATGGAAAATGAATCAGCATGAAAAGCAAATTTAATTCCACTAGAAATAAATAATTTCCAAACTGCTAGATAAATTACACCAAAAGCTATGATAATGACTTCAAAATTAAAAATAAATATTTATTAATAAATAAAAAAATGACAAAAAGTTCTCTTTTCTGCTTTTTTGGGATTATCCTTAGATACATTTTGTGGCTGTATAGAAGGTTAAATGAAATTCCTATTTGCTTCTACGAAAACTCTACTCTTGCTTCCCCAAGTACAATTATTTTTATGTCTTCACATTTAATGTGCACTTTTATAATTTTGAAATAATTCTATTAAATAATTTAAAAACCCACTACAAAAATACTTCACTAATTAAACTTATAATATAAATACAAAAAAATTTGACCATCTCTTTCTTTCCCCAAATAAATAGAAAATATCACCCGGTAATTGCAGCAAAAATGTCAGATGAAGAGCCACACAAATGAATAAATAGTACTATTTTAGGTGTCTGTTAAAGAACATTTAATTATTTTTCAGGAAAAAAATGATGATAATAACTACATAAAAACGTGATTAATGCTTAATGAGATCTTATATTATTTATAGGATTGTTGATTGCTATTGTGTTCCTTCACAGACTCAGCGCAATGCAGAGGGCAAAGTCTAGTGACCTTCTTCAGAAGAAAGAAAATGATGTGTTTCAGGTGTCCTGAACTCAAAGCATGGTACCAAGGACAAAATCAGAAGGTGCTGAAAGCAATTATAGAGGACAATTCTCACTGAAATTTACAGCACATGCTGAAAAACTACATCCATATTGCCTAATTATCTCTGTAGAAGAACTTTCATCTCCAGCGACCAGGAATTTTAAATTCAAATTTTAGTATATATAGGTCAACATAAACCCAGAAAAAAACCCCAGATAATTGCAAAACTGGGAAGTAAATTAAACCTACAGGAGTGATTTAAGCTAACAGGAATAGTACAAAAGTGAGTTCAGCTAACAGAAATAGTAACTATTATTCTACAACAAATTTTAAAAAATCATTCTTAAATGTAAATACAAAGAAATACTCTTCTATAACTAAAACAAAGTCAATAAATGAAACAACTAAGCTGATTCGCAAATAGTGGCTTCTCACCTTTTAAATGTCAATTTTGCAGGGTATGTAATATATATAGTAAAGAAAATAGTAACATGCAAAGTATAGTACTTGAATATCTAAGTTGGATACTATTGTGAGACATAGTTTATTTCTAAATTTGTACATCTAATGCTAGGCAAGTTTATGCTTTGAAAATAGTGTTTTATCTAATAAATAGGGACTCTATAAAGAAAAAGCACAATTCTTGCTAACCCCTGTGTTGAGTTAAATTATATTTATTATACTAATCAAAATATATAAATATGAAACTAGGTATAGGCTCTTTATACTTACAATTTAAACAACTGTAAAATAACTCATGTATAAATAGAAATAAAATCATGATATCAATAAATTAAAATTATCAATATTAATTTAATGGGATAGATATTGCTGTATTATGAAACTAAATCACAGCTTACAAGATGAACATATACTTACCTGTATGGTGCAGGTTCTTTAGACTTTTTAATTATTTTACACCCCAGATTTATGCTCCTGATGACTGCATTACATGGCTTTTCTAGTTAAATTATTGGAAAATTTTCCTTTGGGCAGTGTAACTTGAAATCTCATAACTTTTAACTTCACTCAAACATTTTACTGGTCTATTACATCAGCGTTTGTTCTTTTCTCATTAGCCCAGGAAATTATAGCAGTAATACTTCATGGTAAATAGATACTCTAAGTACTCTATAGTAAATAGTAAATATAGCAAATAGTGCCGACTCTATGGGAAATATAAATTTTGTGTGATGTAAGCAATTAAAAGGTGGTCATTCATACGATTCGGATTACACATGTATCATTTTTATTCACACATCATAATAAATATCTTTAAATGTTCATAGAGAATATATAAGCTCTAAAAATATTTTCTCTGATTTCAGATCTCAGTGACGTAAAGGAAGTCAAAATAGTTGTTTAATTCTTCAGTCTGTGTCACTTTTTCCTCTGTCTTTCAGACTCTTATCTTTTCCTTTCCACCCAGTAACTACTGATTGCTCTGGGTCCATCCTAGGCCTGTCCAATCATGGAGAAAATTACTTGATGAACACTTGCACAGTAAAGCATTGCTTACATAATGAGTAACTGCTCCCAGGATTATTTATAAAAACTGCCTCCATAGAGGAAACAATGCTTAAACAAAATGAATTCATTTCTATGATTTAGTACCATAGTGGGGATATATATTTTCATAGAAGCCCCTTCCTGGCACCAGAACAGCAAAACTATTCTGGTTATGTAGGATGATAATGTATTTCTAGAACAACTTTCTGCTTTCCATACACAATTGAAGAGAACTGTGACAAGTTAGGTTTTCTATTGTAAAAATGCTACCAATTATCATTTTAGATCTGAGGCTATCTCTTTCTGGAATGGTTGGAAAGTGTTTTGTTTAGCTTTCTCTAAATTATGCTATGTATCAAGAAACCCCAAAATATCAGTGACTTTAATAATTATTTCCCATTTTAATTATATGCGACTGGCAGCAGTTCCACTGTTGTGCCTGTGCTCAGGCTTTGGCCAGTATTGTGGATGCTAAGATATATACTAGGTATCTTTTCAGAGACTTAGGCTGAAGGAACAACCTACCCCAAAACATGCTGTTGTCATTGCAAAGGGCAGGAACAGAGCAGCAAAATAAAACCACAGTGAGCACACTTAAAACTTCTCTCTGAGATGGCATATATCATGCCCCCTGCTGGGTTTTAAAATTATTATTATTTCATCATATTATGGGGGTACAAATGTTGTTAAGGTTACACGTATTGCCCTTGCCTCCCCTCGCCCCTCGAGTAATAGCTTCAAGCGTGTCCATCCCCCAGGTGGTGCGCATCGCACTCATTATGTATGTATACACCCATCCCTTCCTCCCCTCTCCCACCTGCCCGACACCCGATAAATGTTTTTTTTTGTTTGTTTGGTTGGGTTTTTTTTACATTTTGGTTACAATTTATATCTTTGCCTCTCCCCAGGAAGGGTTAGAGGTATGCCCACTATCTCCTCTTCTATTCAACATAGTGCTCGAAGTCCTAGCTATAGCAATCAGGCAAGAGAGGGGTGTTAAGGGCATCCAAGTGGGGGAAGATGAGATCAAACTCTGGCTCTTCGCCGATGATATGATATTATACCTAGAAAACCCCATGGATTCGTCCAAGAGACTCATAGATTTGATAAATGAATTTGGTAAAGTTTCAGGTTACAAAATCAACATACACAAATCAGAGGCATTCCTATATGCCAAGAACCGTCAAGCCGAAACTCAAATAAAAAACGCAATACCTTTTACTATAGCCCCAAAGAAAATTAAATATCTAGGAGTATATTTAATGAAAGATACGAAAGACTTTTACAAGGAGAACTACGAAATGCTAAAAAAAGAAATTGTAGAGGATGTAAACAGATGGAAAAATCTACCTTGTTCACGGATTGGTAGAATCAATATCGTCAAAATGTCAGTATTACCTAAAGTGGTCTACAGAATTAATACAATTCCCATCAAAGTACGACCATCATTCATTACAGATCTAGAAAAAATAATTCTTCACTTTGTATGGAACCAGAAAAACCCTCGTATAGCCAAAGCAATCTTAAGTAAAAAGAACAAACTGGGAGGCATCAGTCCCCCTGGTGTTCTATTAACCTAAACAAATTTCTTGGGCAATCCTGGCAGCAAGGGAGGGGATGTACTCTGCTCACAAGAAGTCATGGCAAGGGTCAAAAATTGAGACCAATGTTATAAAAATTACCACGGCAAGTAATGTGTTAAGAATGTGATTAAACAATAAAGATAATTTTCTTGTCTTTTACAAGTCCCTCATGAAGGCTAGGAGCTCAGTCTTTGGAGTTAAATAGCCTGGATAAGACTCCATCTCTGAGACTTACTAGCTGGGTTTTGAGCAAACTATCTATGCCTTAGTTTTCTAATCTGAAAAAAAATAATAATACTTGTCCTACTGCTTTATTTGACAAATTAAATGAGATACTTAATGTACAACTTTTCACTATCCTTTTAGAAGTTTTAAGCTACTTCAGACATTAATATTCTTTCCATCTCACCCTCAGGCATCATCTCCACACACATCATACTACTTTTTTTAAATTCTGAAAAGTACAGATGATATATAATTTAAACAGTAATTTTTAATAGTATTTTGCATAAATCACTCTTGTCTTTAATCAAGTTAAATGACCTTATTTTGTTTTTATCATTTGTCACATTGTTCCTGCAAATGTACAGAATATGAAAGCAATTAGTCTGGGAAACGGATGCAGAAATCCCATAAAGACATGCTGTTGAGGCAAACCCAGGTGAGCAGTTCTAAGTTCTGATGTCCTTTCTGATGTTTATGACTTTATTACTAAAGCAAATTATCCAAAATAATGAAAATTATGTACACCACTCAACCTGTTCTTGATAGTGCAAATCCCCATGTAATCGTTTTTATTTCACTCTAAACTGTTTAGCCAGTAGCTTGATTGTTACATACTGTTAGGATATCTAAATTAAATAAATGTTATATAGGCTACAGTGATTATGATATATACTTGGGAAATGATCTAAATGTTGAGCCCAGGGCTTTTTCCAGAAGATGTTAAGTGGCAAAATTTTAGAAACTAAATATATTTCCAAAAGAATAAAAGAAGTCTTAGAACATATTATTGAATGAAAATGTCTAAACAGAATCTTCACATTACTTTTTATTCATTCAAATGTTCATTGGTTAAGAAAATGGTTCCTAGAATGGAGTTATATCAGTGAAAGAGAAGGAGAAACTTCTTCCAGTGAGTCTGTACCATGAAGCAGCCTAATGAACCCAAGAAGAGACCAAGAACAAAGATGAATGTAGGATGGGCTACTTGCTGGTCATCAGAATCACCCTGGTGTATAAGACAGAGATTGCTCACACTGTCAAAGGCATTACTGCCTAGAAAAGAAGGGAGGTGTTAAACAATTACAGAGGAGTTTTACGGTTAGAATCCAAAGACAGCATTATAAAGGTTAAAAAAATAGTAAGACTGAAAATCAGCCTTGAAAATTGTTCAAATAGACCAAAAATATAGGATTCACATTATGAAAGCTGACACATTGCCATACTCTTTTTTTTTTTTTTTTTTTTGCAGAGGAAATAATTTACCAAAAATTCTATACTGGGCCCAAAGAATATTTTAGATATTTATATTTTATGTACTTGTATTTATCTAGGATTGTTCATCCTAGGGTATGAGGCACTGTGTATGTGAGGACCTCTTGAAATGGGAATGGGGATGATTTTGATTTGGTTTATCACAAGGACATGGAATGTGTCATGGCAAAAATGATTATTCTGAGGCAGGAGAGCAAGAGTCCCAAGAACTTCCAGGTGTTGGAGAAATGAATGGGTCCGAGGGTTTGTTAAGCATTATTGCGACTATGTGTCTAGAATCCCTTTGACATTTATTGATTGACTCCCATACTGACTGGAATGTAACTTGGAAATTACTTTTATTTTATTACTTTTCATTTTTCTGGGTTGTTTATTTGAAAATGTTCCTTACATAAACAAAGACACTTGGGTCCTGGATTTGTAATATTTATATTTTTATGTAATAGAAACACTAGACAACAAATAGCACAATTACTTTGATATATTTTTCTCTTCAAAAGATGCACTCTCTGCCTGTAATCCTAGTACTCTGGGAGGCCCAGGTGGGCAGATTGTTTGAGCTCAGGAGTTCAAGACCAGCCTGAGCAAGAGCGA
>VBSM01001124.1:30987718-31044800 GCA_008086735.1 Cheirogaleus medius | reverse complement strand
TCAAAAAAAAAAAAGAAAAAAATGATGCACCCTCACATTTGAGAGAACACATTATAGCTGAAAAACAAAACAGAATGGATTGCCATAAATTGTTATATTTCCAGTTTCTTAAATGTGTGATTGTCTAATTAACTTAAAGTGAAAAATACTGAGATGATTTGAGCTAATGATAAAACACTATTGCCTCAAACATGAATAAATGTCTTTTGGCCATGATTACTTAATTTTGTAAGGAATTTTCTTATTACAAAACTATTGTATAATAATAATCAAGTTTCTAGAAGAAACCTATTAAGTTTCAATTCAGTAAGAGAATTAAAGGAATATGAGAAAATAAAACTCTATTAAGGATGTGATTATGTCACATGAATTCTTTGTTTTAAAGTCATTTTTAAAATGTATTCTGAAGTATTTTAAAATAATTATGTGTATGTAAAGATGATTCATCTTAGAACAAATGTTTGTATAATAGTTACATCTTATGCCTTCACCATTTCACGTTGTGAGGCTAATAGAATACAAATATCTACCTACAAAGATATGCATATAAAAATGAAATAGCACAGGCCGAGTATATTAATTTTCTTAAATGTTCATGGTCACCCATAGCTTGATTTTACTTTGGATATTTATTTATTTATTTATTTATTTTTAAATTTTTTATGTCAGAGTATTACGGGGGTACAAAGGCTTTGGTTACATAAATTGCCTTTGCGGTCTGACAAGCATGCCCATCTCCCAGGCGGAGTGCATTTCATCAATTAGGTGTGCATTTACCCATCCCCTCCTCCCCACTTCCACCTGCCCGACACCCTATGAATGTTACTTCCCATATGTGCACATTAGTGTTGATCAATTAGTACCAGTTTAATGGTGAGTACATGTGGTACTTGTTTTTCCAGTAATACTTCAGTTAGATGAGTACTCTGGATCTTCAATAAATTCTTTTTTGTTTTCCAGGCACAACAAGAAAAGGTTACTTTATTTCCTTTTAGAGGTATAAAATAATTTATTAGATACTCTTTTAGAAATACGTCTAATTTTCAATTGTGTTATTTTTACCTTGAAACAATTTGAGGTTCACATCTCATTCCCCAAAACACGTCTCGTTGGAGGGATGTTGTGAGGCTGATAGATGAGATCTGTGAGAAACAATTTCCTCAGCACCAGAAGGCCCTTGGCCTTCCCTCCAGTCTTGGAGACATGAGTGGGGTCTCTCTCTTAACAAATTATTTAAGATTTTATTGCTTTTACTTTTTGTGAATTCAAAATTCAAATTTGTATACTTTAACATTTAAATATTTTTCCAAATAATTGCATACAATTTCCTTTTCTTCTTTCATCCAGTTCATCTATGTACATATGTGTGTGTGTATAAATTTTTCCTCCCTCATGCTCTTTCGTTCCCACCCTTACCTCAAGATCTTTAACCATTTTATTCACGAGCCACTGCTCTGTTTAACACTTTGCTTTAGATATACAACTCTTTAAATGTAATAACTCGCTTATTTCACATGCTACTCACCATAAAGATTTGATGGAAATATTTTAAACATGAGGTTGGTGGGTTGAACTGACAGGAACATGCACTCCGTTACATGAAATGGCAACAAGGAGTCAAGAGTTGGGATGTGAAGAACCAAGGGGATCTAATTATGAAACCAAAGTCAAAACAGAGATCCCAAATCAGAGTACCAGGTTAGATTAATAGCAAAGATTATAAAACCAAGCGGGGTCAAGTTTCAAAAGGAGGGATAAAATTCAGAGCACCATGGACTGGTGAGTGTCAGATTTGTTTGCTTTGGTTTATAAGTGAGACTGTTCTCATCTGTAAAATGGGCTGGTTTAGTTGCTTAATCTTATGAGCAGTAAGTATGCCTGTGAGCGAGGCCATATCATAAGACAGATTCATCTATTTAATCACCAACAACGACCCCAGTTTGACCATTTTGACACAACTACTTTTGCTGTCCCCCCTTTTCCAAACAAATATACATCTCACTGTAATTTACATAATAGGTAAAACAATAAAAAAGTTATCTAAATTTAACTGGAAATATAACCATCTTATTTATATGTTCTTAGCACTTTTCTGAAACCACATTTCTCACAGTGCTGCTCAACTTTGGAGAGATTTTCATACTTTTCTTTTACTTTATAGAAATTTTCTATATCTGTAAGTAAGTCATAAAATTGTATCTCCTAAAACTTTCTTACATAATTACTCTTTCCACTTTATTCATCACTCTTCTTTTGAACTTATAAAAATGTCCTTGAATTATTTATGTATTACTAATATATAATTATTTTATTTATATATATTTATTTACATATATTAGGTATAATATATATTATTTTATATATATTAGGTTATTAAATATGAAATGTCCAATTTTGCATCAAAAGCATAGTTTATTATATCATAAACAAGAAGTAGTACAATTAATCAAAGTATGCACCTAAACTATCGACACAGTTTTGCCATCTTAATGATAGCTTGTTTATGCCAACAGTGAAGAAGCCTGGAGAGCGATTGGCAATGAAATCACAAAAGGTGTTTTCCACAGCTTGTTGAGAACTGAATATTTTTCCTTGCAAGAAGTAGTCCAAAGCCTGGAAGAGAAAGAAGTCAGTTGGTGCAAAGTCTGGTGAATACAGTGGATGACAGAGTTTCCAATTCCAGCCGCTGTAGTTTGAGCGGCGTTGTTTGTGTGACATGTGGTGGAGTGTTGTCTTGCATTGGCCTGTCTCTATTGACCAAGCTGCTTAATCATAGGCATCCTCATCATTTTCTTCAAATGGTTGCAGTAGACATCTGCTATAATCGATTGACCAGGTTTCATGAAGCTGCAGTGGATATCAGCACTGGACCACCGAATAGACACCATTAGCTTTTTTTTTTAATGAATATTCAGTTTTGGAATGTGTTTCAGCACTTCATCTTTATCCAACCATTGTGCCGAATGCTTGCAATTGTAAAAAAAAATCCATTTGTCATCACACATAACAATGGTGTAGAAATGGTATATTTTTATGTTGTGACAGCAAAGAAAGGCAAGCTTTCAGATGATTTCTTTTCTGATGCTTGTTTAATTCATGCAGAACCCATCTATCCAGCTTCTTTACCTTGCCAATTTGTTTCAAATCGTCCAATATTGTTGGAATAGTAATGTTGAACCTTGCTGCTAATTCACGTGTAGGTTGAGATGGATTCGCTTTCACTTCAGCTTTCAGCTCATCATTATCCACTTTGGTTTCAGGTCGACCATATGGCTCATTTTCAAGATTCAAATCACCAGAACAGAACTTCTCAAACCATCAACGTACTATGTGTTCATTAGCCACATCCTTCCCAAACACTTCGTTGATATTTTGAGCTGTCTGTACTGCCTTGGTTCCACAACAGAACTCATAATAAAAAATAACACGAATTTTTGACTTACCCATGGTTTTATAAAAATTGTTCTAAAAATTTTTTTCAAAGATAATCACAAGCCAAAATGTATATTTGAAAGACTGAGGATGTACCTTCACAATAAAAATAAAACAATAAATGTCAAAGTCAGAGATATCAATTGTCAAACTTAGTACTTAAGGAAACTGGACATTTCATACTTAACAACCTAATAGAAGTAGCATAATATTTTATTCCCTTTGTGGTAGGCATTCAAAGCAGAGTTGAGGATAAATGGAGGATTAAATGATTCCTTTCCATTTACAGTCACTATTTTGGTCCAAACCATGGGAAAAAATGACATGGCTTTATCTCAATGAATATTTATTCAGCATCAGGGATACAACCCTAAGCAAACCAGATGTGGTTCTCTGCCCCAAATTTATCCCCACTATCTTTCTAGAATTACCTTTCCCTGCCTCTTCAATGTAACCACTCACAGCCATTGAGTACCTCTGTGTATTTTTATCCACTTCTGACTTTTCTTTCCTCACAGTTCTTTCTTGAGCAAGCTATTCCTCTCAACTAGTAGGGACTTACTTACCAACTCTACCAAGTTTTTATAAGACTGCCTTATAAAATGGAAAACATGTTTCTGTTATAATATAAACAACTTTTGCTTTTGTATTAATAAATAAAAGGTGAATAATAAAATATATAGTTTTTTTTAAAAAAAGTAACCATTATGTCAACTAAATCTACATGAGTAATTTTTTAGTTTCATTTTAATTATTAGTGGTTAACGAAAGAATATCATAGTACTATTCAAAGTCTAGAACCTCTAAATATTCAGTATCATGGGAGGAACATAAAATAATTTTGCTCATGTATGTTGATAATATTTCAACTAGTATGTTATCAGGACTGTTCAATTTTTAGAAAATATCCTTATTATTTCCTGTAGCAACTTCTTTGGTAGCTTTAAGGTACTGAAAGGAAATAATCACTTATCTAGTTTTTATATCTTTTGAAAATAATGTTCAAAAGACAAGCCAGAGGAAAAGGAGACAGAGAGAGAGAGGAAAGAGAAAGAGAGAGAGAGATATACAGAAAACACAGAACTGAGATAAATTTTAATAAATATTTTTAAATATTTAATTAATTAATAAATTAATAAAATTAATTTAAATTAATTAATTTAATTAATATTATTAAATATTCAATATTAATAAAATACTAAAAAGAGTTCTTCATAGAGAAACATGGAAATGAAGGAAAGAATAATGAAGAACAAGAAGAGTAGATATTTGGATAAATGTTAATAAGTACAAAACAATAAAAAATACGGTTGCTTTAAATATATGTAGAGAGTATTCTGGGTAGATGATTGTGGCAGTATGGATTTTTGATTTCCACAAATATTTTTATAAAAGCAGACAGAATAATTAAGATGGTAAAATTAAAAAAAAAAACAAATACAACATATACAACAAATATGGGTAACAAGGTTGAGGAGTTTAGCTCCTGGTCAAAAAAATCTGTGTGTGATTTTTTAAAGGCTCATCTACTGACAATTACAAAGGCTTTACCTAGCAGACCTCATGGGGGGAAGCTGCCCTCCCCACACCAGATTTGGCGCACAGCCAGGGCACTGCCATCTCTGAAGGGAGCTGAAAGGACTCAAGCTACCAGGGCAGCCATGCTTGTAAGGAAATTTGCATTTCTAGCCCCAGTACCTCCATTCAGTGATCTATGTATTTGGAGCCTCTCCCAGAGGCCTTCCTCAGAGCCTCTGCCAAGATCTCCTTATGGAGATGGGGTGAGGTGAGTGATTTTGAAGACACTTCTTACTACTCAGACTCAGTACTCAATATTTTTCCACTTCTAGCCTTGCCCTCTTGTCCTTTCCCTAGTCCCTGGGTCCATTAAATGGCAGGATCATTTTGTTCAGGGCTCACTCGGCAGTGAGATGACCCTAAAGTCTGCTGTAATCCACCCGCCCCTCAACCAGAACAGAACGCCAATCTACTGGGGAAAGTGACATGGAAGGGGGAGTCGGCAGTTTCCTCAGTTTAATGTCTTGCTCATACTTTCAGAATAAGTGACTAACGGGTTAATTTCATTTTGACGCATTGTTTTACTCAGCTACTTTCTCCAGCTTAGCTGAGCTACTGGAAAAAAAAAATGTCATGAATCCCCAAAGATGAGTAAGTACATAGAGAGAAATCATTATCTGCTGCAAGACCTATGTAGGAGAAAGAAGAATGAAAATAACTGGGCTTCTGATGGCTCTGAGAACAAGAGAGGTCCAGCATTCCAAGCAGTTACTCTCTTCAGGTAGAGCAGGCGCATATGCAAAGAGCAGCCAAAACTTGCAGAGAGCTCTTATGATCCAACTTGTGGGTATTTAAAACAGGTCTGCATTTTGAGGAAAGGTTTTCCTGCTAGAGAAGTTTTGACTATTTAGACTCTCAACAAATGAGTATTCCCTTCTAAGCAAAATAAAACCACAATGAAAAGTAATTGCATGGAATAAATTCCAAACTGAACTGAAAAGCAAATTGAGTCTAGAAAGAAAAAACTAAATAAAATAAAGAAATGGCCCCAATAAAATTGAGAAAGAAAGAACAATAAAGCAATCTTAAATGGTAAGAGGTCATGTTTTAAAACTACTTTGAAAACAATGGTAGTGGGAATTCTACAGCTGTGAAGCTAGAAAACCTATTCTGCCTTATTTTCTCCCTTCTAAAAACATTGAAAAGTGAATTTCATTTTAAAATGAGCAATGGTAATAGATCACATTCGAGTCTCCAAATAGGTCTTAAGAGAAAATAAAATAAAATAAGGAGTAGAAAAATATCCATACAGAAAATAAAAGCATGTCAGAAACACATGGCCATAAAACATATCAAAATATAGCATATAATTTCAAAATGTGCTTCAAATTTTAAGGAAATGATAGTAGCTATTAAATAACTATACCAATTAGAATAAGAAAACCTCTGAAATGAGATGAGTGGACAAAGGATATTTGTAAATATCAGGAAATATTTGGAAATAATAGAAAAACATAATTTCATAAGGCAGTCTAAGCTAGAAGGAACGTATGAACTAATAAACACACAAGAAAATACCTAGGAAAAAATAGGAGATACAAAGGTACAAAATTTTAAAAATCAAAAATAAATGAAGAAAAAAGATAAAAAGGATTTGAAAAAAATGATGAACATAGAAAATAGAAAAGAAGCCTTAAACAATATAAGTTAACTTCTATATAAGTCAATAACACATTCCTGAAAGAAAATCTAATTTGAAAATACGAGGGCTGTCTGGAAAGTATCCATCCATGTAACCATTCATATTATATTAACAATGGGCGGATACTTTCCAGACAGCTCTCGTATATACTAAAAAACACATTTTAACCTGGAAAAATTTACCCAAAATAGCCAACAAGTCGAACTGACCTTCAGGGAAAAAGGTCACAACCTCAAGAATAAAAGCAATAACTGAGAATATTATTGCCATGATCCTTTTTGAGGAATATACTAAAAGTCAAGCTTCAGACATTGAAAACCACTGGAAATGCAGATAAGTACCCAAGGTGAATATTTAAAAATTAATAAGAGGATACAAGACTGAAAACAGAATCAGTAAGTTAGATCTTATAGTATAGTATAATACTAGAAAATTCATCTCTAGACATTGATATTGAACATTCACATGAATATTAACCAAAATATGGCCACATCCTAGGCCACAAGGAAAACTTCAATAAGATCAGATATCAATAACAATAAAAATGTCTTCTTGGAGTTAAAAAGAAAAAAAACAACTATTGAATCACTCTTGGATCAAAGCATAGATAAAATAAAATTATAGAATTTTAGAAAACAACAAAAATAAAAGCATAAAATATCAAATGCTACAAGCAACACTAAATACTTAAACATAAAAATTAAGAACAAAAAATAACCACAAACTCAAAAAAATGGAAAAAGAGAAAAATTATTAAAAAATTACAAATAAAAATAGAACTGATAAAACCAGTAGCTTATTCTTTGAAAACTTCAAGAATGTAGACAAAACACTATTTATCCTAATCAAAATAAAAAGGATAGAAGGGAGGTAAGAAAGCACAATTATTATTAAAGAAATAAAGTAGTTGAAGAAACACTCTCACCCCTAAAATCACTAGTCATTTAGGAGAATGCTATCAAATCTTTAAAAGATCAAGTAATCCAGGCATAGAAAAAGAAGGAATACTTCCAAATTTATATAATGCAGAGTATAATCTAAGATTTCTCCACAAACGTAAACAATCTACTGACTTACAAATATCAATGTAAAAATTCTAAATTCTAAAAGCCATGTAACAGAATTCAGCAGCATAATAGTAAACACAACATGACAAAGTGGGGTATATTCTATTAATAGTAATGCCAGGATGGTTCAATATTAAGAAATTCATTAATTCACATTAATATATCATATTAATAAAATTGTGGAGAAAAGTCATATGATCACATTTATAGATGCTAAAAAGGTGTGTAGCAAAATTCAATCCATATTTACATTAAAATTTCTACCTCGCCCTCTTTCTCACATACACAGTTCACACACATAAACTTAGTCCCTAAGCCAGAATTTACGACAAAATCAGGAGCAACAGAAAAACGTCTACTAGTTCCAGTAATATTTAAGTTAATTTTGGAGCTATTAGTTAATATGATTTGGAAAGAAAAAGCATAATAATTAGATAACAAGACATAAAATATCTTTATTTGTAGATATAGTTTTTGACAGCCAGAGATAGCAATAGGACTACTTAATAAAGAATTTGTATAGTAGATCATTATAACATTACAAAAAATCCCCAATAGTATTTATATATAAAAACAAAATCAGTAATGATGTAAAGCAAAAAAAGATAAAATATATGAAAAGAGCCTAATTACACTAACAAATTTAAAATAATGTATTAAAATAGAAACATAAGATACATATGTGTATATATATACACACACACATCCATATATATGAGGAATATACACACAGCAAACCATAAAACACTGCTGAAAGATACAAAAGTAGATCTGGACAAATAGAAATACCCACTATGTACTTGGTTATAGAGTCCCAGTATCACAAAGATGTCAACATTCCATGTTAATTTATAAATTTAAAGCAAACCCAATTAAAATATATTTTTCTGTATCTAGAAAATTTGAATAAAAATTTATTTGAGAGACTAATCTACCAGATACAGACAGGATATTTTTGAAAAAGGAGAGCATTGAGGAAGACTATCCCACCAGATGATAAAACATATTCCTCTAATAAAAATCATTTAGTATTGATAGGTTCTGATTCAGAAAAACCCAATGTAACAGAAAAGAAACTCCAAAAATAGAATAAATTAATTACAGAAATTTAGAATACCTTGCAAGCAGAATTTAAAACCACTGAGGAAAAGATGGATTTTAAAATAAGTGATGGTGGTATATCTGGATAGCCATATGGGTATGGTAAAATTTGATCAATTTCTTATATATCAGAAAAAATTCCAAATGTATCAGATATATATACATATATATATATGGAAAGTAAAAATCATGAGCAGAAGAAAAAGTAGGTGCATTCTTATAGAAGCTACAAGTGGAAAAATATTTCAGAAATATGATTCAAGGAGCAATATTGCAAAGGTTAATGAATTTAGTTACTCAATTATTTTTTAAATTGTCAAAGCAAAATAAAAACAAAAATAATGTACAAGAAAAAACTTGCCAAATTATACAACTTATAATAAGAGAAATAAAACTGAAAACTATATGAGATACCATGTATCATCCATCAGATGGGGAACAAATTCAAATCTTAAAATGTACATTTGTAGTGAGTCTATGAGAAAACAGATGCAACCAAATATTTCAAGATAAAATGTAAAACTGAATAACACTATAGGTATTTGGAAATACCTAGCAAAATGTAATATGCTTTTACTATTTGGCCTCAAACTCTTATTTCCAGGAATCTATCACAGAGTAATTTTCAAGATACAGAAAATTTATTTGGGGCAAGATGGCTGAACAGAGACACCAGCTGCCAGTATGTCTCAGGAAGAAAGAGAAGTTGTAGATGAAAGAGAAAAAATGAAAAGACAGACATAGATTGGGGGTGGGTCTGAAGGAAGGATGCCATAACCTTCAGGAGACTCCATGGGAAGTTGTGGAATAGAACAGGAAGGAGGAAGGTATTGACAGAGATCAACCCCTAAGTGGCTTAGAATCCAGTGAAAAAAGTTGGTGGAACAGTTTCTTTCTCCCTCCTTCACATCTCTGACAGTCACAGGCTTCCTGAGCTGCTGGAGAAACTTTCCACCCAGAGGCTGCTGCCACCAGTGAGTTGGGAGCTTCTTGTGGACAGGCCACAAGGCTCCCAGCCCCCTGGGGCATCTCAGACCTCCACAGACCCGAGCCAGGACAGTAGGCATCATTTTGGTTCTCTGCCCACCATGTGCCTTTCTCTTTCCCAGGGGGCTTCAACTCCCCAGGTTTCATCTCGCTCGGTCACAGACATTTCTCAACTTCGGCCCAGACTGCAGGAGCCACAGGAGTCCAATGGGTCCCCTGTGATCTGCCTGACTCCAGTGCCTGGAAATTCTGGGTGCGAAATCTCCAAGACAGAGGGATGGACACAACCAGAGTGCTAGTTTTCCTCCATGCAGACTCTTTTTCTCCCTTTCCTCTCCCCCACGTGAGACTGCTGAGAGAGACAATTGAGCCACCACACCAAGGCTTCCACAGAGAGTAGGGCTCAGACCTTTCCTCTTGGGATCCTGCAGCGGAATGCGAAGTGATCACACTCTGAGTTCCCTGCCCGCTGGCCCTCCCTGGTGCTGCTTGCCCAGCACCTCCACCACAGCGGGGCACACCCTGAGGCAGAGGGATACCGAACTTGCTTGGGCACCCCATGGGCAACGCAGGACCAGCACACTTCTCCCTGGTATGGTCAGAGACTGGTCTTCAGGGACCCAGGAATGGGCACACAGGCCAGATCCCAAACCCCCAGATCATGATCGTGTTGCTCAGGGGCAAGGAGGGGAGATTTGTGAATTAGTCTCAAGAGGAAAGGGAGCCTGCATGGGCATGGGCAGATCAGCGGGAAGAATGCAATGTGGGTCCTAGCTGCAGCGTGCTCTCAGGGCACCCCTCCCTCTACAGGAGGGCTGCACTCTCAGCTCAAGCCAGGATCCTGGTCAGGGAACCTTCCAGCCCTCATCACAATCCTGGGGGAGCTTGGCTGGTTTGAACTCCTACCTGCCAGCAGATGCCAGGGGGAAACTGCAGAGAGCAAGGGAGGGTGGAGAGGAGTGAGGCCCACTCCAGACTGCCAGATTATGAATCTCAGATGGCCCCACCTCCACAAGAAGGCTTGCTGGTTGAGTGGGGCCATTTCAGCCCCTCCCAGGCAGCTGTGCCCAGAAGCTGAAAGCAGACCTTAGAATCCTGCAGATAAAGACACCTTGCCAGATTCTGTGGAGCCTGAGGGCAGGCTCACCAACCTAGACCTGCCCAGGGGCACTCCTCCACCAATCCTGCTATGGCAGAGAATAAGGGCTCACCTGAAGTTCCAGGGCCCCACCCACCACCTGGGGCATTTAAATGCTTCTCCTGAGGGACTAGAGCTAGTCACAGAATCCAAAAACAACATTGCAGATTGTTCCTTCTGGTAAGTCCCACCTACTGAGAGGGAGGTCAATTTGCAGGCACTTTACAACATTTACTGACTCAACGGTACTTTTACAACTCACACTGTTAAGAAGAACACAGGGCTCAGGAAAGAGAAAGGATTTCAAAGACCTCCATCCTCCCTCATCAAAGAGAGACAGGGATTCTGCCCACTAACATAGCTCACTACTCCTACAGTCTAAATACAACTAGCAACTGAGAAAACCACCGCAGCAAGGATATCTATAACCAAAGCATCCATCCAGAACCTAGATAGCTCTCAAAGCACCCACAATCAAAGCCAAAAGTTCATACCCAACATAAGCTACAAAAACACCCATAGGAATGAGGCAAAGGGAAAAAGCTCTATCAAAACAAAAGAAAATCCAAAAATAAGAAGCAACAGCTGCTCCAGGTGAGAAAGAATCAGTGAAAGGACTCCAAAAGTATGAAGAATCGGAGTGAAATGTCACCCCTAAAAGGGAACACTGGCTCTTGAGCCATGGAAACCAACCAAAATCAGAATATTGTAATCACAGATAAAAAATTACAAATGTGGATTATAAGGAACTCAACAAAATACAACAGAAAATTGAGAACAAACACAAAGATTACCCAAGTTTTCTGAATTCATTTTTAGAAGGTTTTGAAAAGTGTTAAACAGTAGGACTTGATAAGATGCCCATCCCTCTTACCTTCTTTTTAGTTTTTATAGCACTTTATATGTACCAGGAAATGTTTTAACCATTTTACACATACTGATGCATATAATCCTCACAACTCTATGAGGTGGGCCCTATTATGATTATCTATGTTTTGCAGACAAAGGAACAGCACTGAGATTTCCAGTAACTTGTCCAAAGAGAGGTAATCAGTGGAAAGCTAGGATTCTAACATAAGAAGCCTGCATCCAGAGCCTGACTCTATACTGCCACCTTTCATAAACATTGGAAGCTATAACTTCAATTTCTGTGTTTTAGTTTCAATTCAAATAACTCCAGAATTGCAGCATCTTCAAGCTCTGCGGGACTTTGCCCAGCTGGGCAGTGCCCACTTCTGGGGGATGATGACACTAGGCAGCCTGTTTGGCTTTGCCATAGGCTACGTGACGGGACTGCAGATCAAGTTCACCAGTCCCTGGAACCACAACGTGTCGGGCATGGCCAAGGCCCATACCCAGATGGTGCTGGCTGTCCTCTACTACAAGGAGACCAAGAGCTTCCTCTGGTGGACGAACAACATGATGGTGCTGGGAGGTTCCTCCACCTACACCTGGGTCCGGGGTTGGGAGATGAGGAAGCCTTAGGAGGACCCCAGCCCCAAAGAGGGTGAGAGGAGCACCATGTGAGCTGCTTCAGGGACCCTGGATAGGCTGGCCCTGGGCGGAATGCTTAGGTGGAGCCAGAGCTACAGTGAAGGGGTGATGTGTTGTGGACTGGGTATTGCTTACAGATCTGATCAGAATGTGGTGGTTGAAAAGGAACCAGTGTTTTCAAGTAATATCAGAAAGTTGCCAAAACTTTCTTTGCCTTTTTCTTATTTCTGGGTGTTTGTCCTTCCTTAGGAATCACCCTAGAGGGAGTGGCACCCCTTCCTGCCCTTACCCAGGGCTTGTCTACCTCCACATCACCCTGGGGTTGGGCATGGCCTGCAGCTTTGAAGGGACAGTATTGGTATAGCCATAAAGTCTCCACTTATACACAGGGGAGATGGGGAAGTGACCCCACCACAGCCAACTGAGGGGGTCGGGAAACCTTACATCTCCAGCAGACAGGCGGCATAGCTTTGGCCCCACAAACCAGGCCTCCTTCAGAGGAGTATGTGAGCTCCCTCTGAGACCAGTAGACCCAGGGGCTGCTGGGAAGTGTCCTGGGAATGGGGTGGGTCATGAGAAAGTGCCCACCGTCTGCACCCCATATTTCCAGCTTTTGAACACGGGGAACCACACACTCTTACAGGTTAAGCAGGGTCATTAACACCCTCCCCCAAGCCCTAACACCATATTTACCTGCCTGGCTTCTCTGCCCCTGAGGGGCAACTGCTTCTCTGGTTTCCTAGCACCTGACACAACTACCTGGCTCCGGTAACAGCCCTCCAAAAGTGGAGCCAGGGAGCCGCTTCTCCCCTTTCCCAATTCTGCCTCCCCCAAAGCCTTCATCCCTAAGCAAGGCTGATGGAACAAGGGTCAGGGGCTCAGAGCCTCCCACCTCAGCTGTGCCTGGCCCCCAGATCCCTGCAGAGGGGGCATTAGAACCAGACTCTGAGCCTCTTCCCTTGTGAAGATGATAAACACATTTACATTCTTCCCTGAAGTTGGGGCTGCAAGAACCTATTTTTCTCCAGTCTTAGTCTTAGTTTATTGGGCTTTTATAACAAAATGCCATAGACTGGGTGGCTTCTAAACAACAGAAGTTTATTTCCAACAGTTCTCGAGGCTGGGAAGTCCAAGGTCAAGGAACCAGCAGATTTGGAGTTTGCTGAGGGCCCGTTGCCTGATTCATAGATGGTGCCTTCTTGCTGTGTAGAAGCACAAATGAGCTCCCTCCACCCTCTTTCATAAAGGCACTAATCACATTCATGCGGGCTCCTCCCTCATGACATAATCACTTCCAAAGGCCCCACCTCCTAATTCCATCACCTTGGAGGTGAGGATTCTAGCATATGAATTTGGGGAGACACACACACTCAGACCATAGCATGCCCTCACCACGCTCTCCTGGCCTCAGGTGGCTTTCACTCTCCCTGTCCCTTCTGGTGGGCATTCTGTACCTCCTTTCTCCTTGGGGTGATTTGTGATGTTTTTAGTCCCTATAGTGAAAAATTGGGGAGAGTGGGATTTCTCCCCACTCCCCTTCCAGCCCCCAACAATCCCAGGATGTTTCTAATGCAGTTAGTGGGACCTGATGCCCTGTATTGTATTGTGTGATTTAATAAAGAACTGAGTAAGACAAAAAAAAAAAAATTGCAGCATCTAAGGATTTTCTTAAAGATTAATATTCAATTTGGTTGCCATCCATTTTAGATTAACAAACAGTTAAATTCAAATCATCATTCCTAAAAGACCTTCTCTAAACCTTACCAATACTTCTGAAAATTCCTGTAGCACTTGATGTTGTGTATTACATAATGCTTTATCTTGAATATCCTACTCCTATTGTATGTTATTTCATACGTGAACATTTTACTCAGCAACTGGCTCAATAATCCCTTTATAAAATTTATAATTCTTTATCTTTTTATGGTATTTGATATACACTATGTCATGCTTTATTTTGCATTTGCCTTTTTCAGTTGCATGTTATTTTATGTATACAGACTTTACTCCACAATTAGAATATTCTCCAAGAGAAGTCACCTATTTTGGTTTATTTTATTATTTTATTTTACTTTGCATTTTATTTTATTTTGTTTTGGTGGGGGCACTCTGTTTCCATGTCCCTTTAGAATTCAGTTAAGTGTTGATAAGCATCTAACACAACTCTACATGTAGTATTAAAAGAATAACTATTCGTAGCAGTATAGCATTCTGAAATCAGTTCACAAGTAACTTTCAGACGTTATATTCCTAGGATTAAAGGACAACTTGAGGTATTGCTTTTTATCTATTATCTGTTATAGGGATAATTAATAAGTAAGTTAGAATGAATAAGGTCCTTCCAAATGTTGCTCAGAAGTTTTTAGTGGTAGTCTTAGCAAAAAAATAACTCACAGTCTCTACCAGTGCTTTTACTACTTTAGAAACAGTGATTGAGTCAAAAAGCCAATTATAGAAATTTCAAGCAAATCCTCCAGGCTTCTATCATATGTGGTGCCATGTATCTCCCTGGCTGACAAGACAGTTACTTCTATAATTTATTCTATCATGGAAGCTTGCTAATTAGCATTTGTTTATAGCATGATAAGTAGCTCTGTTTAATTACTGAAAACTTGAAAAGTGTGTTGTGGTTTATGGCCCACTTAGTATTCTTTTTAATATTTATTAATTGATGACAGTGAAAGATGAGGATGAACACGTCTCAAACAATTATCAGATATTATAGATATACTTTGTATAATTAAGGGTAACTTACAGTAATTTTGCAAAATGTTAAAAGAAAATTCTGAGACTTTTCTTTCTTAAAAATATGCTCTCTTTAACATTCAGTACTTTATAGAATTCCCTTATTTATAACATAGGATTAATTAAAACTACTACCTAGCTTCCATGAAAGATGCTGGAAAGATATTTTTTTAAATGCAGTGAAGGATACCTTAAACTTCTTTGAGAAAGATGATGATGGAAAATGACATATAAATAAAAAATTTCATTGCTATGAGGTACTAATAAGGGATGGCAATATAGTTCTATTAACTCCAGAAAAGAAGAAAAAAAGTGGCTTGTACTAACACCAGCTAATAAGTAATTCTTCACACTTCCACTTATTTGTATATCATTCAAGACCCTACACAGCCTTGAGAAGAGATTTTTGAAAACAAATATAATGGCATATTATACATAGCACTCTGCAATTGATAACCACTTTGAATATCTATATAATATAAAATCTGTTGGAAAATTGTATGTTTAAAATATAGGAACACATTGAATATTTCTTCAGTGAAGAAAAATAGTTGGAATGATAAATAGTTCTAAGGATAATTCAAAGACTTACTAATTCAAATATTTTCAAATGCTTATTGCAGCTAATGTTTAAATTAGCTTAAGGATTAACTTATGACTGATGTCTTGGAAAGTGGAAGTTTTGTCAAATCATCATGTTAAGAAAGTATAATGACAATATGTTCTTTAGACACTGAGGCAAAGCTAATTTTTTTTCTTATTTTTTGTCAGTCCAAATGGTAATAGAGTGATATAATAGTGCCTTGCTAACAGAGTCATTACCTTCAGGATTCTTTAGATGGTTTCTACAAGATTTTTATGACTTAGATATCTCCACAAGGTTTGGGTACTTCTACAGGAGTTCTTCAATAGACTATGTTTTCGAAAATGATTATTTATACTCATCATTTCACCCTACGCTTTATGCCAATCTGTCCCTACTAGATGCTCAGACACTGCATCTAATGTGTACCTGAAGGCATATCCAGGAGAATAATTCTTATCCAAATGGAATAGGATGGATGCTGCAATAGTAGAGCTAACGTATTTGTTAGAGAGGACACCAACTATGAATGCCACAATTCTTACTTTGTTTGTTTTTAACAAGCTTTTACTAGTATTGCTGATTAATATAGATTTGAAGATCATCCTGGTCCTCTGAGTAATCTCAGAACTCAGTATTTTTCACTTAACACTTTCAAGAGACTTTCTTTTTCTTCATAATTTCTAGTAGTGATGACACACATTTGAATGGAGAGATTTAATGGGAAAAATCACACCCCTAAAAGGCAGTATATTAAATATGTGAAGATAAAGAGGGCTTTTTATCAAACTGGTGATTCAAGAGCTAAGCTCTGGTCATTAAATATATCACAATTTCTCTGAAGTATACATATTGAATTTTATTTTCTGGACACCTGGGAAAGATCTATCATTATAGATTATGACCTCTGTCAAAATAACTCAAAACATTATTTTCATATATTAATAGTTTATCTTAACTAAAATTATTAGAACATTTCTGAAAATTAATGGAGTTTACACTTTGGTATGATTAGCCTAAAATAATAATTCATAACCAGTGGTGTTTTTCCCCCAGGAGACACTTGGTAATATCTAGACAATTATCATTTGTCACTACTTGGAGGGATTGCAATTGGTATCCAGCAAGTAGAAGTCAGGGATGCTGCTAAACATCTATATAGCCAGGACAGGTCTCCAAAAGAAAGACCCAAAATGTCAACACTGCCGCAGATGAGAATACTGCTCTAAGACTTGCATTACTATATACAGTTCACCAGGAATTTCAAACTACAGGCCTCAGTTACTTAATGACTGAGAATTATATTACAACAAAAAATAAATCTATGGTCTTTGTCTTTTCTTCTTTTCATGTGGTGAATCACATTTATTGATTCACTTATGTTGAACCATCCTTGTATTCCTGGGATGTAGCCCACTTGGTTGTGGTGGATTATTATTAATTTTTTTTGATGTGCTGCTGAATTCAGTTTGCTAGTATTTTACGAAGGATTTCTGCATCTATATTCAAAAGGGATATTGGTCTGTAGTTTTCTTTTTTTGTGTGTGTCTTTTCCTGGTTTTGGTATCAAGGCTTTAGAATGAGTTGGGGAAGATTCCCTCCTTCTTGTATTATGGAATAATTTCTGCAGTATGGGTACCAGCTCTTCTTTATAGGTCTGTGAATTTGGCTGTGAATCCACCTGGTCCAGCAATGTGTTTTTTGTTATTGTTGGAAGCTTTTTTATTACTACTTCAATCTCACTGCTCATAATTGGTCTGTTTAGGAGTTTCTTCTTGATTAAGTCTTATGAGGTTGTGTGTTTCCAGGAATTTGTCCATTTTCTCTACATTTTGAGTTTATGTATAGAGAGATTTTCATAGTATTCACAGATGATATTTTGTATTTCTGTGGTATTAGCTGTAATATCTCCTTTTGCATTTCTGATTGAACTTATTTGGGTGCTTTCCCTTCTATTTCTGATTAATTAGCAAGAGGTCTATCAATTTTGTTTATTCTCAATAGATGCAGGAAAAGCATTCAAAAAATTCACCAACCTTCCATGATAAAAGCCCTCAACAAACCAGGCATAGTTGGAACATATCTCAAAATTATGAAAACCATATATGACAAACCCACAGCCAACATCATATTGAATGGGAAAAAGTTGAAAGCATTTCCACTCAGAAATGGAACAAGACAAGGATGCCCACTGTCACCACTTCTATTCAACATAGTGCTGTAAGTCCTAACCAGAGCATTCAGACAAGAGAAGCAAATAAACAGTATCCACATTGGAAAAGAGGAGGTCAAACTATTGCTTTTTCTTGATGATATGATCTTATATCTACAAAACCCCAAAGACTCCACCAAGAGACTCATGGAATTTAGAAATAAATTCACCAAGGTCTCAGGTTACAAAATCAATGTACACAAATCAATAACATTCCTATACATCAATAACGGTAAAGCTGACAGTCATATCAAAGACTCAATACCATTCACAAGAGCTACAAAGAAAATAAAATACCTAGGAATATACTTAAACAAGGAGGTGAAAGATCTCTACAAAGAGAACTATGAAACACCGAAGAAAGAAATCACAGATGATGCAAACAAATGGAAAAACATACCATGATCGTGGATCAGTAGAATTAATGTTAAAATGTCTATATTACCTAAAGTGATTTACAGATTCAAAACAATCCCCATCAAAATACCAACATAATATTTCACAGATCTAGAAAAAATAATTCTATCCTTCATCTGGAACCAGAAAAGAGCCTGAATAGTCAAAGCAATCTTAAACAAAAAGAATAAATCTAGAGGTATCACATTACTGGACTTCAAACTATACTACTAGGCTATGATGACCAAAGCAGCATTATATTGGCACAAAAACAGACACTTAGACCAAGGGTTAGAAGAGAAAACTCAGCTGTAAAACCATCCACATACAGCAAACTGATCTTTGACAAAGCAGATAACAATATACACTGGGGAAAAGAAACTGTATTCAATAAATGGTGCTGGGAAAATTGGTTAGCCACATGCAGAAGAATGAAACAGGATCCATATCTCTCACCACTCACAAAGATTAATTCAAGATGAATAAAAGACTTAACCACTTCGGTACGAGCATCGACTATAGTCCACAGCCACAGATGAACGCGCACAGCCGAGCGTTGACTTTAGCTGACAGCCGTGATATGAACGTGCACAGCCAAGCATCGACTTTAGTCGACACCCAAAAGCTTTTACTTTTACAGCTTTTATCTCTGCAGTTACAGTGTGTAGGTTCAGCTAATAAGTTACTACGAATCTGTGACCTTTTAACAAGTCCTTAGTAGGAGTTATTATAGTTATTTTCCTAAAGATGCCTGTAAAGTAAAACAAACTTTCAGTGCTTTAAAGCTTCCTTATCACACAAGAGCAAAACAGATTCATTGTCAATGCACAGCACAAACTATCGTGCGGACTATGAGTGCCGGCTGTGGGCAAGGTTTCGCGGCCGGTGAGCGTGGTACCGAAGTGGTTAAAGGTAAGGCATGAAACCATAAGAATTTTAGGAGAAAATGTTGGAAAAACTCTAGATACTGGCCTAGGCAAAGAATTTATGAAGAAAACCCCAATGGCAATCATGGCAACAATAAAAATTAATGAATCGGTCTTGATTAAATTAAGGAGCTTCGGCACAGCTAAGAAAATAATCAACAGAGCAAATAGACAATCTACAGAATGGGAGAAAATATTTGTAAACTATATATCTGATGAAGGGCTAATAACCAGAATCTATGAAGAACTCAAGCAAATCAACAAGAAAAAAACAACCCCATTAAAAGTGGACAAAAGACATGAATAGAAGCTTTTCAGAAGAAGATAGACAAATGGCCAGTAAACATATATAAAAATGCTCAACATCACTAATCATCAGGTAAATGCCAATTAAAGCAACAATGAGGTATCACCTTACCCAGTTAGTTTGGCTTTTATTAAAAAGTCTCAAAACAATAGATGTTGGGTGGATGCAGAGTGAAAGGAACACCTGTGCACTATTGGTGGGACTGCAAACTAGTACAATCTTTATGGAAAATAGTATGAGGATTCCTCAAAGAACTAAAAGCAGACCTACCATTTGTCCAGCAATCCCACTACTGGGTATTTACCCAAAGGAAAAGAAGACATTTTATCAAAAAGACACTCGAATGGTTATTGCAGCACAATTCATAATTGCAAAGATATGGAATCAACCCAAGTGTCCATCAATTCATAAGTGGATTAACAAAATGTGGTATGTGTATACTATGGAATACTAGTCAGCCATGAAGCAGGATGAATTAAGGCCTGTTGCAACAATTTGGATCAAGATGGAGACTGTTATCCTGAGTAAAATATCACAAGAAAGTAAAAACAAATACCACATGTACTCATTATTAAACTGGAACTTTCCAGTGAGCACACGTGTGCATAGAGGGAAGTAAAACTCAATGGTAATCAAGCAGGGGGGTGTGGGGCAGAAAATGGGTTGAAAACCTACCTAGTGGGTACAGTGAACACTATCTAGGTGATATGCACAAGCATAAGAAAAGTGATCTATGTAATAGAAAACATTTGTACCCCTGTAGTATTTTGAAATAATAAAAAATAAATAAATAAAAATAAATTTTAAAGTTTCAGCAAATACCTTTTAAAAAATGCCTAAATCTGAGTGTAATCTTTATTAACAGAAGACCTCACCTAAGCTGATGTACTGGCTGAACAGAAAATTAATACTTATTGATAAATGAATGAATAAGTGAATGAATATCTCAACAGTGAGAAGAAATCAATGTGCACATTAAATAACACCTTTCTTAATTAAGAACATAGCAGTAAGTCAAATGAGAGGTAACAAATATAGAATGTTCTTTTGAAGCCAATCATCATTACACTGAGTACACCTTCATAAGTATTTCTTCACACTTACACTCACCAGTATGACATTCAGGACCTTCCATAGCTTGACATCAAATTTATTTCCTCCCACTCTTTTCCATAAGTCTGCTTTTAAATCAGCAGGGATTTTTCCACTTCTGCCTGAATTATAACTCCAGGTATAATATGTCATCTACCTGGAATTACTACTTCTGTACCCACCCATCCTTTTAATACCAATTAAAAATATTTCCTTTCTTAAAGAGTTATCTGCTATCACATCTATAATCACCTATTATTATATATAATCTTTTAGTTTCAGCAATTACTAACTCTACCATTATGGCCTGCCTATGACATCTGTTCAAAGTCTGTATACAATGGTGCAGGCAAAAATATATAGAAAATTTCCTATACCACTAGAATAATTTCAGTGGCTACAATATTGATGTGCAAATTTTTATCACATGGTATATACCATATGCAGGCAATATTCTAGTACTTTACAAATGTAACAGTTCTGTATTGTACTCTATGAACTAAACAGTATTCTTTCCATTTTATAGGTAAGGAAACAGATTCTTAGTGAACACTATCTTCAATTTACTCAACTGCATGTGGCAGAGAAGCTAATCTGTTTACCAAAGATTATACTCTACCTGCTTATTTGGTTACTAACAGGGAGTAGCTGTCCAGCCCCACTTGTACCTAGGTGTGGTCAACGGAATGTGAGCAGATGGGATGGACACCACTTCTTGGCTTGAACTGCAAAACTGCCAGAGCATCATCCTCCCTTTCTCTTCATCCATCTGCTAGCTTGATATCTTGCCCATGGAGATTATGGGAGCCGCCTACTAAAAGATGTCAGAGATTTCTATAGCCTGGTTTCTGAAAGACTGAGGAGAACAGAGCCTCGACCTCTACTCTGTCTCCTCCTCTGGGCACTTACTGCATCTTATGTGAGGAAGAAATGCATTTCTATGTGTTAACTATTGAAATGTCAGGGTTTAGCTGATACTGAGGCTGCCATACTCTAACCAATATATTGTACAATATTTTTCCTATGAGAAAGATGAAATAAATTAATAAGTCTCTTTTAAGTATAATGTAATAGAGAATAAGGGTGATCATACATTCCAGTTTGTCCAAGATAATCCTGGTGTAAACCTGATGTCATAGCATAATCAGTGAGAGTAACCTTTTCATGCAAAAGTATCCCTGTTTGCATGATAAAGCGTATGGTCACCCTACTGATATGGAATGAATTACTAGCAAGAAGAAATGGTAAAAATAATTAGGGTCAGAAAATGTGAGCTTGAAATCTTACACCACCATTTGGGTGATATAGGGAAAATTCATTTCTCTGTGCTTCAGCTCCTAGTCAGCAGATGGGCATATATACAATTATTACTTAACTCTCAGCATTGTCGTGAAAATCAAAGAAGACAATATGTGCATGATAGAGCTTTGACAATGATGAAGTACTGTGCAAATGTCTAGCTATTAATTAGAGAAAACTGTGAAAGGATGACATTTTAAGGACTGTGTAGGAAGTTTTTCATGAATAAAAATATTTCTTTAAACCAATATATCATTCTCTCTAACCTTTGAATAAAATATATATGTGTTAATATTTGATGCCTATGAAAGACTGGATTATATTTAGAAAAAATGAAATTAGGCCAATGGAATAGCTCCCCTTAGGGTGTCTGACTTTCAAGAAACTAAATACCTCGTCACACTAACAACAAAACATCGACCACAGTGCCTTTCTCTTAACAGCAACCCCAATCTACAGCTCTTCATTTCCCAGGTAACTTGCAACTGCTCCTTCCCCTTCCTGCTTCTCCTCCTTCTATTCTTCTTCCTCCTCTTTCTTCTTTGTCTTTTTCTTCTTCTTGCAGTGCTCTTTTCAAAAGTAGGGAAAAGCACTTTAGCCATGTCCCTCCATTCTTCCAATTAACCATCTATCCAATCATTCATCCAGTTCTCACTTACTGAGCGTTTGTCATGGAAGTGTTAGCATTTTGCTAGGGGCTAAGTAGATGAATAAAAACATATATCGTCAATGCCCTCATGGAACTTATAGCTTAGAGAGAGAAGGGACAGATATCAATTACAAAATGGTAAATATAAACATACAATTGAAAGGAAAATACCTGCTAGAAAATGAAGTAAAACACTCACACTCTAACTAGGTTTGAGGGACCAAAGTAGGTATCCCTAAAGTAATGAAATTTGATTTGAGATCTGAGGAACAAACATCCAGGTAAAAGGAATGAAGAAATAGGGGAGTGGAATGACGTGGTACAGAGCTTGGTAGGGAAAAACATTCCAGGCAGCCAAAACAGCATGTGCAAAGGCCCTGTTGAAGGAAAGAGCATGACTTCTTCAAAGAACTGAAAGAAGTCAATTTAGATGGAGCCCTGAGCAAGTCTGAGAGGACTATCATGTAAGTCTGCAGATGACAAAGAAACAAATGATGTAGAAACTTGTAGGCCACAGCAAAGGTCCCAGTCTTTTTTTCTGAGAACAATAAGAAAGCCCTGAAAGTTCTGATCAGAGAGTGACATCATTAATTTGTATTTTGAAGAGATCATGCTGGAAGCAAAACATAGTTGGAAATAAAAACACATAGAAATCCATTAGTCATAGGGGATGCTTGACAGAGATTGCTGCAAACATTTGATCTCCTTTTCTTTGCTCTGACTCAGTATCTTTCTCCAATATCTTCCTCCCTATCAATGCATTTCTATTACCTCCCTGAAGATCAGGATGAAGGATATTCACCACATTTACTTTAAGATTAACAATCCCTATTCACCATGCTCCTATTCTGAATTCCTTCCACATTTGCAAGACATTTATAGTGTGATGAAATTTATTTAATTCTCTATTTTACATATCCTTTATCCAAAGTAAACTTTGCTTTTTGAAGACAGGGGCAACTAAAATACATGTTTTAGAACAAAAATAATTTCTATAAATAAATTTTTTCTAATATTTGGTTCCTCATACTATTAATAGCTGACTTCTCATGTTTATAAATTGTATCTTTTACAAGCTAGCTGACTTCTGAAGGTCATAAATCATATCTTTTACAAGCACTGTAACAGAAAAATAATCTGAAAATAAAGACAATTGCAAATGTTTATTTATAGCATGTGTGTAATCAAGCCAATGTAATCAGTAGATACATGAAATTGGCACTGACCTAGTCTTAGTCTCTAATCTCTGCATGATATTCTGGTACAAAAGGACACTTTATATGTGATCTCTCATATAAAAATTATCAGTATTAAACATTTAAAAAGTCTGTTTCACCTTATTCATATAATGTGTTTGAGAAAAAATTCTAATGACTACAGTTAGATTAAAAATTTAATAAATATTTCCAATATTAACAAAAGTTAAAATCCAAATTCAATGAAATATTGAGAAGAGGATATGTTAGATTTCACCTTCTTAAATTTAAATCAATTAAATAACCAAAATGTAGAGATACATTTTTGTAAGAATTTTTACATTATAGATTTTGTGTTTCTTATGAAAATTTCAAAATTAGGAATTTCGTAGCTGGATTTTGATTCTTTTAGGAATCCCTAAGTAATATGAGTCAAAATATGATTGATTAGTCTTTTCCATAGAAGCTTAGCAGTCCTCCATTACAGATCAAAGGCAGGAAGCCAGGGATAAAAATGAATATTCTTTTCCCACTGTGGTGCAAAAGATTCACTGAAGAACTGGAAATGTATAAGCAACTGAAATAAATTATGGCCAAGTTTCTTTTTGTGTATGATAACCACAGTATATGCTGTGATGGGTGCACGGAAGGCAGCAATACCAAAAATCTACCCCTACACCAGCTTATTTATTTGCAATCATTTTATGTGTTAAATGATTATATCTCCAAATATATGATAAAGGGTATTAATCAAGGAAATTTCCTCAGACAGCCAACTGTAATCTGGGACAGAGTAGAAGAGTCATCAACGGGGAAAAGAAGAGAGGATGATTTTGCAGCATGTGTTGCACCTTGGAACACAGCCAGACCTGAGGTTACATGCCACCCAAAGATTGCTTGAGTGGAATGTGTCCTAAAAAATAAAGGTAGAAACTATAAAGAAAATAGCATATAAATGAGACCAGAAAGTCACCCAAAATAAATATGTCTACCTCACAATCAATCCTAGTACATGCCTTGATTATAGGCAAATTGAAAAAAAATTGGGGGAAGGGGAAAGAAAAGAAAATAGAATTGGAGATATTCTTTGTTATTTTTCTGTATTTGTGTTTGTTTTTGTTTACTAATCCCAAGGAAAATAAACTACCTTAATTATATTATTAGTTTATGTGTTTTTGCCTTTAAAAGAAAGAACCTTCTAAAACAAAGCATTGTTTTCAATAAGATATTCCTCATATTAATAAAATGGATGGACCATTGAACTAATTCAAGCTGCCTTTTTAAGTGTTCCTGCCTATACTTAAGGGATACATGTCAACATAGTAAGAATAAAGAATTCAAGAGAGAGAAATTAATCAAGACCTTAGAATGTAACCTACTTTCAAAATCCAGATTAAAGTTTCAGCATGCTCAGCTCCAATTTCAGAGCTCCCATAGTTACTCTGAGCACTGTAGTTTTTAGGTAGGATTTAGCAACTTCTTAAATAATTTCTCTTATTAATATATGAATTTGGAAAAAGTGCAATAGGTACCCTCTATAAAATCTCAAATGTAGACTATGATAACAGTTTTATGATAAAATTCAATTTTATGATAAAATATTCCTGAACTTTATAGAATGTTTTATAATACAAACAGACATATGGAAATCTTGATCTTAAATTTTCTAGTGTACTATAGTCAAGTGAGTAAAAGCATCCTGACTGGGTGTGCAAAGACTGACTTGCAACTGGTCTGCAGAACATTTCCATTTATGCCAATGGCTTCATTAAAGGTAGAGAATAAAACCTGAAAAAATAGATAAAGTTTTCTCTGCTACTCAGTAGACAGATGACTGGGTAAAGAAGAAATTGATCTAAAGAAACTTAAGCCTAAATTTTAGTAATTTATGAGTGCTTAATCTCTCTTAAATTATGTTTTTATGTATTATAATTTAAAAATTGGATATATGGCCTTGGAAGTTTGGAAATCATTAGTTGTTTAGGCAGCAGTCCCCAACTTTTTTGGCACCAGGGACTGGTTTCATGGAAGACAATTTTTCTATGGACATGGGGTGAGTGGAGAGGGGCGGAACTCAGGTGCTCAGGTGATGATGTGAGCGATGGCGAATGGCTGTAAACACAGATGAAGCTTACTTGCCTGTCTGCTGCTAACCTCCTGCTGGGATGCCCCTGGTTCCTAAGTTTCATGGAAGACAATTTTTCCAGGGACCAGGTGGGAGATGGGGTGGAGCTCTGCACCTGGTCCCTAACAGGCGATGGACCAGTACCAGGGAAAGACGGGAGGTTGGGGACAGCAGGTTTAGGGGAAATAACTTAAGGACTCTACAGTTAAGACAGCAGTCATCCAAAGAAGGAAGTTTGAGAAGGCAACAGTAGCTACAGCTTAGAGTTGGGGGATTAGATAGCTGTGAAGAAAATAGTTTTGATTCAGATCTTTGCAGAGAGCTTATCAGAAGTGTTTTTCTTTTTAGGGACCCAAAGATTTTTCCACAGCTCCACCTCCAGACAATATTCTCCTCTCACTTTATATACCGTACCTGGGTGAGCTTATCCATTCCCATGGCTTTCACACTATCAGTGCTGATGACTCACAAATCTCTACCCTTAGTCCAAATCTCTCCACTTTTGGCCTATGTACCCAAAATTTCACTAACACATGTACCTGGATATCCTCAAGCAATGGTATTAATATTAATTATATATATTCAGTCCTGAAAACACTGTCTTACACCAGTACTTTTTTCCCCTAGAAAAATCATTCTCCATCACCCAAGTGACTTGCAAGACTATCCAACAGAAACCCCAACCCAGACGTATGAGACTCATTCTTGAGTCTTCTCTCTCTTTGTCTCATTCATTGTGCCAACTAGTTATTAATGCTTATAAATCCTATCTCTTTTTCCTCATTTTTCTCTCTTCATTTCCATAATTTGAAACCGAACTCTTTCAGTAGGTTCCCAACACATGTCCCTGTTTTCACTTGTATATCATACCAATCCATCCACCAAACTGCTAATGGATTATTCTTTCAATAAAAGAAATTTCAACATATTACTTCCCAGCTTAAAACCCATTTATTTGCAGAATAAAAATAACTGTGAATAATATTTGCCATTAATACATGTTAGGTTGCATCACATACATAGACTATTCTCATTTTAAGGATATATCTATAATCTTCATAAAACTTTAAGAACTCACATTAAGATGTTTAATTTTTTTCTGGTACTTTAATCTCTAAATCTTATATAAATATTTTAAACATGTAATAACAATAAAAATGGTGTTTCCATTCAGAAAATGATACATAAATATATATATTTAAGATCAAATAAGATAATGAAGGTAAAGCACTAACCTACTGCATGGCTTACTCAATATTAATTTCCTCCCCACTCTAAAGAAAAAGGAGAATTCTTGCATAGGTTGTGGTAAATGAGGCTAATATCAATTTCATATAATGATGGCCTATTTAATCCATAATCAATTCACTTCATATTAAAGGCTTTCAGGATTTCATGGAGGCTGCACATTATAAAGGGTTTATTTGGGAACCAAAACACTCAAGATGCAGGTGGTTAATTTGCTTGAACTTAAGTTTTTCCAAATTACCAATAACAAAGACACAGTACTTAAAGTTACAAGTGGATATACTTCCTGGAAACTAATGGTATTCTTCAGGATTTGATTGAGGAATTAACTTTCTATATGGAACAACTACAAGACACACCTTTGCCTGAATTTCTAGCTAAGTGGTTTAAAAAATGGTAGATATATTCAGATACTTGACCTGAAAAGCACTGTTATTAGGTAAATTGTAAATCACTTTCTGTATGAAAAGTCATTCAGCTTTGACAAAAGTAGTGAAAGACTAGATTTGAACCAAAGGAATAAAGTCTTTGCTGGTCTCAGGCACAAAGTGTGATTATAGCTGATTAAGATATATATGCTCTGGAGATTAACCTGAGGACAAATCTAAGAGAGGATCCAAGAGGACTAAGAATGACAAACGGCATCTTATTAGAGGCACAACTTAACTCTGTGCCTCTCAAAGCAAACCAATTAGGTGTCACCGTTTTTTTCCTTAGGTTTATGCAAGGAACACACTAAATTTTAGTGTGAATATTTCTTTGTCCATTGTATTCTTTTAAAAAAGAAAGAGATCAAATGAACGGTGATAGGAAACAGGATTCCAGAAAATTAGCTATAGCTCATTAGAAAGTGAACCAAACTTTTAATTGACCTTATATTGATAACATTTTAAAAAAACACAATTAATTAAATGCATTTTTCTAATATGTGCTACTTTCATAACAATCAGGATATAGAAAATAAATGGAGTTTTCCCTGAAATTGGCTTGGATATGGCCGTGAAATATGAGCTTCAACTTAGAAAGGAAAATAAAAATTCAGAAAATTCCTATATCAATGTAAGCAAGTAGAATGGAGACATTTAAGGAAAAGAAATAGGGACAAATGGAAACTTACCAATATCTATTGGAAAACATTACTTTTCTTTAAAATATTAAACATGGATGGGAGAAATGTAAATAAAAATTATATTCCTATATGATAATGATTATTTGTGGTTCTATAGCATGAACTTAAACAAAAACTCTTTTGTTTTTTACTCAAGTCTAATACCTCAGTTTTAATGAATTTTAATGAATTCTTTTTCTTCTTAAACATTTTTCCAAATTATATATATTCACAATATTCTTAGCACTCTTCTAGCTTGATTTCTCTATACTTTTAACTCATTTGTTTCTTTTCTTTCTTTCTTTGTTTTTGTTTTTTTTTTTTTTTTTTTTTTTTTTTTTTTTTTTTTTTTGAGACAGAGTCTTGTTCTGTTGCCCTGGGCTAGAGTGCAGTAGCGTCATCATATCATCATAGCTCACTACAACCTTAAACTCCTGGGCTCAGGTGATCCTCCTACCTTAGCCTCCTGAGCATCAGGGACTACAGGCTTGTGCCATCACACCTGGCTAATTTCTTCTATTTTTAGTAGAGATAGGATCTCATTCTTGGTCAGGCTGGTCTCAAATTCCTGGCCTTAAGAGATTTTCCCCGCCTTAGCCTTCCAGAGTGCTAGGATAATAGGCGTGAGACACTATGCCCTGACAATTTTTAACTCATTTATTTTGTATGCTTCTTCAGCTTTATGAGTGTGGACAGGACAGAGGTAGAATCGTAAATTGAAATACATAACCCAGATACTGATAAGGGCTCTGAAAACATTAAAGCAGAGTAATGGAATCAACAGCAAATGCAAGGGGGCAGAAGATTTTTCTACTTAAATAGGCTGGTCAGGAAAAGCCTCTTTGTGGAGGTAAATCTGGACCACAGCACAAAAAAAAGCAGGGAGCAGATATTTAGCAAAGGTCTGTCTTCTGAGCAGAGGGAATAGCAAGTCCAAAGCCCCTGAAGTAGGAACAATCTTGGAATGTTTGAGGCAGATCAAAGCAGCCAGCACTGCTGGAGTTGTACAAGAAGACAGAGAGAATAAGGAGACAGAACTGAAGATGTGGCAGTGTGGGGCTTTGCAGGTACGGTAGAGAATGTCAATCTTATTCTGTATGAGAAAGGCATTCGAGGTTTAAAGGCAGGTTAATGATCTAATCTGATCTATGTTTTTAAAAGATACTCTGGCAAGAATGGAAGGAAGCAGACCAGCTAGGGAGATATTTCAGTCTACCTGATAGACAGTGGTAGCTTGTATGAGACAGCCTTCAGTATGGATTTGAAAAGTAACTGGGTTTGGGATATATTTGCAACATACTGGCAAGCAAACTTCAGGATGGGTTATATTTGGAGTGTAGGGGGAAGAGAAGAATCAAAGTTGACACCTAGATTTTTATTTGACAAATTGAATAAATGGACATTCCATTGGTTGTCATGGAAAACTTTGAGGGTGGAGCAGGTTGAAGGTGTGGAAAATCAAGAGTTTTGTTCTGGGTAAATGAGGCTGAGGTGCCTTTTCGATATTCAAGACAAGAAATTATATAATCAGTTTGATATATGAGAATGGACAGGGCAAGAGATATAAATTAGGGCATCACTGATGTATTAATTGTATTTTTTCCTCTTATACAGAAACATCTAAATAATTATCTAATTTTTACTTTTTATCTATACATTAATTAAAAATAGTTTCTTCTGTCTTTTAATTTTACTTCAGATTACATTATTTTCCTTTCTTTGAAAAAACTACATTATTTCTTGGACCTTAGACAGAAATCTGATTATTGTGCGTGATTGAACAGGCATAATGCACAAGATTCTTAACTAGATTTTTAAAAGGTGTGTTATACTCCTTTCTAAAGAATTTACTTCCCTTAGTTCCTTTTGCTATTTTCTACCACTTCTTCCCCTCAAAACAGGAAATGAGGACAATGCCCCTCAGATCAAATGCTATAATATAACAAGCAAAAGTTATTTTTTGCTTAGTATAGTGGTTTCTTGGAAGATATGCACCATTTCAAGTCAAAGAAAGTTACATGTGATGGCTATTTATTATTTTCTTGGCTCTTAGGCTGGTTGAGGTAATAAGTATTACAAATCAGCCTTGACCTCAAATTTATGAATTTGTAGAGAAAATAAGATTTCTATACATAAAACAATATGAGAACAAGAAAACAATATAAATTATATATATATATATATACACTAGTACTATAATTGATTAAAGAAGACAGAAATTATGATGATGCTGGCTTTTAAACAATAAAACCATATCCAGATATGTGCAGTGACTAGAACCATAATGTGAAATCCGTATCTGAGCATGACTTACCAAGTGGTTGGCCTGCGATGATCCTGGCGTTCTCTCCAGCCACTGCAGCTCTCGCGTGCCGCTCACTCATGTACTGTACAAATGCATAACCTTTGTGAACGGAGCATCCAACTATCTTTCCATACTTTGAAAAAATGGCTTCAATGTCAACTTTCTTGACAATGGCTGTATTTAGATTGCCAATGAAGACACGAGAGTTGATGGACTTGGGGTCATTCTTATTGGTGACATTGCTGGTCTGTGTTTTGCCAGTCATGGTTGGCTCACTGTGTTTTAATCCTTAAACAAACAAACAAAAAAACAAATAATCAAAAGGTAAATAAATAGGTTGAATGAATATCAGTGGTTTTTAACAGTTTTTCAATATTATACTCAGGAAACCTCGAATCCCTAAGTATTACTGATTTTCTTGGGAAGAAAATTTAGTGATATAAAAGGTAAACATTGCATTGCTAAATACAATAGAAAAATGCTCATAATCACATAATATACAGTTATAAATAAATTATTGATTTATTTATCCAAAATTCAACCTTGAAT
Source organism: Cheirogaleus medius (assembly GCA_008086735.1). Classification (NCBI taxonomy): domain Eukaryota; kingdom Metazoa; phylum Chordata; class Mammalia; order Primates; family Cheirogaleidae; genus Cheirogaleus; species Cheirogaleus medius. The sequence continues at coordinate 31,013,621 of VBSM01001124.1, read as the reverse complement.
AATGACTGAACATTTTCTAATTGTTTTTATTTATAAGTCTATTTTACAGAAGAAACTTTGAGGAATAATTCACCTTATTCTATCAACAAGAAAGAAAATCCAATGTGGCTACGGCCTGATAATAGATGGAATATAGCAATGCAATCTCTGTTTACTGTTTGAGTACATGCATTTTTATTTCTACACTTTCTATAATAGATAGATACATTGCCTATTTCAATATCAGGACCTATATATCAGAAACTAACAATTCATTCCACTAAAGGCTGTGAAAGAGAAAAATGGTATTAAAATAAGACATTCAATTAGAAAATTTAACATAAGAAAAACATAATTTTGAAAATAAAAGATTTAATCAAAATTAATACTATGCATGCTATTTATGTGAACCAATAGCATATATCCCTTTCAAGGAAAGCATGTGTAACCAGTGTTCATCAATGATCAGCAAATTAGACTGAGTAAGTGTCAAAATTTTATTCTCAACCTCTTTCTTTAATCCATTTAACTAACGGCTCTTATGTTGCCTAAGGACAGCTAGTATTTTTAAAAACATTTTCTGAGCTTGGAAGAATGTTTAATTTTGCATAATTAACCTCAATGAAGCTTTTATTTCTAAGTATTCCAGCACTTAGAGATTTATTTTTAAGACCTTAAAAATGCATTCATTAATTCATTCAACAATATTTATTAAGCACCTACCTTTTGCCAGGCATCATCTTTTATATTACTATTAATTTATGGAAACCATTACAGCAAAACTAAAATTTCAACAAGGCTACATTCTCTGACATTGATGATCATTGTTGAACATTAGCTAATTGATACACTTTGTCAGTGACAACTACATTTTTATATGAAGACTCTCTTTTAAAATATTACAGCTATAAAAATAATAAGCATATCTGATTTTTAAGAATCATTTTAAATGACATTTCTAAATTAAGCATTAAGGAGGTAGAAGTCTTTAAGGCATGTAAATTGGATATGCTTGAAAATGTACTTACTATGCATTTAAACCAAGTACTCCTGAAATCAAGAGCAACTAAGTAACATAAAAATGTTTCAAATTAAAGAGTTCATTATTACATCTGGGGTTACGAAAGCTTTACTTCATATTGGACACTCAACATTATAAATATCTCCTTATGATCAAGGTCCATTCCATAAACACAACATTCAGTTATTTACATGAAAATTAAGAGTAAGACATCATTAGAAACAAGGATTATAATGCTGCCTTGTATTGTTTCAGATTAGCTACACTTAATTGATTCCTTTATGAATTATATATGCTAAGGTTTAAGAAAAGAAAGCTAATAATTTTTTTAAATCTTGCAATTTGAGCTATTACATATCTAAAGGCAAATGCTCTGCGAATTAACTGAAACAAAAAAAAATCAAGGTAGATAATCTAGAGTCAGTTTCTTTTCTTACCAGTCCTGGCCAACATCAGTAATACAATTCATAGAAAGCATATTATTTTCTTTTCGCTCTCATGTGATACATATTTTTAGAAATATCATAGAGTTATTTCAAGGGTGAATGATTCTTACAGTTGACATTTTATTTCCTGGACAGGGATATGTTGATTAAAATGCAAACACAGGAATTGTCAGATTAGGTCAGACTCATGGTTTACAGAGCGTGGTGGTCTTCCTTTGACAGTGGCCCTCTGTCAAACTTAATATGAAGGTACAGCTGTCCTCTGAATCCTCACTGTAAATGTCAGTATGCTATCTTTGACTTTATGTGGATGACTCTCATAACTGTAACTCCAAACTGCCAGTTGTGGAATTCTAATTAATGACTCTTAGTTGCCTTAAATCTATCCATTTTTTTTCACAAAGACTGACCTTCCAATTTCCATAGAAATTCAGTGTTTATAATAATTTGTTGTAATGTACATTATCATTTCGACATTCTCTAAAAATCAAGCCTTAACTCATGGTGTCATATTTAGTTTGTGTTTCTCTATTACATGAATTTCAATCAATTGAAGAAGTGAATTTCAATCCACTTTCAGCCATGATGAGATAATAGTGACTAAATTAACCCTCCTGATTCAAATAACTAGAAAACCAAGCAAATATAGATGAAGCGACTGTTTTCAGACATTAAGCCACAGGAAGTGCAGAGCCATTATACCTGAGAGTTAATAGAAAAAGGAAGTAAAATCTAGGGCAGCTCCAGCTTTCTGATTGAAAAAAATATTTCAGGTCATAGAGCAGTAGAGAGAGGGTAGGAGGGAGGTATTGTAAGCAGAGATAGTGACCTTACTGAGTTGAGGAGAGAGTGACAAGAGTTCAGAGCACTTGAGGAAGCTGTAATCTGTGTCATAGATTTATTGGGACAAGAGCTGTGCAGAAAAAGAACTCTAGAAATCTGCTTAGGGGTCCTTTGAACCTATGCTGATTTTTAATACATGCATGCAAAGGGTAAAATTTCATGAGGCTGGGCAAAAAGTTATTGGAAAGCTTGGACTGAATGGTTCCAAGACCTACAAAAGGATAAGGATTATTGAAGTTCCTACCAGCAAGACCAGAGAATCCAAACTGACTCCCTGGAGAATTGAATTTAGACATCAGAAGGGCTGAGTCTTAAATAGGGATTAATGAACCCCTGAGTTAAAGGTATTCTGGGACCATCCTAGCAAAACCTGAAAACAAGTCTTAAGATGATCAAACGAAACCAAAATTGACTCAAACGCCTATCAGAGAAAAGCATAACACTTAAAAAAAAGTAATAGAACTCAGACGTGGAACAACATATAATACACTGTCTTCACCATCCAATCAAAAACTCTTAGAGATCTTAGGAATTAGAAAAATATGATCCATGACCAGGAGAGAAATAAAGATATAAAAATGAATCAAATGGAACTTTTAAAGATGAAAACTATAGACTGGATGGATATTACTCTGCAGAAGAACAGATTTGTGAATTTGAAGTTGTAGAAATAGAGAATATCTGAAATGTAGTATAGAGATACAATACTGAAAAAATATACAGAGCCTCAGTGAATGATTTGAGAATATCAAGATATTTAACATATATAAAATATATGTGTGTGTGTGTATATATATATGTACAGAGAGTGAGAGAGAGTATATCACAAAGAAGCTAACAGAAAAAAATATCCAAAAAAATGGTTAAAATCTTCCAAATTTGATAAAAATGATAATCCTACGGATCCAAGAATCTCAATGAACCCCAGCAGATTAAACACATAGAAAATCACACCACACAAATCATAATCAAATTACTAAAAACCAGTGATAAAGAGAAAAAGCAGAGAGCTGGCAAGCATTGGAAAAAAATGCTTACATTTTGACCCAAAAAAAAATGAGTTAGAACAGTCAAAGAAATCTTACAACTGAAAAAAATGACAAGGGAAAAATGAATTTTTCAGTGCAAACTGTTTCTTTGTTTTTCATTTAGAAGTTTGGATGGAGTTAGTATAAAGTATCTATGAAAGCTGCTGTAAAATAAAAGATAAACTGTAAACTGCTGTTGCTCCATAGAATTTCCCGTGATGATGGAAATATTCTATATTTGTACTGACCAAAGAGGTGATCAATAGGCACATGTGATTTCTGAGCACTTGAAATGTGGCTAATGTGAGTGAGAACCTGAATTTTTAATATACTTAATTAAAATTAGGCCCAAAAGGCTAAAAAGGCTCTGGCCTTCTAAGTATAGAAGGTAAAAGTATATCAGAAATAATTTAGCTACTTGTGTTTCATTCCTGCCTAGAGAATGGGTAAGTTTTTGGTCCTGAAAACTTAGGAAAAATATGATAGTGTTAACTATATTTCAGGAGAATAATAAATAAAAAGTTCAAGTAGCTGCCATATGAGAACTAATTTAAAAAATTATAGTTTTTCATTGTAAAAATATCAGGCTGAGATGGTGAATGTTATATAAAATCATAAAGAATGTGATTAGAATATGTAAAGTCTCTTAATTTGTATTTCAGGAAGATTTCTACCTTTGAATCCAAACAGGATACATTGATTTTGTATTAAAGGCAGCCATAAAATGTGCTTTAGAGAAAATATTTTGGAGCAGACAAATTTAACATACAGTTAATTCTAACCTTCACCTGATCTAGTGGCCTTGAATTTTCAATCTAAAAGTTGTAGTCACTCAGACATTCATATTGAATAAAGAATGAACAAGAAAAACAACAAATACCCAGGCATTTAGGAATCCACCAACGATATTAATGCATATTATTTTCAAAAAGATGAAAGGGTTGCAAAATGAATAAAGAATGGATTTTACCTTAAAAGTTTTCATCTTCTGAAATCTAGAGCTATTACCCATATAAGTACTATCATATAAAATACAACATGACAAATGGTGTAAGATAAATGAAGTAATGTTGTCATTTCTGGAAAAGAGAGAGAGACCATATCCAGTTGAGAAGACCAGAGAAAACTTCTTGAGTAGGTGATATTTGAATTAATCATTAATGGGACTGACATAGGCATACAGTTAATTTCTCAGCATGGTCAAGAGGACAGTTGTTTTCCAACTTTTTAAACTCATCTACATGTATTTTGTAAATTAAACAGTTTAGTATAAAATTACATATGTTCATAAGTAGAAAAAGGGAAAAACTGAGCTGAAACAAACATATATAAGCATCTCTTCTTGGACAAAATATAGCAAAAGAATGCCAAGAAAATTATGAATTTATTCATCAGAAAACCACCCATAAGTTAGAAAGATATAAATTATATCCACCATAGCAGTTACAATCCTTCAACAGATTTAAGAAAAACTATTTCTTAAAAACTAAAATACTATTTATAAAACTATTCTCTAAAGCATCTTCTGACATTCATTTTGCCATGGAGAAATCACCATCATATATTTGGTGTTCTCTCTGCCATTCGTAAAGATAAATATCCCCGTTATCTTGAAGATTCAATTCTTAAGTCTTAAACTACTTTCTGAAATAAACTAACATGTAGCTTTTTAAAAGTAAAGATCTGATGGAATATATAAACTTGAAGAGTAACACATTCATATAAAGGAAAAAATACAATCCCAACCCGAAGACATTTACAGTTAAAATTTTGTTGTATTTTTCTTTATCATTTTTTCTAGTACCTAAAAAGAGGTATAAATTATAATAGAAAAAAGTTATAATACCATAATCTACATATCAAGTATCATTATATATTATTTGAACATCCATTTAATTATGCTGTTAAATAGTTATACTGGCTATAACTTAAATAGGTGCATACTAATAATGTTAAAATTATCATTTTCTTTGTCCTTTTGATGGACATTTAGCTTGTTTCCAATTTTCCCAAGTCACAAAAATATCTGAGACGAACACTTACACATTTAGTAAGCATAAATTCCTAATACAGGACTGAAATTCCTAGTGAAACAGGATGGGCTCCTGGTGAAAGCTCTTTTTCTGGCTTGCAGACAGCCGTGTTATCACTGTGTCCTTACATGAAAAAGAGACAGCCACCTCTGGCCTCGCTTCCTCATCTTATAAAGGCACAAATCTCATTATGAGGCCCTCACACCCATGACCTCATCTAAACCAAATTAACTCCCAAAGGCCCCAAATACCATCACATTGAGGGTTAGGGTTTCAACATATAAATTCAGAGAGGACACAATTCAGTCAACAAAAGTTCACATTATGTACCAGTAAGGACCCATTTGTGGTTTCAGAGTTTTGGGGAAATAGAACAAGCTTCCCCTAAGTCGTTAGTGACATTGTGATTGGTGTTATAGTTACTCTATCAGGGACCATGTAAACAATGTCTATGGATCCAATCACTAAATCTGATTAAAATATTCCAATGAAATTTCTACAAAGAAAAAAATATATATCTACTTTAAAAACAAAAGGACTCAAACGGATAGAACTCTATGGTGGTCTAACTCAGAAGTATTCACTTCAAGATATTATCCTACAGTATACTCATGTTTTGTGAAATGTGACCAGATTGATATAATTTCAGGAAATTTAGCGTATGTGATATCCTGGAAAAGCTTTTTCCTGTGCAAAATGGATCTTTAGTCATACATGTTGTCTAACCATAATGACTGCAATTATGCTTCCACAATAATTTTACACTGGTCGACATGACCTAGTAAGAAGATTGTTTTGAGTTATATAGAGAAGTCAGACCAACAATAATTAGTCTCTTTTTACTTGACTGGAGGAAATAGGTTAATCAGGGTCAGTACCCACTTGTGATGTAAGCGTCTTAGAAAATGGAACAATTAAGAAACAAGCTTCTTTGGAGTCATTGGAGATATTGGTTTTATATCTACCTTATCAAGGAGTGGGCACCAAGCACAGGTACAACCCTCTGTCACTGACTGCTATTTGAACCATTATTTGGCAGAGGGCCAGGGACCATGAGGCTCCATTACATTGGTCTGTGACTGGTCAACAACATCCTGTGGAAATCAAAACCTAATTGAAAATATCCGTTACTGGGCTGGGACTGGGCAGTCAGAATAAAGTAGGGCAGAAGGAATCAGTGTCACCTTCATTCTTTGTTCACATCACCCTTTTTTTTTAATGTCTGTTGTAGATATTGCTAAAAAGATATTTTATTTAGGAGACTTTGAATCATAAAAGACTGTCTACAAATCATTAAAACTATCTTAACAACAGTTCTGCAACAGTTAGTTTATATTTAACAAGCACAAAGCACTGGAATAGCTACCATTGACCAAAGTGATTACTGAATATTCATTCATGTACTGTTGTCGGGAAAGGGTTTCATGTTTTTCCCTTGTTTTCTCAAGGATCTGGAGTATTTCCAAATAGTGTTCCAAGTTACTTAAGGAAGACACCAAGCACTACAATGCCCAAGGATTCTATGTTGAAAGGCTTCTTTACCACCATAACTCTTCATGTCATGTTGAGGGAACAGCCAGAAACTGCTAAGATTTTCTCTGTGATTTATATTAAGAGAAAGAGTGGCAGATAAATTATCTCGAGAATGTCCAGAAACTGTTCTTTTATTTTTTAAAGAAATTATAAGATCCACCAGCCCACAAATGTCAGCTAGAGTTTCCCTGAAATAATAGAAAATAGAGTAGAAAACATATATCTTTTTACTCACCTTCGTCTGTGAGACATCTAATAATAAATGGTATGATAGAGTTCACATTAAAGAAGTTCAATAAAGCACATATGGAGAATCAAGGCAAAAGCATCATTATGTTCATTTCTTACACTGCATGATGCCAGCAATGTAGAAATATTAGGAGGATTGTTTGTGTGGATTCACTGAAATAAAATTCTGCTCTATCCCCCTTGTTTCTTCCCTGAATAAAACATCTTTCTCCATTTTAAAACTTTCAGGTCACTTAAAGCTAAATTGCAGAAGGTAAACATTGTCATACCCACAGGAGAAATTCACTTACTTCTAGTTAACAAGTCCATTCTACTCTTGTCTTCTTTGTTCAAACTGTCAATCATGACAGTTCCCTCAGGAGTTAAATTTAGACCACTAAGTGATTTCATGTAAGCTACTAAACTGCCTGGAGAGATGAACAACTTTCAATCATAATTGATGCAGCTTTGGAAGACTGGCTTTAGAGTGAAAGGTCTTAAATACCACACCTAGTCCCATGAAATTTCTTGTACTCTTTTAAAGTAGAAATATGTGCCCAATAATAGGTGCAATGGTGAATTTCCTCCCACTACCTTGCATGTTTGGGGTTGTATTCAGTAGAAAATAAAAATGATATAGTGAAAATGCCCTTTGTATGTCTGGATCAGATAAAGTTTCTGTTTACACATTCCTCAAACTCAACTGCTATGAATGCAGATGTAGTGTCATAAATGATAACACCTAGCGATGCATTATTACAAATAACTGACTCAGATCATAATTTCTCTTTAGTGGAATAAATCCTAGCTCTATCGATGCAATAGTCTATGATGATATCCAAGACTTTCCAGTTCTCCTCTCTCTTTAGTTATATAAAGCAGAATCTCCCTTAGCACACTGACTGCGCACTAGAAAAATAATTTTTTCCTTGGGCCACACAGTGTTTTATTACAAAAACAGAATAAAAACTTAGAAAACAAAACAATCCTTTCTAATTTAATGAAAAATGAAATTAATTAATTTCTATTCATTTAATACACATTTTTAGAATTAATTTGTCAATATTAATTGTAACAATAAGAACATCAACACATAAGATTTTCACAAACCAACTGCAGGGTTTTGTCCAGATTTTGCTTCACGAGGCCCCAGGCTCAAAACTAGTATGAGTTAAATACAACTCACATGGCAGTTAATGTGTTAAACATTGGAAAATTATAAGGAATACAAAAATTAAAAATTATGAATGTTCTCAGAGCAAAAGCTATAGGGTTATTATTAATCCTCATCCATTCATAAGCTTAGTAAAGGTTAAGATTTGTTAAGATATACTCTAGAAATAGTAAAATAGATGATTGACCCTAGGTGTGAGATAACTATGCCAAAGTGTCTTAATTCAACAGAATTTTGTGTCTCAACATAGACTTTCCACTTGGTTTTAATGTTCACAAATATAGTTTAATATAGAAGATTTTTAAACTTGAGGAGTGAATCTACCTTAGTTTTTAAGAATTTTTATCCATTAGGGTTATGCAAACAAGGATTCCAGGCTCAGTATCGCCTCTTTCTAGATGAGTAACTCTGAGCAGTTATTTGGCCCTCTGATCTTCAGATTTCTATCTGTAATTTAGTAATGGTAATAGGGACTACTGATAGGACCTTTGAGAGGTTTCTATGAGATGTAGTAACACACTAAGCACAGTATTTGGCACATAAGGGGTGCTTTTAAAATGTTAGCTTAGTTATTCAGAATACATGGAAATGTTGGAAATTCATGCCCTAGATTATTTTCCTTCAGTGAAAATGATATTTGAATATTTTCAGGTACATTGAGTTTATCCAAAGATGATTTACATCTCCCCTTTTAATACTTGCACATTCTCAGGGATTTTTTTAGTAATATAACTTTTCTGAAGCAGGATTTGGACACTGATTCCTAGTGCTTTACAGTAGTTCCTTCCCAAAATGCATTTGCAGGGGCCTCTGGAGACACAGCTTCTAATAATATTTTGTTTGATATCATTGTAATCTTTAAGTTAGCAAGTTAGCACAGTCTCAGTAGTTTTTGTGTGTGTGTGAATCAGCATTACTGGAGAGTGTTTTAATTAAACAGATGACATATCACAGCCTTGGTTGATATTTACCTTACATTTATGAGCACTTGTGATTCTACAGGTATCTTTCCTTTGGTATTATGACCCAGCCCTTGGGCATCACTGGCATATACATAATCAGGACATGATGTTATAGAAGTTCTGCTGTTTGAGTCTGTACATAAACTCTGAGGAATAACTTCTATGTTTTATGAATTTTCTCTTTGACTCCTTGATTTTGCAAGCAAACCCTGTGACAGAGCCTGCGGAAGGGCCAGGGTGAAGCTAAGCTTCACCTGGAATGTATGTACATTTCATGTACTCAGGTCGCAGTGTTAGCCAGTGATCTTTTTGACAATTTATGTTAGAAATTTCTTCTACAAATTTGACATACTGCTACATTACAAATAATGAGACAGTCTACAGGGGTAATATTCAGGGAAAGTCAGATTCCAGAGATTGGCCAATTCTATGAAGACTGCTGTATTTATTCAGAAATATGCTATATGGCCTCCTATTAGATTCCGAGCTGAGGAGATAGATGGAAATTAATATTCACGTGGTAAATTTCACTCTCACACTGATACGGCTGGTTTATAGTTTACAAATGTCTGTAATAAATTAACAAGACAGGATGCCCAGAACAGCTCTATGACTCTGGGACCAATATGAAAACCTGGATCCCCAGCTGAAGAGAGCCCCACCCTGAACAGAGATACCATCTGCTCTGGGATATCCTAATGAGGACTTTATAACCAGAGAAATTTATTCTAGCAAAGCGGAGAATGGTGTTTAGTCTCCTGCTTGCAGCTGTCGACTATCCTTTCTTCATATTTAAAAGACTTATAACCTTTGCTTGGTTTGTTGACAGCAATTTTGGTTCAATAGAGTTGTCACTGAAGAGTTTCAAAATGAACTTCACACATAAATTATTCTCAGAGAACACTGTTATTTAAAATGCTGCAAACTGTAGTGCCAAGATAGATTATGCAGCTCCAAAACAGGAACAAAAACAGCCTCTCCAGACTGGGGGTTTCATTTATTAAATTCAAATATCTGGGCAGTAAGTTATACAAAATTTTGCAAATAGGGATAAACTGACCCTACATTTGACTTTTACATAATTTTAGAAAAAAATATAGGAACAAAGTGAACTACTTCTGTTCTCTATTTTTCCACTCACTCTTATTTGCATTATTTTTCTTACTAAGTTAAATCCAGGAATGACATATATTATACGCCATATGTGTGTATATAATGTACATTTTGACTGTCTTATATAATTTAGATCACAATTTCAAACGTAGTAGGTACTTAATCATTGCTGAGTTCGTTAAATGTGTATGTAACCATCTAAAAAATGAATGACTGGGTAGAAAGATGTCCATTAATTCTTATTAGTTCTTATTGATATTACCTATTCAAAGTAAATATATTCATCTACATTAACACTACCACCTCTCTCCCACTCTCACACACCCTGAAAACCAGGCAAATAACATTTGGATTATTTTCTGTTTATAGTTTTGAGATAAATTTATAAAAACAGTACTCATTGGTAAATCTATTGCCTTCATTAATCACATGATGAACTTTGTTGAGAGTCAAAATTCCTGACAGAAGCAGCCAGAGATTCTGCCAGAGGAGAAAATCTTTCTGGTAGGTTAACATTTATAAAAGGATTTGTCACACCTCAGGGGCAAGAAATATGTTTTTTCCCTGTTGTGTCAACTGAAGATTTATTTAATTCTTATACAATTCATACAGACAAGTTTTTTTTTGTCCTATATAGGCAAAGATAGTCTTATCTGGCATGACCAACAATATAAATCAAATAGAAGCGCCTATGTAAATGAAATAGGTCAAAATACACAATCTGGCAGATATTATCATATTTCTGTAAATTACAAAAGCACAATTTTGAGAATGAGAGCTATGTAACAAATACTTTTGATTACTATTATTAATGGTATGATTTTAAACCTTTTCACAGTTTTTGGGAACAGTGTTTAAAGGAACATATGCTCATTACTGAATTAAGAAATATGCAATTCCTACTTAGAATGGGTCTCATTATTTTAAAATAGTATATAAAAACATTTTTTCACACAAAAACATGCTAGCATCCACTATATATAATAGATTTAAACAGGAAAGTAGAGCTATCAAAAAAATTGGATGGAGAGTGGTTCCCTCCACACATAAAGAAAAGCTTGTTTTATATTAAAGATATTTAGAAATAATCACTACCACTATGTACTATTGCTTAGTTAATAATTATGAATTTTATTCAGTACGATAAAATTAAATATCACTTAGAATCATAAGCGCAATCAATGATGACCTCAACTTTGCGAAGATTTATACAGAAAAACATAAGTATTGCAACTACATAAGTAGGTTTTATAGGCTTGAAAGTCCAAAAACCAAAATGATTTTTAAATGAGTGCTGATACTCTTTTTGCCTACTGCATATTCAGCAGACATTATTTGTAGTGTTATCTGATTATCCCAAAGGTTCTATAAAACACTTTGCATATAAAAGCCACTTCTAGAGAGCCATCTGCTGGAACTGTAAGGGCTCTCTAGAGGACTTTCTCATCTATAATAATACTAGCACCTGCAAAACCCTGCCTCTTACTGAGGTAGCCCACACCTGCAGGCAACAATTCACATACTACACAAAGGCTGATCACAATTTGGATTAAGGGGTCACATAATACCTTTTGTTAGATTGAGACAAAACTGATGTTGCTATGGTTTGAATGTATGTGTCCCTCCAAAATTCATACGTTGGAACTTATACCTGCATGTGATAGTATTAAGAGGTGGAGACTTTAGGAAATGATTAGTGAGGCAGTGCCCTCATGACCTTATATCATGGCTGAAGGGAACTAGCCAGACCTTTTTTGCCTCTTCATCCCTTCTGCCATGTGAAGACACAATGCTCAAGGTGGCATCGTGGAAGCAGAGCCTGGGGCCTCACCAGACACTGAGCATGCCAGCAACTTGATCTTGGACTTCACAGACTCCAGAACTGTGAGAAATAAATTTCTATTATTCATAAATTACCCTATCTCAGGTATTTTGTTATAGTAGCACAAATGGACTAAGTTAAATGCCTATTCTTAAATTTTAAAACATGCTGGAGACCACACAAAATGTAACATTCAAAAGATCTTAACATATTAATAGTTCTTATGACTCTTCAATGAAAACAGATTCCTGTGGTATTTTTTTAGAAGCAGCATTGTACTTCCTTACTTTGTAAAACTAAAGTGAGTCAGAAGACTTGGATGTCACAACATCAGTGTTTCCTATCTTCAAAGGAGTTTATTTACAGAAAACTTTTCATTAATATTTTCTTCCATATTTTATATTTTATGAGTCAACAAATTTATATCTATTACAGAATTACCCATAGGAAAGTTAATTATAGAATATATGCATAATTTTCAAAAAACCAAACCAATAAAAGTTTATTTAAATGTAATAAAATAATAAAAATTTATAAATGATTATTAAATGCCAGCTACAAAGGCCAGTCCAGAGAATTTAAACCTTGGGATTCTTAATCAAGGTATAAATTTTTATGTGAGATTGCACATTTGTCCCTTTTAATTGGATATACTTACAGAATTTTTAATACTTCACTTGTGCTTATGGCTTTTTCTTATATGATTTTCAATCTGTGATATCTTTAGAAATAAAAAAAATAAGAAAAACAAAAGACTTAATCAAATTAGACTAATAGCCACAATTGCAAACATTTTGCAGAATACAAAATCAATATACAAAAATCAGTAGTGTTTCTATATACCAATAACAAACTACCTGAAAAAAAATCAAGAAGGCAATCCCATTTAAAATAGCTAACAAAAATATTAAATACCTAGGAATAAGTTTAACCAAGAAGGTGAAAGACTTCTACAAGGAAAGACCTCTACTGATAAAAGATATTGAAGATGATATAAACAAATGTAAAGATATCCCATGTTCATGGATCTGAAGAATTAATATTGTTAAAATTACTATACTATCTAAAGCAATCTACAGATTCAATGACATCTCTATCAAAATACCAATGGCATTTTTTCACAGAAATAGAAAAAAATCCTAAAATGTGTATGAAACCAAAAAAGACCTGAATAGCCAAAGTAATACTGACCAAAAGGAACAAAGCTGGAGGTGTCACACTACCTGAATTCAAAATAGGGAACAAGCATATAATAATCAAAATACCATGGTATTTGTATAAAAACATACATATAGAACAATGGAACAAAATAGAAGACCCAGAAGCAAGTGATTTTTGAGAAGAACCTACATTGAGGAAAGGACATGCTATTCAATGAATGGTACTAAAAAACCAGATATCCATATGCAGAAGAATGAAACTAGACTGCTATCTTTTATTATATATAGAAATCAACTCAAAATGGATTAAATACTTAAATGTAAGAACTAAAACTACTAGAAGAAAACATAAGGGAAATACTCTGAGAGATTGGTTTAGGCAAAGATTTTATAGCTAAGATCTCAAAAGGATAGGCAATAAAACAAAAATAGACAAATGTGACTAATTTAAACTAAAAATCTTCTGCACAGCCAAGGAAACAATGAACAGAGTGAAGAGACAACCTGTGGAATGGAAGAAAATATTTTCAAGCTATTCATTTGAGAAGGGACTAATATCCAGAATATACAAAGAACTCAAACAACTAAACAGTAAAAAACAACTAATCCCTTTAAAAAGTGGGGCAAAAGATCTGCATAGATATTTCTCAGAAGAAGACATACAAATGGCCAATAGGTATATGAAAAAATGCTCAACATCACTAATCACCAGGGAATGTAAATCAAAACCACAATGAATTATCATCTTAACCAAGTCAGAATGACTAAAGAATAACAAAAAGAAAAAACATAATGGATGCTGGTAGGATATGAATAAAAGGAAAGTCTTATACACTCTTGGTAAGAATGTAAATTAGTACAGCCATTATGGAAAACGGTATGGAGATTTCTCAAAAACTAAAACTAAAACTACTATTTGATCCAGCAATCCCACTGCTGGGTATATTTATCCAAAGGAAAGGAAATTGTTGTTTCAAAAAAATACCTGCATCCCATGTTTATTGTAGAACTATTCACAATAAGAAAAATATGTAATCAACTTAAATGTATGCAATTGGAGAATGGATAAAGAAAACATATATTTTCACAATGACATATAATTTGGCAATAAAAAAATAATAAAATCTAAAATCCTGTCATTTGCAGCAACATGGATGGAACTGGGAGTTATGATGTTAAGGGAAATAATCCAGGCACAGAAAGACAAATATCGCATATTCTCACTCATATATGAGAACTAGAAAAGGTAATCTCATGGAGATGGGGAGTGGAATGATATTTCCCAGAGGATGAGAAGAGTGTGTGTTTGTGTGTGGGGCAAGGAGGGGGATAAAGAGAGATAGGTTAATGGGTGTAAATATACAGTTAGATAGAAGGAATAAGTTCTAATGTATGATAGCAGAGTAGGATGACTATAGTGAACATCAATATATTATATATTTTTAAATATCTAAGAGAGGATTTGAAATGTTCCCAACACAAAGAAATGATAAATGATCAAGGTGATGGGTACCCGAAATACCCTGATATGATTATTACACATTCTATACATGTATCAAAATATTACATGTACCCCATAAATATGTACAAACATTATATATCAATAAAACTATAAAAAATTAAATTGCTAACATTTATTAAACATTTACTATGTTCCAGGCATTGCTTAAGGATATGATATTATTAATTCTCTTAATTCTATGTCATCTGTATTAGGCATTAATGGAAACTGAAGAAGAGATTTCAAGCAACTTGCCTAGGTTTAATTCCAACAGTCTAGCTTGAGAGCCTGGTATTCTGTCTCATTAGAAACCTAAATTTCAAACACTGTCTTTGAAAAGCATAACTGCTTGCTATTTCCCATGTTAAAAGAAGGAAATTCATAACCTAAAGCAGAATAGGTTGAACTCATGGAAATAGAGAGTAGAACGATGGCTTCTAGAGGCTGGAGGTGGGGGTGAGGGAGTGGGAAGTTGTTTATCAAAGGGTACAAAGTTTCAGATAGACAGGAAGAATAAGTTTTGAATTTCACTGTACAGTGGGGTAACTATCCTCAATAATAATATTAATATATTGCTTATTTCAAGATAACTAGAGTAAATTTCAAATGTCTCACCATAAAAATGATAAGTAAATGTGGTGAATCATAGGTAAATATGATGTAATCATTCTACATTGTATACACATATCAAAACATCTCAATACACTCCATATATGTATACAATTATAATCTGTCTGTCAAAAGTAATATTAATAAGAGCAACAACAACAAAACAGAGTAGCTACTTTAAAAATGTACTCAGTGGAGGTTAGAGCTTTCTCAGACCTGGGGAAGGAGGAAAATATGCACCTTGGTAGGGATGTAGAGGTAGGAGGTATAGTAGTTCTCCATTCCTCCACCATCTTTCAGATTGAGCAACCTCTCTTTGTTTTTCTGTTTTGTTTTTTGATATAGATAAGAATGAATCTCAGAAGGTACACAAACAAAAAGAAAGTTGAAACCCACAGACTTACAGAAAATTCTATAACATTCTCATTCTCAAGGTCAATTCACTAGCCAGAGGAAGCAGATAAGGAGGAAAGATCACACTTAATATCCAGATTTATAGTGTTGCAGATATTTTCCCATGGAAACAATGCTATAAATGATAGGGAGGTGTAACAATATTAACATTCTACTAGTGCTGTATTTTGGCACACAATGTGAGTACCTAACATAGGAAATTTGGCAGATTGAGTAACATAATGTTATACTTAAAAGATTATTTCTATCAAAAATAGAGCAATATATACCCTCCATCAAAAATGGACAGATCCAGACTGCATAAAATTAATAAGCACATAATTGTAAATACCACCATCAATCAACTGGATATAATTGACATCTATTGACTTCTTTATCCAAGCTCACATGGAATATTCACCACAATAGACCACATTCTGGGCCATAAAATACACCTTAAGGAATATAACAAAATAGGCTGGGACGGTGGCTCACATCTGTAATCCTAGCACTCTAGGAGGCCGAGGCAGGAGGATTGCTTGAACTCAGGAGTTCAAGACCAGCCGGAGCAAGAGTGAGATCCCATCTCTACCAAAAATAGAAAAAAATTAGCAGGGCATGGTGGCATGCACCTGTAGTCCCAGCTACTCAGGAGGCTGAGGCAGAAGGATTGCTTGAGCCCAGGAGTCTGAGGTTTCTGTGAGCTAGGCCGACACCATGGCACTCTAGACTGGGCAAGAGAACAAGACTCTTGTCTCAAAAAGAAAAAAAAAAAGAATATAATGAAATAGAAATCATACAATGACCAATGTCTGCTCTCAGATCACAAAGGAATTAAACTAGATCAATAGCAAAAATATTGCTGAAAAATTCCCAAGAACTTGAATATTAAATAATAAAATTCTAAATAACACATGAATCAAAGAAGAAATGTGAAGAGAAATTTAAAAAATATTTTGAACTAAATGAAAATGAAAATATAACTTATCAACAATTGTGGGATGCAGTGAAGGCAGAGGGAAATTGGTAGTATTAAATTCATACATCAGAAAAGAAGAAAGATCTAAAATAAATCGTCTAAGTTTTCACTTCAGGAAACTAGGAAAGAAGAGTAAATTAAATCCAACACAAGGAGAAGAAAAAAATAATAAAAGCAGAAATCAGAAAATTAAAAAAAGAAAATCAATAGAAAAATGTCAATGAAACTAAAAGTTGATTCTTTGAAAAGACTAGTAAAATTAATAAACTTCTAGGAAGACCAACTAAGAACAAAAGAGAGATGATACAAATTAACATCAGAAATGAAAGAGGGGCATCCTATAGATCTCATGGATATAAAAAGTATAATAAATAAGTACTATGAACAACTCTATGCCCACAAATTTGATAGATAAAATGGATCAATTCCTTGAAAGACATAATCTGTCAAAACTCACATAGGAAGAAATAGAAAATATGAATAGGATTATATCTATTAAATAACTTCAATCAATAATTAATAACCTTTCTTAAATAGGAAGCACCACCATCTTCAGATCTGTTCACTGGAGAATTCTAGTAAGCTTTTAAGCAAGAAATTATACCAATTGTCTAGAATGTCTTTCAGAAGAAAGAAGCAGACATACTTCTTCCTAATTCATTCTATGCAGCCAGCATTATAACAATACCAAAACCAGACAAAGAAATTACATGTAAGCAAAACTCCAAACCAAGATCCCTCATTAACATATATTCAAAAATCCTCAACAAGTTAGCAAATGGAATCCAAAAAATGTATAAAAATAATTATAAACCACAAGCAAGTGGGATTCATCATGGGTGTGAAATGATAGCTCAACATGAAAATCGGTAATGAAAATAATGTAATCAATCACATCAACAGGCTAAAGAAGAAAATTCACATCATCATATCAATAGA
Organism: Cheirogaleus medius; assembly: GCA_008086735.1. NCBI lineage: Eukaryota > Metazoa > Chordata > Mammalia > Primates > Cheirogaleidae > Cheirogaleus > Cheirogaleus medius. The sequence continues at coordinate 30,995,858 of VBSM01001124.1, read as the reverse complement.
TGCAGGAAAAAAATTTAGGAAATCTGACATCCATTCATCCTAAAGCTTCCAAGAAAAGTAGGAATAGAGGGAAACATCCTCAACTGATAAAAGAAAATCTACAAAAAGCCTACAGCTAACATTATACTTAATGGTAAGAAACCAGAAGCTTTCCCACAATCCAAAAAAATAAGGCAAGGATGTGTACTCTCACCATTTCTTTTCAACATTACACTGGAAGCCCTAGCAAAAAAGACAAGAAAAAGAAATAAGAGGTATACAGATTGTGAAGAAAATATACAATTATTTGTTCACAGATGACATGATTATCTATGTAGAGAATCTGAAAGAACTGACAAAAACAAAAAGCAAAAACAAAAATTCCTGGAACTAATAAGCAATTATAGCAAAGATGCAGCAGATAAGGTTAATATTCAAAACTCAATTGTTTTCCTATATAGCAACAATGAACAAATGGAATTTGAAATTAGAAATACAATACCATTTACATTTACTACACAGGTATAAATTTAACAAGATATGTGCAAGACTTTTATGAGGAAAACTACAAAATTGTTATTACAGAGATCAAATAAGAACAAATAAATGGAGAAATATTCCATGTTCATGTACAGGAAGAATAAATACTGCAAAGACAATCAGTTTTTCCCAACTTGATCTATAGATTCAATGCAATCCCACTAAAAATTTCAGCAAGTTTTTTTGTGGATATCTACAGACTGATTTTGAAGTTTGGATAGAGAGGCTAAAGACCCAGAATAGCCAGCATAATATTGAGGAACAAAGTTGAAGGACTGACACAGCCTGACTTCAAGACACAATGTAAAGCAATGGTAATAAAGACCATGGTATTGGCAAAAGAATGGACAAAAATTAATAGATACATGGAACAGAATAGATAGCCAGATATATATATCCACTAAATATAATTAATTGGTCTTTGACAAAACAGCAAAGGCAATATTACAGAGAAAAGTCTATGTACACACAATGTTTGTTATAGAAAGTATATTTGCTTGATTATTTTTTATAATGAATATACCACCATTGTGATAATTAAAAAAAATTTAAAAAAACATATGATGCTGGAACACTGGACAACCATGTTAAAAAATGCTAGATATAGCTCTTAGACCCTTCACAAAAATTAACTCAAATGAGATCTTAGACCTAAATGTAAATACAAAACTATAAAACCCCCAGAAGATAATATAAGATAAAATATAGATGACTTCGAGTTTGGTAATGACTGTTTAGATACAACATCAAAGACATGACCCATGAGAGAAATAATTGATAAAGTGGACTTCATTAAATTTAAAAACTTCTGCTCTGCAATGATGTCAAGAATGAAAAGACAAGCCACAGACTGGAGAAAATATCTGCAAAAAAACATATCTGCCTCATTCAATTCCATCATGGTATTATGTCTCATACAGGAGCACAATTATTTCAAAATTTCAACATTGGAGGATTTGACAAGGGAGTAGAGCAACAATGATGCATTTAATCTAAGACGACTTCTTATTCTCAGAAGATTCTTCACTTTGAAACACTCCACTTTTCTATGACACATTGAAAGTAAGAGGAAAAAAATGTACCCAGCCAATTAAATCAAATGCATCAACCCAAATATCTCAAAGGATGTGTTCATCCAGGGAGATATCCCCTTACTTCAATAAATGTAGCATATAATACATATTACTATTTTTAGAAATTTCTCTTCCTCCAACCAAATATATTTTATGATATATATAATCAGCATGCTATACTTTTTTTTCCCTAAAGGTGTGTGAAAAAGCAAAAGTATAAGCAGAAAAATCTTTTTGGAATCTCAAATTTAGTTATTTATTCAAGAAAAATAGTCATTATTATGTTCATTTACATATTCATGTATAATCATTCTATTTTTTTAAAAAAACCTAGTTACAATTAATCTGTAAATTCTATAAAATATGTCTACCTGAGTTGAAATATTGTTTGAACTCTTTTTTTAAAATTTTTATAATATATTATCAGTCTGTTGTAATGGGTGTGGCAGTAGCCTGAGGGGCATAATCTTAGGCAAATGCTTAACAACATGGTATTCTTGATTTCCTCCAAGTAGAATGGGTAACATTTTCTGAGACAAATACCCGATCACAGGGAAAACTTTGAAAAATTCAGCTTTTAAAAAAAAATTACAGATAATTTGAACAGTACTTATCATATAGTACCAGCTTAATAAATGTTAATGGTCAGTGGATATATTACACTATATTTCATTTCAAGATTTTCAACTTAAATTACATTTAAGATTCATATAGTAACTTGAATCTCACAACATGCTTCACTAATAATATCTCCTTGATTCTTATAAATAGCCTCGTGAAGCAGATGGGACTTGTTTTATTAGTGCTGTTTTATTTAGAAAGCAACTAAGGTTCAAAGTCCAGTGATATTGATCACCCAGCTACAGGGTTAAGAATCTCTAAAAAATAGTGTTTCTGAAGTACTGTATGACCTTTTCATGTGTCTAATGTGCCTTCTTTGAATTTCTTTCTCTAAATTATTTCCCTTTACAATGATAGCAACAACAGCACATTGACTGTAATGCATCAAGCTAACAAGTGTCTATTTAAATTCTTTGGACATAGACTCAGACATGTCAGTCATTAATCTACTGCCAGGTATCAACTCATGAAATATACCCTTAATTTTCCTCCTTTAGAAAGGCTTAGCAATGTATACAAGGCCTGCCAGAGCAAAAATCCACAATTCTGTTTCAACTAATTGAAATATACTATCATCAGGATCTAATAATCACTGTATAAAATGTAAACTCAAGTAAACTACTTGTAATTGTCTATAATAGTGTCTGGAGCTGTTAGCTATAGCTCATCTCTCTGGATACAGGGTAAGACTTTTTCTATGCCCAACATGTGCACTACTATTGGGGGGAAAAATAAACCTCTGTTAGTGGTAAAGTAATCTGAACTTATCTCCTGTGTCACAGAGCAACAAGGGACAAAAAAAAAAAACAACAACAAAAAACCCTATGTGCTTAATGAGACTTGACAATCCATTCTTGATGGCAAATTAATAAACTTTGTACTTAAGTAGATCTTTTTATTTCCTCCTAATTGCAAGATACTGACCAGACTCCACAGCCTGAATTTCTGACTGGAAGCCTAGTAGTTTATCTCACCCAGCCACAATTTTTGTGTGTTCTCACTGTAGAACTGCACTCTGACAGAATACATAACTAGACTTTGGTATCTAATAATTAAGTAATTAATTATAATAAAGTGGGTCTTGCATGAACTAATCTTGCTCATGTTTCATAAACCCAGAATTATGAATTTAATTCTGTGCATCTACAGTCAATAAGGAAAAATCAAAACAGAACCTTACACTCAAATAATTACATTTTTATATCTAATGGATGAATAGGCTTTGGGGATAGCAGTAATTGAGAATTTGTTGTTGTTGATTTTAAGAAAAGAAGATGTGGTAGAGAATGGGGGAATAGAAAACAGTAGTGAACTATGTTAACTCCACCATCATTAATTTACCACGTCAATGAAAAAAGCTGTACAGTTTGTAGTATGTACAGTACTTTCCAGATAAATACTAGCTAGATGACAGCCTCACTGTGATTACATAAGTACGTACAATTTTTGGTTAAATTGAGCTCTGCCGTGTGACAGATGTCAGATGTAGAAACTTATATTACCTTTGTTACCTTCAGTAGAGTGCAAAATATCTGTTATCGTCAAAATTTAAAGAGCAGATTTGTTTAGGTTGAAAAGATTCAATCAAAAAGTGATATTTCAACCAGGTAAAATTTTATTTGTATTCTAGCTCAACTACACTATCTAAAAGTAGAATACCACAAGAACCTTATGATGGCTGATTTTTTAAATTTGCTAAATAATTTAAATCACATTTTAGATAAAATACAAAGTAACTGGAAATTAGTCTATTGTGACCCAATATATTACTTTACTATATTTAAAAACTATTTCTTAAATTCTTATGATATTCAGAAACACTAAACACAGGTTCCTTTTCATAAGAAAAATCATTGTTTCATTTAGCACAATTAAATACATTTCTGAACCTGAGTAATCTAATATGTTACAAAATATTTTGATTAGTAGTGTTTTAGAAAACAATCATTTGAATTGCAAACTTTGTATGTAATAAATAATGAAAGAAATCAAATTTGGAAAAGTCTCATTTTCTATGAGTCAAGTTATAAATTTGGAGGCGATAAACAGAATACTCAAAGCATAGACTCTGGAATCAGGTGGCCTTGGGTCAAATGACATTTTTCATCAGCTGTGTGTCTTCTGGAAAGTTATTTAACTCCCTTGACTTTAATTTACCCTATTTGTAAAATATGTTTGAGATAATGGCATCACTTTCCTCTTAAGCTGGAGTGAAGATGAGGGCAATTTTTATAAAACCTGGGTACTTGTAAGATTTAAAATATTAGCAACAGCATAGTGATCTAATTTGAACAGAGTTGGTAAGTGAAAAGTAATCATGATGCTTAGAAACCAACCAGAAATTCCAAAGAAAGGTACTATTCTAAAATCATGGTCAAGTTTATTAGCATTGTGTTTGTCACTGCTACAAATATATTTAATAATAGCAATTATGGAGTTTGGGGTCACAATATATTAGCAAATATAAAAAAGGTACAAAACCAGAAAAACAAACCTAACACACATAATGATAGTTATATGTGAGTAAAAATGACCATATAAATCAAACTAGTCATCCTAAACCAGGTACTATGCCAACATTTTCATGAAATGTGCCACTTTAACACCACCACCTAATAACTACTGTTAGAATTTTAACACATTTCTAACTTTTTATTCTACTTTGAGATTACAATTTTTTAAATATTTCTAATCATATGCAATTTTAGTTGTTTTCATTTAATATTAAATCATCTAAAATTTTCCATACTACTCCACACAAGTCTCTTTATTTTAGTTATTTCCTTTCATGGAAATATTTGTTTTTCATTATATTCTTTTATTTTTTTTATTTCAGTATATTGTGGGGGTACAAATGTTAAGGTCACGTATATTGCCCTTTGCCCCGCTCCCCCCTCGAGTCTGAGCTTCAAGCGTGACCATCCCCCAGTTGGTGCCTGTCACACTCATTATGTATGTATATACCCATCCCCTCCCCCCCTACCTGCCCAACACCCGATAAATGTTATTCCTGTATGTCCACTTAGGTGTTGATCAGTTAATAACAATTTGCTGGTGAGTACATGTGGTGCTTATTTTTCCATTCTTGGGATACTTCACTTAGTAGAATGAGTTCCAGCTCTATCCAGGAAAATACAAGAGGTGCTATATCACCGTTGTTTCTTACAGCTGAATAGTACTCCATGGTATACATATACCACATTTTATTATGTTTTTGTCTGCTTTGTCAAAGATTAGATGGCTATATGAGGATGGTTTTATATCTGGGTTCTCTGTCCTGTTCCACTGGTCAATGTCCCTGTTCTTGTGCCAGTGCAAAGCTGTTTTAATTACTATACCCTTGTAGTATAGTTTGAAGTCTGGTAAATTGATATCTCTCATTTTGTTTTTATTGTCTAGGATTGCTTTTGCTATACGGGGTCTTCTCTGGTTCCATACAAAGCATAAAATTATTTTTTCTATATCTGTGAAAAATGATGTTTGAAACAGCAATAAAAAACCTTCCTAAAAAGAAAAGTCCCGGACCAGATGGTTTCACACCCGAATTTTATCACACCTACAAAGAAGATCCGGTGCCTATCCTGCAGAAATTATTCCACAACATAAAAAAGGATGGAATCATGAAAATATTTTTAAATGACAAAAATAATACAAGTTATTGTTGGTAAATAACAAGTAAAACGATCCAGAAAAATGTATAAATAAAAATGGCTCTTTCCTTCCACCAATAACATGCTTTTTCCATCCCCAGATTAAAATGTTAAGTTTTTCATGTGTATTTGTTCATCTTGTTTGAAGCACATATAAACATAAATAAGAATGTATATAATTTATAAGCAAAAAAAATTCATGGAGGAGGGAAATATCTCTGGAATTGTGAAGCCCAGATCAAACTGTTTTCAGAACAAAGGAAATGAAAACATTGAATCAACATTCAGTCTTGATGGATGATAAATGCGAATCCCAGGATGCTGAAAAGACAGAGGCAGATGAGTTGTTCATGGACACATGACATCTGACTCTCCTTTCTGCCCTAACATGGTAATGAGGTGCTGCTGATACTGAATTTGGCTCATGAAATAGGATAGCCCAATATATGTAACATTCCCATACAAAGCATCACATGGAATGATGGTATAAATTCTTCCCAATTGGTAATTTATAATATGTTGAGAAAGGTAGAGTGTGGGAGTGGCAATAATTGGGCATCTCCAGTCTCCCAGCTCATGACTCTGGGGTCAAAGGAATATATGTGAACTATGCTGTATTGATATGTTATCCCTGACTAATTAAATCTGAAAATTAACATAGCTTTACTTAGTAAGTGTGTTATGTGTCTGTTTGTGTATCTCTATACTCCATAATTTGTCTAAGACCCTTGAGCATCATATCGCACATGTTATGTGCAACTTGCTTACATTACTTAACAATGTAATATGGAGATCCGTTCAGGCCATTAGGAAGTTTTTAAACTTTACTCATTTTTAAATCTTCTATAATATTTCCTATGATAGATGAAATATAATTTGTTTAACCCTTGCCTTTTATAACCACCATGAAAACTATTCTTGATTTTTGCCATCCCAATCAATGTTTTAAAAATATTTGATATATGTATGCTTAATATATTGGTACATTTATTTACATAGCAAAATTATCAAAAAAAAGTGATAATGGGGTAAAATTATATGCATATTTTAAATTTCAGTAGCTGTTGCTCTGTTAAATGCCAAAATTGTTATTTATAGCAACTTACATTTCCATCAAAATTGTGTGAGGGCACTCATTTCCTTATTCTCACAAAAGTATTAAATATTATTAAAAGTTTAATTTCTACCAATCTGATTGGTGAAGTGGATATCTCATTATTTCCCTTTACATTCCCCTATTAATGATTTTTAACATCATCTCATATTTATTATCAATCTGCTTTTTCTTTTGAATTGCTTGTTGAATAATATTTACCCACTTTAAATTGGGTTAATTGTATTTTTCTTAACGATTTCTGTTGTCCTTTGCACAGTAAACACAGTAACTCTTCATTCTATGTCAGTATCTCCCAGAATTCTCTTTGTCTCTTGTTGATACGGTGACTTTCATCAGCAAAAATTTTTATTTTTATGAAGTCAGATATATCCATCTTTTCCTTTAAATCATCTGGGTTTTTCATGTCTTTATTAATAAATATCTGTACATTTTTCTAACACATATTATATATTCTTTAATTTGGGGTATTTGCAATCTTCTGTATATTTTTGGTTTGTTTTCATTATTTTTATAAGCTTAGAAATAGAAGTGATTTCTTATAGATGGATGGCCCAACATCTCAATGTTATCAATCAACTATACTATCATTTCATTCACTGAAAACAAGTGAGACATTTTTACATAGTAAATAATCATATGTAATTAAATATTACTCTGGAATTTTTATTCTTGCAAATATTTTTCTCTATTTCTGTACCAACATTTCTTATTAATCTGATATTAAAACTAATGAGTCAAAAGATTCTTCAGTATTTTTCCTTTTCAAATTTTTCCCTTGAGTTTATTCTTCAAATTATATTCCAAATTACTTTTCCAGGTTCTTTAAAGAGTGGGTCTTTGATGGATGCTGAATTAAAATATGTATACACACACACATGCACACACATACACATATATATATATATATAAATTAAAGAAATAGGGCATTTCAATGTTATTGTCTTCACATATCTCAAAATTTACAAAGCCATTTATTTGGGTAATTTTATGATATTAAATGAAATTTAAGGTTTTTATGAATTAACTCCCATAAATAGTAGTTAATATAATTTGATTTTTTTGCTTTTGTCTAATAAGAAATTCATGTTTGTTTAAAAAACATGAAAACTGATAGGGTTTTCCCAACATCTTCTTCTAGGATTCTTAAGGTATCATGCCTT
>VBSM01001124.1:30944051-30987618 GCA_008086735.1 Cheirogaleus medius | reverse complement strand
AAAAAATAAAAAACATGAAAACTGAAAAAAATTGAAAACACACAAGAAGAAAAATAACCCTCAAAAGAATATAATTAGTTCTTTTGTATTTTCCTTTCAATTTATTTCTTAGTCATTTTTAACAAAAACAACTTTTATATTCTATTTTTTTACACTTTACATTCCATCATATGAATTTAATTACTATTGAACTTTTAAAATTGGTTATTTTTTCCTATTACACAGAGTAATTAGGTGTACATCTTTGTGTATTTTGATTTTTGTCCTTCTTATGGGTTCCTAGATAAAAGCAACGTAGTCAAGGTATGTTTGGGATTTACTGGCTTTCTTCTTGTCAAGTGAGACTTATTGTGATGTTTTTCTAAAAGGAGACAACTATTCTAGCATTACTTATTAAACAGTTATTTGATTAGCTACTAGCGTGCAATGCATCCTGTAATATATGACATATTCTTATATTCATCAGGATCATGCTATTTTATGTGTGTCTATATATGCGTATGTATGTAAACATCTAATCTTACTGACTTTCTTTCAAAATAGTATATAGAAATATAACCACTCTTTGATAAAAACTTCAGACTTATTTGCCACATGCCAAATTATCAAAAAAAAAATGGTATTTTGATTGGATTACCACACAAACTATAAACTAATTTGGAGAAAAAAATCTACATTTTTACATTAGTCAATCTTGCTTCTGGAAGCATAGCTGGCATATATTCATTGGTTTAAGGCTTCATTTTTAATTCTTTGGTAAAATTTTATTACTTATTGTTGTAGATCAACAGGTCCCAGCCCTGGCTACATGAGAGAACCACCTGAAGAATTTTAAAAATTACCACCTGGGAGCCATTTCCAGAGATTTTGATTTTATGAGACAGAGAGAGAGATACCCATAGATTCATAAATATAGAATTAAATATAGATATAGATCAATGCTATCTTACTCCCTTGGACACTCGTATTTATCTTAGTGGTTTTTCCAGTTTGTACGTATTGGTATTCACACTGTCTGCAACAAACAATCATTCTAATATACATTATTATGTTTATGTCTTATTGCAATGACCAAAAACTTCCAGAATATGTCACATAGGAAGGATTTTGATGATTTTCATTGGAATATTGCCAAAGTTTTCAGTTTTCTAGAGAATTACATTGGCTCTTTATTAAGGTAAATTGTGTATATATGTGAGTCCATGTTAAGAAATGATTCCATTTCTTTCAGTGTTCTAGAAAGTCTATGCAGAAAGTTAAATTGGATATGTAATGATATTTGAAGGACAAACGATATGTATTTTTAAAAAATATGTATTTTTAAAATGTTTTCCAACTTTGGAGAGCAAAATAAACACACAATTACATTGTCGTACTTTCTTAAAGACCTTCAGGAAACAGTATTAAAATTTGAATATTAGTTTAGAACAACCTCCTGGTGAACTACAGCATTTTGTAAAAAAAAGGCACTATTTCCTACAAACAGGCACATGTGCACACTCACACATACATGTACACAAAGCACATTCAATGACCATGATAAATACTCTATATGTAAATGACACTATAGGACAATGACTTACATGTTACATTCAAGGTTATTAACATCAATCTCAAAAGTACTAATAGAAATGATTTGATCAAGTTTGACAGCTAGAATTGAAGATTATTGTTTTATATCATCTTGTCATTCCAAATAATTATAATATATGTGTGTAAGGTTGTATATTCTCTACTTAATCCTGTCAACAAAATTAATGATTTGACAGAACTAATTATTTTGAGATTCAAAATCTACTCAGCAGGGATAGAAATTACACTTTTACATGCAAACCTATATCCCAGGCTACACTGCTAGAACACCCAGCATCACATTTAATTTCCATTAGTGAGGGCACTCATTATTCTAATATGATTACACAGTCTTGTAAAATGTCCTTTTTTTATGAAAAGCAATTAATTTTCATTTAGTAACATTTTGGATGCCAAGTATTTAGAAATAGCTCCTCAGAATGCAGTTTTTCCTACAAATATTCATATTAACCCCCAAATCAGTATCAGACGGGAAACAAGGACAAACAAAATAAACATGAGGACCTGGATTTTAAATGCCACCACTAGTACCACATTAATTTTGAATATTCCTATTTGCACCAAGGCATTGATAACAAAAAGAACATTTCCAGTTCAAGAGCTACAGGATAAGGTCTTAAATAGCAGCACTTAAAAACAGTTCATTTAAAAATATATATACAGGAATGTAATAAGCGTGTGTAAATGTTTTTTCATCAGATTTGATTACATACTGATTGTAGATGTTATAAGTTATTCAGCCTTGATTATCAGTAAAGTTTACCAGATGTCATGAAGTAAAAGGCCAGAAAAAAGGTTGGGAAATAAATACTGTGACTCTAAAAGACATTGAAAAGCAGCCATTTGCAACATTTTAAAAATTATATTCTAAAATTATATTTCTGTTTTATAGAAAGGTGCTTTAAGTATTACATACATAGTGATAAATTGATACTGCTTCATACAGTCCTGAATGTGGTAGAAAATAAATTATTTAAAAGTACCATTATTAAAACTCAAATGAAGAGGATTTTTTTCCCCAAGAAATGCCAATGTGTTTTATAATATTTCAATTCACAGGAGTCCAGGGTTAGACCTTTTTCCCTGGAAATGTGAGAAAACACCATTAACTTCTTCTGGGCCAACTTAGCTTTGCCTGGAAGCTCACAAATCACACTGAGGAAACGCATTACATAGCAGGTATCTGTTATCTTCATTCAATGCTTAAAGTCCCCAACTGCTTAACTAGTTAAAACGTGGTAATATTGACAAATACAATTTAAAATTAAAAATAATTTTCAGATCTTATTAGTGATTTGCAACTTCCCCCAATTTGTTTCAAGATACGCTAATAAACTTCACATTGCACTAAATTTTTACTCCCATTTTCCCCAAACCAGTATTCTATTGACAACAGGAATAAATATCTCAGTTTAAAGAAGTGATTAAAGAAAAAATAGTATGCTACTTAAGACAGTTGGTGCATATTCTCTATGTTACATCCACCTTTTATTCATAACACTGGTCCCCAGTAGATATTTAATGAAGTTTTAACTAAGGAAGCATGGATTGATAATGTAGCACAGAAAGAGAAAACATCAGCAAAAGACTTTCTATTCCCTGTATAAATAGGTTTAACTGTGGTCATTCTTCATGCACCCCCCACATATACCATAATCTGGATCCTGGATCTAGGCACACTGGAGTCTAGCAGTGGGCCCTGTGGAATCCACGTATAAGAAAAGTCAGCCCTCCGGATACGTGGGTTTCTTATCTGCAAATACTTTATTTTCAATGCATGTTTGGTTAAAAAATATCCAAATATGAGTGGATCTGTGTAGTTCAAACCTGTGTTGTTCAAAAGTCAACTATAATTTTAATTAGGCAAAACAAACAAACAAACAAACAAAACACTATAAATATTATTGTCATGCTGAATATTTTTTGGACTTGTTCTTTTGGAATTAAACAAAATTTTTCCTAACTCTTAGGAAATGTAACAATTCAACTTTCATAGCATTGTTTATAATTTGCTTTCACATCTTTGATAATACGTGAGAGTCTATTGAAAAGTGTGTCATCATTACCTTATTTCTCTTAAAAGACTATACTAGGAAAGGGCAGTTTCATTTGGATGTGAATAAGAACAAAGTTTACAGAGGTCTATGAAAGTGTTGATTAAACTAAATATATAGTGGTTCAAGCACCTCCTACTTTCTTCACTATAGGTTAAAATATTATAATGAGCACATTCAATATTAGGAGGGTTAGAAGTATATTTTGCTATCAGGTCAGGCATTCAGTGTTTTATTTGAGGTGCCAAGTTAACAAGCATTAAAAGGATATCCATTAGTAGCTGCAATGAGGCTTTTTAGTCAAAGTAAGTAATTAATGGAATTATGAAAATGGTCATAATTCAATTCAATCACAGATAGTGACATTGAATATAAAAAGAAGTACTTGATATTGCTCAATAAAGTAGTTAGAATTTTGAAGAGCTAATCATATAATGGAAATAATATCCTAGGATGACGATAGTCTACAACTTGCAAATTAAAGAAAATGTATTCATTTGGACCATGAAACTTTTTTATGAATTTATAATTTATATATCTATACATTACATTACACTTGCTTCTACAGGACACATGATAATCATATGGCCCCTTGGTGATTAGTACTTATAATGGAGTTATGCTGCCTTCCAGCAAACAGGAATTGTATGATTTCTGTACTAGTCAAAAATGAAAGCAATCTTAAAAATTAACTGAAACAAAAACCTTGAAAATTATTTATTTCCTTTTCTGAAATTTTATGTATGATATAGATGAAAGAAAAGAAAACATATGGTTAATACAATGCTGTCCCCACTTACAAATCTTTAAAGTTTAGTATATTATCAAAGGTAGAAAGTTACCTTCCCTACCCAATCTCTACTCTTTCTGCTCTACTTGCACATATACCAGGGCTGTCCAGAAACTATACAGCCATGGATACAATGGATACATGGATATAATGGCTGGATACTTTCTGGACAGCCCTCACATATCAGGAAGGAGTAGTTAAATTGGTAAACCAGTTAACTAATTTTAGTTCACTAAATAAGCCAGAATTACTAGTAGGTATAGTCATCGTGTTGTGAACAGTAAAAATCCATACTTTGCTCCTAGTTTTGTGGACTTGAGTGAATAAATTGAGTCAAGCCTTGCAAGAGATCCTCTAGGTTTCTTCTCTTGTTCTGCCTCCACATGCACACTTGAGAGTAGTGATCAGAGACAATTTTCTGTACCATGATGTGGTACTTATCAGTTCTGTACCTACTAGCACAGGTAGTAAGATTTTAAGATATGGATAAAAGTTTTAATAGATGGTAAGAGGCCTCATTTCAGACCAAGAGCCTAAGTGGCGCCATGACTCAGTTTTTCTAGAGCTTTGAATTAGTATACTGAGTGCTCAAGCAAATATTAATAAAACATACTTGGATTCTTATCAGTTATTCTTCATGTGATTACTTATTTAGAAATTCCTGCAGGAAAACAAGAAGGTTTCTGTCTTTTTGGATTATTGAGTGATAATGCCATGGAAAAATATGAAAACTCTCCTAACACTAAATTTATTAATTATATAAATGCTAAATTATGGTATAAAGTTGAAGATAAAATTGCAATTATATAACTTTGGGTATGATTGACTGTGGTTTTAAGTGTTCTTGGGAAAAGTAAGTCAGGATTAGATTATAAACCATGTATATTATTAATATAGAGATAAATAGGTTTTAAAAAACATATATATTCTAGATATTTATAAATAAGAATATATTCATGTATAACCTTAGATTTGCATCACTAAGATGGTTCATTCTGAAAATGACAGTTCTGTCATGAAATAATTTAAGTATTTATAATACATGGTAGCTTTGTTTGGTCGATTAGACAATTATGTCAATAAAGTCATAGTTATAAATTGATCATATCATAGGTGTATCTAACTAGCACTACAAGGGGCAATATCATGTAGGTCATGTCAAGCTCCTTTTTGAAGAAATCTATGCATTCCAAATGCAGTCATCCAACCTGAAACTAAACACCCAATGATGGTACTAACTGGCTTGCACACTTTGCACCACGACTATACTGTGTCTATATTTGATACTCATTTGACTACCTTGCTTGTTCACATGAAAAAGAGATTGGGGTCCAAATGGCACAATATACACTAATTTGACTAAACTTAAAAAAAAATCAAAAGAATAATGAATTCAGTATAGCCATGTGAGTTTTGTTTGTTTGCTTGTTTGTTTTTTGCTGCCCTTATCAATCTCATTAATTTAAATACTTTGATATACCACAAAAAGCAACTTTTCTAGTAGAACAGGTAAATGCTATTCAATAAATACGTACCTACGTATGTCAGGCATAGTGCTTTTACTTATTATACTTACATTATCACCAAACTACATAAAATATTTTATAAATAAGCACATAGAAATCAGAGAACTCACGACCTTTTAAAAAGCATATAGCTAGTGAGTGGTGGAGTGATCTTTTTATGTATCTTCAAAGTCTATTATCTCTCCATACAAAATACTAAATAGCAGCTAGTGACTTGTAACCCAATGATTTCCCCATTCCTACCACTTCTGAAGAGACACCTTATGCATTTGCTTCTCGTCACACTGGTGAAAAAGAGCCCAAGGTTACAAAGAGAAGAGAAAATATGAATTCTGCTTAACTTTAAGACTGTAAAAAGACAAGAAAAGGTGAATACCTAAAGTTTTCAGAGTGAAGATAAATAGGAATGAAAGGTCAATGAGATAGTTAAAATGAATTTCAAATGTCATATACCTTGTATGAATTAATTAGTTACCTGTTTCTAAAGCTTCCATATTCCAGATAAATTTGGAAAGTTATGAAATCTTTTACATTTTTATTTCAAGGTATATTTCTTTAAAATATCCCTTTTTGTTGGATGTTTTCAAAGCATGGATTTAGAAATAGTGAGTATGAAAAATGTAAAATAAAAAATTTAAATTTGATAGCATTTTAAATAAATCATTACGAAGTCAAAATGACACTTTTCAAGTTGATGTCTTAAAATATTTTACACAATCTGACACTGTTGCAGTTATCTTGGAAAGAGGCAGAATCAGTGTTTTTTTTTTACTTTAGCATCATCTAACAAAGACTTGAAAGTATGCACCATCTGCTAATCTGCAGGTGAGGTTTTATTTTAAAAATAAGGTTGTTCTTCCAGGAAGATGCTGAAGTGAAGATCTTAATGTTTACTGTGTATATCAAAGATGAATCTAGGGGGGAGGGAGGCATGGACAATATACACAACCATAATATTTGTACCCCCAAAATATGCTGAAATAAAACAAACAAACAAACCAAAAAAGATGAATATATATTGTGTCTACTCTAAGTAGGTGTTCTAGGTGAAAAATGTAAAATAATGGGACCCTTTCAAGAGTATAAAATTTATTAAAGGGCAAATACAACCATAATAACAAATATAACCATAATGCAAAAACTATATTATGTATTACCTTGTTAAAGATGTATTCATTCATTTACATAAATAATATGTACCCACTTGTATTATGGGTATTCATAGAAGGAAATAGCACGATCTCTTTATGGTATCTAGTATATTTTATGGAGATGGTGGCATTTGAATGGTTACTAAAAGAGAAAGTATTTCAACAGATTAAAAAAGCATGAGCAGCTTCATAAAATATTCAGTTTGATGAGTGCACTACATACACAGAAAGAGGCAGCAGGAGATTGACTGAAAAGATAAAGTAAGGTCAGACTGCAGAGACTTTGAATGCTAAGTGAAGGAGCTTGAATGTTAATTCAGAGAGCAAGGAGGATTTATTTATTGAGGATTTTGTTTGCTTTTATAGTATGGATATGATATAGTAAATTTTTCAAAAATATGTTGTAATCAAATCTCTTTTAAAAAATTTGCTATCATTACACAATTGAGTTACAAGCATAAATTAGATTTCTTAAGAGTGGTTTCTTCTCAGGACAGGGATTGTTGTTCTGATTTGGGGGATAGAAAGTTACTGTTTATTATATGTGGTTTTTATAACCATGGCCTGGGGTTAAAAAAGTAAAGTAGCAAAGGAGGGAAAGCCTCTACTTACAGAATACCACAAAGTAATGGAATCTTTCCTCCACAAGAAGGGCCCCTAAAATACGAATGGAAATTAAAATTTTATTTAAATGGAACATTAAGTCATGTTGAAGGATCCCTCCCCAGGTTTCTTCTACCTGTAGTCTAGATATCCTCGCTTCTTTTACAGAAATCTTCCACTGTCTGTTGCCATCCTGGAACTCGAAATTTTCCCTTTCTGATTTGCCTTCAACCTAAATTATCTCAAATATTTTCATTCTAAAAAATATTCTTGGAAATACCTGTTTCCATCACATAATAAATATTGATTTACCCTTTTCAAATCCTCTTGCAGCCCTTGCTTTCCTTATTTGTTCCTTCCACAGTCAAATTTATTAACAGATTTGTCCACTCATGACAATTTCGGCCTTCAGTGTCCAAAGGAAACATTAAAACAACTAAAAGTGGCTTGGCTCCAGGAATCATTCCAGGCAATTCTTTTATCTTTTCTTCTGCTTATTCTTTTTTTCATCTTCCATTGACTTGTGAGCAGATTATCCTGCTTCGCTGTGTTACCTTGCAGAGTTTGCTAGCTTTTTTGAGTCAGCTTCTACTCAGAGATAGCAGCTTTAAAGTTACCCCCGTAAGCAGAGAAGATTGTTTAAAGGCAAATTTAAGTTTTGTTTTTTTTTACTGGTCAGGGAGATATGAAAGGCTCAGTCTCCTCATAAATTAATAGATTTTGCCTAATTGCAGCTCCTAATATGTTTCTTCCTTTCCATTCATATTTATCTTTTCTAACCTCAGATCTTTAATATTTATTATAATAGTATTATAATTATTTGTTCCCCTCTCAACACACAAGTGCATGCATGCACACCCATGAGCAGAGAGAGGAAGAAAGAGAGAGAGAGAATAGGAGAGAGAGTCTGACTTTTATGACTCCATTAATGTAATTTTTACAAAAAGAAAATCTGATTGTGTTACTGTCATTAAAATCATTCAACATCAGTCTTTGTCTTTAGGAAAAATTCCATGTCTGAGTATGGTCTTTCATGATTTAGTTCCTTCTCGCTAATTTGGCCTGTTTCTTGCCACTTTAAAACAAAAAACACTAATTCTAGTCATTGCAAGCCACCTGCAGCTCTCTAGGAGGTCAATGATTGCTTATTTCCATGCAGGTCTTTGTATTATAGGTCCTTAACATGGAATTTCCAACTACTTTTAATTCCCACATCTTGCTTGCTATGTCATTTCTTAGCAGATTCCTACTTATCTTACAAGGGTCAGCCTATTAACTGGATGTTCTGATAACTGAATCTTCTTACTGCTACCTAGAATTTCCCCAGTAGCTCCTTCTAGATGATTCCACTGCACTCTGTATTTACTTCTGTCCATTAACAAAATATACATTAATAATATGCAATCATTTCTTTTCTGCTTACTAGTTTCTGAAATTGGACTGTTAATTCTGTGAGGGTCTTATGTCTGGTTTGTTTGAATCCCAAGAACTTTGCCACAGTAAGTACTCAATAAATGTTTGCTGACTATATGACATAAACTCCAGGCACTAAAATATTGAGATTGTCATGTGTGAAAGTCCAAACTTAACTATAAACATTGGTGTTAAAACGAAGTGTTCTTTTTAGAAACATCATATCTGACTAATTGGATAAAGTCAATAATTAACTCACAGCTTTCTATATTGCATTTCAGAGCTCCTGAAATAAGTTATGCCAAAAGGTATAGATATATCATTTCAACAATAACACAAAAGTCAAGGAGAAAAGGAAGAAAAGCCAACAGTTGCCATCAGTGTTTACGGTTATGCTGTAAAAATGGAGATGAAACATTTTTTATGCTCATATTTGATTGAAAAACTGTAGAGTTTATTATATTACTTGAAGATAGCTTGAGTACACAAATGATAACAAGGCATAGTATGTAAAAATAGTGAATACATATGATATCTGTGACTAAATTATTTAATATATCTTATTGAATCTTTATTCTGATAATTTGGCTCAATATTTAATTTTATCTCAATTAATGAAGTAATTACTTAAAAATATTTTAGTGGCTCTTTAACACTAAAAATTACATGCTATTTGCAATTATAAAATTGTAATTCCTACTAGTAACAATTTTAAATGTATTAGTATAACTTGTGAGGTAGATGTTAAATATTATTTTAGAAACAAGAAGCTGTTGCTCATTTCTTTGTAAAGATGAGCCCAGAATTACCTTGGAAATGATCTTTTTAGGAGTCATCTAAGTGTCCCTCTCAGTTAATCAAATGTATGGCAAGTAATTGCTCTTCCACGAATGGGCGACAGGTGATAACTTGACCTTCAGTGGTTTGACTAAAATTGTCTAACCCAGTTGTCCCTTCATATAGAGAAATGATTGTAGATAAGGAATTACACAAATTTAAAGAGTCCAAGCTGCCTATTTGGAAGAAAGGAAGCAAGGCTCAGAGCTATACACCAGATCCTACAGAAGATTGTAAATTGAGGAACAATTTACAGCAGTGGAACATGGACTAACAATAGGAGCCATGGCATTTAAAAACAGGAACGTTTTTGCACTTTCTGGGTTCCCTGACTATCCATCTCTGTGTTCTTTAGATTAAGAAAGCCTACATACACACAGCAATTTTGGATATTGAGGAGACCTCAAAAAATTGGTATCAACCTTCTTGCTAAAATGGATAGGGAATAACTCATGCAATTAATTGGACAAGTACAACATTCAACCATATTTGTTCTGGTGAACTTGTGAAGCAGGTCACACAACTAATGCTGAAGGAGGAAAAAAATCACATTTGTTACAGTCATTTCCAGATATGAAATATTTGTACCATGAAAATATCTGTCTCTTTAAGTGAAGTTATAAATCAACTCATGAAAAATTATTTCCTGTTACTCTACTTTGTACGAATGCTAGCACTTCAATCATTCTTCCTCTATAAGTGCTATTTTGGTTCCAATATTAATGAAAACGCAAAGTTAATGTTTCATAATCTCACTCCATGCATATAAACATCTTTCCTCTGTTGACTTCACAGCCATGTTAAAAACACTGTTGCCTCAGTAACATTTTCTCAGATAGTAAATCCTTCACTGCATACATCCTGGCCAAACTAGTTCAATTATTTATGTATTTATTTATTTTGCTGTTCTGTTCCTTATTAAAACAGCTCAATAAATAAATTCATTATAAAGTAACTACTTTAATACCTGGTTCTTTCTACACAATGTAATAGAAAAGGTGTTTGCAAACATTTTCTATGAAAGGATAAGCTATTTAAATTTTAGGTTTTGCAGGCCATGTGATATCTCTTTCAGCCACACAATTCTTCCTTTGTGGCTTAAAAGCAGCCATAGACAATATGTAAATGAATGAACATGGCTGTGTTTCAATAAAACTTTATTTATAAAAACTGTTGAGAGGCCATATTTGATCTGTGAGTTATGGTTTTTTGATCCCTGACCTATATTAAAAGACTGGGAAACAACTTTATACTCTGAAGGGCTTTTTCTATTACTCAACCATCAGTTTCAGAGTGCATTTATTATAAAGTAAAGGTTCAGCCAAAGTAGAAGTGCAGTGAGGCAGAACTTCTGCAAAGGTATCCAAAGAATTTCTATTAAATACAATATATTTATTTTGGATTTTTTATTATCTCATAATCCAGTGGCCTTCCAAGGGTGGAAGAATGGGAGAAGTCCACTAGGGTACAGGCAATTCTAAATATGTCATTAAAAAAGTATTTTGCCTGAAAAAATTCTTTGTTGGTCTATGCTCTAAACAATTGCTTTGGTTATTTTTTTGAATTAACTTTACTTATTAGTTGCCATGTTTTTATTACTTATCTGTAAAATGAAAAGACAAACAGAAATTGTATTGTACATGGATGTTAATTCAGATAACATCACTATACAGTCAGTCAAAAGTAAATTCATGAAGTTTGGGGATCCTTTAAACTTACTTTAGGCACTGTCCATATCTCTAATCCCTGTGGTACTACCTATACCTGCATTTAAAGAGTAGATTAGATCACCAAGTCTCCATTGGGCATAAAGTCTTAGTTATGCAAGACGAATAAATTCCAGATATCTGCTGTCCAGTGTTCCTACGATTAGTGTACTGTATAGTGCACTCAAAAACTGTTAAGAAGGTAGTCTATTTGCTCTATTGATTATTTCCTTGACTGTGCAGGGCTTTTTAATTTGAATAGGTCCCATTTATTTATTTTTATTGTTGCTGTGATTGTTTTGGGGGTAGGTAGATCTTACGTTAAATGTTCTTACTACAATAAAATATTTTTTTAAAAAAGTAGATTAGATATAAACATGACTTAACACTGCGATTATAAAGAGGAAGAAACAAAATTTGAGATGTTTATCTTCTGTCATTCAATGTACCTACATGATATTTTTACGTATTTTTGGAATTTATTGTAAAGTAGGATTTTTATTCATTTCTTTAAATTATCTTAATTTTTTTCTAATTTTGAGTATACCTCTTATTTCATGTGAAAGAAGCTTTTCAAAATTAAAGCTAATAAAAAGTATTCTTTGACCAAATATGATCATAGACAGATAAACATATCTGCTCATATTCGCTAATAAAATGAATATACAAAGAAGATTAATTTGGGAAAAATCATTGACAATTTGCAGAAGTTAAATCTGAAAAACAGAATGTTACTATTTATGATTATAACCAACTAAAATGTAGATATAAGGTTTTTGTCCAAAAAAGTATTAAAATTAGTAACCATCATATTTGCTTTGTGTGTGTGTGTTCTAACAAAACTTCATTTATTTATTTCAGAATATTACGGGGATACAAATGTTTAGGTTACATATACTGCCTTTGTCCCACCCGAGTTAGAACTACAAGTATGTTCATCCCCCAAACAGTGTGCACAGCACCCATTAGGTATAAATTTACTCATCCCCTCCCCGACCACTTGCCTGACACCCAATGAATGTTACTGCCATATGTGCACGAAAGTGTTGATCAGTTAATACCAATTTGATGGTGAGTACACGTGATGCTTGTTTTTCCATTCTTGTGATACTTCACTTAGTAGAATGGGCTCTGGCTCCACCTAAGATAATACAAGAGGTGCTACATCACCACTGTTTTTTTTTGTAGCTGAGTAGTATTCCACGGTATTTGTCTTTTTAATTGAATACTTGCTTTGTTAATTACTTATAATTATTGTCATAATTATATTTAATATATACAAAGTTCAATAAAAGAAAATTTAGGGTTTCTTTTCTGGGTATTTTGATTACTTGTTTTATTTCATGATTATTCCAAAACATAGTCTTGTTGTACAGAGGGATGGAGTTGTAAGCAGTAATCCAATGTATGCATCAAATATACTAGATACAATGCTGCCACTCTGTAGTATGGGGAGTTGGGGGGTCCTGTAAGCCTTTGCCAGAATTTTTATTCTTACTCAGAAAAAAAAAATGTTTTTTGTTTTTTTTCCTAACTAGAGAAATGAGATCATGATGTAACGTACATGATAAAGGGATACCACTGGCAGCTTTTTTGAGAATCCATTGCAATGAATTGTAATAAGATAAGAATAGAAACCTGGAGACTGATTAGGAGGCCATTGCAAAAATACAGACAAGACATAATGGCAACCTGGACAAGAGTGATAACAGTGAAGTCTGTGACAGCAGGCTTCATTCTGGATATATTTTGAAGACAAACTCATATAATTCCTGGAAGATTTTGGATCTGAGATGAGAGAAAAATAAGTCAAGAAAAACTCCAAGGCTGTTTGTTGGAATAGAATTGTCATTAACTGAGATGGTGAAGGCTGAAAAAGAAACAGGTCTGAGGCCCAGGGCAGTGGCTCATGCCTGTAATCCCAGTGCTTTGGGAAGCCAAGGCGAAAGGATCACTTAAAGCGAGGAGTTTGAGATCAGCCTGGGCGACACAGTAAGATTCTATCTCTACAAAAATGTTTTTTAAAATGAACCACGTGTGGTGGTATGAGCCTGTAGTCTCCTGGCTACTCAGGAGGCTCAGGCAGGAAGGCTGCTTGAGCCCAGGAGTTGGAGGCTGCAGCAAGCTATGACTGAGCCACTGCACTCCCGCCTGGTGACGGAGGAAGGCTATGTCCCTTAAAAAGAAAGGAAGGAAGGAAGTAAAGAAGGAAAGGAGGGAAAGAAAGAAAAATAGATCAGTCCGGGGAAATCAGGAGCTTAAATTTGGACATGTTACATATGTATGTATGAGATGTCTACTAGGCACCCAAGTGCTGATCTCAAGCAGATACGTTAATATATGAATTTGGAGTTTGGGAAAGAAGTTTAGGTTGGATATAAATATGACAGTTATTAGGATATACAAGAAAATGAAACCCATGAAACTAAATGAGATCACCAAAGAATGAGGCAGATAGAACCAAGGATGGAACCCTTAAGCCTTCTGACATTAACAGAAGAGGATAAATCAGCAAATGCCTGAGAGGGGCAACCAGAGAGGTGAGAGGACATCCATTAGAGTGTGATGTATGGGAAGTCACCTGAAAAAGTCTTTATAATAATAAATAGGACATTGGCTGAAAAACAGCTATTAACAGAGCTTGGCATATAATAAGCACTCAATAAGTCTATCTTTTGTTAATTGTTATTATGGTGTGATATTTTGAGATATCCTTAAATTGACTGGCCTATTCAATTCACAGATCTGTGAATAAAGTAAGTAAAAACTAGTTCCTTGCTTAGTCTGAGCTCACCAGGCCCCAAATAAAAACTCACATATTATTTTGTCAATGTTGATAATTAGATTTTCATTGGTTTTGCGATTTTGTTCATATTTAATGAACAAATGTGTTTTGGAGTTGTATTCCTATAAAAGGAAAAAAAAAACATTACACATATAAAAAATAATTTGAGTCAATATTTGAAGATTGACATGATATTTTTTATTTATAAAGTGTTCTCTTGGTTAATTATGTTTAAGAGAAACTGCCCTATACTACAATTCTATTAGACTACTCATCATTCCTTATACAAACTCTGACATTACACATCTCTCCGCCTTTACTTATGTTCTTTCTCCTGCCTGGTGTCCTTACACTTGATGGGTTCTTTCTCCTTTGAAAAGTATATCCAAAATTATTCATTCTCTTTATGGTTATCCAACAGCATTTTACATATATCTACATTATGCTGCATTGGTAATTATATAGTCTATTATAGTCTATTTAATTTTTTACACACTTATTTTATCTCTAAAAACTCTAGGAAGATTAAGAATTTGTCCTTCTTGCTATGGCTTTCTTAGTACCTAACCTATCCCTGGAAGAGCAGATACATTCAATAAATATTTGTTAAATCAATTAATTTATTGAATAACCCTTTTTTCTTGATTTCTAAGATACTGTGTATTTCAAGAAAACCTATTAACTCAATAAGATTTTTTCAGGAAAGAGAAGCTGCAACATGTGCCAATTTTTAAATGCATTTTAATTTCAGAAACATTAAAATGAAAAAAATATCATTTATGTATCTGAGTTGATATAATTCAGGAATGTCAATGCCAAAGGAGACCTAAATGCATTAAAACAGTATCACAGGATGTGTAGAATGAATGAATGGAAGAAGATATAAAATATTCCTGAGAAAAACAATATATTCTGTTTTTGAAAATGGCATTGCATATAAAAATGTCAGGCTTTTGTTCAGAAATGGCTTTCAATTCCAGCCTAGTATGCTTTGTCTCTTAAGAGCTTTGCAAAAACATAATAGCTTCTATCTCTTTGTTCTTTTTTGATGATAACTGCCCTCCCAATTAATCATCTTATCCTTTCATCAATTAATATATTTCCCACCTTTGAATTGATGATGCATTTGCTTGGTTGCATATAGACCGAATTAAACTTAAGGACAAAGGCACATTATTTAAGTAATTTGCAATCATTTGTGTTACTATTAAATAGAGAACAGAGGACTATTAAGGCGAAGTTGAAATTTCCAAGGTATTACCATCCTATGAAAGTTATTAATCAGTCACAGCATAATGGCCTAATTGACCACAAGTAATCAGAGGCCTTCAATGACTTCACAAGGTCTACATTTCACCAGCAACTAATACTCTACATCTCCAGAAGAAAATGAAGAGAAAAAGTTATGTACTAAATTCAGTGTTTGAAAATTTATGTCTAATCACCAAAGGAAAAAAACTTAAAGTCTACCTTTTGGAATACTACAAAAGCATCATATCATGTTATATAGCCATGTAAATTGGAGAAAAATAAAATCACATTTAGATGTAACACTGCAACCTGCAATTGAATTTTGAAGTAATAATTTTACTTTATTTTAAACACTGAATTTCCATGAATATTGAATTTAGTGTTGATTATATTCTAATTCTCCTGTTTATGTATCTTCAAAATATTTTCAAAGTATATTGTACAGTGAAGAATCACAAAATTATCTTTTACATAAAGAGGTTAATTTAAATGTCCTACCAGTCTAGACACAAAATTAAAAGTGCTACTTTCACTTTGTGCTTATTTAGGACTTTAATTTATCAGTAGTGAATCAGTGACCTACACAAGTATCATTATCTTTGATAAGAGTGCACAAACTATTGAACTCATGCTATGACAAGCTAAATTATTTGTTTATCTTGCAATAATTTTAATGATAAGTGCGTTAGTGTATATATCATCTAATATCCACAATAACTGTAGATAAAACACACTCAGATCCCTAGAGCAATGAAAATAAATAAAAGCTTATATCGTGAAGCATTATTGAAAAACATTTACTTTGACATACACAGCTTCTTGTAGTACATCTATGTTATTTTGGTCTCTTTCCATCACCATTTTGAGCAACTTGAGTGTAGCCAATTACAGATTGATGAAAAGTTTTGAAGTTGCTAAATGTTGAGTGGAATCTGAGTGGCTACTTGCTTGCAGGAGAGTAAAAATAAACAGGACAATTATTTAATAGTTTTTTTTAAAGACCCACAAAGCTATTCTTTGAACATAATTGAGCACACAAAAAATCACAGAAAAAATAAAATTGTGTGCCAACTATTCATTATAACCAGAGCATTAAAGCACTTTTACTAATGACCACAGGATTAAACATGAAAATAACATTGTTGCACAAGATCCTTTTCTAATAATGGTATCTATTACAGGATACTACCTTTATCCTAATTTGAAAAATTAAATTAAAAATGCTATTATTCCTATGTTCTCAATAATGTGGTTCTACCAATTTATTCTTTTTAAATTTTTCTGGTTTTGTTTTGTATTAAACTATAAGCATATTAATTGAAGAAAATCCACTACTGAATAAACTTACCAGTTTTCCTTATATAGTTTTAGATATAATATGCAAAACAACATTAGAAAAACATAGTCTTGCAAAGTTCCTTTCTTAATTTTCAGTTTTTTTCCCTTTTAAAAATTAGGTATCATTTACAGACATTAAAATATATAGCACAGCACGTAAACATTCAATTTTAAGAGAGCTGACAATTCTACCTGTCTATACTGTACCATACAAGCAAGATGTAGGACATTTCTATCACCCAGAATATTCTCTTGTTCAAATCCCAATCAAACCTCACCTTCTGCCTTCAGAAAATCATAATTTTTTAACTTCTGTCTCCATAGATTAATTTTACTTTTGTAAGTCATTATACAAATGGAATATGAACTCTTTTGTGTCTAGCTTCTTATGCTTTGCATAATGTCTGTAAAATTTATTCATGTTGGTACATGTATTAGTAGTTCCTTTCTTTTTTATTGCTTAATATGTTATTATATGAGTATATCACTCTTTTTATCCATTCAATTTTTTTCATCTATTGTCTTGTGGATGGATATTTGGATTATTTCCAAATGTTGCCTATTATTAATATAAATAGAACTTCTATGAACATTCATGATAAAGTCTTTTGAGAAAATTCAAAATAGAAATAAGAGGGAACTTTCTCAATCTGATAAAAAGCACCTGTGAAAAACCTATACCTAACTTCATAGATAATGGTGAAATATCAATCTTCTTTCCCCTAAGATAAGGAACCATAAAAAGATGTCTGATATTACTACTTCTATTTCAATACTGAACTCTTAGCCAGTACAATACCCTGAGAAAGAGAAATAAGAGGCATGAAGATTGAAAAGGAAGACATATAATGAGCATCATTCAGACAATTCATTGTTTAAAATGTCCTTATAAATTCTACAACAAATCCAGAAAACTAATACTTCAATTTTGTAATGTTACAGGTGCAAAGTCAACATACAAAAAGCAATTGTATTTCCTTATAATCTAGTGGACAATGAAAAACAAAATTTAGAAAAATATAATTTACAAAAGCCACAAATGATCTCTTACAAATTGTCCTGTTCTCAAATTCTACTTGTCTTTTTATATTGCTTTTGCCACACTTTTGTACCTCCTGCTAGCACAATGAACTTTGTTTCTGCTATTCATAGTAATTGGTTATTATGATAATAAAACATGTATTCTGTAGCCAATATGTTCAGAGATCTGTAAGCCCAGATGATACTAAACATTATAATATAAAAACATAAAAGGAATATAAAAAAGGAATATGGAATATTTCTTTTTTAGATATTTTTCTCTGAACATCTTTATTTCACTAGCTCCTTACTTTATAAGGTCATCCATCAGTTGCTAAGGAAATTAATTATAACAAAGATTATTAAGTCTACCTTGTGCACATTTTCATAGCTGTGCTTTATTACTCAGAAACAGAAAACTATAGGGACATAAAAGTCATTTCCACTATTGCTAGTCCTTTCACCTTCTACTAAAATCTCCAGAAAATGGCTTCTTTTTTCAGCCCAATAGGAACTCCAAAGCTCTCCTATTTTGAACTCTGGTCATATCATTACATTTCTTGGCTTTTTTTTCCCCATCTCCTCTTGGTTCATTTGCCTACATCCTCCAAAAATCCCTGTTCATTTTTCTGCAGATTATTTTCTCCCACCAAGCATTTCAGTTATCTGATTTTTGTGCTCTATTCAATTTAGGATGTGCACAGAAGTCCCTGATTACAAAACCAAAAGCACTCATTAAGGTGTATTCCTAAGCAAAGGCAGCTGTTTCCTAAGGGAATCCTGTAGATAGATCTTAAAGGAAGCATTTTTTTTTCCTCACTGAGGCAAGATCATTAGAAGCATATGTTGTCCAAAGGCAAGATCATTCATTAATCCACTTTAGTTTCCTTTTGATGATGTGCCCCAGTCACAAGTTATTCAAAAACAATGAAAGTGCACTTTTCCTATTTCATCTTTTCCAGATATTAGTCATAATGTTCCTAATTTAGAACATACATTAGATGGATAGCTCTTGAACAGTTCAGAATAATATTATTGTTTATATTCAATTTCAAATATAATTAATTAATAACCAAATCCTATTTATTCGACAACGATAATAGCAAGGGGTCAAGAGCTGGGCTCCCATGGTCTAGTAGTTCATATGTCTTTGACACGTATCAGACATTAATTTTTTTGCAGTAAAATTAAATAATTCTATGAAACTACTATGTATCCATATCAATATACATTTGCTCAAGTCAGTTTTGAAAGCCAAATCCAAATGCAATTTTCAGTTTCAGTCATATTCGGTTTCTAACAACTGGTGGATAGTAAATGATGCACTGGTTATCTGGAGTGGCTAATGTATCCAAATTCTCAGCAGATTCAGTAACCATCGCTGGAAAGACTAGCTTACATGGAAAACAGCTAAAATTTTACTAAGAGAACAGTGTAAGTAGTAGCCCAGTAATCTTAAAAAAATATGTGTTCTTTTGGTGCACTACATTTTTCCTGTTTTATAAGAATAATCATTAACTATACCAACAATATAGTAGTTTTCAGAACAAAGACATCCAAAACCATCAACAAATTGGCCATTTTAGAGATATGAAATAAAATATTTTGAAAATAACTAGACTCGTTTCCCAAGGTGATGTTGATCTTTAGTTTTGGAATATCAGGCACTGTTTGAAATCAAAACACAGGTTCTAGTCATTTTAGGAAAACAAACTTGTGCCATTTTTATGGTTAATAAAATCGCTGGATCAAACTTTACTTTTAATATGTAAAAGTATGCTATGCTACCCATCTTTGATTAAAATGTCTATGAGAGGAAGAGGGAAAGGGTGAATTTTGCATTCAAAACAGAAAACTTATTTTAAGCATCCAATTCTTACTCGTATATAACGATGATACACAGTCAAGATCTTTAGGAAAAACAAGACACATAAAATTTAGCAGAGTTTAACAAAGGGATTATTTACAAAAGTATATGAGATTAAGAGGAATCCATAAAAAACGTGCAGCAATGTGTGTGTAGATTCTGAAGGTACCTCAACCTAAAGAGTATCTGAAGAGAGAGCTGTTGGGCAGAAACTGCCAGAAAGAGAGAGAGAGACAGAGGGAGAGAGAGAGAGAGAGAGCGAGCATCAAGACCACCCAAGGCAAAGGGGATGTATGGTCACTCTATTTAGAAAGCTCATTAAAATATCTAGAGCTTTTTAAAAATTACAGAGGAACAGTTTCCCTCCCAAGGAATCCTGATTCTTAGGATAAAGCAGCTGTTATTTCTCAAAGCTAAAATATATGATTCTGATATGCAGACAATATTCTTGGACTGCTTAGTATTTTAGCTTGTGCAGAAAGTGATTTGCATAGGAAACTGGATGTACAGTGTTTTCATTTAGACATTTGATTACATTTCCTTTTCTAATGTTTTGTGCCACTCACTTGCTTCGTTCTGTCAGAGCACGTGTGACACTGCTTTGTATCTTTCAATTTATTCAACTTTGTCTTTCCTCCATTTGGCAACAAATTCTTCATTATCTGGGACAATCTTTTTATCTCTTTAACCAGGTTGCATTTGTAGTCTTCATAGTGCTTAATCGGTATATTTTGAATGGATGTATAGGTTGGATTTTATTAAGACACAAACCATTACAAATAAATGATACATGTATCAACATAAACTAAATTCTTGGTTTTCTTAGTCATTTTAATAATCCACAATATTAATACATATTCTGTATCACAAAGGCTTTTACTAACAATTTTTTACCGAGAGTTCATGCTTGAAAGAAATGAGAAAGGAATTTTAAAATATTTAAAATATAAACAAAAATGCTCTTTTTCCAAAGTTTTAAAAATTGTTCATTTGTTCAACAAATCTCTTGCTTGGGGGCATTAAAAGTTAATGAAAACTATTCCTTACTTATAAAACTAAGGAGTTTCTTTTTCCAATATATTTTTATACTTGTTTGATCTGGTACAATTATCATTTAAGCCCATTTGACTGGTATCATATCTTCCTCTGAATCCTGAAGAGAGTTAAGGATATCACTGGTAGTCATTTTATGAGGAGTAATACTAGAACTATTACTGCCTTTGCTCTGAGAATAAGGATAAAATACTAAAAATCACTTTCTGTAAAGCTTTAATCCAATTCTTTTCCCTGAAATTCAATTTTCAAAAAATGGTCACTATTTTTGCCATTGCAGAAAATGATTATGATTTGAGGGAGAGGTCACTGTTATTGAATTTAGACATATGTACAAAGTGCTTATGATGAGAAAGACACAGGGTTACATGCTAAAGGAGAATTTCTATCTCCCAGCACTTACAAATTGGTAAGCAAAAATAATACATGTGTACGCATGGATGATGTAAAGAAATAGGGCCATCTGTGAGTTAGATCAAAATGACGAATATAGCCATTGCATGGTAATAAGGACAAAAAGAGTTGAAATTTGATATAGAAAATAAAGTATGAGTCATATTGGTACTTTACATAGGAGTAAGTGAATTAGACAGAAACAAAGTGGCATAGTATGATCCCAAATTTTTTATCACAATGTTTTTGTCCTGTGTGAGGAGCAAGGAGGTATGCTTTGTGTTCCTTTTATTCAATACTATTTTTCTGATTTGCCATCACATCTTCCAAAGCATGTCTTCTACCACATAAAACCCTTTTTGCTACAGAATCTGTTTTGCTACTGATGTATTTATGCCTGAGCTCCAGGTGTAGTTCTTGCAGTCAGCTCCTGGACTTCTTCAAACTCAGAATGTTCACAATTAAATTAAAACTCCTGTCTAAAGTTGCACCTCTTTCTGCATTTGCTGCATCATTGCATAGCACCAATGTTTTCCCCAAATCATTAACACATCAAAAGCCTGAGAGAACATAACGGAAGAATTTGCTCTGGTTTCAGGGATATCTTTATAAATAGAGGAGATATACTTGAGAAATTTGGCAACGAGAGAATAAAGATACTAATATTGATATGTATGGTTGGAAGCGATAGTAAATGTGAGACAAAAACCTTCAGGTATCAGGAAGAATAAGACATTGGCTCAAAACCTTAAGAGATTATTAGCAAGTAAACCTTTCTGTTAACCTCAAGGGAAGAACAGTAAAAGAAGTGAAGGAATGGCAATTTGATAAGATAAAGAAAAGATAAAGAATAAAATATTTCACCTTTCTTAGCTTTGCTCTTTTTTAGAAAGCAAAAGAGGTTTTTCACAATAGAGTCAAAACAGTGTGTAGGAGGGTGGAAGCTTGAAAAGAGTTTTGGCTATTTAGAAAGGTTATTTATGGCATACAGGAGTATTGTCTAGAATTGATTCAATGCTAACTGTTCCTTGTTATACATAATTAATTGGACGTATGGACTGTAATTACACTAATCTCACATTTTAATTAGCGTAGCCTCTGGCTTCCATCTAAGGTTAAAAACCTCCACTATAGGTTCTTTTCCATGTGCCTTTCCTTATTGGGAATTTTCCTTATGGAATGTTCCATATGTTCGTATGTTTCTCCTCTGCACCACCTCTATCTCAGACTGTAAGATGCAGAAATTCAAGAGCTGTATCTGTTTTCATTCCCGGTTCTTTCCCTGACACATAGTAGTAACTCAAATATTTCTTGAATCAATGCCTGTTACTGGTACAATACCTCTGACCTCTTAAAAACTGATTTTTATTTCACCTTGTATCATTTAGTAACTAACGCCAAACTGAAAATATGGATTGTAATTCCTTTACTAAATAATTAATACTTTTATATATCATGTATTCAACCTAGAATATGCAAACCTTATATGCTATCTAAAGTGTTCATTCATTAATGCAACAGATTTGGTGCACTCCAATTAATGAGAAAATAACAATAGAATTAAAAAAAAAATTCTGGTGACCATAATTTCAATAACTTCTTTAGCCAGGTACAAAGCATCATTTTTTATACCAGAAATTTTTAACACTAATTGTCTAATCTACCATCTAATAATCTGTCCTCACAATCCTCATGAAAGAAAATAAACTATTATCTCCCTTTTTTTGGTGTATGTCTACACACATATTACTATCTTTCTATCTTTCTAGCCCTTAACTAAGATAGGTTATTTGCCCTCAAAAATTTTATATTAGAGACTTTTCTAATCTGTCTGAAAAACTTGTTTTATATATTTTAAATGTCTTTACAAATGGGATGCCGTTACATCTATATAATTTTTCTATTTCCTCAGAATACAGTGTTTATCACACACATAACACAAAACTTAGTCTAAATGAATACAGATAGTTCGAAAAATTCAAGTTACTTAGCAAAAACACTTGAGGGAGGTACATTTACAGAGAAGTCCTCCTTATAATGCCAGGGGACTGAAATTTTCACCATCAGGAAACCATTAAAATAAAGACTGAGAGATTATTATATACTACAATTGCAAAGGGATTTCCTAGGTAATAATCCATAAAGCTTGAAATTCCACTGTAGGAAAGTATTCCACATATAAAATGCTTAAAGAGTTAGAAAATTTACTGTAGCACTATGAAATTTGCTTATAAACTTTTACTTTTCCCATTTCTGGTTTGTAGCAATAGTTTGTAACTAATTAACATAATTTTTAGCAGGGAAAAATGATTAGAAATTTACTTTTCCTAAAAGTGTTCTTACTACTTTTATTTTAAAAGATCTTTTCCTTTTCTTTCATTTTTTTTACTCCAACAACTCTGAAGATTTCCACATTTTGGATAAATGACAATATGACCTTTTACCTGAACAAGCATGAAATCACTGCAGTAGAAAGCATGTACTGTTAAAATTTTACTCCCAGCTGATTTAACCTTTCTGTTTTGAAATGATAATTAGTCAACACTTCATTTTACTACTAAACCTCTGTTTCTTATCCATTTTAAAATTTGTAGTAAAGATGGTACAAATGGTGAAACTTGCAATAAATCAATGTTTGAAACAGCAAATAAACTCATCTTTTATTAAATGTTTTATATTAGACCTCATAATAAAGGAAATGTTATGGGTTTGCCACTAAATTCATCACAATCAATAACTTCCTCAATTAGAAATCACTTTCTAATAAATAATAAATATGTAACTTTGTAATAAAAACAAGAATTTCATATTGATTAACCAAATTTCATTTTATTCTGTGAAGCAGAGACTTTTTATTAACCTTATGGTGCTTAATAATGACAATAACATTTATAACAATATTAATACTAATAACCCCAATAACCCCAACATTTTGTATAAAAGAAATTTATTTTTACAATGTTGGCTCCACATGCTAGATAAGGAGGATACATTTAAGATAATTATAGCTTAAAACCTAAGAATATTTCATTTCTTGAAATAACATTTCCTATATTAGGTGAAGTGTTAGTATTTTCTCAACTTAAAATTATTTCTATTAGTTACTTAATGAAAAATCAAATGACATTGTTAAAAGAAAAAAATGGACACAAAATGAACACATACAAAAATGTTAAATATATATAATGCTGCTTATTTTACTGAAAATACTATGGTACATAAGAAATACTAAAAAAAGTTTAAGTAGAGTGGAAGATTTAATTTTTTATAACATTTAGTTTGCAAAACTATTTTAAGGGTATAACTTATTAAAAGTAATAAAAAAACTACCTCCAAATAAAGTCACAAAAATACAAGTAATAAAAAATTAATTTGTATTTGATTATTTCATATTGAATACTGCTAATTGAATAAATTCACTTTTAATTTTTTGTTTCACTCTTGGTAAAAGCATTTTAAAGATGATGATGAGGAGGAGGAGGATTCCATTTTTAAACCTAACGTATCCCTTTCTGGCAGATTCAAATGGGCTCTCTCATCATTGACTAACTGGATTATTTGCTAAATGTAAAACCTTTTCTAATGTTCTTTTGTTTTTAAGTATATAATTTAAATTAGAGTATTCTTAAAAATTTTTAGCACACACAATATAGTATTGAGGGTTTAATTCCTAAAATGTATCTGAGTAAGTCAGTTTCAAAAAGCAAAGAGTGGCAAAATAAATCAAACTGTTACTACATGGATTATTCTAAAGGAACTTGAGTATCCCCTCCCTTTTCCCCCCATAGATAAGCACAAGATTGTAAACCACACGATAGATATTTATATATAGCTTCCTAATTTTTCCTCTTTTAGGGTACTAAAGCCAAAGCTCAGCAAGGTCAAAGATTTTGATCTCATGGCTTCTACAAAGAGTTTTGCAAGAACAGTCTCAGAGACGATTCCATTAAAATAAATCCTTGTGAGGGAGTAAGCCAGCAGGCAATCCACACAGAACAGTTTCCCAAAGAAAATAATACTTTTGGAGCTGCGAGAATGAAGGGAAGATTTTGGAAAAGTAAAAATGGAAAAGTCAAAAATATTTTTATTACTCATTCTAACTCTAAACAGTGGCCAGATTTATTTTACTCAAAGATCTGAACTTAACTTTTATTTTTTTCAGGTTTAAATGTATACTCTAAGAAGGTCCCTCTTTACTTACATTCAAAGCTATGATCTGGTCTAAATAGTATTTCCAATCTTATTTTCCCCAGCCCTTTTTTTATGTACTTTATATATTCAAGTCAAATGGACTAGGTTCCCCAAACAATAAGATACTTTCCTGGACCTCCTCCCTTATGGTTCTCTTTGCCTAGAATCCTCTCTTTTCATGTCAGACTCCTACTATTCCTCAGGCTCAATTTAAAGTCTTTCCTAATCTCTGAGAGAGAATTAATAGCTCCACAGTCTTGAACTCCCTTAGGACTTTGATCTCCACCTTTCTTCTGCCACCAAACATCTTTTGTGCTTGTATTGTAAAAATTCATACATTTATCTCTCTTAAAAGAGGAAATGAGAGGGAGCATACCTTGTACACACAAATATGCATAGTCAAGGATACAGTAAGTTCTGAATAAAAAGTGAATAAATCAATGAATGGTCAAATAAAGGAATAAAAAGCTTTTTTTTTTAGTGGTACATGAATATCTGGCTTGTGGATTAGCAGTAGATGAGATATTAGCCAATGCTCAATAAACTATTCAAGCACTTGTATAAAAGGATAAAGATAGAAGTATCAATTATGAACAAAGTCATAAAAGTGTTTCTTTTGAGAAATGTGCAGTTCCATTTAACAGACAAACACCGAGCCTCTAATTTCTACATGTAAGTCATTTTACAAAGTATTTTAATTCAATACACTGCAAGGATTACCAACTTTATTTCTTTTATATAACAAACACTCCACAACATTTTTATGTGCCAAGCCCTAAGAACTTTACCAATAATAACTTGTTTTATCCTCATTAAATCTATCAAGAAAGGTTTTATCAGTATCCCCATTTTACAGACGCAGAAATGGAAGTATACAAAGGTCAAGAAATTAGCCCAAGGTCATAGTTAGGCTAAGCGAGGTCTATGCTGTATCTCTCTAATGAAGTTTGCTTCAGATAATTTTTATTTGTTAATTTTCATAGAATGTTGACAGCTTCTCAGTTCTCTATGTCCTAATTTATGTTAATGTGATTTGGAAGACTGAAAAACCTCAAATCCTTGTTGTTTTCTATTTTACTTGAAAAAGCCTAAATCAAAAACTAATTTTAAAAATCTGCATTTCTATTTATAGCAATAACTTTGAAGGTTACTAATTCAATATATTTTTTACCAGATGTGGTACGATGTGATTTGCTATGTCAAAAAATTTAGAAAATCAACACTGACTTTGTAGGAAAAACTATACTTCTGATATATGCCATTATATTGATCCCAGTTTCACAAAAGGATCTCAGAGCCAAGAGACAGCGCTCAGTGTTGCAGAAAAGATTCAGTGATGAACACATGACACCAACATGTTCTTTCTGATACATAACAGTTTCTGATTTGAGGAACTCTAACCCATAGTAACATGGCATCTGCATTTCAGGGAGGGTGAGCTCCTACTTAAATGATTGTGATTAACAACCAAAGCTTTATGTACTAACAAGCCAACTTTGATTATAATTCATTGGTGTGTAATCATCCCTCTAACATATTATTATATACAATGACTAGTGAATTAGGAACAAACAAGAAAAGGACATGGGATAACTTTCAGATTTAAAGAGGCAGATTCTGGAACACAAGCTGGTATTCTGCCGGCACACCACTGGTATATCATAAGAGCTACCCCACAAAACCATTTAGAAGTCACAGAGAAAAATAAGCAGCATTCACATCTGATGTACCTCACAATAGGCTGGCAGGCCACAATGTCAGTAAAACATCAAATTGCCAGCAAGATTTCATGTTGCTACTAAAATTTGAAGTGTGCAATTACTTTAATTTTATACCTTTCTTGTTCAGTTCAAAAAGGCTTTTTTTGGCAACAAAAAAAAACCCCTACACAATCAGTCACACCTTGGCCTTTCCATCCACATGTTTCAAGAAAACCACCTCCTGTTTTTAATTTCATCTCAAACTACATGACTACAAACATTACAGTTATATTTTTTGAAAAATATGCCCTTGAGAATTCATTTTCATATGAAAGAAATACATAAGTATTTTTTAAAAGGATGGTGCAGGGCTTAAGAGGACTATTTAAATACTATTGTCTATATTCTATGCAAGTGTTTGTACATCCTTAACTATTCAAATAAGTTACTAATAACTTATTTTATAGAAGAGTTTGATTTAATTTTTTTCTCAAAATAATTAAATGGATTTCAACAAAATTAAAAACCTGTTTATATATCAGTAAAAAGGAACAAACTGCTGATAAATATAATACAATAGCATAGAGGAAGCTCAAAGAATTACTGAAAAGTGAAGAAAGCTGCACCCAAAATGATTCCATTTATATAATATTCTGGAAAAGGCAAAACTGCAGGAATACCAACTACTAGTTGCCAGGAGTAGACTACAAAGAGGCAAGTGAGAATATTTGGGACGATGGAGTTTTCTATGCTATGATTGTTATGGTAGGTACACGACTATATGCATTTGTATAAACCAATAAAACTATACACTAAAAAGGGTGATTTTTCTGTATGTAAATTATTCCTTAGTACAACCTACTTAAAATTATTTTTATATGTATTTCCACATTAATTTCACAAAATCCACTAGAAGATACATGGGGTAAGTATTGTTATCTCCATTATTTTACAGAGGAATAACCTAATGCTCAAATAAGTTAATTAAAGTACTGAGGACAGCCAGCTAATGTGTATCAGATATACTTTAAATCTGAATCTCCCAATGTCAAATGCATTTTCCTATTATAGCACACTGCCTCTTTGGATACCTTGGTATAATATTCAATTCAATTAAAATTAGTCAGTTAATATTAGTCCCCTACTCCTACTCCTTCCTTCAAGGTATCTCATATTGAAATTTTCCATTCTTAAAAAAATATTGAATATGGCCATCAGACAAATATTAATTTCATAATGAATTGACTATGTTAGTGCATTTTGCTGCCATTTGGGCAGCAAAAATACCAATGATTTAAAGCTTAATTAATAAAGGATGTTGCACATGTCACCGGAAGTAACAAACCCATTTTATATTACACCTGCTATATAACTTCTAGAGTAATATGTTTATAACTGAGTAAACGATGTTTTGAGAGGAGCACAGACAAATGAAATTGCACCCAGATAAAAGTATATCAATGTCACATTAGGAATGTTTGGGAAAACAGGAAAGTGCTAAATTCTGAAAAAGAGTAAAAGACACTGTAACATATATGAAAATTAATGATACAGAAGAGTACAAGTGTTTGTATATTGTTCAAAGGAATAAAACTAGGATCTAGTGTTTTTAGGTTCAGCATAACTTCTTAGACAAATAACTATCACAAAATGGGTGCTCTATATATGTTGAATGAATGAATGATAACTTGGGTTATACAATTATGAAATCGTCATCTATTCCTTAATGTGAACTAGATGATGAGCAGTAAGATGTGATGGAAGAGATTACCCCATTATACAGGTGGTTGGGAAAACATGGAAGATCCCTTTTAAAAGTGTGGTATAATAGAGAGAAAACTTGGAGTAGAGAGAGAGAAATGAGCTTGGCATAGTGCATTTTATGAGTGGGACTAGAAAGTCAGTGAATAAAATAGGAAAAATAATTTTGACAAAAAAAAAACCTTTTCAACAAAAGGTACTAGAAAAACTGGACATCCACATTACAAAAAAAAAAGAATCTTGACAAAAGAACTTAGACTTTTCACAAAAATTGACTCAAAGTCATTATAGACCTAAATATAAAAGGCAAAACTATAAAACTCTTAGAGGATAACATAGTAGAAAATCTAAGTGACGTTAGGTTTGGCAATGGTTCTTTAGATATAAAACCAACAACATAATACATGAAAGAAAAAAAAAATAAGCTGAACTTCATTAAAATAAAAACTTCCTGTATCAAAACATCACATCTACCCTATAAATATGTACAACTATTATTGTACCAATAATAATCAGAATTAAAAGTTAAAATAAATAAATAAAAATTTTAAAACATAAAAACTTCTGCTCTGCCAAAGACTATTCAGAGAATGCTACAAGTCATAGACTGGGAGAAAACACTTGCAAAACTCACATGTGCAAAAGACTAATATTCAAAATATACAGAGAACTCTTAAAACTCAACAATAAGAAAACAAACAACCCAATTAAAACTTGGACAAAAGATCAGAAGGAACACCTCTCCAAAGACATACAGATAACAAATAAGCATATGAAAAGATGTTCAACATCACATCATTTAGGGAATTGCAAATTAAAATGACAATATGATGTCACTATATAGCTGTTAGAATAACTAAACTCCCAAACACTGACAACACCAAATGCTAATGAGGACGTGTAGCAATAGGAGTTCTCTTTCAATACTGGCAGTGAAGCAAAATGGTACTGCAATTTGGACAACTATTGTGTATGATACTGTAATGGTGGATACATGTCATTATGCATTAGTCAAAACCCACAGAATGTATAACGGAAAGAGTGAACTCTAATGTAAACTATGGAATTTTGTTAATAATTACATATCAATATTGGCTCGTCAACTCTAACAAATGTACCACTCTAACGCATAATGATAATGAGAGGGGAAATGAGGAAGAGTGATGAAGGCTTATATAAACTCACTGCTTAGGGGTTTACAAAAGTTTCTAAAACCATTCATTTGAAGGATATTTCAAATAATCCAATCTTAGTTATAATAAATACATTAAATATAATCTTTAAAATAATTATTTTGTGCCATAAAGAAGTCTAACATTCCTTTCGATCTCTCTCATGATAATTCATTCAATAAACTTGTGAATTAGTAAGTGAAAAAACAAAGTGGTATTTCAGAAAATTAAATTTTACAATTTTACTCAAATTTCTAGCTTTTGCCTGAAACCAAGATTTTGCAGACATTTTACTTACAGAATATGTTCATTTATCCGAATGCATAATGCAAGTTACTTCTTTCTTGTCAATTACGTTGAAGCTGTAAAATTGGTCATTCATTTTTGTTGTGAATATGTGTGTCTTCTAACAATCCATATTATTCTTCATTAGATTACTCTTGTAGTCTCATTCTAGCAATATTATAATGTAGTGTAAACTACCAAAAATTTATAATAGTTTTTACATTTTAAAGAATGGAGTTTCAGAGATTATCTGAGTAATTATAAAAAAAAATTTCCCCGTTAGTAACGAAATTCATAGTATCTTGGTCCAATTAGCCTACATGTAAATAATGCATATACACTAAGATATATTGAAAACGCAAAGAATGAAAATTGCTTGCAACCCAATCCTACCACTTTTTATAATCACTATTGATATCTTGGGGTGTACTTTCTTGTCATTTTACTATGTCTGTATTATAAGGGGGTTACATACATATTCTTTAGTAAATTTTCCTCCCCAACCCCAAGCTCATTAATTTGAACATATTTCCAAGTTACTAAAATAATATTTTACAATAAATTTTATGTTTAGCTTTGTTATATCTGTAGTTTGATCTTTTTTAATTTCCAAATAGTAAAATATTCTTATGATTCAAAATGCATATAGTATGAAAAAATATACAATGAAATTACCATGAAAGTTCTTTCTCCACTTCTGTATCCCCAAGCCTCAAATTTTCTTCTCAGCAGAAACTAATGATATTACTTTCTTATACATTTATTGGAAAATATATTACATGTATATCTAAATACATAAACTTTTTCCTTTTTTTTAGATGGTGAAAAGTCTATATACTTTTTTATACCACACATTCCGTTCTGAAACTGGATGCTTTTCATTTTAAATTAATAATGTATCTTGAAGAGCATTTTACATAAGTAAAGAGATTTTGTATTCCTTTTTACAGCTTTATAATATCCCATTTATGGAGGCGCCATAGTGAACCTAAGCAAGTCTCTACAAACAATGCAGTAACAAAATACTCTTGTGCATTTCCTCCTTTTGCATGTGTACAAATATATGTGTAGGATAAATTAGTACAAGTAGAAATTTTGGTTGAGTGACATTTGCATTTAAAATTGATGGACAAGGTCAAATTGCTTTCATAAAGGTTCTATCCATTTATACT
This sequence comes from Cheirogaleus medius, assembly GCA_008086735.1. Classification (NCBI taxonomy): domain Eukaryota; kingdom Metazoa; phylum Chordata; class Mammalia; order Primates; family Cheirogaleidae; genus Cheirogaleus; species Cheirogaleus medius. The sequence continues at coordinate 30,955,957 of VBSM01001124.1, read as the reverse complement.
TCCAAAAAGATAGATTTACCATAATTCATATAAGCCCTCCTCTGTTATTGCACTGTTTCCAATCATCTGCTATTATTTACAAGGCTCTAGTGAACATCCTAGGTTGATAATAGTATTTGTGCCGACCTACAATATTTCTTGGTGATTAAATCTTAAAAATAAAAATGATGACGTTCCATTTTCAACTGAGCTCTCTTACGAAATTATATTATTGTTGTTTCTAATAGTTTTTCAGGTGAATCTCTTGGGCTTTCCTTGAACTAAAACTATCTTTGACATTTTAAAGTCCAATATTCTACTGTTTCTACATGCCCTTCAATCCTTTCAAGATGTTCATTCCTTTGTTCCTTCTACACATGTTCTATACTACTAGGATTTAAATGTCTCACCTATCCACTCCATCCTATATTCACTCCCTTCGGTATCTAGCCAAAGTCCTATAGATCATCATGTTGACTACTCTCCCACATCTTTAACCTTGTTCCTGTTTTCTATATCTGGTAAAACCTAAATATCAGATCAACCTAACAACCTAGATTTCTATGCGTTAGGGACCTAGTGTTTTCTGCACTTTCTTACGGGTTTCCAACCAAGGAGAAAAAGTATGTGAAGCAGCACCCTGACAAACAAATGAGAAATTTCAACACACACAGCAACCATTCCTCATGGCTTTTCTAGTCAGTTCTCTGTCCCTTTTCTCCACAAATGATACACATCTTCACCATATTCGATAAACACTCTACTCCACTCTCTTCTCTCTCACAGGAGATGATTTTGGCAATATATTTATAGACAAAACAGAAGCCATCAAAATGGGAATTATTTCAATCCACCGCCCTCTCTCCAGGCTCCCATTCCCCACATTGCAAACATCTTTACCACCAATGCTTCCATTCCTCCATGTTAAAGGGCATAGAGTGATGGGGATACTTCTATTTAACCTCTTTCAATGATTCCCCATTGCTTTCAGGATAAACTCTGCAACATGACCTACCATGCTTTCAATGATTTGAAGCCTGTTGGTTCTTAATTTTTATATCTGTTCACTTTTATTTGCAGTTTACACCCCTTGAAATTCCCTGCTTTGCCATGTTTCCTCTAATCTCCTAATCATCTACTTGAAATGCATTTCCCTTTCCTTCTTATTCACCTAGTTATGCCTCCGAGTTTTTCAAGATTAAACTCAGATGCACCATTTTCTAGAAAATTTTCGTAAACCCCTCAGTCTTGGTTAGGACCACTTCATGGTCCTTTTTGTAGACGTTAATCATTGTATTTATTATATCACAGATATACAATGATCTGTTATGTTGACATTTATTCCACTAGAGGTTCAATAAATGTTATAAAACATTTATAAATAATTTGGTTTCCATTTATTGTTTGACTTAGTATTCTTTTTACCTTATATTGTCATGATTTTTCAAAAGTTTCTAACAACAGATGCTTTAACTTGAAAATATAATCAAATTAATTGATCATAATTATTTTCATTCCCTTAAGCATTCTTCACTTTCATGCTATCTCATTTTATTTAAATAAAAATAAATATATACATCATTAAAGTAGAGGGTGGTCTACTAAAAATCATCTCTTTAAAATATGAAGTGGCTTAAAATAACCTTTATTGATACTAATGTTTATGATTTCGTATTTTAATGCCATGCAAACAAAATAAAACCAATTTTTATTTTGTTAGGTTAACTACTCTTTATGTGATACATATTCTCCCTATCAGCTATAAAGTTAAAGTGGTACTGTAGAGATTAGTAGGTTCCAACTTTGACCTATCTTTTCTTTTTATATGATTGAGAAATATATTTTATAAGTTTGAATTTCTTTTCTCAAAAAAATACTTCAATGCATATTTTCCTCAAGAAGAAAGAAAGGAAAGATAATGGAGCAGAGCTATCCAAATTTTGAAAGAAATGAGTTTCCTTTCCAAGACTCAAGACTTGATATAATCAACAATTAACATAAGAACAATTTTAGATTCAGCATAGAACCCTATGTGTTGAAAAAATTTAACTTTGACTAATAGTTGGAAACATAGAATTGTACTTTTGTGATCTCATGATTTTGCCTATCCGGAAATTTCTACAAATATCTATGCTCAGCCAGAGTATAAAGATGTAGGACTACATGTTTATCATCTTTGACATTTGTAAAATTATTTAAATACCAAACCATCAATTGTCATGTGCAAGAAAGTATTAGTGAATAGTACAGATGAAGTTGATTCTTTTAAACAATTTAAATTTTATTTCCTGACAAATGAAAGAATTAAGTTGAGTTCAACAGGATGTTAATTTATTTGGCTGTAAAAATCAATTTTTGAGCAGATGCCAAAGGTATTTTAGACTATTTACTATTAACAGTTTTAAAAAATCTTATTAAAGATGCACTTCCATGCCAGAAATTGTGATTGGCACTAGGGCTAAAAGCATAAAGTATCTTCTAGAAATAAGATAGAGTTTGATATCTTGTAGACATCAGAGCATGTTCAATATAATGTGGTAAGTGCTAATAATGTAAGAAAGCAAAAATAATTATGGATACACCAAGGGAAGTTATTTTAACTTAGTCTGACTTAAGGTTTAGTTCAAAAGGGTGAGTAATTAATTTCGCTAGCTCAATATGAGAAGAAAGGACAAAGGCATGTGCAAATAATGAGATAGTCTTAAAAGAACACAAATTTAGGTAACTACCAACATTGCAATGCAAAATGATCCATGATTTATTATCTTAAAAGAACACATTTAACTCAAATTACTTTTAGTTACCATTTATTATTTCCAAAGTACCAAGTACTGTGATATGTACCTTACCTAACTTAATTTAACCATCCCATCAGGAAGTTAGGTAAATTTTATATATGTATAATCTGAAACTTAAAGGAGTTAAGTAACCTCTGAGCAGCAGTACAACTGATCATATTTTAAGCAGTAAAAATTTGAACAAATTATTAAATATTGCCTCTAGCCTTGCTACTTGCCACCTATCATATCAAAATAGAACAGTCTGGTCTTGATTAATGGCCTTTCATCAATGATTTAAAATAGTACACTGGTATAGTCAAGGCTCTTTTTAGTAAATTTTACTGTTAAAATAGTTTTCTTAAAAGAGTAAATAATTAGTAAATTATTAAAGAATTATAATTGCATTTTAGCTTAAAAATGTGGTATCAGTAAAAAGAAAAGTTGGATTAATATTAAGGGAAAGAGATAGTAGCAATAAGCAATAGCTCAGTGATTCCCATAATGTGTGGAATGAAAGACAAGGCATAAGAAATAAGAGAATGCTTAAAATACACTTAAATAAGCCAGAAAGCGTTATCCATCTCTGACGATATCATACAACACAATTAAAAAGCGATTCTGTTCTCATGAAGAAATGTTTTAAATGTGGAAACATTAATATGTCCCTCTTTTGAAATACTACAAAACAACACATTATATGTAGTTAGAACTGCTCCAGACATTTGGTAGAGAGTAAAATGACCTACATGATTACAGTTAATTTAAAGAAGGAAAATGTTATCAATAAAAACAAAAATGAAAGCCACTCCTGCCATCAAAAAGCATTTAAAAATTTAAAAGTGAATTCTACCATTCATGTTATTCATAGCTAGGATTAGAAGAGTGGCTGTGAAAATGACATCTTGTAATGATAGTTATCCATTCTATGAGTTATTGCTACATCATTTAGGGACGGAAGAAAAACAGCCTTTACCGCTTTTATTAATGCAGAGCAAATACAACTTCCAAACCCTACATTCCATTTATTCTTTAGAATGACAATTGGCAAGGAAACTAAGATTCTAGAAATATTACAGTTGTGCTTGGCTGTGAAAAGGGAATGAAATTAGATTTTTTTAAGATAAGTATTTGCATTGTCAGTACAAAAATAAAGTAGAGATGCTTAATTTTAGATTAGTACTTTTATTTTCTGGTCATTTTATAAACTCTGTGTATTGCAGAGAAATGTATGGATGCTCAAAGTTACTCCTAAAATGGAGCCTACATGGAGGGCAATTACATTAATTCATTGCAAAATGTGCTGTGATATCTTTGTTAGAGTCAAATGCCTAAATGATAAAGAATATCAATTTAAAAATTTTCTGACTAATGTAATTGTACTTATTCTAAGATGATGTAATATAGACTAAAACTTCCTATGATGCAACACTAACAAAACACAGAATATTAATAATATGTTATGCCCTTTTGAATCTAAATCACTTGTTGTCAAGATATATCTTATGCATTTGTACATTCCCAGTGCCTAACGCAAAGAAGGAATGCAGTGATTATTTGTTGAAGTAATGACTAGAAAGGGGTTAATAAATACTTAAGGAATGCATGACAAACAATAAATCATGAATTTCTCTGTTTGGAAGCAAGGTCAATAATCTAGTATCTTCAAAAATATAAACAGGTCACAGAATGGAGCATGTCAAGAAGAGCATTTGCCCTGGGCCAGATGCCCAGGGTTAGTATTGCATTTGTCCACTTACTTATGACTTCAGGAAAGTCACACGACTTTAGTGAACCTTAGTATCCTCTTGGCTTCCTCTTTGGTATGACGATGATACCAAGTTCAGATGGATGTTGTATCAAATGAACTAATTAATGTATAATGCTTAGGAGATGCATATGCTTATAGCTTGAAAGATCATTCATTAATGTATTCAAAAGCTTTTGAGAGCCTGATATGGTCCAACATTTGTGCTAGACACTAGGGAGCAGCACCTCACCCAGTTTCTGTTTCAGGAAGGCAAATACTTGTCTTTCTGCCCCACTGGTCTCTCTGCCTCACTGTAATATAGAGTTATGTACATTTTGCTCTGGGAACAGAGAGAAGAGACATCTAAAATACACTGAAAGAGGAGAGATGGTATGCTGGAGCTGAGTTCTGGAGGAAGAGTATAGGTTAGTTATCAGCTAAGTTTGAGGCTGAAGTTGTAGGCAGAGGAAATAGCATCAGTTAAGACAGATTAGAACTGAGATGACATTAGAAAGATTCTAGGCAATCAGACTAGATGAATTGACCACATGTAAGCTTTGAATGTAAGTTGTTTTAGGAAAACATAAATACCCAAGCCAGCAAGTATTCTGATAAAAAATATACAGAAATTTATATGGAAACTGACTTAAGGATCATTTTGGCCCAGTTAATCTAGAGTTCCTAAAAGCCAGAGATTAATAACTGAACTAATTAGTTAATGTTTAAGAAAATAAGTAAATATGAAGAATCTTTTACTGTTTGATTATCATGGGTTTTCGTGATTGACTTTGTCTTCTATCAGGTCTAGTTTAAATCCATTTTTCAATATTTAAACCCTAAATGATATAACTTTTTGATGTGAAGAAAATGGAATCCTATAAAAACTATATTTTCTCTACAAATACCAAAATCTAAGCAATTTCAGTTACTTCTTTCAGCAAAGGCTCAGTACTTTTGGAAGATGGCTAAATTAGAGATTTATTCTATTTGAACTTGTTTTTCCTCACTCTGATTAAAGGTTTCTTCTTCTCTCATAAAGAACTCATGTTTTTCTGTTGAAAGAAAGTAATGCCACTTTTCTGGTTTTGTATTCCACAGCGAATGCCTTATCTTTTATACCAGACTCCAGGTATACCGTATCTAGTCCTGAAGCCCTGAACAATTTCAATAAGAAAAAAAGGGTTAACATGAAGAAAGCACAGTCTGCTTTGAAGTGACATTAGCTGAACAATCAAAGGAGACTGATGAACTCAGCCAGAGATTTACTCACATAATAGGTCTCGGCTTCAGAACTGCTCCTGAATCAATGTTCCCAAATTTTGTGCAATGCTTGGCTCATTTTTGTGCCCCTTTGTACGGCAGTGCATTTTATATTATACTATGTAGCGTTATCCCAATTCATTTCACATAAAATAACTTGTTTCAGATTATATGAATCTTTTATGCATTGATTTAGTTTTTCTGGAGCTATGAAGAATATTCTCTGCTTCTAGTTTCTAGTACATAGCAAAACCTGCAATACACAATTGTTAGCTTTTATTCATTCACAAAATAAAGATTTCCTGGGTACCTCCCACATGCCTGGCACTGTGTTGGGAACAGGAATTCAGAAATGAATAAGACATAGTTCTCCATAGAAGCTGCGACTCTATTATGGAAGCAAATTCTGGGATAAAAAAGGTTAATTAACACTGAATGCTAAAACACTTCCTGAAAATTAGATGTATGAATTGTTTTTTAAACTAGATGAGAAGAAATATGCCAAGTGAGGGACAGTACCAAAGAGGTGCCAACAAAGGCTCAGCCAGGGTATGGGGCTAGGTCAGCTGAGTGACCTCAGGTCCCAGGTTCCCAGTTTACGGTTCTGACTCTAGTTTCCATTTGGAACAAGGACCTCACCTAGAACACAAATCAAGCTGATTTCAGATATGAGGCTCTTTTTAAGCTGAAGGAAAATACCCTACTTCCACTGTTCCTGCCTTCATGTATACCATTGATCCTTAAAGGTTCCAAGTAGTCTACAAAGGCCATGAAGTTATACAGGAGTTTGTATGTATGTATGTGCAATTTTCTGCGAAATATTCCTGAGCTAAGATTTCTTAAAAACATTTGCTCTACCTCCTCAAACAAAGAACTTCTAGAACTCTAATTGTGTATCTATCTGATACACTACTTCTACCTTGCATGTCTAGAATATGACTCTGGCCTAGTTAGCATTCTTTCCATGCTTGCTGCCCTACCTGGAAGATAATCTATTTTCTCCTTGCTGGTACACACTTGGCAGACACCCCATATCAGAGTATATTCATTTTCTTTTTAGTAGAAGTGTCCAACCTGCTTTGAAACCAGAGAGGCGCTACTTTTGACAGTGGTGGAATTCTGGAAGTATGTGAAGTTTATTTACTATGTATAATCTTAAGCATGATTTTATACCTGAATTACAATATCTGCCAACCTTTTATGTTTGAGGTTGAGTTAGCCTACACTTGGGTTTGGCAAAAATAAATAAATACATTAATACATACATAAATACAGAAGTACAAGATTTTGCAGACAGGTAGACAAAGTTTCACTTCCACTTAGGTCTCTGAAACGTTCTCTTTGTCTGTTTGCACCTACATGTTCCCAGAGAATACATGATCTCATTTTTTTAAGCCAATGAAACATGTTGTTTGAGATAATATTAATGAAACTGACAGGCTTATTTAATTCATTTCTGAATAAGAGATGTTCATGTCATTGACACTGTGCCCCTGAAAGCAGACAATATCGGCATCAGTCCAAGACAATTGTTCAAAACTAAATTAATTGTCCTTTTCTTTCTGTGTTGCCTTAGCACTTTGAGTGTATTTCTCTGATTGCAATCTCTTGTTTTGACTTGTCTGTAAATTATATGTGTTCATTTCTCTTTCTTGTTAGATTTTAAACTCTGTGGGAATGAATTCTAGGTCAATCTTCTTTGTACTAAAATGTATTCTTGATATGTAGCTCAATAAACTTAACTGGACAAATAAATCAGTTGTATGATGAAATATTGTTTCTTTTATCATTATATCCATATTTTCTTTTCCTGCCTCATATTTTCTTCATAAATAACATGTCTGAAGTAGACACACTAAAGACTCTCTAGGAAATTGTTACTTACCTATTGACATAGAATTATATATACCATTAAACTTGTAAATAGCCAAGAACTCTAATTATATATGTATGTATACACATGCACATATATGTTATCCACAAAAATACTACTTACTCACATGATGTAATATAATCTATTATATCACATATAGAAAAATTATTAAGAAAATTCTTAACACTCAGAAGTATCAAATTCTATCATAGTATAATTAATTCCTTAAAAGCTCTGATGAGACACAGTAGGAAACTGTACTGAATCTATTTTAAAAAGTGCACTCAAACAAGATAAAGGCAGCCCCTGTAGATCAAGATTACAATATCAGAAAATGGACTAAATGTTCCTTTAAGGACAAATGTCCATAAAAATCTTAATCACAAATATACACATATACACAAATTCAAATAAGAAAGATTTTCCCTTTCTTTTAGATATTTTATCTAATTATCTATCTCATTTTATATTCAGAAAAAAGGTAAAGAAAGAAGCGTAGAAAAATACATGAAAAGTTCAACACAGACATGTTCTGTGAACAATGCACTTCTGAGAGATAGGACAGTATTTCCTTAACTATTGAAAAAATGCCCAGCTGGCTGTGAATTGTAAGGGAAATACAGGACTTACAGCATCTTCCTTCTGAAGAGTTCTATTAAGAACTAATTTGTTTATCAATATACCATATTTATATTGATAATCAATGCTTACTTTATTTATTACTACTGAGTGGAGAACCAAGCTAATTTCATAATATAGACAAAAAGGTAATACTCAGTTATTAGGCTTCATAATATTGGTACAAATGTAACCCATGGAAATTTTGGCTTTAAATGATTACTCATATTATAAACACTTTATAACAGCTGCAATTTATTTTAGGATATAAACTTATTGGAACGAGTAAAAGAGAAAGAATTACAAATCTAAAGACAGTTGACTTGCCTCACATTCTGGCAGCACAAAATTTTGTGTGAGCTCTAGTTAGCAACTAAGGAAAAAAAAGAAGCATCAACAACATACCAACTGGCACCCTGAACAAAGTTGCAAAGGTCAATATTATGCTTTGATGGTTAGACAGACTGCCTTATGGGTGAGAAACTTTTTAAAAAGCATCTACAGAAAAAGAGAAGAGTCATACTGCCCTATCTGTGGGTAACCATTTATTAAATGGGTCAAGGAACACATATTTCAAGTAAGACTGTTGGCAATAAAGGGCATAGATGCAGTCTGTAATAAACATCAGCCTGATGTTCACTGAAATAGTACTGTCAGGGCTGCCCTTTAGAACACTGATCCAGCACTGGTAAATATCGGGTATGAGTACAATACAGCAAGTACAAACCATACGCATTTTGTAATTGGATTACAGTGAAAAACAAAGTACCACGTAGAAAGCAAATGGGAGTGACAAGTAATGCCAAATATTCTTAATTTTAAGATGCTAGCTATAACTTAGCCACGAGGCAAAGGTGTTTAGTAGTGTCAATTAATTTAAAAGCACTCATTTTAATATATTAGGAATGGCAAACCTAATATTTAATCCAGGAATTTATTTTTGTTATTCTAAGCATTTCTTTGTTCTCTCTGATTCTGAAAATTACCTAGTCTTAATTATATTGATCTTAAAGTGACAATTTTTCTATTGGCTACTAAGAATTCAAGCCTGATAATCCAAAACCTAGACAAGGTATATTTTTAAGTCAATCCCTAATTCATAACATTGCTCAACAATTTGGCAAATATATCCAAATTATATATGTAAATGAAAATAAGTATACAATTTAATGAAATTGCCATGTGAATTTAATTGACCAAAGTAGTTTATGGACTGCAGACCTGAAATTATATCAGACATCAGAATTTTTTGGCATATATAATCAATCTCTCTCTTTTTTTCTGGTACTTTTCTACCACTGAGATGACAAAATACCTTTAGACAACTATCGTATTTCTTCATTTCACTACAAAACCCCATAGCTGAAAAATTGGAGGACTGAGATTCAAGAAGGTTTTGATCCAAGGCCACAATTTAATCCAAAGTGACTCAATTTTACTGTCTTTGGCTAGAGTTAAGCTCATCTGCTAGAACAGGAATTGGAAATGATGACTTGGAATATTCCTACCTAATCCGATAGCTTGTGACTTGCTTGTGGACCACACCAGACTTGGGTGGTACTGCAGGATAGCGGCACTCACTTTGTTACTCTCAAGCATTGAGACAAGATACTCAGACATAAACAAAACCCATGTATAAAGCAGAAATGTATAAAAAGGAGATGTGCATTATCAAATGTTCAATGTCTTTTTGGAACATGAAATTTGTCAGCTGTTATATTGAGTCATTTGATGAAATCCTATAAAAAATTTTATCTCCTTTGCCCACAAAATTGACAAAATTAAGCGCAATGAAACAGGACTTAATAAGATGTTATTTTTCTACACTTTAAAGTTAAATAAAATTCCACAAAGTGCCTAACTTTTGCAAGAAATACATGTGGAAAAAAATGCAAGGATATTTGCTCTTTTATAGGCCTTCAAAAAAGCAATTTAAAATTGAATAAAAAAGAAAGATATTATCTGAACTGTAGGTATTGTGAAAATTGTGCTTCAAAAATTAAAATACTAGTTTGTGCCGCAGCCATAAATTACTAAACTAATTATCTAGTAGCAGGCATAACTGAATCATTCAAAGGGGTAATTAGCAATCAGACATAATGAGTACTGCTACTATTTCTTGTCATACTGTATTTAGCTTCCATGCAGCCTGGAGGAGCTGAATTATTTCCTATCCTTCTCAGAGGGCATTACTGCTATATTGAGTGCATCAGCCCATATTATTACTCCCAGTAGTTTAATTCTTCACTGGACTGCACATTTCTGATTTCCCCTGTCAAAAGTTTCCCAGTTCTCCTAGGCCCTTTAAAGCATCTTTTTAGGGATCATTTCTTTACATATATGTAAACTGCCTCAGTACCAAATTATATATTTCCTTTAATAGTTTTATAGAGTTCTGATCCAGTAACATAAGCTGTATCATTTTAAATTGTATTACATTTGAATTATATGCATAAATTAAAATACTTATAGAACTTTTCACATATATTTTACACAGAAATCTGAACAACGCTATGATGCATCCATTCATTCATTTTTTTACTGAATGCTCTCTGAGAATATTTTCATATTCTAGGTTGTAGAACATGAAAATAAGTAATTATGGTTCCTGCATTATGGCTCTCATTATCTACTAAAGGGAGATGGGACTTAAATATTTTCAACACTGAAGTAAATGCATTAATAAGGCAAATAAGAGAAACTATATGTATATGACATACATATACATAGTGGCATATGACCATATGCCACTTCCTCTCATATTATGAACAAATTCAAAAGATTAGGTAGAAGGAATAAAATTGATAATATAAATCAATTAAAGGAAAGGGTATATTTTAGATTAAAAAATTAAAAATTTAATTCAGTCCATTTTTATTTGGTTGAGATTTATTAAAAACTCATTATACAAAAGTCTATTGCTTAAGTTTAGAGATTCTGATTTAGAAACTCTCAGGAGCAGCAGAACTTCCAAAAAGCCGAGCCAGAGAGCCAGGGTGGGAACCACTGTGTGAAGGCACTGAACAGTTAAAAGCAGCACATCTCTTATTCAGTCCCTAGATTTAATCAAAGAACATCTAGGAACATTTAAGGTGGAAGACCGAGTACAACCATAAAGGAAAGACTTTTTGAGTTATGGGGGAGAGGTTTGCAAGCAGCACTCAAAGAGGATCATATGCTTTTGTCTTTCCAGAAATCATCAAGGAACATAACATCCCTTCTCTCCTTGCTGTAGAAAGTGCTAAGTGCTTCAAATCTCCCCACTTTTGCCATTTGTGGAGGAAACCTCACCTCCTACAGTCCTGGTCTGCCCTGTACTAATATAAAAATTAATTAAAAGAAGCAAGATAAATGTAAATATATTAATAAATACAGACTTTAAAAGAGGCAAAGTTATGATAAGGACTTATTTTTTTTAATCTCCTGAGAAGGGATCACTTTGCAATTAGCATACTGGCAAGAAAAATCTAACAGTTCACAAGCCCTGTGCTAGGAGCTTAACATTCTCATTCCATTGTCTAGATGCGATTGGAGCACATTTTCTGGATACTCACATATTTTCATTTCATTTGAGGATAAAAATGACCTATAGTGTGGTTGCAGATTCTGAGTTTCTTTTGGAAGAACGCAAAGCAAAGAGAAAAGAGAC
>VBSM01001124.1:30902016-30943951 GCA_008086735.1 Cheirogaleus medius | reverse complement strand
AAAAAAAAAAAAGCATGAACCTCTATGAGTTACAAAAGATATGTTAGTGGTTCTCCAATTGTCTTTATTTTAGGCATTTTACCTCACTAGGGTCAAAGATACCTCAATTCAGAGAGTTAATAGAAACACTAATCCCCCAAATTAATCCCTTATTAAAGAAAAAGTCAGACTCTAGCAGTGCTTTGTTCCATAACAACAATGCTACAGAATGAATAATCTTGTATGAGGACTTTTCATCTCTCTTCATAAATTGTGTAGTACATAGGGAGCCAGAAACTGAGTTGAAGTAAAAAAAATATCTTTTTAAAAATTAACATTGATTTTAACAAGTCATCATATGGAAATTGTATGGAATTGCCTATCATTTCCAACATGTCAACAACCAAACTGGAAAACCTCTAAACTTTCTGCCCCCTCACGATTATACATATGCATGCGCACACATGGTTACACACCTGCACACAAACCCAAGCCATGTAACACTTAGGATAAGAAACTAGGTATATATATAGAAGGGTGGGCTGGAGGAGGGGTTGCTAATAAAGAGCATATGACAGGCCATTCCTCCCACTATGGAATCCCTTCCCAGTAATTCATTTATCTTAACAACAACCAAAAATTAGCATTGTCCTGGCTACTTACATATCATTGCAACTATATGTTAAGCCATATGATCTAGTACAAAAAATTCTTCTCTCAAGGATTACCTACCAAGCTTAATGAGAGCTCTCTCTCTCTCACTCTGTTGCTAATATAAATCTTATATATTCTTCCCCCAATCCTGCAATATAATATACATTATAATGTGTTCACTTTCTCCATGTCAGTTTTTCTCACTAGAATCTTAAAACAATCTTCAACATATAGACAGCCAGCAATAGATTTTCTGAATGATCGAATACATAAATGTAAGTTTAGCTCTGGCTGTTCACATTAATATACCCAAATAAAACACCACCTTATTTTTTCACATCTCTCTAAGAAATCAGAACCAGTTCTCTGTCCTGAGCCTCCCACAAAGTGTCCTCATCCAATCCCAAACTTTTTGAAGCAACAAGGATTCAATTCATACATTTTAGTCATTAAAAAAATATTTTTAATTTAAATGAATGAATGAATGGATGAAAATGTGAAACATGAGATTCCAGCCACCCACTGGTGTTGTTCATTCCTGGCCCAAGACTATACTGTGCTCTGAGATGAGTCAGGCCTTGGCTAAGACATAGGGTAAAGGACCAGTCTGTGGGCCATGGGTTGTGGACCCGCTATATGGCATGAAGAAAGAAAAATGAACTCAAAGACCAAGCAGGCCGTCCATAGAGGTATGACTCAAAAGACGGAAAGACTCAGGAGTTTGAAAGAAAAAGGAAAGTAGGGATTCAGACACGCAGATTGAGAACTGGAGTGTGTTCCTCAGTAGGTGAAGACAGTGGCAGCTGCTCCCTAGAGGAGCCTGTGGCTCAGTTTGAGTAGGTAAGTGGCATAGAAGTCCACAGAACCAAATGCAATCCCAGTGGCATTTTATAACACTTAGGATTACATGACAACAGGTAATGAAAAATAGTCACTGATACATTGCTTAGGGCCACAAACTGAGATGCCTCCTGGAGTCAGATGAGTAATATAAAGCATTAAAGGAAGCAGGCCTGTGAAAGAGAATCTGAACTGATGGGACACAGAGGAAAGAAGAACTCCTGCTCTGCATTTTAAGTTTTTGAAATTTGTGGGCAATTAGTTTGTGACTCCAGCAATATGCTGAGTTATGTGTGAATTATAGCAATAGAAAACATTAACATGACTAGAAAAAAATCCCAGTCTCGGTTCTCATGTTACCTATCGATAGGCATTGCCGCAATGTTTTAGCCCTTACAGCATCTGGGATAATAGAGCTGAGAGACTAGCTTATTTATAATGAATCAGTGTGAAATGCCTCCCATGTGGAACTCCCTCAGCTCCAGAACTTCACATCCTCCTTAGGCTGTGCTTTGACAGACCTCCCTCTTGATGCCTTTATATTCAAAGTCCCTATTCTATTACCCCACAGACATAGCCTTAATAATCAATACTCAAGTGAGCCATGAAAATATGCTATTTCCCACAGATGCGTTCATGCAGAGAATAAGTTGATACAATGCAATTATCTTATTATACAGGTGAGAAAATTGACATACCACAAAGGAAAGTGACTTGCCCAAGGCCATGTAAGGAGTTCATGAGAAAGCCAAAATTAAATCCAGTTCTTTTAATTCACAACCTGGTATTGAGACGACCTTAAACAATGCTAGGTCCATGAATATAACTATTTTGTAATTTTTCTCTCTCCCCCTCACCAAACTATACTCTTTCAGGCATAAAAACACACACAGGCAAATAGACTCATAACACATAATATAAGCTTTCATTTAAAAAAAACTGTAATTTTTAGTCTTTCTTACACCTTCTTATTATGGGCTTTCCCAGCAGTTCAGTGTGCATGTTGCTTCCTTGAGGAATACAGAAACAATACACATGAATAGTTTGCAGAGCAAAACAAAGAGAAACACTGCATTTTGAGAAATATGAGCACACATATCAAACATAGGGAACATACGGAAAATAAATTAAATTCTGTGCATAGCTTGAGGTGTTAATCAAAATATTACAAGAACTAATTTAATTTCTTCGAAGAATTTTCAAAAAAAGCTAATAGCATATATAAAATAAAAAAGGAGGGAAATCAAATTTGTTCTTTCCTTTTTTCTTTGATATTTTCAATACAAATTTGAAAGTCAGTATGTTTAAATATTATATAAATCTTTAAACACAAATCAGAATCAAGTATTGCTTCTTTTTAAAAACTGGAAGAATTATCATGTTAAAGAATAATATTAAATGATTAATTTTTTATATAATGTTATTTGTAAAAAATTAAAGACTATAGATAGGTGATTTAGTCTGGCACCAAAAAAATTTAGAATCATTGATTTTGTCACAAGAGGGAGCCCATGTTTTTCAATAAATACAAATGCATTGCAAGTAAATAAAATGAAGGTCATTTGGTTCTAACTAAATATGAAGCTACACATTTTATAATTCATATTGGTGACAAAATATAAGTTAGTAAAATATTAATATTAGTAGTCATCTCTCCTTTTTTTTCAGTTTATTTGGATGGAAGATGAGCAAAACGTTTTAATGATTTATTTCCCAAACAAAAACAGAACTATAATAATATGCAGGAAGCACATAACACATGTAATATAGTTTAAGTACAAAAATTAAAAACTCAAATATACTGTTCTGGTAGTGTGTTATAAAAAAGAGTAGAGACTAGACATCTCCTATTCATAATTATGTATTACACAGACTTATAAATTAACTTAAATCTTTTCTAGAACAACTGTCAGGTAGATAGCAAACAAAAGGAAAAACATTGATTATAGTCATGCAACTTCCTATGACACACACCAGAATATCATGTTATACAAGATAAATACATACATTTTATCTGTCAATTTAAAAATAAAAATAAATTAAAACTAAAGTAAAAAAATAATATAACTTCCTGAAAGATATTTAACTTCTATAAAACTAAGTTTCATGTAACAGAAGGATATTTACTAACTTTTAGCATGCTTGTGAGAATTAATAACCTAAAAACACTTGCAACATCAGTGCCTGGCATTTGTTAGTTGTTAATAAATGGCAGTTTCTTTCCACCTTTTGAGTAAACATTATAGAAATATCCCTGACAAACGTTTTTAAGTCTCTTTCATAAAAATAAACCCTTTCCTGATATCAAATTCATCTTCTACTCACTGATTTTCAGCACTTATCATCTCCTTTCTAATTTACGTTTCTCAAAAGAGTAACACACATTGGCCTCTATAATTCTCCCACACCATCAAAATTCCTCTTATTAATTTCTGTGTAAATTCAAGCTGCTGAAACTAAAGGGTATTATTTTCAGAGTTTATCTTACTGGTCCTTCTCAAGCATATGATGCTTCTTCCTTCTTAAAATTATTTCTTCTCTCTGATCACTCTTTCCTGTTTCTTCCATGGGCTCTTCTTTCTCATTAAGCCTCTTTATTTGTTAAACTGTATTTGTGGTCTCTGGAAATCTCATCTTCTTTCATGGTTTCCCTACTATCTCTAGAGTGATAACACAAGGAGACAAATGGATCTACTAGAATGATCTATATAGCATGCAAATCTAACCATTTCTCTTTCTTGCTGAAACTCACCTGGTAGTCTCCTTACCTAGACAATGGTAGTTCACTGGGAGATCAAACAATACATTTGTTTTGGCTGGTTCAGATGTCCTTAAGCCCATGCACTGTTTTGTTTTGTGTTTTTAGTTTGCATACTTATTCACATAAATAAAAATGAGATAAAACATGAAATTTCACTCCTCTGGCTTTTAATGAAAAATTATTCATAGAAAAACTGACAATATTAGAGAGATATATATATGTGTGTGAGTGTGTGGGTGTTTCATCATCATCCTTACCATCCTCTACCACTTGGCTGGCATTGGAAGTCACTATTCATCATCAAGTTTGTTATTTTTTTATTAGGATAGAATTATATCCATGCCTATATCAAAAGTGAAAAATTTAAAGCTAGACACAGGTGCTGTGTATTTCAAGAAAAAAATCAAAGAGAAAGGTTCTGTGTCTAAAAAATCAATTTGAGAAACCTTTGTGAAATCAAGCCAGCTGCTTTTCTCAGTGCCTACTTGCCTGGCTCCCATAGCCATTGAGACTGTGATCACAGGGCTGGGTGAGTGCGTACTCTGTATGAAGCAGGATACTAATGGTGTTACATATGGACAGTGAGTAGACCTGCAAAAACGTCAAAGCTCTTCAGCTGTGATGAGATTCTCAATCCACATTTGCACCACAAGACAACCAACCACCTCTATTGCTTCCTGATAAATTAGGAAGAAGTTCCAGGCTATAAGAATGGAATTCCCAAACATTAACTGAAAATAAAAATCCCTACAACATACTAGTTATTCTCCTTGTCTATATATGGGGCTTTTTACCTAACCAGGGCCAACGATTTCCTAATCCAAGAGTCATAGAGATAATACCCCCTGAAGTTAGTATATCTCCTTCTTGCAGAAAAAGCTTCCACTGGGGAAGTGATACTATTTACTTCCTGTGTGATGTTAGGTTTGTCACTTACACTCTGAATATGGGTCCCTCTTCTGTAAAGTAGGACATTAATACTCCCCTCAGAAAACTGCAAGAATAATTAACCTATCAACATACTAATGTAATAAAGGTGGCTGACTTGTACTTAGTACTTACAATATGGCCAGGATCTTCTCAACTTTACAAGCATTAACATAGTTAGCCCTCCCAATAACCATTATAAAGGAAGTTCTCTTACACCATTTTCCCCTTACAGATAAGGAAACTGAGGGGTGGCGTAGGAGGTCACACAGAAGTGTGAGAACCAGCTCTGAAAGCCAGGCATTTTGGCTCCACAAACCAACATATTTTACACTTGATCAATATACTATTCTAAATCTCATGCAGTAAGTGGTAGGTAGATAGGTATGTCTTGTAGCATGACATACAAGTTCTTTCATAACCAAACTGTTTGTTTTCTGTTATTTTCTGCTTTGTTTTTTGTAATACAAAAACAACACATAGAATATCCTCCTCCTTCAAGCTTGCATCCAAAAATGCAGTTCAAAACATTCTCATGCTGTTTCCTGTGAGGAGAAACCATTCCTACTCATCCCTCAATGCAGCTCAGAAATCACTGACTCAACTTCTGTCTCTCCTTCCATAGGAGCTCCCATGGAAACTTCATCCAACATTTGACAGTAAGCGCCTTGGGGTTAGGAACTAGGTCTTATTTGGTTTTGTGTCCTCATAGCCTTTCATAGTTCCTGATATGTACAAGGCAAGAAAAAAAAGTTGTTGGATCAGGAATAAGGAAATGAACAAACAATAAATGTCCTATAAATGTTTTAATACTGCAGAAAATAGATTCTATATGCAGCATTTAAATTTGAAGCATTTAATTAGAATCACAATTGCAAGTGCTAAACTGAACTGATCCTAATTTAAAAACAGAGCATCCATAAAATATCTTGTTACCATTTAAATTTAGCTATGCCATCACAATGATGTATATTTATAATCTTTTTTCATATTTATACAAAAAATGAGTACAGCAAAAATTTAAATTTTAGAAGAGTTTGAAAAGAAAAATCACAAAAGAGAGTGACAAACATCCCCAATGCATTTCCACAGCTTTTGCTCCATTTCTTTCTTCTTGCATTTTTTGATGCTCTCTAATATCCAAATGTTCAGTGACGTTCTCTTTTGTTTAAATAAGATTTCATTGTTCTCATATTTTCTACTTAATGTTTATTTTCAACTCATTTTTAAGAGGTGAACAGGAAAATAAATACCTATATCTGGCTATTAGCAAAAGGCTGGGTAAACAAAGACCCAGAGAGGAATTTCCAAAGCCAATCCTGCAAAAGGTCCCAGTGCTTACCATGGGATGTGAATTGCTATTGTCAGTGAGGTGGGGAGCTGAATTAGATGTTTAAAGAAAACAACAAAAAAACCTTAATTTTTTAATTCAGATGAACTACTAAAGTTTCTCTTAATATTATTAATATTCAAATCAACCAATAAACAAATCTGCCAATTTAAAATGGCATATATCGAAGGATTTATTAGTGCACTGCTTTTTTCCCTCTCTTCGATCTCTTACAGTTCAGTATGCTACCTGTTCCATAAACCTGAATACATTACTGTTCGTGCCTAAGGGTTCTAAAACAAACTGAAAACAAATAAATATTACTGTAGCTGGTTCAAAACTGAAAATTATTTTGAATCTCCAAATCTAACCTTTAAAAGCTGTATTCTGCCCTATTGTCATGAATATCACAACTATTTTCTAATCCTTACTGACCAATCAATAAAATTCACCCCTTCAGTTGCTACACTGGACTCTGGCCTCACTCCAATATATGCCTAGACCTGTATTCAGGGATACATCTCAGTGCCTCCGATAAATTATGAACAACTTGAACGCAGGGAGCATTTCTTATTTAATCTTGACTCTGTAGAGATCTGACAGTGCCTTATAAACTCCACAGAATATGAAATCAAACACACAAAACTTCTCTTGAAAAGAATGAAGTAAAGGAGAAAATGTGAAATCCTCTTAAAAGGAAATGCAGACATTTGTAATTTGAAGTTAGTCTGAAGACTGTTTTATACTTTAATATGCTTTAAAATATATATTTTCTTATTTTAAAAAGAATACATCGCTACCACATACCTATTAGATGGGCAAGGCATATGAACAAACAAAATCCTCACACTAGTGAGTGGTGAAGAGAATACAGAACAACTGAAACTCTCATTTATTTCTGAAGGGAATGCAAAATTGTAAAACTGCTTTGGCAAACAGATTTATTTTTTTTCTCTTATGCTATTAAACATATACTTACCATACAACCCAGAAATCCCACTCCTAGAGAGTCAACCAAGTTAAATGAAAACTTATGTTCACCTAAAAACCTGTATGTAACTATGTAAAGTAGCTTTGTTCAGAATCACCCAAACCTCAAAACAAATCAGATATCCCTCAACCAGGAATAGACACACAACTGTGGCATATCTATATGATGGACTACTACTCAGTATAAAAAGCAAAATAGTATTAATATATGGTACAAAGTAGATGAATCTCATATGCATTATGCTAAGTAAAAGAAGCAGCAAGACTTAAAACAATATGTTTATGTTTATGGTATTCTTGCAAAGGTAGAATTATAGGGAGAGTAAACTAATAGGCATTGCCAGGGCCCAGAAAGCACAGCACATTAATTATGAGTAGCTGCTTTTCCTGATTGCCTACTATTCAATGTTATTCAATCCCTCGAATACAACCCCGATAAAGTATCAACTATTTTTACTTCCACTTTGCAGAAAACACTGAAGTTTTAAAAAGTTAGAATTTGAATTTAGGACCTTATTGTTAATCATTGTACTGTTCTGTCTCTTACAGAATTAGGGACATGCCCACATTTTAGATGTCATAAGAAAAAACACTGTGACCATTAAGAAATACATATTTTTAGTCCTTGAAGAAAGCATATGCACAGATTTATGAAAATAAACATCAATAGTGTCAGCCAACTGAAGAATCCAAATTATTACTGACCTCCAACTCTAATATCTAAACTCAATTGTATGAAATTAATGACAGCATTTTCTCTCTCATAAAATTCCATCGTAATCTCCTACATTTGGCTTAATTATAATGATTTATAAATGTAAAATAACACGGACATATTATGAGTTAACAGTGATTTTATTATACTAATATACCAATTTAAATTTTGTTTCCAAAAGTAATTATGACTGCACATATCATTATGCATTACACTAGTTTAAAAGGTTTGAGATTTAGGCTAAACAGTGAAGATTATTGGTATGCATGAGTGAAGGATTATTAAAGTATAAATCCAGCATAACCAATCAAATAGCATTTTAATTGCAAAGAAATCCAAGGATTAACACACTTGCAAACACATTTATCTTAAATATGACCATAAGATCTGACAAGATACTAAATTTGGCTGAAGAAAATGCTAGTATAGTGATCTGCGTTTTAATTATTAAAATTAAAAGCACAGATCAATGGAAAGTATGAGCAAAAGAAAATCACATATATGAAAACAACAGAGTATCTATCACAATTAAGGTAATCTCTATGATACAGAAAAAAAATTCCCCAAAACAGAACTACAAGTGACACACATAGCTTATAGGAACAAGAACCCCTCAAAAAGGATGATACAAAAGACAACTGAAAGATTGCTTATATTAGACAAAGTGCATTTTGAGAAATTCTTATATCAAAGTGCCACCATTTGTATTATGTGTCCCTAGGCTTGAAATTATTTAATTGAGTTGGCCACATCTAAACACAACCCCCATGTTGTATAAAAATGGAAAATTCCTACCAAGACAGTGGAGAGAGCACATAAGAAAAAAAAGAAAGGGAACAAGCTGGAATAAAAACAACTCCAATGATTGCTTCAAGGACATTTTTAATCCACAACAACCATGTTTCTAGAGAAGAAAGCATCCTATCTGTTCAATCCTGCATGCCCATCAGAGGGCTGCTTGAAAGGAGTGAATCTAGGGGATATTGTGCTGAGGGTTAATAGGAAAGATGATCCTAGGCTGAAAATGCGATCTGATGCCTTATTTTCAGGAGTGAAAGAAAAGGCCAGTTCTAGAACTAAGGGCTAAAAGGATTCAGGAAAGACAGGCTGGCTTTAGTCTGTTTGGTGAGTATGGTAGTAATTAGCTTCAATATTTGATTCCTGAGAAACAAGGAAAATGTAGTTCTATGGTATGTTGAGATAAAAATGACAATTTTTTAGCAAAACACCTCACATGATCTAATCTTGTTATATGTGTATAGTAAAAAGTCATTGTGGCACATCACTAACTTAATATATTTATCTAGAGTCCACTAAAAAGCCTCATCTGAATAAAGTTTTTTCCTATTTTCTCCAAAATTTCTGAAAACTATAAATTATTATTTAGTGTTCTTTACAGAGAATGTCTGATCTGAATCAATATACTTAGCAGCATAAATTTTCACTCTGAGAAAAATTTTCATCCAAGATTTGTAACATCTCTACCAATAATAGAGTGATAATGTTATATCTATACACTAGAGGAGTTTTAGAGAAAGAAATCACATTCCTTCTCACATACAGAAATAAATTTGAATTACATATTGCTATGAATTCTAATATCCATGTAGGCTAGTAAGCTCCAGTACAGAGAGAAATAATCACAGTTTTAGAGTCACAGAATCCTACATATCAAAGAATGTAAAAGCTTTCTTTTTTCCACACTAGCTGTTTTTCTTACCCTTCAAAGTTCCGCAGATAAAACAGCACATCCTTTAAGAGACTACTACATTCTCATTCCATCTAAAAGCAAAGTGGAGCAATTGAAGATGTAATGTGATATTTTTTCAATGGTCATGTTAGTGTGCTCAAATATCAGTTCATCTCCTTTGCATTAATTATTTTTAGATACTATTATTTGACGTAATAGAGATTACTATATTCAAATAAAAACCCATATTGCCAATTTTTCAGGTGTTTCAACAAAATAAACATAAAAACCCCCAAATCTCAAGTCTCTCAAATTTGTGAATATATATATATATTTTTTTCTTACCTCAAGAAAATTACCAGGTTGAAAAATAATACTATTAGTAATCTTCTTTGGTACTGATATCCTTTGATTAATATTTTTTAATTTACTTTTAAAAGAAAAGCATTAGTTATTTATATTCTTTTTTATTAAGGCATAATTGAAAAATAAAAATCGCATATATTTAAAGTGTGCAACATGATGTTTTGGTATCTGTGTATGTTGTTAAAATGATTAAATCCATCTAATTAACATATCTATCACCTCAGAGGCTTTTAAATATTTCATAGGGCTTTCTAGCCAGGAAGTTCCTCAGCTAAGAATCTCTACAGAAACAAGCTATTCATGCCTTCTGCTTTGGTCTGAATTGTGTCTGCCCCAAATTCATATGTTAAAGTCCTAACCCCTACTAACTCAAAATCTGACTATATTTGAAGATGAGGTATTTAAAAGTGTTAATTAAGTTAAAATGAGATCATTAGGCTAGACCCTAATCTAATATGACTAGTGTTCCTTTAAGAAGTGGACATTAGGACACAGAGGCACATTGAGAAGATGGACAACTACAAGCTAAGGAGAGAGACCTCAGAACAAACTCACCCTGTCAACACCTTGATCTTGGATTTGTAACCTAGAGGACTGTGAGGCTATACATTTCTGTTGTTTTAAGCTACCCAGTCTGTGGCACTTTGTTGATCTAGCAAACTAGTGTACCTTCCTTTAGTGTTCTCCTTGAAAAGGGAAGACACTAACAAATTAACCAATGTAGGTAACCAAATAGAAATTTCTGATATGAATACCAGAGATTGAAAAATAGCTCTTGTCATAACGTAGAATTATATATATATAAACATTATATATATATAAAATTCACCATGTATGAACATCATCCTGTTTTAGATGCTATTTTACAACATGTAAAAGATAAACCTTGCCATCTAAGAATTTATAATATAAACACAGATAAAAATTACCATATATAAAATAAAAATAAATACTACAAGGCAGTGTAGAACTAAGAACTCATCTGAGTGCCATAAATAATAAATACTATAGGAATTATAAATGCAAGTGCTGGGTAAATTTGCTACTTGGCTGAATCAAAAAGAAAGATCTATGTCAACAGAGGCATATATTTGTCTCCTGAGGGAGTATACAGGAACACTACAATTTTGTAGATTTTTAACTTTAGAAAATTACATATAGGAAGAGTTTGATTTTTAAGAAAAGATTTCCACAAGCACAGATTCCTACACTATTAACCTGAGTAAATATAAGAACAAATGTTTTTGAGCAATTATTATACCTCATACTTTGCTCACAATTTTAAATAATATATATTAAATATAAATTAAATATATGTATGTGTGTATGTATGTACTAGAGCTTCCATAATAAAGCACCATTAACTAGGTGGCTTAAAACAATGGAAGTGCCTCACAGTCCTGCAGGACAGAAGTCTGAAATCATGATGTCAACATGGCCATGCCCTCTCTCAGACTCTGGCTAGAATCCTTCTTTGTATCTTTGCAGCTCCTGATGGTGACTGGCCATCTTTGGTATTCCTTGGCTTGCAACTGCACAGCTCTAATCTATGACTCCTCCTTCACGTGGCATCTTCCTCTGTATGTTCACACCGTTTTCTTATAAGAACAACAGTCATATTGGATTAAGGGCTCAGCCCACTCCAGTGTGACTTCATCTTAACTAACTACATCTGCAATGACACTATTTCTAAAAAAGGTCACATTATAAGGTACTGGGGTTAGTACTTCAACAAATCATTTTGGTAGACAGAATTCAACCTACATATTTTATTATAGCAAGAACATTTAACATGAAATCTACCCTCTTGAACAATTTTTAAGTGTAAAATACAGTATTCTTAACTATAGGCCTTATTTTGTACAGCAGATTTCTAGAACTAATTCATCTTATATAATTTGTATATGCATTGAATAGCAACTCACTATTATTCCCTCCCTCTTGCCCTAGTAACCATCATTCTACTCCCTACCTCTATAAATTTGATTATTTTAAATTCCTCATATAAGTTAAATCATGTAAGAGTTGTCCTTCTATGCCTGATTTCTTTCCCTTAGCATAATGGCTTCCAGGTTTATCCATATTGTCACAAATGACAGGATTTTCTTTTTAAAGGC
Source organism: Cheirogaleus medius (assembly GCA_008086735.1). Classification (NCBI taxonomy): domain Eukaryota; kingdom Metazoa; phylum Chordata; class Mammalia; order Primates; family Cheirogaleidae; genus Cheirogaleus; species Cheirogaleus medius. Next base: position 30,931,582 of record VBSM01001124.1, on the reverse strand, counting down.
TGAATAATATTCCAATGCATGTATATGCCACAATTTCTTTTTCCATTCATCCATACATGGACATTTAGGTTGTTTCCATGTTTTAACTATCATAAATAATGCTGCTATAAAGAGAGGAGTGCAAATATATCTTTGAAATCCTGATTTCAAATCTTTTGTATAAATACCCAGAAGTGGAATTGCTGAATCACATGGAAGTCTTATTTTTAATTTTTTGACCTCCATACTGTTTTCCATAGCAGCTATACCATGTAACATTCTCACCAATAGTGTACAAGGCTTGCAATTTCTCCACATCCTTGCCAATACTTGTCATCTTATGATCTAAGCAATCCCACTACTGGGTACATATCCAAAGGAAATGACATCAGTATGTCAAAGAGATAACTGCACTTCCATGTTTATTGCAGCACTATTCACAATAGCCAAGATAAGATGGAATTAATCTAAGTGTTCAACAATGGATGAATGGATAAAGAAAATGTGTTAGGCAATGGAATACTATTCAGCCATAAAAAGAATGAAACCCTGCCATCTGCAACAACATGAATGAAACTGGAGGACATTATTGTGGGTGAAATCAGCCATGTACAGGAAGACAAATTCTGCATGATCTCAGCCATATATGAAATCTAAAAAAAGTTGATCTCATAGAACTAGAGCATAGAATGGTAGTTACCAGGGGCTGGGATGTTTATAGGGAAGTGGAGATTGGGAAGATGTTGGTCAAAAGACATAAAATTTCAGTTAGATAGGAGGAATATCTTTTGGTTTTCGATAATAGCCATCCCAACAGATGTAGGTGATATCACATTGTTGTTTCAATTTGCATTTCCCTCATAATTAGTGATTTTGAGCATCTTTTCATAGACCTGCTGGCCATTAGGAAAACAAAACTCCTAACTTGTGTTGAGTGGCACAAGTAAGCACAGTATATAGTATATTGGCAAAGTGCACAATTTGTGGAGTCAACATGACTGGCTTCTGACGCTTCTTAACTGTGTGACCTCCTCGTCTACCCCTCAGTTTTCTCTGTACAGGGATGAGGCATAACAGGCCTACCTTATAAGGTTGTTGTAAGGGCTAAAGATGCTCATGCCTGTAAAGCTGAGGAGATCGTGACACATTGCTAGTACACAGAACAAGCTGGCTACCGTTATTACATCACCACATCAGTGGGCTAATTCTCCCAGAAATTGTATGAGGTATCTGTCAGTGCCCTACTTTACAGAAGAGGAATCATAAGCAGGGAGGTTACATGACACAACTCACATCACACAGGAAGTAAATGGGACATCATGAAGCCTAGCTGAGTGACTGTGGAACTTACAATCTGACCTCAATGGTGTAGCAGGCACGGTTCCATCTCAGGGGACAGTGAGACAAAGTGAAATTAACCCCTATTATTAAAAGTTATGTTGGAGGAACATTTTCCTCACCACCACGATCTGCTATGAAAATTAATAAATAATTTACATATATTTACTCAAGTGTTCTGAAGCTATCTAATAAGGAATATTTTTAAAATAAATAGTGCTCTCAATATTACAAAAGTCAAAGCTATTATTCATAATTTTATAAAAAATAAATTTGTGTCTTCTGCTGTGCAATTTTATAAATAACATAGCTTTTTCCACAGCCAAATAATTTTAATTTTCTATCTCAGAATATTTTTTGACAAAGAAGAAAGCACAAACATATTCTCTGAGTAAAAGAGAAAATTGTATTTGAATGTTTGCTTCAAATGGGTGACTCTCTAATGCTGGTTACTTATGCACTTAAACCCTGACCTGGAATGACAGTTCATAGATAAAACATGAAGCTTCTAATTTCTAAAATTTCTTTCCTGAAAATCCTTTCATGAAATGATTTCAAATTTTACACTAGAGTAAACCACTGACACTCAGTGGTTTTCTCACAGCAGTTCTTATTGTCTCTATAAAGCCAGGTCTCAGGTGGAGAACAGAATGCTTTTCTAGTCCTTTGCACATTGCCACTTTGTGAATGACTTTCTTTCCTCTCTTTGAACAAAGTGAACAGTACATTTGTACTTGAACTTAACAACAGAGTATGGAAATAAAAAGGAACTCCAGAAAGCAATGAATATTTCCCAAAGACAATTACAGTTTTTGAATTGTCTTCAAATATAACTAATGTTTAAAAATAAACGACTGCATGATAGAGGGAAAGAAATGTTTTTGAGTCTCATAGAACTGGATTGAAGTTCTAGCTACAATGACCCTGTGGAATTTTTATCACTATCTGCATTTTCCATTTCCTCACTGTAAAATAAAGGAAGCCTTATTGTGAGGAATATATTATATATCTGATTAAGATAACTAGCAAATGGCTAGCACAAAGTATATGCACTCAACAAATGTTCCCTTTGTGACAAATTTAACAAGCACAGGTAAAGATCTGTGCTGTACATCTCCATGAAAAATGGAATAATTTGTTTAGCAGACTCTCCTATAAATCCATTTTTTGTCTATTGGTGTTTCCTTCTACAACTTTTAGAGCAAAATGCTAAAACTTGGGGGAGGCAGAAGAATACATAAAAGTCACTGAAGATAAAAGTTTTGCCCATTCATGCCACACAAGGATAATGGATAGGTATTGTTGGATAAGCATCTGGGGGACATGCCTTGAACTATCTTTGCTTAGTAAATGAAATGTTTTGCTTATAATTGCTGATGGAAAATTCAGATGCAGATTTTAAGGGACTAATACCCAAGAGAATGCCTCTGCCCTGCTCTACCTCCAAGCTTCCCCTAGCACATCAAAATAATTTTTGAATGCTTACAGTGTGCCAGCCACTCTATTTACATGAAAATTTGGGGGTATAGGAATCTTATAGCATTTTTAAGAATGGCAAATAAACTGCCTCAGTAGTAAACATGTGAGATAAACTACAAATAAAGATGTATGCTTGTCCATATCTGTATCTATTTTTCATACAAAAGTATAATGTAGACGTTATGAAAAAACATTTTTTTTCTCTAAAAGCATTTTTGAAATCTCATTTATTTCAGCCCTTATTTAAAGTATTGGTCTAAAATGCACTGGGGTCTTTTACAACAAGGAATAAAGATCAAAACTGCAGCTACAATATCAGGTTTTTAAAGATGTCAAATCTCAACAGCATTAAACCAGTTGTTCATTGTTCCTATGTTATTCTTAGTTTGTAAGTACTCAAACAGCCTGTGCAATTCTTTCCAGCTTCTTTTCTGCAATGATTTCCTTTTCAATGATTTAAGCAGTCTATTCTCAAAAGCAATGCTCTGAAATCCAATTACCATTCCAACACCATGCTTTTGTAAGCCTGGAGCATTAAACCATAGAATATGCTGCTTCTTGCCCCTTCCTCACACCTCTCACTCAAGCACTATGCGTTTCCCTATCAAAAGGAGCTTTGGTTTTGTTTCCCTTTGCTTGGCTTTCTTTGGATATAAAGAAATGTGGCCATAAATTAGCTTTACACAAGTGGGGAGAAAACCTATAAATCTTTCATGTGAAAATAAGTCCAGCAATATATGTAAAGGAAGAAAAATGGAACAATATGCAATTTTCCCTTAAAATGGTATTTGTCCTGTGTTAAAGGTGGTTTATTAATTATAAATCATAATCTATGAATCAGCATGACTGACTTAATTTATTTCACATTTAATATCAAGTTGGTCAGATAAATTAGAAAACTTAAAGAGTGCCATCATAATTATATTATAAAATGTAACTTCCTCCTCCTTTATATGTTTCCTGTGTGAGTTCCTTCATCTGTGGAATATATTGTATGTGTGTGTCTCTGTATCTGTGTGCATCGATGCATGTGTGTGCGAGTAAATAAAAATAAAGAATAGAAAGTGATAGACATATCATAATAAAATTTCTAATTTAACTTCTGGAAACGATAGGCAAAGACATTGATAAAAGGTCTTGGAAAGAAAGAAATCTTTAATTGGATTGAAGCTGACTAAATCCATTTACAACAAGAACTCTACATTTAAGATTTTAAGAATAAGCCATTTCTAACCAGCCTATTCTAAAAAGACAAAAGAATGCAAATGATCTAAACCCTACATCTGAAATAAAACCAATTTTTCATATCCCATGTTAGGATGAAGACAAGATACATATGGAACTCCTTAGAGGTGATGGGAATTTTATGATTATATTAAAAGCCCTCACAATCAATGACCATCTGGCCACCTTGACTATCTTTTCAGTCTAATATTAGCTTTGGGAAAGAAAATACATTTAAGAAAAGCAAACTATAATTAATAAAAAGTTTATATAGTCTATAGAGCTCTTCATTTTAAATAGTTTCAATATAAATTTAAAATATATTGAACCACTTTGTGTGTGTATGTGCTTGTGTGTGTGTGTTTTATCCAGATCAATAAAACCTCATTTGGAGAAAAAATTCCTCTGAAAATCTTTATTTTACAGATGATAAATCCTAGACATATATATTTGAAGATAGATCCATTGATTTAGCAATAGGATTTAATGCTGCCGGTATCCATGCAGAGTCGCAGGCACAGGGATTAAAGCAGTGACCAACACATATTTGCTTACTTTAAGGAGACCACAGTCAAAGCAGCAAGGAGGGAGTGCTGATGAGGGGAGAGATGGATAATTACAAGAAAACATGAAAATTAGAAGAGGAAGTTAGTGTGGCAGAGGACAAGTGCCTAGGTGACTTGGTGAAAGCTTCTCAGACAACAATAGGAGGGCGGAAGATATTCTAAGCAAAAAGAACAATAAAATGTACTCAAAGGAATAGAGTAGAGAGAACATGGAAGGTAAGTAATACATATGGCTGAAACACAGGATACCTAAGGGCCAGTAATAAAAAATTATACTAAAGAATGAACCTTATTAAAAATGTTAGCCAGGTGTGGCGATGCAAACATGCAGTCCTAGCTAGCCCGGAGGCTGAGGCAAGAAGATCACTGGAGCTCAGAAGTTTGAGACTACAGTAAGCTAAGATCGTGCCACTGCACTCCACCTGGGTGATAGAGTAAGACACTAAAAAAAGAAAAAAAAACGGATCTTGACACTTTGACAAGTCTTTTGTTTGAAAATATGTAAATACATTTGGATATCATTCTGTAGGTGAGTTTTTTTCTCAAAATATGATTTTTCGAATGGCAGAAATAGGTAGCAATAGAAAACCATAGAAAACTTAATTAAAGTGCAGATTAGTGGAGCAAGTTCATAATCTAATTATATATGATGTAGTTCAGAAATCTTCATTTTACCAAGTTCCCTAGATGATTCTATGTAAGTTTAAATTTGAGAATCACTCCTAGATAAGGAATGAGAAAGACATACCATTTTCAGTTTTGCTTTATAAAAGAAACATCTGGAAACAGTGTGGAGAATGGACTAGAAGGGCTGAGATGATAAGTTGAAGTCTAGTTGAGAGGCTAACACAATAGCTGAGGCAAACAACAGTACATACTATCACAGTAAGTGTTGTTTAACACTCAGATATCTCCCATGCACACATTCACTAGTTTCCATATTGAATAACTGGAGTGAAACTGTTACTTTGGTTTTCATTTTAGAAAATGGGCCTTTAAAATTAATAAAATCATTACATATGTGCCATAGTTTCTTTATCTATTAGTCTGTGGACAGACACTTAAGTCATTTCCATATCTTGACTGTTGTGATTAATGCTACCATGAATGTAATGGGAATACCGATATATTTATGAGGTGGTGATTTCATTTCCTTTGCATATATACCCAGAAAAAGGACTGCTGGGTCATATTTAGTTCTATTTTTAATTTCTTTAGAAACCACCATATTGTTTCCCATAACAGCCATAGCAATCTACATTCCCACCAACAGTGTACAAGAGTTTCCTTTTCTCTACATACTTCCCAACATTTATCTTTTGACTTTTTGATAATAGCCATCTTAATGAGTGGCTAATTATTAGTGAACGTAATGTCACCAATCATCAGGGAAATGAAAATAAAACCCACAATGAGAAATCATCTTACTCCAGTTAAAATGGCTATTATCAAAAACTCAGAAAATAACAAATGCTGATGTGGATGCAAACAAAGGGGAACAGTCATACAGTGTTAGTGGGAATGTAAATTAGTCCAACCACTATGGAGAACAGTATGGAAGTTCCTCAAAACACTAAAAATAAAACTACTATATGATCCAGCAATCCCACAGCTGGGTCTATATCCAAAAGAAAGGCAATTATTAATAGTATATCAAAAAGATATCTACAGATATCTCCGAAGCAGAATGAAGTCTATGGACATTGATATCACAAGGTTTAAGGAAACTTAAGTTGCTCTAGTGGTGAACAGGAAATTATGATGAATAGGAAGACTATGAGTAACAAAGCAAAGTCCTCCATGAATATACAAGAGGGCCACAAGAATCAAGAAAGCACAGCATGGCTGGAGGGCATAGCCACAGAAAAGGAGGGCTGGGCTAACAAACTGGGAAGCAGCAAAGGCAACTGCCATGTTCACAATATCTTTGCACCTCAGTGTTTCCACACATGGAGCTGAAGAGAAAGCACAACTGTCACAAGAGAGGACTGCAAAAGAAATCATGTATCGAGGAGAGAACTAGGTTGCATTTGGCAAAAGAAAGTGTTGGAAATCATTAAGAAGACATTAATTAAGACAGGGCAAGGGAGGCCTACTTAAGATTGAAATGAGGTTCTGGTGATAAAATGGAAAAACTGAGAAAAGTCAGCACTCAGAATGAGCAAGGTAAGGAGAACATATCAATGAAGAGGCTAGTGTCTGAAGGTTGACAGAAAGACAACCGACTGAATTTAAAGACATTAATAGCATTACATTCAAAATTTGAAAACTAAGTGTAATATTACAGTGAGTATAAATTTTAATAGTTAAATACTGAGTTTGGAGTTCATAGAACTTTAACTGCATTCTAACAACTGAATGATTCATTCCTTTTTTTGGAAGGGGGAGTGACTGCAGTAAGGGTGAAGAAGAGATAATATAGTCATTTAAAAAAATTAAACTCTGTACTTAGAGCATCATTGAGATTTTAATTGAAGGAAGAAGGAGAAAAAAGAAGCATACCTATTCATTTAGGGACCTTCTTCAGGTTTTCCATGCTTCTGCTAAACTAATTCTAGTCAAATAATAGAAGTTCCAGACATTATGCAAATTAAATTGTCATTAGAGATTTGTAGTACTAGCTAATACTTATTGAGTACTTAATCTGTGCCAGGCACTGTGCTATGTGTTTTATATGGATTATATGATTTTATTTCCTTAAAACGCCTTTAAGGAAGGCTTGATAATGACCTTCATTTTACAGATAGGGAAGCAGATATAGAGAGGTTAAATAATGTACCCAAGGTCCTGTAATCAGTAAATGTCAAAGTCAGAATTCAATCCAACCATTTTGACTCCAGAGTCTGTATTTTTAACCACTGTACTATATAAGTATGCCTATATAAGACACTATAGATCTTGCCAAGCATGAATGCTTGGAGATTTTAATCAGAATACAAAGAGGTCAGCAATTACTTGTGTGTCAGGAGAGCCAGGTGATGCATTATGGAGTGAATTTATATCTCCACATCTCCTTTAAACCATTTTACCATTCCTTTTTGGGTGACTTAGCGGGAATGAGGACCTTTATGTCTTCAAGAGGTGATTTTACTGGGAAAATAAAACAGAATAGAAAAGCAAAATTCTTTTAATATCCAAAAGCTGAGGTCCAGAAATTATCAATACAATTTTAGAAATACTTGCTAGGATCTTAATATTTACCCAGTTGATTAGTGCTAGTTCTCTGGAATTGGGAAGAAAAAAAAGAATTGTAGAAGGGAGCAATACAAATATGAATATGAAGTGTGTCTGTGATATATACATCCTTTCTCTTGCTTGTCTCCTCTTCCCTGATATAACCTTAGGATATTTAAGTGTGGGGAATACAGTATAAAAAGAATCCATAATAGACATTGGAGATCCCAAAGGTAGAAGGTTGAGAGATAGGTGAGGGATGAAAAATTACCTGTTGGGTACAATGCACATTATTTGGATGATGGGCACACAAAAAGCCCAGACCTCACTGCTATACAATACACCCATGTAACAAATTACACTTATATTCCCTACATATATATTGAAATAAAAAATAAATGAAAATAAAAATAACCAAAACTAATCCATATTCTTGATATCTGAAGACAGAATCTCACATTATAGTGAGAATAAAAAGAAAGATGACATGGTCCCAGCAATAAGGAATATGGCAAACTCATTTCACCTGGGAAAGCACACCTTAAAAGAAAAAAGACAATATGATTGGGTATCTCTATTTTCTTTTATGATACTGCATCAACCCCCAAATTTAGTTGCAACCCAAGGGAAAAATAGTGTCACCATCAAAAGAAAATAATCCACACTCTACAAGAAGGTCTTCCCAGCATTTTCCCTCCATCTACCAAATACTAAAGATCCTGATTTGGACTTTCTAATTTCTTACCCTTCATGGAGGGTCATGCATTGCCCAGGAGATTCTTCAGTCTTAGTTATGAAGAATCAGGGACAACAGACTTTCTTGATTTTTTTTGAAAAGAAAAAGACTCTAGTCTCTAATACTACTTCTAAAACTATGTTTTTTGTTCTCCTAATCAGGGCACATTTTACAGCTGCTCTCAAGCCTTCTCAAAACATTCCCTCAAACTCACCTTGTTTTCTCTTTTTTGTTCTAGTTCCTGCCTATTTCACTATTATATACCCATTATCTAGGACTGGGCAACACCTAATGTAGACGTTCCATAAATATTAGTTGGTTGCACTTTGAAAAGTAACAAGAAAGGAAGGAAGGAACGAAGGAAAGAAGTCAACATTTTGGTTGGTTATTTGGTAGATTATTGTGCTATAGCAAGAAATTGTGCAAAACAGTAATTCAAATGGCTGCACTTTCCTAGTGTCTGCACTCACCGGAACTCTGTTCTTTGCAACTTGGTCTAAGGACTGCGTAAACTGTCTTTCATTCTAGACAGGCGTACCATAAATTTATCATTCAAACTATAACACATTTGAGAGTAAAAAGGTCACTATTAATAATTTATTCTGGAAGAGTGCTGGTGACTATCATAATACTGGGACTGCCATAATAAGGCAAATTAGGAAAACAGTCATACCAATTTTTGACAGACTTCAGCAAAACTGAACCCGTACAAATTCAATGTATGACCTATACAGAGGTAAAAGCAATCCCATATTCACACATGAAAAATGTTTCAACTACCTGTAAAAATCTCACTTTATACATTCTCTCTTTTTTTTTCAAATCCTTGAAAGCACCAAACCTTCGCATTTACCCTTCTTTCTTCATGTGGCAGCCATTATTCTTTCTCTGCTTATTTAATCCCTCCTAAATGCCACCTTTTCAGGGAAGCTTTACTTGCCCCTGGGCCTTTAACCACCCCTCTCCTGCCACAGACTAAGTTAGCTCCCTGGGTTATTGCACTTGTCACAAGTTGGAGTCTACATTTATTTGCATAATATTTAAGGTCTGTCTTGACCAGTAGCTCTTAGGTGTAATGAGGAGCAGTATAAGGCATGAATTTGCTTATCTTAATATTCTCCACTTCTAGCATTGTATTTGATACAAAATAAATGCTCAATAAATATTGAGTGAATAAAAAATTAGTGGATAAATACAACCAGTGGATAAAGGAGATTCTTTCATAGCCAAATGAAATTATGGGTAATTATGTAAGAAATCTCAAAGTGCCAAATAAGCAGTAAATTTATGATGCAAAAATATCTAAAAATTATTTGTAACTCATCTTTAAACAATCCTTAATCACTCACTTGTACTGGAATTACAAAAGTTTGAAATGCAGATATGAATTTACAAATTGACCATCAAATGATGGTGGTATCTGAGAGTATCAACAGGTGTGTTAGAGGTTTAACACTTATTGAATTAATCAATGAGAAGCAAATATGTTAAAAACAGAAAATCAGTGAATTTACTATAAAAATAATATCCACACAAAAATTATATATACATATATATACACAAATACACACTTATATACATATATTAAGTAATTAAGTAATACTGACAAAGCAACTCAGTACTTTAGTATTGCTAACTATACCAAATAAGACAGTTTCTCATTTCTAGATATGGTATACACATAAGGCCGTAGCACCTCTCTGGCACAGAGAGTTTAATAATTCAGTCAAAAATGCAGAATGGGATGGTGGATCCAGGCAAGGAAACTGGTGGCCAGCTTTCCAGGTTAACTAAAAATGTGTCTACAAATAGAATACTTTCATTTTCTTGAAAGCAGAGACAGTATATTATAGTGAAGAGAATTTCAAGACACCTAATTCTAATTCCAATTCTGCTAGTAAGAACTCACATGAATCCTCATATCCTTTTCGAAAAACTAAGTGTGTAAATTAGATGTTTTCATTCTTGACAGACCATCACAATCACCTACAGCTGCCTTTAAAAATTACAGATGCCCAGGACCCACCAAGAACCTTAGATTTCAGTGTTGCCAAGGGCAGAAGTCTGAATTTGTATCTCAAGAGCTTCCAATGACTACCACATATATCCAGAGGTGACAGCCACAGAAGCAGTAGAACATTCACCTCTCTTGGTCCATGTTCCATGGGATGTAGTCCTGACCTATAGTCTCTTCCAGAACAACACTTTTATGATTTAGAGGGACAATAAAACATAGACACCAGCAAACCATGAAAAAACACAAACAAACAAAAAGAGTTTCTTTGCAGTTATTAGGAAATTTCACCTACCACTCTATAAAATGGCAGTTAGCATTTTTGTAAACTATTATTAAACTTTTAATTATTAAGTAAATGCTGATAGTTGACTCTTAAATATATTTGTATATCAACTGTGTTCAAAATCATTTATCTTAAAAGCAACAGAATCACAGTGGAAGGCACAAAACATAGGAATAATAGATGGTCTAAGTAGCTTATGCACCAGTCAGTTAAAATATTTGGTCTACCTCTTCTTTAATTCCCTTAACTTGCCATTATAAAAACCAAAGATGCTTAGTCATTTGAAACACAGATGCAAGTAAACTTTCTGAGCCTCAGTCGCATATGGTAAAAGAGGCTATTTTTAGCATACTTTCTCCTAGGAAATTCACCTTAGTGAAATGTGTATAAAATAGAAGAATGATCATCAGGAGGAGATCAAAAGTGAATAAAAATATCAAAAATGTTAACTTTTCTTTGCCACAAAGAATGACCACTGATATGGTAATTTATATTAACAGATATAAAAATGTGTTTTAAGAAAATTTACAAATGTTTTAAACGTTATCACCATGAGATTAAAAGAAAATCTTTCTTTTAGACCAAAGGGGAAGATTTTGAGACTATTTTTTAAACACATTAGAAGTTTAGCTTAAGTATGCACTTTGGTTATTCTATATTCTGATTCCCCTATTTCAACAAAAAGGATTTGAAGTTACTTTAGGAAAAGGTAAACTAGCCTGCTGTCACAAGATTTTCAATGAATAGAAAACCTCTCTGTCACATACACCACACAGGAAAAAATAAGATTCTAAATAATAAAATATGCCAGCCAGTAAAATCTATGCTACTGATTTAATGATGAAGAAAAGAATTTGGTTCATGACTTAAAATAGGAAACAAGAAACTGATCTTGATTACACTTAGAATTCCCTATAATAACACTCATTCTATATGCAAATCATTTGTAAAATGAAGATCATCTATTCAGTTCATATAAAACCTTATGCATTTATCCTTCACTTAGAGTGAAGAATAAAGTAGAAGTTATAACAACTTGCACTTTTATGCATGTTCTAATTGGAGATCAACTGTCTTTGACAACTTTAAATATAAGGTTTTCTACAAAAAATATATTCTAAAGAATTATTTAAAAAATAAGGAAAAGAGAGATAATCCTCTCTTGTCATATACAAAACATATAGTGAAAGATGTTGGAATGTTCACATAAATTAAGCTGTTCATTTAAAAACATATCTAAATATATAGAATTTGGGGATCACTATGGCTGTATCTGATACAATGAAGGAATTTTTTTCTTTTTTGTCCATTGGTAAATACATAATGTCCAACACATATATAATAACATTTACTATTTCATTTATATTTCTTTAAAATTTATAAAAATGTTGTACAAGAAAAAATTAAAACTTTAAAATTACCTAGATGTTTTTATGATAAATTTCCAGAACTTGATCATAGAGATTTTTAAAATGACCAGTTTTAGAACTTCTAAATAATTTTGACTGTACTTTTGGAAGAACCAGAAAAAATTCATTTCAATTATATATGTAATTATATATTTAATATTTTTATAATTAGTAATATACAATTAGTATTATAAAATAGCAGTAAGAAAGGAATGATAGTAAACATTTCTTTAGCAAAACCTTTATTAATTCTTTCTTTTTACTTCCTCTTCTTTCTTTTCCTTTGAATGAATTTGCTTTCTATCCTCCACAAACTTCAGGGCTTTGCTTTCATAACCACTTGGTAAGTTCACCGACTATGAAGTGCTCCTTGGAATTTCAGGTCAAAATGTTTTTACTTTAAATTATATGCCATTACTTGAGCTCAACTCCTACCACTGTTAGAGGATTGTAGTTACCTGGGCCCTTAATGACAAAGCTTTTCCTGCATATCTAAATCTATTTTCTCTCTAAGGGGCCAAGAAGATAGCTACCTAATTGCTTTTAGCATAAAAGTTATTTGAGAGAGATTGCAGATTAGTTTTATCATTAATATAAAGGCTGAAATTAAAGGAAAAGGAATCTATAATTAGGAAGCTATTAAAGGGGTAAAAATGGGATCTCAGTATCTCAACTACTAATATCATTTTACAATGTGAACACCTCTGAGATTAACAATTCACTTGTGACATAAATGAAACCCACAGTAACATCTCCCTAGACCAAAAATGTCCCGTTTTCCTTAATAAGGTACAATGAAGGATCCATGGGAGAAGGAGAATCTAAGAGAACTTTCAGATAAAGAGCATAGATAACACTTTGGCTTTTAATACATTTAGAAAATAAATCATTACTACTATCAGAAAAAAATAAAATAAAATTTTAGTGAGCATCTACACATCTTTGGTATCTGACTTGCCTGATTTTCCAGATTTGATCAGATCCCCTCAGACCACTCGGCAGTTCTTCCTAGCTCTTATTATAGTTTCAAGTTTTATTTGTACCTTTGTAGATATTTAATTAGTATTTTTCCTTCTCTAAATATTAAGGAATACATTTTAATTGTCATTGTACTTTAAAACCAAACAGAGTGATTAGCACTTAATGATTTTCAATAAATGTTTGCTGAAATAATGAATATTGGATACTGTGAAAACTTATAATAGCTAACATTTTTAGTGCTTAGCATGTGCCGGGCACTTCTAAGTACTTTACAAACATTAACACACTTTTTCTCCTTTACCATACTGGAGATAGATTCTATTATAACTTACCAATGAGGAAGCAGAGGCAAGTTTAAGTGTTTGGACAATTGTCATATAGTTTATAAGTAGCAAAGGTGGGATTTGCATCTAGGGAGTCAGGCTTCTGCCCCTTTTCTTCTAATCACTATTTTCTTCAGTAATTTTTAGATATTAGAAGACATATGGCAATTTTCAACCAATGAGAAGCAGTTTAAAGAAAAGTATTTAAATAAATAACCCATGGTTGCCTATTTATGAGAATAAAAGAGAAATAATAGCTATGATTATGAGTCTGAAATTGTACTTTACATACATTATCTTAATTAATCCTCAGGATGGTGCGATGGTGAAGACATGCTTGCCAAAGTAACTTGGAGACTTGTTTAAAAAAAAAAAACTGTTGAACTGAACTTTTGGTTCTAAAGAACAAACCAGGAAAAAAAGTGAAAAGAATGTAATGTCCCCCATATTAATGGGTTTGAGATCACCTGGGTAGAGGGAGAGGGAATAGAAGCAGTATGTTGAAACTAAGAACAGAAAAATTTTGCAAAAGCCACTGATAAGACTGATAAGCCACTGAAGTCACTAAAAATGAACACAAGAAAATAAAAATTGTGAAACATCAGCTGAGAGCTAATCTGAGGTGTCATGGGTAACGGATGCTGCCAGAAAGATGTACTTATGTTTTCTATTAATGTCCTATAGTTCAGGCATTAGAATGGAGAATGCAGACATTACAGTAGGTATTCTAAATGATAATATCATGGGAAAAATAAAGTCTAAAACATCTGATTTGCTCATTCTGAAAATATGATATATTTTTGAAGGAAAATATGTTCTGATTATTGCCAAGTTTTCATCCAAATGGTGCTAATTTCAATTTAAGTAGATTTTGGAAAAAAAAATGCATTGTCTTATTTTTATATCTAGAATAAGATAATTTATTGATCTTGGGTGCTTTTGAAAGAAGAAATATTTTCTACTTTCAATAAAAATGTCATATCTTACTAAAACAAGATTCATCCCAGAGCTTCTTTCCATTCTCATTTTGTATGTATATCATAACCTGGGCATTCAAGCAGAAAATAAATTCCTACTTCATTCTTAACAATACACATTTTTAAAGTTCCACCTAAATATTTGGGTAATATTTTCTGTGAGAGTTAGGAAAATAACAATGATAAAATAGATGTACTTTTATCAAATATAGAGAATGGCTCTTATTAAATCTACTTTTATAACTTAATCTAAAAAATGCTCAAAAAATATAATACAGTATCACTATAATAGGTTAAATGGGGTTATTCTACTCTGGAATTTGACCTCCATTAATTTTTGAAAACTACATATTATGAAAAATAATGTCTTATAATTTTAACCAGTTTATTATTTACAAGTTCATATTTAAAAGAAAAAAAAACAATCCAAAATGACAGGGCAAAGAAAAGGATTCCATATTTTTGAAAATAAATAATACACTTATGTGAGTTTACATTCATTCTGTCTCTAATATAAGACAGAAACATTATTTTAAGTGTTTTATATCAATATTATACCATTTACTTATTCATACCAGATTATGCAGTCATTACTATAATAAATCCCATTTTACAGATAAGAACCATGAAGAATAGAGTGATTAGGAAAGTTATCCTTGTTTCACAAACTATAGAGTGTTAATATCAGGATTTGAACTTAAGTAATCTGGTTCTAGAGCAGAGATCCGTAATACCACTTAACACTCCCTCTCCATTTACATTATTGTGAACAAAAGAGAAAGCTTAAATAGAAGTATATTTGAGAAAAATTAAGTTATCAGAATATTTTTTATGCTTGACAATTAAAAACCTATGCTGAGCATTTTGTAGGTACTATGGTAATTTCAAGCAAAAATAAGGTTTACCTCCAAAAACACCAAAGAACATGTCTTTCTATTCATTATATTTACCAGAGACCATATTAATGGCTCAGCCATTGTTTGGTTCAATTCCATTCTCAGCTAAATAATGACATGCCATTTGTTCTACAACATCATAGAGTCATCAGAATATAAAAGTGATATTCTAGACTATAAGATGAAATATTTTTAAAAAATCCATCATGGAACACATACTTAATTCTTAATAGGCTTAGAAGAAGTTAATTTGTGTTCTGAAAGAATGAATGCAGGCACCTGTCAATGTGTTAAGTTTTAATTCTGGCCTTTGGAGTCTTAGCTGAAGTTCATAATTGTTTTAAAAGATAACAACCTCAGGTCCCATACAAGAGTAGTGAATGATGGAAAGAGTGTCATGTCGATCATTCTTCATTTAAAAATGTCATCAACTTGAATGAGAATCAAACAGAAAATATAACTTATTTTCACTGGGCCTCAGACTTCTTAGTCTATAAAGTACAATCATATTAAATGAGCTCTACAATGGTTCTCCTCCTCTAAAATTCTATGATCCCAAAGTTTACTGGCATAACTATTTGTCCCAGTTTCCCCAAGGCTGTCTCATTTTTTACCTGTTGTCCTGAAGTAATTATTAAGAGCATCACTTTCCTCTCAGTAGTGTCCAGTTTGGGTACTAAATTATGCACATTGTAAAGAATCGGAGATATATTAGAGTTAATTTTCACTTTTCATCCTAGAGCACCCAATATTCAAATAATTTTCAATATACAATGTATAAAATAATGTATACTATATATGAATAAATGAAAACTCAATGAAAATACAACCATCTGCTCTGATAAAAATTTAAAATAATTTTAAATGTTAAAATATTTGATATTAAAGTTAGCTTCTGCAAGATTATGTATGCTCTAGCAATGAGTGGACATGGTTTCTAATTCTAGTCAATTAACCCCTCAGGGAAGTCACACCTACATGTTTTTCCCAATCATATAATTAAGTGATGATTATACCACTATTTTTTCCATGTCAGGATGACTATAGTTAATTATAGCATGTGCTAAGCATTTCAGGGTGAAAGTATTCTGAATATTAATTTAAAATGCTAATGTATGACCAATAACTTTTTTTCCTTACGTACCTATCTTATATATAGGGTTGCCAGATTTAGCAAATAAAAATATAGGAAATCTAGTTAAATGTAAATTTCATGTAAATACAGAATAATGTTTTTGTGAAAGTATGTCCCGAATATGCATTGATGTCTTATATTTTATCTGGCACCCCTACATGGTATTCTTACTCCTTTATTTCTTGTCTGATGACTACTTTGAAAAGCACCATAGTAGTTAGAATTGTTCCCTTATCTTGGTCCTGCCACATATCACTTTGTGCCCTTAGGTAATATACTTAACCTCACTAAACCACAGAATCCACATTTATAAAGTGATGATATTGGTCTGTAGCTCACAAAGCTGTTGTGAGAAATAAATGATATGAGGTGCCTTGTACAAAGTAAGCATTTGATCAATATGAGCTATAATTAAATCACTATTTTGAAGAAAGATGCTACAAAATATTTTAGTTGTTTTATTAGTATGAGTTTTAACAAACTGATAGCAACTCACCAATGCATGTCTTTGTCTTCTTTATGGGCTCATAATCGGAATGTTTTTCCCAGGTTCTCTTGGAATTAGGTGTGGGAACATGGCTGAATTCCAGACATGAAATGCCAAGGGAGAGTATTGTGCACCATTTCCAGGCCAGTCACAGAAAATTCCTTGAAGAGTCCTTCTATAAGCTTTTTACCCTTTACACTAGCTGGAATGAAGACTTCCTCCCATTCCCACCAAGTCAACTTTGGAAGCCTTAGACTGTCAAATTGGATTCATAAAAATCACAGATCTTATCCAACATCAAGCTCTACTAATAATTTCCAGATACCAATAATCACTAGGCAAAGCAGAGTCTAGGATCACAATAGGACTCACTCTTGTCCAAATTTAATATAAGGTTTCTAAGAATCTGGTACAGTCACCAGTTAAACAAAAGACAGCTTTTGATCACGAAACACCTCCATTTTATATTCCAATCGTTATGTAGCTTATATAATATTTTCCAGTGAGACACTATATAAATTCATAGATTTACATGGCAGTCTGACCAAGAACATTCCATAGATAAAAAACCTTTCCTAATGGTAAATACCGTAAGTGTCATGTTTTCCAAAAGAATCTGTTTAAAGGAAATTTGACTTATTTCTTTCTTTTGGGGACTTTCACAAGTAAGGCACAGACTGTATTACAGATCCACTGCTAACATTTTCCTTTCAAGAAGCCAGGTGTTGAAGATGGAAGAGCCCCAAGCCACCTGGGTTCCTGAATGACCGCATGGAAGAGAGCTGCCATGTACACTTGCTCAGCCACTCCATGCTGCTATATGAAAAAGAAAGAAATTTCTATTGTTTTGTGCCATTACATATATTTGGGGTCTATTAGTACAGCAGCTGGCCTAGCCTAAATAATAGAGTTCTTAAAATGATATCATTACAGGTATAATTAAATAGATAAATATACAAAAAACTTTCTTTTTAAAAAGGTAAAGTTTCATAGCTTTCTTATTCCTGGAGTATTAGGTATTAGGCTAATGACTAGAAAAAGCTTTGAGATATGTTATAGTGGTTGGGAATAGCCTCTAAAGACAGCGCTGATTTATATTCTAGTCTTGCTACTAACCTTGGACAATTTATTTACGATTACTAAACCTCAATTTCTTCATGTATATAATGATAATTATGGTACTTCTTAATTAATAGAGTTGCTGTTAGAATTAAGATGAGATGATTTTCAGTCTTGTTATGGTAAGCAATCAATAATTATAGCTAATATTATTATTGTTATTCTGATGAAAGATGTGTCAACATGTTTACTTAATAGCACCAGTTTTGCAAACTGAACCAATTTTAAAATCTTTTTATTTGTAATTTCATTTTCCAGTAAAAGTTGACTCTACATTAAGAAAATCTGTTTTCCCCTAACCCTTCTGTCTAACAATAGAACAACATTAGTAAACACATTTTGTTACTGGGACATAGGGAAGTTTATTACATCAAGATATTTGTAAAAGTATATGGCACACAGAACCTGCTCAGTATTGAGCCAAGATATTTTCATTATCATTGCAAATTATTTATCTTAACACTTTGTTGATATTGATAATTGTTGATAATTATTTCATCAGGCTGACAGGTACAGGGGGTTTCCTTCAATCATAATCTCTGCTTTTGCATATTTGAAATAAAAAGGGTTTTTTTTTTTTTTTAATAAGACTCTATTCACTGCTTTTGTACTCTTTTGAAACTTTGGAACTGCTACCCGTGAGAAAAAGTAGGAAGCTGTGTAGTACTGTGGTTTTCCCACCACAAGTATTGAGTACTTATCATATGCCAGGTACTTATTTGCCTGTCATTCATGCAGTTCCTGATTTGACACTCAAACTAAACCTATGCTGTGTCATCACTATCATTCTCATTCTATAAATAAGGAAATGAAAGGTTGGAGACATTAAAGAGCTCATTCAAGGCCCCATAATTTGTATTCTTATTCTAGAATTAGAGCTTATACTTTTTTTATTGACAATATTTAAGAGTAAAGTACATTATTGTTAACTATACGCAGAATATTGTGGAACATTTCTCTAGAACAAAAGCTTACATTCTTCACCAGCATAAGAGTGAAATACTGCATCAGTCTTTGCAGTGGTTTCATTTAGGAATGTGTTGGAAATATATTTTTAAAAACTTTTATACCTTAATAAAAAACAAAAGCATAACTCAATTAAAAAATGGTCAAGGGAATCCTTGAACATTGTTGGTGGGACTGTAAAATGGTGTAACTGCTGTGGAAAACAGTACGGTAGTCCTCAAGAAGTTTCTAAAAAATAAAACTACCATATGATCTAGCAATCCAAATTCTTACGATATATCCAAAGGAATTGAAAACAAGGTCTCAAATAGATATTTACATACCCATGTTCCTAGCGGCATTTTTCACAGTTGCCAAGAAATGGAAGCAACCCCACTGTCCAACAACGGATGAACAGATAAAACCGTAGCTTGTATATACAATAGAATATTATTCAGTCTTAGAAGGAAAGGACATCCTGTGACTTGCTACAACATGGACAAACCTGGAGGACATTATGCTAAATGAAATAAGCCAGTCTCACAAAAACAAACATTGTATGATTCAACTTATCTGAGACATTGAACATAGCCATATTTATAGAAATAGAAAATAGAATGGTGGTTACCAAGAACTGGTGAGAAAGAGAAATGGGAAATCATTGCCTAATGAGTATAGAGTTTTAATTGTGAGATGAAAAAGTTCAGGATAGCTGTTGCACAATAATGTGAACATATTTAACACTACTGAACTATACACTTAAAAATGGTTAAGATGGTCTGTTGTATATTGTATGTTTTTCACAATTAAAGATTTTTAAAAATGATCAAAGGATCTAAATAGACATTTCTCATAAGAAGATACATAAATGGGCAATAAGCACATGAAAAGATGCTTAACATCATTAGCCAACAGGAAGATGCAAATCAAAGCCACAATGAGATACTACTCTATACCCACTAAGATTATACTCAAAAAGACAGATAGTGAGAAATAAGTGTTGTTGAAGATATGGAAAAATTGTAGCCCTCATACACTGCTGGAAATGTAAAATGTTACAGAACTTTGGAAAATAGTCAGCAGTTCTTCAAAAAGTTGAACATAGGGGTACCATGTGATCCAGCAATTCCACAGCTAGATATACACTAGAGTAGTGAAAACCTATGTTCACAGAGAACTTATACGCAGATGTTTACAGCAGCATTATATATAATAGCCAAAAGGTTGCAACAATCCAAATAGCTATCAACTGATTCAAAGATAAATAAAATGTTGCATATCCATACAATGAAGTATTATTTGGCAATAAAGGGAAATGAAGCATTGATATATTTTTTGACAAAATAGGATGAACCTTAAAAACATTCTACTAAGTGAAAGAAGCCAGTCACAAAATAACCATGTTCTGTGATTCCATTTATATGGAATATCCAGATTAGGAAACTCTATGAAGACAGATGATAAAATAGTGGTTGCCTAGGATAGAGAGGGATGGTGGTATCAGGTGACGATGGCTAAAGGTACAGGATTTCTTTTTGGTGTAATGAACACATCTTAAATTTAACTGCACTGATAAATATATAACTCTATGAAATACTAAAAAACATTAAATTGTACATTTTAAATGGGTCCAATTGTATATATGAATTATAAATCAATAAAATTGTTAAAAAAAGAAAAATGTGTTGAAGGGTGCTTCCAAGACTCAAAAAAGAGAGTAAAACAAAGTTTTAAATGTGCTTTAATATCATAAGAAGACATTTCTCTATTTAATCTATCTAAATATAAATATATACAAATTTACAAATTAAAGTGCGTGTGTGTGTATGTATGCAGAGAGAGTGCAAGAGCAAACAAAAATACCAGCAACATTCCTATGTTACTATGCAAGGTTTGTTTTTTTTTCTGTTTCCAGATGTTTCAAGGTCTATTAAAATTATTCTGCCTATGTCTGCACAGCCACTCTTTTGAAGATTATATTTGAGAACTGGAAGCTTTGACAGTGTAATCACCCATCATCTACTTTCAATGCCAAAAAGGACAAATTCCAGCAAATACTGAATGCATGAGGTTCTTTAGTGCTTCTATAAAGTGTTGGTACTTTATTCATTTCTACACGCCTTAGACTCTTAGGGCCCATGGTAGTTGAAATGTTTCCTGATTGCATAAACTTAATTTAAGTATTCAGTTTTGATGTTCCTGGGTAAGAGGTTGTATGCTTATGTTTGTGTAAATGGTTTATTCAAAATGGTGATATTATATCAAAAGAAAATGCCCAGAAGTGCCACCTCTTATTTTCCACTTACCCAGCACTTTCTGATCCAGAATATATTTGAATATATTTACCTACTATTATATTCCCAAATGTTATGTAGTAAACCAAGCAGAAGATAGGGGATTTTTTTCCTCTTTTATTTTCATCACCATTCCCATCTTCATCACCACTCCCACATAGCTTCTTATTGTCAAATTAATTTGCAAAGTGGACATACAACCCAAGGTCACAAGAGAAAATATAACTGGACTTCCTAAATCCTGGAAATTCACAATTTCTCTGGAAAAATGAAATAATAAGCACCTAGATATACATACACGCATAACACTTATAATGTATACAGAATCCCAGATGTGTTGATTCAGCTATTGAACATATTCACTATCTATATAGCTATTTAAGAACATGGAAAAAATAATGCCCTAAAGATGCCTTTAATAATTCAAGCTTATATCCAATAGTTCATGACTTAAATAAAATACTGTCTCCAAATTCAGAATAAAATAGGTGGTATAGTTAATTTAACTTTTTTCTTTTTTTTTTCTTTCTTCTTTTAGGTTCTAAATGGCATGAAAGTACCTTGCTTTTTCATATTTAGCAAAAGTCTACAATTCTCTTGCATTGTTTTTCTAGCTTATGGCCATTATTCATCAAGAATGAAAACATGTGGAACATTAAACTGATCTAAAATTTAGAATAAATTTATTTAAATGGTAAATCATTAACTGTGGTTTTAAATAATAGCCTACAGAAAGATATTAGTGTATTCAAAGAAACAATTCTATTCTCTGTTAAGACTTTAAAATCAAAGTTATTTTAAAAACTATAACTCAAGGGAAATATGGTTCTTTTTGAGATGAGTTGAAAATCTGAAAGAGCATGTAGTTTCCGGAGGTAAGCCTTGTCAATGGTGTTGGCAGGGGCTATTTTCACTATTGTCATCCGGCAGGAATCAAGGACTTTCTGGTTTTCAAAGCCAAGATCATCAGCCTGCCAGATAGTGTTGATTCCTTCACTGAGTTTGAACTAAGACAGTGAGTCAATGATACCTAGTCTTGTTTCAGTCAACCGATAGGTAGTTCATTATATACACTGTATTGAACTTTTTTTTTTAAAGATAAGCTCTGAAAGCTACTTTTATTTCTAGAAAATATTTATTCCGTTAGGTAGTCTATATATTGAAATTTAAGTCATGGATTCAAGACATAACCAAGAAGAAAGACTGTTAAAGGACAAGTTTTATATCCTACCTTCAATGAGCTGCTGTAGTGAATTAACCACAAATGAATAAATTGGGTTGAGTTCTAAGGCACATTTATCTTAGCTAGCATGTGTACCATGTACATGAGAGTGTCATTATAATTCCACTATTTATTGTCTATTTCTCTGTAGGAACAGTAATTTAATTTAAATAAAACAAAATAAAACAAAGTGTCTTGACCATTTATAAAGCCCTTTGACAAATCTGATATGGAAAGCAGAAATGGAAAAGCCAGCAACATTTTCTCAAGTTGCCAATGCCCTTGGAGATTATTCAAGCTTGTGTTCAAGAGTGAGATTGCATAAGGGCCATTAAAAAGTAGAAAGATTTCTGAGCTTAAAGTGAGAGGTTTATAAGTGATTTCATAAACGAGATGAGATCTGAGCTGAACCTTAAAGAACAAACAGAATTTTGACAGGGTAACTGGAGAATCGCTCCAGGCAGAGAGATTATGAGCAAACCAAGAAATGAAAGTCCTAATCAGAAAAAGAATTAGCTTTACTGCAATGTTTTTCAGACTGCAGGGTCATGACCCATTACAATATTTCTCAAAAATAGCGCTATTGATCTTTTACAGGAGAGCATTTTCTGATGTGCAGCAAAATGTTTAACAACATCCCTGATCTCTGGCTACTAAATGCTAATAGCAAAGACTCTTACTTCCTTTAGTTATGGAGAAAATCCAAAATTTCCTCATATCCTTCCAAATGTTCCATAGTGGTGAGTCAGACCCACACCCAACCACTGAGTTGAGAATTCAATGAAATTCATTTTTTAATAGAAAGTAATAGGATAGAAGGAAATAAGGAAAAAGAAGGAAAAAAAGAACATGTAATACATTACAGTAGAAAGGATTACCACATAATGAAAGGCCTTGTCATAACTGACTGCTGACCTGCTGAATTTCAGAGCTGACAAGGATTGGATCAAGAACAGTCTCTGTGATTTTCAAATTTTATATTTTATGATCATATTTACTGGGAAAAAGCTTATAAATCACACACACAGCTTCATGGAAACTAAAGACCAGAGAACTTAAGTAACAACAAATTAAGGATGTCTGTCATAACTAAGATAAGGAGCCATTAGATATTTCAAAGAATTATGGATATTTAAATATATCAATAATTCATAAGAAAATACATATGCCCTGCTTAAGTATAATGATCAAACAAGTAAAGACCGTTTTTCTACCTTTTTTTGTGAGTTGACACTCGGACAAGGAAAATGCCCTATGTGGGCTTTGAAACCTAAGAAAAACTAATGGTGCCTTCACAGCTTTCTCATGACTTTCCTTAGAGGATTTAAACATCTCTTTCACTTTTAAATGTTTATGTGCAAAATTTATATGCACTTCATCCCAAGTCCCTTAAAAATGACCCATGTCTGGCTTACACCATGGCTAGCAAAATCACCTACAAAATATAAGGCCTCATACAGAAATATGGCTTCAATTTCCATCCTTAACCACTATCACTCTCATATTCATGATCATAAGAAACCTAGCGCTGCAGGTTAGATTTTAATACATTCTTTTGGTCCTTTCCATTTATGTGCCTTCCTCAGAACTCAACTTTTCCCTTGGCTTTTGATTCTGAACATTCTTCTTTCTGATTCCAATACAGGATGAGCATCCCTAATTCAAAAATCTGAAATCCAAAATACTCCAAAATCCAGAACTTTTTGAGTGCAGAAAAGACACCACAAGTGGACAATTCCACACCTAACCTTATGTAACAGGTTGCACAAAATTATTTAAAATATTTTATACAATTACCTTCAGGCTAGGAGTATAAGGTGTATATGAAACACAAATGAATGTCGTGTTTAGACTTGGGTCCCATCCCCCAAATATTTCACTATGCATATGAAAGTATTCCAAAATTTGAAAATATCTGCAATCTGAAACATTTCCAGCCCCAACAATTTTGGATAAGGAATAGAGAACTTGTATCTCCTACAGGCTGAGAAGAGAAGCTCCTCCTTCCCTCCTGGGAACAGGTAAACCATATGACTGGCTGAATAGCCATGTCACATGGCCTTTGCCATGATAGTGTGATTACAATGTAATTACAGTATAGTTCTGTTCTCTGCATGTTTACATTCTCTGATAAAACTTGAGTAAGTTTGAAATGGATAAAGGAATAATTATGCATATAGATGAGTACTTCTGAAAGCAGTGTAGCTTTGTGTTGAGTTAAAAAACAGAGGGCTGAAAGTTGAATACAGCCCACAAATGTAAACTGGATGCCGGATGTGTAGTTTAAATGTAAATGCATTTAAACTGTGGACAATTGTGAAGTATTCACCACTTCATTTTGCATTATACTGGGTAACTGCATAAACCTATGTTCCTGTACATGTTTCCAGTTTGCTCTTCCTGGCAGAATATTTAAGAGTACGGATTCTGATGTCCTACAGACTAATTTCAAGACTGTGCTCTCCAAGCAACTTTCTAGCTATAAAATGAGAGTACTAACAAAAGCTATTTCATAGAGCTGTTGTGAGCATTAACTTAGGTGATGCATGTAATTAGCACATGCTCTACCATACAGTAATTAATAAATGTTAGTTCTTATTCTTTAGTAAATAAAACTTCTGTTCCTAAGGACAGTGTGTTAGAGCAAGGAATGTGGATAAAATACTTTGTATAAAAGCAGTACGACCTGGGCATAATTTTATCAACATGATTTTATGTAGACTGTTTTAACAGAAACTGACATTAGGGAAGTGAATTTTAGCAGAAGACAGAGCTATAATAAGATTTCCCTGGATTGGTTTTTAAATGTGCTACATTGCACTGAACCAATTTTGCCCATTAATTCCAAAGTAAGGTAGTTTTCAGCCATGTGTCTTATATATCATTTTTCAGGTGCGTGACTCCATGAGCTGAGTATTTAAAAAATTAAAATTAAGATACAGAATCTAAGGAAGAGATGGTTATTACAAAAAAAAAAAAAGAAACAGGCCTTATCTTGACTTTTATAAAAATGAAATATTTCCTAGGTCCTCTTACCTTTAACATTATTTGTCGAAAGAAGAAATTTTCAAAACTTATAATTTCACTTTATTCAAGAGACGTATATAGAATAAAACTGTTTTGTGGTTTGGTATATAATACCTGAAAAATAATACAGATTAATAATACATTGGCAAAGTTAAACTAAATAGGGAAACTTTACCTTGTGAAAAAAAATGTTCAATTGAGAATTGGGTAGAATGTTCAAAGTGCTTGTGAATCAAGCTCTCTGTAAAACCTGATTTATACTGCAAGCATCATAATGCCTACCTACTTCAGAATGACAAATAGTGCCAAGCTGAAGTCGCAACAGCAGCCCCAGAGCGTTAACAGCAAATGTCTTCCATCCTAATAGCTGAGGCTGTGCCATTCTGTACACTTAAAATTCTGAGCATTTAACACTTCTTGTTGCATCTAAATCCAGATACAAAAACCTTCAAATCAAACTATTTACCTCAACTGAAATTTGCCTTGAATAATTCATAAGAAGCAAGAAAGATGGCAGTGAAGAAAGCCAAAGAGGGTTTTAATGAACTCTAGAGTTTCAAAACTAATACCATAGAGGCTATGACAGCTTTCCCCCCCGCTCACCGTATAAAAACAAGTGCTGGTCTCTCTTAACATTAAATGCTACCAGAAAACAGGAGGAGCAGTACAGGGTTCAGCTTTCTGCTTGTCTGCAACTGACACAGGAACAGCATTGCACAGACTACCAGGAGAGGCTTTTTTTGAAAGCGTGACAGCTGAACACTGAAACTCTTCACATTCAAATGTCTTATGTTGTTTCATAAAACCCAGTGGTATCTGAATATTTAGTTTAAATGAAACTATCCCAATCAATAAATGTAGTAGCTCTGGCCTACGTTACACCAGCACCTGCTTTCCTATGGCTTGAAGACTTAGTTGGCATAATGGGCAGTTACCAGCTAGCCTATAATACCTATGTTAAAGGTTTCACATTATTCTCTAATTGATGATCATCTCTGCAGAGATTTTCTAGAGAATAAACTTGGAATTTGTATTAAATGATCACAACAGGGGTCATTTTACAGTGTTATCCCTGTATAGGTTTGTATTAGTTTCATATTGCTGCTATAACCAATGATGACAAACTTAAATGACTTAAAATAACACGAATTTTATTTTCTACAGTTCTGGGGGTCAGAAATCTAAAATGAGTTTCACAGGGCTAAAATGAAGGCTTAGGTAGTGCTGCGTTCCTTCCGGAGACTCCTGAGGAGATTCTGTTTCCTTGGGTTTTCCAGATTATAGAAGGTGCCCCTAGTCCTTGGCTGGAGCCCTCCCACCATTTTCAAAGCACATTGCTCCAACATCTGCTTCTGTTGTCCATTTGCTTCTTCTGCCTTTGATATTCCTGCTTGCCTCTTACAAGGACCCTATGATTACACCAGGCCCAACCAGGAAATCCAAGATGTCTTCCCATCTCAAGAACCTTAACCACATCAGCAAAGCCCCTATTACTATGTAAAACTACCTATTCACAAGTATGGGGATTAGGAAGTAGATAGGTATGAAGGGTCATTGTCCTATCTATAGTAAGGTTGTAATAACCAAATTAATTGCTTAACATAAGTATATTTTAGTATACATTAGGTACTAGGCCCTACATAACTTGATTATAAAACAAAAATGAAAGATAATTTAAAGTGACCTTTTCAAAGTAATATTTTCTAAAACTGCATTTCACAAAACCTTTAAAAATTCTTATGATAAACTTTTATAATGTATAAACTTCTGAATTGATAATCTATTAATTAAGAATAACTGAACATTTCAAATATAGGTAAGACTGGAATATCTACATCAAAGTAATTTTCATTAATTCTCTTTAATAAATTGTCATTAAAACTTAATAATGTATTATCTTCTTTAAAGGGTTTTTTGTGCCTTTTATTATCCCTTTTGGTTTGCTGGTGCATGTACATCCAGTGCCTAGAACAGAAGGGCTTTTTAATATTTATTGAATGAGTAAATGAGTGAATGAATGAAACCATTTCAGCTGGTTATCTTTTAAAGAGAAAAATCTACTTTTATCTTCACAGGTTCTCTAAAGCACAATAGCATTACTGGTTAAAATATTAAATGCAAACCTGATATTCCATAAACTTTTAAGACTATATAAGTGATTTTTAGGCAAGCTTCATGTCAAATATATACCCCTATTTTTTTTTAAAGTCATTAATAAAATGAACCAATCATGTGAAGGAAAAATTTTCAAATAAAAATAGACCACAGATATTCTTACCTCAAGACAATTTAAAAGCACCTTGTTCTAGGACCTAATCTAGATGCACATGATAAGCTCATACATGTTTCTAACAACTTGCTAAGTTTGCAAACAGTTTATGTAATTTTTGCAAAGATGACTATCAAAGGACACGATAAATATTTTAATGGATAAGTAATCCATTAGACAAAGCAATATGCTAAAAATGAATGTATTTAAAACTTTAAACTTTTAAAACTGTTTAACAAGCCTCCAAATTAAAATATGATCCTATGAAGAAATGCATTCTTATCCAAGAAGCATTTTAACAATGTTACAAATTAAAATTATTATACTTAAATTTATATTCCTGGGAAAGAAAGTATGAAATAGCTTTCTGATAGGTATATTTAATCTCTAAGTATTTTACCCTTAATATTTCTCATTCTAGGAATTTTTACCAAAGATGGGGTTTTCCAAAAAGGAACGAGATTGTATTTAAATAAAACATTTATCCTAATACGAATATGCTCCGTTACTAGATTCTACCTAAGGATATCATGTGCGTGTTAAACTTTGTTGTTTTGAAGGAATAATGGTAACCCTGTGAATATATGTAATATGCTAAATGTTATTTAATAAAAAATAATAAAATGTCATTGATTTGAATTTCTGTTATAACCTGAAAAAAGTACAAGTGCTGATGGCAAATTACATCCTTTACAGATTATACTGAAGATTTTTAGAACTAATTAAATTGGCATTTCTTTTTACAAAAAGACAAATTTGATTACAGAAATCCTCAGATATTTTCACTCAAAATTCTGAGTTATTGTAAATAATTCCACCCCAAAATCCTTTAATAAAACACACAGAAAGTTTTACTTTTTTATATTTTTATCCTATATTTTTACGGGTAATAAGAGAACACAATGTGCTTACAGTAGAAATAGAGCATCCTAAAAGTGATACCAATGACAGAAACAAAGAATACTTAATGCCTAAATATTTACTACATGTGTGTGTATATGTATCAAAGGACTTTTTAAAAAATCATTAAATAAATTACTAATATTCCAATAGAAAAAAAAAGTTGCCTTATGATAATTGTCTAAGAAATATACTTTAAATGTGGAATGTTGTTGTCTGTGGGTTACGTTGATTTTTTATTTTCTTCTTTATATCTTTGATGTTTCTAAGTGTTTTACCATTAACATGTATACTTTAACAAGCAGAAATATACAATGTTGATCTTTCCATTAAAAATACATTTTGTGTTTAATCTATGAGCCAAAAATAAATAAGTAAACTTAATTTCATTATGCTTTCCAAGGAGCATAATTAGAAAATGCCATGCCTGACAAAAATAGCACTTTCTATTTTTAAATGAACTTTTGAGAATTGCTCACTTGGGAAAAAAATATTTGGATCTACTTTCATCTATTTTGTGGAAATTCTTTGTACTTAATGGTGAATTACAAAAGAAAGTATACTTTATTATTAATCAAATCATGAAAATGTATAGTTAAAAACATTTATGCATAAATGTCAGTGAATAAGCATCATATATATATCATTAAAGATTTCATTATAGCATATTGATAAACACTGTATACTTACAATAATAAAAGATTGTATCTAAGCCATTAAGTACTTTTACTCAATGACATATTTTATTGAAAGGATAACAAATATTTCTTTCTTTTTTTTTTTTTT
>VBSM01001124.1:30891744-30901916 GCA_008086735.1 Cheirogaleus medius | reverse complement strand
CCACCCACCCAACACCCGATAAATGTTATTCTTATATGTCCACTTATGTTACACTTCAGCGTCAGGAGTTGCTTTTAGGATTGTATTAATATTGAGCAATGGGGATGGGGATTTTCTACTATAAATATCCTGATTATATTATTGCTAAATTATCTGGTTTATTTTAAATGAAACACATTAAAAAAGAACAATGAGGTACCAAACCGTATTCCTGAGCTTTGCATTCAGTTTTGCAACTATTTTGATGGATCTGTATGGAAGTAAGCAGGATTTAATAATATTAGCCTTCTCTTGCCCCTGCCATTAGGTCATTTGTACACTGCTGTCATTTTCAAGAAAAAGAGTCATGAAAATCAAGATACTAGTTAAAAACTAACCACTTAAAATTCTTCATTAAATATAGGTTATCCACACCATTAATAATTATCCTGATCCCTTTCACACAGATTAAACTATACCTGACATTTATTATTCAGTTCTACATGATGACTTACTGAGGTATCATATTATAGTCTAACAAATGTGATGAGAAGAAAGCGATCTGTAGGCTTGAAATCATGTTACATGAGGACTATCTGTAGAAAGAGTAGAAGACAGGAGTGTGCAGGACAGGGGAGAAAATGTAGGAAACAAATACATTGCTTTCTGATGTAAATTAAAGGCAGAGAGAGCATTTGAAAGTGGATATGGCTTGATTAGTAAGTCCCAAGTTTTTAAACTAAGTTCAACAGGAAAAAATTTCAGACAGCTAGATTTCAAGTCAGGAATAAGATTTGTATAAATATAACAAAAATTAATTAACGGTATTTGAATGCTTACTATTTACCAGGTGCCATGTTCAGAGCTGTATATTTATTGTTGTGTTTAATTTTCATAGTAATTTTATCAGTATGCACCATTTTATGGTGAAGAACTCATGCATAGAGGGTTTAATAAATCCCTGGATATATGGCTAGTAGGTGGTAAAAACAGAACTTCAACAAATAGAGTCTGATTATAAAGCCCCCACTCTTACACACACTATTCTGTAGAGTAGAAAGGATCAAAGCACTTGCTGGACGACTTCTTGATAGATTAAGCTTGGATAGTTAGTTGAATTAACTAGGCTTCCCGTGACAAGCAGCCTTCATAGTGCCTGCCAAGGATCCTCTCCTCTTGCTACTGATGTCCTTAATTCCTTTTTTCTTTAATAACTTGCTTCTAACTAATAGCACGTGGCAATGTTGAGAGAATGTCATTTCTGTGATTGGGTTATAAAAGATCGTGGCTTCCTTTTCCTAGCTGACTCTATCACCTTTTCGGCCTGCACTCTTTGAATGAAGAGGTCACATTGGAGAGGGTCATCTGTCAAGGAACTGAGGGCAGCTTCTGGTCAATAGTCGGCAAGAAACTGAGGTCCTCAACTATGTAAGTGAGCGAGGAAGCAGATCCTTTACCAGTCAAGCTTTCAAATGAGAGCTCAGGCCTGGCTGACATGTTGATTGCAGCGATGCGAGACACTGGAGTAGAGGTCCCAGCTAAGCAGTGCCTGGATTCCTGACTCTTACAAACTGTGAGATAATAAATGTATGCTGTTTTGAGCTACTCAACTTTAGAGTATTTGTTACATAGCAATAGATAATGAATTACACTTCCCCAATACAAAGACTATGTTTTACTTGGTGGTTCCATGTACCTAGCAAATAGTACAGTTCCAGAAACACATAAAGTAATGCTCCAATGCCAAATGATTAAGTAAAGAGTGAATGAATGAAGGATTAGGTTAGTGATGTTTAAGATCATTTGAAACATGAGATTTTATTATTATTCCATGTAGAACATAATTAGTTTGTCTACCATGGTCCTATTCACTTTACCAGCATAAAAGATAAGTAAAATAGCCTGAATTCAATAACAAGGTCTTTTTTCTCCCCACCTCTTGCTGCTCAGCTTTACGGAGGTATGATATACATACAAAAGATTCCTCCATTGTGTAAGTGTACCTCTTGATAAATTTTAGCAACTGGGAAATATGCATGTACCCACAAACACAGTCAAGATATAAAGCATCTGCATCTCTGAAAAGGTACCCTCCTGACTTCCCCAATTCCTTTAGACTGATTCGCTTTCTCTCACTATATAGCCTTATACTTTCTGAAATTCCAGATACAGAGATGTATTTTTTAATGTTTTAAATGTCTGATTTGTGCTGCAAATGCACTAAGGTTTAAAGATATATGTCCACATAAAGCATCTGTAATTGAATATAATACTTTTTGTATTTCTTTCTTAGTTTTATAGAGAAATCTCTTCAGTTGATTCAATGTACTAATAAGTTATCTATAAGAAAAGAACTAAATATTTCTAGTGGGACTTTTACTAACTGATCTTTAGTGGTTTAACCTGACAGAGAGGAGTGCTTCTAAAATTCCTCAAAGATCCCTGGGATTTATCAAGACTTTTTTTCTCTAAGCATTAAGAAAAAGAATAAAAATTATTATTGTAGTATGTTAAACTATTTTGCAGTGCCACTTATCAGAATGTTTTAAATTTAAAAACTGAAAGAAAGTTGAGGCTATTGTAGAGCAGAAAAGGATTTTATATGTAAAGTTAGAATTCCCTAGATTTTGCTACAACTTGGCACTTTTAAATTGGTTCTTGTTGATTAAATGTTCAACCCTCACACAATCAGCCTGCTTTCAAAGTCTGGTTATTTCTCTTTCTTGCATGTAAGGAAAATGCCGTCATCTGATAAAAATGCTAGAGACATTTCCTTTAAGGTAAGCACTGATGATGGATGCATGAACAACCAGGAGGCCTACACAATGAAAGTACCAGACAAAACTCCGCAGTTGTCACTATTGGTTAGGAGTGGCAGCATCAGCTAACTTTGAATTCCTGTAAGTCTTTCATTAACAAATGTTTACTGAGTTCTCACAATGAGCTTAGTTGGCACTGCTTATCTATATCAAGTGCTTTCTTCACTCACTGAGGAAAAAGACTAATAGTTACTAGCAGGGGTCATTAAGCTGAATAAGCCTTAATATACCTACGACATCAAAACTTGAGTCTATGTTGTAAATATCTAAATAAAAACTACGGAGTTCTAGTGCTGTCTATTCTAACTTGTAGATGCCCTATGGTAACCTCTTACAATTGAACAATTATATAGGAGGCAAATAGTACAGTGAACATAAGAGTAAGTTTGAGATCAGACTAACATAGAGGCTAATCAGGTTTTGACTATCACTAAGTAAGTTTCGTGGCTTTAGGAAATATAACCTCCTTCTAGAATAACAGTTTCTTCAGATGTAAAGGAGTGCTTTAAATGTAACAAGATGTGAAGCAGGATTTTTCCTGTTACTTCAAACATCTCAGCTACAGCCCTAAGATTGAGAACAATAAGAGAGAGGATTGCAAAGAGCAGCCTCTAGGCACCTTTCTTAGGGTTTCCTAATGAGCTGCGAAACCCGCTATCAACCTAGCACCTCTGGCCTCTCCAAAGCACAATTATGGAGCACTTTGAGAGAAAGAGAGCCATCAAAGCAATGAGATGTTATCCAAAGGGAGGAAAGGGCTTTTGACTTATCTCCTCCCCTTCACAAGTGCTCCAGTGGGTCTAAGTGAGTGGGACACTCACAAGGCAGAGACAATAGTGGCTCAATTCTGACCTAAGGCTTGCTGAGCTGCAGAAATGTGCAGGCAAAACTCTCCAAAACTAGTGTGACGACAGGATTCCGAAACAAGCAGACACGTGGCCCCTAGAGTTTGGAGGATCATGTGAACACTGAGATGACTGCTCCAATCCCTCCTGGAGAATTCAGAAGGCATCGTACTGGCTAGAGCAGTCTATACCAGCAGGGAGCAAGGAGAGAAGACAGCAGACTGGGCAGACCTACATCACTAGGCATGAAGAGACTGCCTGCATTTCCACTTGTTCAGCGCATCCGGATTACGGATTACGGAAATTAATCTGCTACCTTTACGAGATCCCACTGAAAAGAACTACTTCCCAAAGTAAAGGAACTCCAGCAGAAGAAGGTTCTGGGGTTGCTGCTGAGGGCTGGAGCTGAGTGGTAGCTAAACTATATCCTTTATCAGAAGGATGAGGTTCCAAATAGTAGTGGTAAGGGGGAGGAGTGGTGCTTTGTAAAGTTTACAACTACAGCCCACAAGGCAGCCAAACCTGCCAATGATAGAGGCACTGATTACTGAGAAAGAAT
This sequence comes from Cheirogaleus medius, assembly GCA_008086735.1. Taxonomy (NCBI): domain Eukaryota; kingdom Metazoa; phylum Chordata; class Mammalia; order Primates; family Cheirogaleidae; genus Cheirogaleus; species Cheirogaleus medius. The sequence goes on along the minus strand of VBSM01001124.1, from coordinate 30,897,714 downwards.
AGGAAAATACAGTCAAATAAAAAACTATACTGCAATGCAGAATCTCTAGAGACAAGACTCAGGCCTGAAATGAGGGGGATGGAAAGTGATTTTGAGTTTTATTTGAATTAAGTACAGCCTGGAAAATTTAAGAACTGAAAATAAGTTTTAATTATTGAAATTAAATTGTATTTATAACTGAAGATCAGAAAAACTATGGTCTCTGCCTATGATGTATCCAACCACAGGGTCAAAAAATTTGATCACCTGGTTGAGGAGAAAAAGTAAAAGTGCTTTTTGGCTTTGAGTTCAAGCCATTCAATAAAATCATTACATAAGAATTACAGATAATACACATTAAGTGCCTACCATAGCTCCTGGCACACAGAAAACGATTTTAATAAATATGAGTTATTGTTAGTTTTATTACCATGTCTCTGGCACTGTTAGTTACTTTACTTACATACATTACCTCTAATCCTTCCAATAAATCTACAAGGTAGCTACTATTATATTTACTTTATAGATGAAGAAAAAGAGGAAACAAAAATGAAAGATACAGTCTCTACCCTCAGAAGCTTAATCTAGGAGAACTAGGAAATTAACAATACTAATGGCTAAAAAATAGAGATTGTACAAGATACCATCTAAAGTCAACTCACTGAGGCTTTCCCAAAGGATCTGGCCCGACAAATAGGAGTCAGCTATTTAGGTAGGAAGGGAAGACAACGTACAAGAGTTTTGGAATGGCTGAAGTATAGGAAGAGAATTAGCAAGAACAGAACAGAGAGGAGGCAGGATGGAGGGAAATTATGAAAGGCCTTGTAACCTTCCTTGGTAGTGGACCCTGAAGACAATGTGGGGCTAAGAGAAGAATTTAAGTGAGGAGGTGGCCAGTGTGGTGTGGGGTTCACTATCTCTACCACTGTTCATTGAGGTCTAACAGCTCCCAGTTGCTGAATCAGGCAAATCTGTGAACTCTCTGACCTCCAGTATTCTCATCAGCAATGCCCTTTAGTGTCCTTATCCTTAAAATGGAATAAAGAAAATACCTACCCCCAGGGAACCATATTGAAAGCTAAGTCACAAAATCGTACATCAATCTTCTATTAGGAGCTCAAAAACTGAAAATGTCCAAGTCAAACCTCCCCAGTTTTTATTAAAATTAACAATTCTATTACCAACTATTAAATTTCCCCTCTGCACTTTGATGTATAATATGTTAGACAGCAACTAATTTTTTTGAAAAAATATTCTTTGTGCCAGTCTAAAATCTTTGAGCTGGATTTTAAAATTTCTATTCCTGATATAAGTTTTAACAAAGGGGAGAGTAGAAAAATATGGCAGGAAAGTCAGGATGGATAAGGGCAAAGGCTAACTATGGAGGCTTCACTTGGAGTTCCAGAGTGGCAATAGTAATTACAGGTTTAGAGTTTCTGGCAATTATAGCAAATTCTCAAGTGTAGTCTTTCTCTTTTCTCTGTAAATCTGCTGTGACCTGATGACCTAATTCGAGTGTCAGAAAAGACCCAGCCTTGACAAGATACCCTTCTTTCCTAAGCGGATGCTTATACTTCTTTGTATAAATGCCAAGAAAAAGAGAGAGAGAGAGTAAGTTATCAGCCTGAAATAGAATATAACCACCTGAAGCAGCAGCAGAATGATATAGAACAACAAGCATGGCTTCTTGATCCTGGAATCAGTTTCTCACCATATCATGCTAGATATGAAGCACGGTAGAACCAGCCAACAAACTTAGAGGGAGAAGGTGAACGCTGAAACTCAGGGTGACCCACAGACCAGTTTACTAGGTGCAGTTTATGGCATGCCTGACACTTACTTAACATAAAAGGCTCGCTGTGCCACGTGCAGCTAGGAAAGCCACAATTCAGGGGTCAAGATGATTCATACCCTTAGGAACCTTAGTCAAGTTATTAAAAAAAGAGAGTCAATCTTGAGGAGAGGGCATGTGGAAGATTCCAGGAAAGGAGTAACAAAGAACCAAGACAGAATTTGTGCGATGGTTCAAAATGACATGGCTGTTCCTCACAGGGCTTAGGAAGCTAAGAAGCCCTTCAAAACTCACTAAGAGTAGATGAACACGGAATCAGAGGCCCTTTCTTTTGGTTCTGAAACTATCCTTCATAGATTAGATGAACTAAGCATAATAACTAAGGTTCATTTCTATTCTAATCTTTACTATCATATGATTAGATGGTTTTTAAGTAATTTTTTTTAAAAAAATAATGCTATATAATAGAAATTTGGGTTGTCCAAAAACCCATTTATATAGCTCTGAGAAGTTGATTAAATTTAACCTCTTACATTTAATATTCCAATCAGCAATGTTTTTATTCTTTAAGATGACTGGAAAATAAAAGTAGTTTGGTATTGTACCAATTAAATTTGCTATTTTTTTTCAAAAATGGCAATTTTAAGATATTAAAAGGGAGCATGTGATTACTCATATACATGTAAAATGCTCTGATATATACTAAAGAGGTTGACTAAACTATTTGCTTTTGCTTTACTTTCTTATATGTCGCAGGGCAGAAGAAGGTGATCATAAAATCTATATTTACCAATGGGATTGTGTGTCTCTCATTTTCATTATTATTCCAAAAGCCAAAAAAATTTTGCAAGCATTGGGGTAATACTAATTTGGGGAAGGGATAGAGTATAGGTATGGGAAGATGTAAGAATAATTAGAACTTTCTTTGTCACAACAGCTTTTGAGTCTGGTTGGTACCAGGACCTAATTTCAAGCTCTGCTAAATAATGAGGCTGACATTGCTATCATCTTAATGATATTTCCAAGGTGTAGTTTGAGTCCTAGGACAGATTGATGCTAGTGCATAGAGCCCATGGGTAGTGCTTATTGGAGAATTTGAACTCACAGAGTGAGAAAAGATAAAGTCGAGAGAAAGGAGGATGGTACTTACAGTTAAGTTTTTATATGGTACTTTATTCGCTGAAATAATTTCATTGCACCCACATAATATGGGAGAAAAGCAGCTATGAAATGAAAAATATAGGAAAGACCCCTCAGAAGTATAATGGTCCTTGAAATGTGTATTAGTCTTCATCCAGAGTTCAAAGAATATCCATAATAGAAACAATATTAAGCTTTCATGAAAATGCATTTGTCGTTGATTAAAATGGAGTTGTATGATAAAAATCTTGTGGGACATGCTCTACAGGAATTAGAAGAGTAACATGATAAATGGAAATTGAAAATTGTTTCAGGTTCATATAGAGGGCAATGTATAATCATAATGATGATAGCTTGCATTTGTAAAGTATTTTAGTTTTCAAAGTGCTTCCATACCCATCATGTCTTCTGATCCTTACAACAACCCTGTGAGCTAGGTAGGGCAAGAATTATCATTCCCATTTTAAAGGAAAGGAAACTTTATATCTTTTTCAAATAGGTAATTTTATATTTAAAGTGACTGTATAACATCTTGCTCTTCTTTATATAAATGGCATTATAAATTATTCTATAAAACGAGAGTTAGGGAAGACTAAATAAAATTTACAGGATGAAAATTTCCTAGAAAAATAGGCACAATTAAAGAGACTAAAATTGTGTGAATATGTATATACATTTGATATGGTAAGTATGACTGGAAAATTATTTTGCATAACATAGTTCAAGTAGCCTTCTTATTCTCTGAGACATTTCCATATAACTATATAGCTATCATCTCGAATCTCACGTATAGGACATTTACCCTCATATCTCAATTTTCAATCTGTATCTATAGCACCTCTATTTATTTCCTTACTCAAATTTGACAGTTTGGTTTCAGTTTGGTCACGTCTTTTTAATTTCACTATCTGAAATTATTTACCCCATCTTCTTTCCATTCATTCCTGCTGTCTCCACCTTAACCTAGGCTTTCACTCACTCAGTTCCACACTGTACTTCAGTTTATCCACTTTTCAATCCACCCTTAGGTACTTCAATACACCAATAGTGAATCTTTTCTTTATAAGCATTCCTTAGATTCCTATTTTTTTTTATCCCTTTCAGAATTCTTATATCTGTATGAAATACTAGCAAATTTTCAAACATTTCCAAACGCACACTTTTCTTTTTCAATAAGCCCTGGACTCTCCTAGCCTCTTCCACACTTTATGATCTTTACTCCCTCAAGCCCTCAATGTCTTGCAGCATTTGTGTGGAGAGCAAAGTTTCCCCCTTATTTCTGGCAAATATTTTTTTCTTTAAACTTTACTCAACTACCGCTTCTGTGATTTTGATTCTTCATGGAAGACTCTTTTCTGAATTCCTACATATCAGAGTATAAGTATCCTACTTATACTCTGTGATATTCAAGTAGAATTACTTATCTCATATTGATACTGATCCATATGTATTAATCTATATCTTCAATTATACCACAGGTCTCTGACAGGAGGAAGATAAATAAGATAGGAGATATGATTGTCTTTATTAAGAAAGAAACTCACAAATGAAATAACCCCTTTTGCTTCATGAAGCATAAAGGGTTAATGAGTATGGCTGTTTCGCATATATGGCAGCACAGGGACCATAAATAGTTCAACATTCTATGAAATATGAAGATAAGTGAAATTCTTGGCATTTCAAGTTGGCAGCTGGAGGCAAGATGATTTGTAATTCAGTGATATATATTTTTCCATTCATCAAACACTGTATGCTTAATATCATTTAATTTTTAAGTAGAAATGAATAATTACAATTATTCTAATAAGCATATAAAATAGCTTGAGGAACTTTAAAATTTTGATTATTCACTAAAGGAATAAATAAATTATGTTAATTTTAGTTAATTCTTCAAATTTATACAGTAGTATTAAATTTAACTTGCAAATGTTTGATAATCCAAGCCATCATAGAACAATCTGCTTAGTTGCTGCCTTTTCTTTATGCATCAGTATGTATTATGTAAAGATTTTTGCAAGATGAACACTTATTTGGGAGTGTTAAACCATAAAAAATTACCAATGACAACCTTAAGGATAAGGTTAAGGATAACTGTTTCAAAAAAGTTATTTCAGTCATATTTAAATAAAAAAAAAACCCAACTCCCTACAGTATTTTTTATCACAGTGCTGGTTTAATGTTTATAAAGAACATATATTTAATTCCCATCCTAAATGAATTTTAACCAGGATGTATTCCTCTTTTGACATTGTTACGTATGATTTTCTCAATCATTATAAATATAAAAAAGAATAAAAATATCTCCAGTATAAAAAATAAACTTTTGATAATATTAATCTGATTATATAATTTATTTATAAATTAAAGGGATTCAATAACCATATTAGACAGAGATTATATTTCTAATCATTAATAAAATATATATTATCGTCAATCCTTTACCCTCATGTTTCAAAGACAATTTCTATTTTTCCCTATGTATGAGTCATTATATTTAGAGGGAGAAATAGCAAGGGAAAAAAAACACAGAAATAGTGATCAAGTAGATCGAAAGAGAATCAAAGGAAATTAGTGTCAAAGAACAAATAAAGAAAACTATATAAAGAAGACAGCAGGCCATGTTAGATGCATCAGGAAGAATAAATTGAATGAGAAATGAAAACAAGTCAATTGACTTAGTAACCAGGTCATAGGTAAACTTACTTCAGTTTGAGTACTATGGGTAGAGAGTTGAGGACATGTACACCAAATGTTATTTATTGCTTCAAAAGAACTGTGAGAAGTAAAAAAAATATAGTGGGCCAGCTTGAGTATAAATACAGGTTAAAGGAAATACAGGGACAACAAGCATGTTTGTAATCAGAGAATATGAAAACAGCAGAAAAAAAGTAAAAGAAAATAAAAAATGACATAAGATACGCAATGGAGTAAGATTTTGAAAGAGGTGGAAAAAAGATGAAACTGAGAGACCAGGTAAAAGATTAGTATTAAGAAGGACTTCTCTTCATTTTTTTTTTTTAATAATTTTTTTTTATTCCATCTTGTAATGGGGGTACAAA
>VBSM01001124.1:30832179-30891644 GCA_008086735.1 Cheirogaleus medius | reverse complement strand
GAAGATAATTGAGAGCATGTGACTTCTGTGGAAAAGAAGGATGTTTACATGTCCTCATCTAGATTGGATACAGGGCTTTGGCTGTCGTCTGGGTCATCTCTTCCCTTTGAAGATTTCCTTTTACTACCTGGTCACTGGGAGTTTTCCTGGCTTCTCTAACTGTGATCTGTACTTGATGAATGACATTCAAAACATTTCAAATAGGAACGGACATGTGGCTAGCTACTTACTGTTTTTCTCCTATATTCTAAAGGATCAGAAAGAGCAAGTGTTCCCATTTCTCTTCCAATCTGATCTGAATTTATCTTATGTCTTCTGGTCATCATTCGTATGGGCAGGAAGCCTAATGGCCTCTTAACCTCAGGTGGAAAGAGCATCCTCTCCATAACATGAAAGTAATTCTCCAATGTAGGTCTATCAGGGATGGCTCTTTATATAGGCATATGGGGCAACTAGGAACTAGAAATTACCAAGGAGGAAAACACATTGTCATAATAAACATATTATGCCCATTACATACATTTTAAAAGAATAAATGATGGACCTCAATAAAGGATTAGATGTGAAGAGTAAGGGGTATGCAAGGCAGGCATCATTTTTCTCATTTTGCAGATGAATAAACCAAAACTTTAGAGGACTTGAGTAACCTGTACAACAGCAAATGGAGCAAAGTCAGAATTCCAACATAGGTCTGACACCAAAATTCAAATTATTTCTAGAGCAAAGAAGTATCTAATATTTTGAGAAGCATATAGATTGTGACCACTAAAATTTCTTATCATCTGATAGGATAAGGGATACAACACAATAAGCCAAACATCTGTAAAATCAGGTTCTTCATGAAAATTCTCAATATAAAGTTTCTAACTTTAACAGTATTAAAGCAAATAAAAAGTATACTTTCTCAAATCTTGAAGGAGAGCACAAGTTTTTCTTTCTTATTTTTTTTCTTTTTTGACCCTGATAAAAACCAAAGCTAAGATTTTTTTTTCCAGATTTGGCAAATGCCCTCAGGATAAAAGCAACTTTGCCCTCTGAATTCCTGCCCACATTTATATTTTGGCCTAAAGGATTATTCCCTTGTTTATAGTTCTATACTTTTGGATGCTTTTTACATTTTATCTCCACTTTTTAGTTGTTTTTAGTGGAAGAGGAAGCTTTAAAACCTAGTCCACCCTATTGCTATAAATGAGAGCACAGCTGAAATGAAAACATTTTGTTTTATAAGCTAGTATCTGTAGGGATTTTTTAAACAAAATTATTGCTAGATTGATTTCAACTAAAATTTATTATTAAAGCTAATAGGAGGAATATCTCTAAATACACTATCAGTAATATGAATGGTAGGAAGTAGTACTTTATTTGCAAGCACTTGTATGCATAGTTTTGATAACTATTGGCCTCACTGTATGTGTACAAAAGTTGCACATTCAGTCAAGGTAACATAAACCACTGCATTTACACCTGTGAAAAACACCTTAGTCCTAATTTTATCACCTCTCTTAACACTGTTATTATTGATAATATTATAATTAAAAAATTATGCCTGACTAATCCATTGGGAGATTACTAAAATCGTGTCTTCCCAATGCCTCCTACAGTAAGATTTCTTACTCTTCTATGGAGAGACAATAGGAATTTTTAAAATTTAAATATTCTGCTCAAATGTAAATTTTCTTCTTATTGTTTGAAGCCTTGTCTAAATGAGAAAGTAGTCTGGGACATATCCACAGGCTGTCGAGTACTGAGCTGCATCTGAGCAAACAGGCAGCAACCAAAAGCAAAGCAGAGATTGAGAGAACAGGCAGCTTCCAAGAGCAAAACGAACTTGAAAGCCAAGTACAGCAGTTCAATGTAAAGGAGAAAAAAATAGAAATGCAGAACTAGAACACCTGGTCTGGCACATGGTGAAAATTCAATAAATAGGAATGTTGTATGAATTCACATGAAGCAGTAAACTATAATGCCAAAGTAATCATACAACACATAAGACAGCAAACTCAAATCAAGGTAAGAGGCTTTATTTAGCTCTGAAGATAAGTGCAAAAAAAATGAAAACAAAAACAAATGAAGTGTCTTAAGGATAGAAGTTACCATCTCAAAAAAGGCACATCAGCTAAATCTTGTGGCAACCATAAGATTATCATAATTCTAGGCTCTGCTCAATATACAAAAAGCTATAGTTTCTGAGCAGTGTATTTTCCCCATTTTATCAATAAATAACTCTGCCACAACTGTAGTGGAATTTTCCAAAGGCCAATTCTCCAGTCTTCCAAACTCACCTATTGTTTTCAGGAGGATGCTGGTGTCCATGAAATTGAGTTTTAAATGTATATATATTACTTTTTCATAAATGTCTAAAAATACATATAATACTGAAGAAATAAATAAACTCCCAGATGAACATTTATTTTTGGAAATGATAGAAGTTTGTCTAATTCACAAACTATATATATACTGAAAAAGTGAAATATAGCAAGCCATGCCCAATGTTATGTCAATACTGTTAGTTTAAAGCACCAGAGATACTGCCCAATCACTGATCCTATGATAACTTTATTTAAACATATTAAAATTTATTATAGTTTACAGAGAATTGAGAAGGTGTAAAGGGAAATAAACATAGATATTATCTTGGAGGTAAAACTACTAAATGGAAATCTTTTTTGGTGACAGTTATTTAAGGATAATCAAAGAACAAAACACAGTTCACCTATTCAAGCGACCATCTAAGATCATGTGTTTTAGAAAGAAGCAGTTGTATTAAACATTGCTTCAAAAGCACCAAATCGGCAAGATCATTCAGTCAAAAATTGTATTGTTTTCTTAAATTCTTTAAATAAATTATAGGAAAATTTTCATGCCTTTTATTTACTTCTTCAAGATGGTGAACATTGACACCACCTAGTAGTATTGGTAATTATAACTTATCTGTATCTTGAAAACTTTGCAGAGCTCTAGGCTAAGCCTAAGGGCAGTGACCACAGGTTTTATGGATCTGGTGTTTTGACATTTGTTTGGAAGGGTTTGGTCTGAATTTTCAACTCTTCACATGAAAATAATCCTAATTCTCTAGTTCCTTGGATGAGTGGGATGTATTTGGGGAGTGTGGGTGGATGAAATACTGAGACTTCTTTGAGAAGTATTAGTATAGAAAAGGACTGTCTCACATGTTCCAGAAAACTAAAACAAAACCTGTTTCTAAGGACATAATTTTCTACCTACTTGAGAACAGAAAGGCACACATTTCTCATTGTCTCAGACTAGGAAAGGTGGTGTTATCTATAAAGAGAAGTGTTTTGTGGAAAAACAGCAACCCTTAATGATTCACCTCAAAATGTTAAGACTCTTTGTCAAAGGAATATATGCAGTTTCCCTTAATAACTCATTATGGACATGACTATGCCATCCAATAATTTACTTCAAACTCTTCAAGATTCCATTTATTATTTAGCCTGCATGACATTTTGAGGGTCACAAAATCCATATATTAAACACAAGCTTTGTAAGTCAGTGTTTCCCAAACATGCCTGCTCACGGGACTCACCCAGGGCACTTGATTCAGACTCCCAGGCCCTTAATAAACTGTACTTTTCACTCACACCATTCATGGTACTTAAAATAAGTAATCTGGGGTTCACTGGTGTAAGTATAATTTTTTCATAAATGATTCCAGAATTTGGAAAATATATCTGTGTTCAATCTGTCAGTACTAGCCACAGTTTCATTAACTGCCTCTTATTCCTATATTTTAGATTATTTTGTATCTTTTTCTAACTTGTAACTTTTCTAACTTCTAACTTTCTAACTTGTAAACAATACTCTTCATTGTAGTGGCTCTTTTTCACCTTCACTGTATTTTTTAAACAAATCTAAGACTCAAGGTTGTATATAGTATTCTAGGGAGGGTAAATTTACTTGACTGGATGCTTTTCCCATGTTAAATAATTCTATTATTCACCAAGGTCAATGATGTTGAATTGCAGAATCTAATTGGCCCCCAAGGTCAGAAACTAGTATGAACTTTAATCAGAAAGAGAGGAAGATATTCTCTCTCAAGGCAGAAGAAATGAAGAAACTCATGAGCATCAGGGTTACGTGAATCTAAAGTGAGGCCTGCTCCAACTTTGGCCCATTTCTCCTACGATTTGACTCTTCTGCTATTACCAAGTTCCAGTAATTGAATTTCTTTTATTTCAGTAATTTGAGGTTAAGTCTTGACAACCTGCCAAGTACCCTGCTTCCTCAACTGGAGATGTTATTCCTCACATGCTCCAGCCTCTCATGATATAGATTTCTATCTTTCTTTTGCTCCTTGTACTGGGTCCCTCATGTGTCAGTAATTGCCTCTGATGTAGGCAGATAAGTGGTAACCTTTCAGGACTCACACATATTACCTACTTCCAAAGCATTATTTTGCGTCTGTTAACAATAAAACTCCCATACAATTTTATTTTCTTCACTCAGATCAACTTGAAATATTCCTGCATAACTGGAAATCCTTAGTATTATCTGCCAAATTATAAATTTTGCTGGGCACACACTATCAGATCTTTTGTAAAAATGTAAAATAAAACCTTTCCCAGTACTGAACCTTACTTAGTTCAACTTGTCCCATGCAAAACAGTACCTTTTTTATCCCTTGTTTCTTGCCTATAAGTCAATTTTCTACCCGTGACAACATAAGCCATCCTATGGTGACTTCAATTTTAAATGGTCTTTGGTGTATCACCTTTGTAAAGGGCTCCTTAAAGCTGCAAATGTGTTATGGATGGTACATTTTCCTTGTAAACACATTTACTTATTTATTCTAAAATAGACCCAGGAATTTTTATTTAATGTTGTTGACCCATAAAGGAATACTGGGCTTTTCCCCTTACCAAACAAGAGGTATCATGTCTCTACTTCCTTTAAATTTTGAAGCTCCTAGTATGGTTTTCATATTATATAAATGAAATTATTTACTTATTTCTCTAGAAGCTTCTCCCTTGCTAAAATTGTTAACTTTCCTCAATCTATTCTGCTTGTTTTAGTCTACAAGTTTAAAAGGTAAGAAAATGGAAATCACTAGTGTTTTGTGGAGCTCTGATCAATGGCAGTCACATTACTTAATCAGCCAAGGCACTGGTACATTGACAATTTATAGAGAGTAGTGGATGCATTTTAGCTAAGGACTTCTCATTTTACCCTTAATTTCAAAATCCTTGTTGGATGACATTATCTTTGTGAAGTCTTTATATCTACTTTGGCAGATTAAGTTGAATGTTCATTATTGCTTATTACAATATTTATTAGCAAAATGATGCAAAATCATTTGAAACGATAATCCCTAGTAAAGCATGTGGCGTACATTTGCATACCACCGTTACACCATTAACATCCAGGTGCTTAATTTTCATACACAAAAAATGTGATCAAATAATTCTTTCTATAGGTTCCTGGTAGTGGCTTCAGTGTGTTCTATAAAATAGCATATGGTCTTTAACCCTGTGAGGATCAAAGTTCCACTGAATCATAAATAAAATGCCTTCTTCATTCTTTCACTAAGAGGTATTTATTAAACATCACAATGTGCTTTCTTCCAGACCATAAGCAGTAAACAATATGGTGAGTTATATCTCTAAACTTTAAGAAGCTCACAATAATAAAGAATTGTATAGTTCATTAGGGACTTGGCTCACAGTGGAAAGTAGGACAATTCATATATTGGGTATTGTTTGTGAGTTGCAGTCAAGATTCTGGATAGCGAAGAATAGAAAATGACCCTGGATAATTTGAGCAGAAAATAACCTTAAAGGATAGGTGGTGTGTGGTTCATAGAATCAGTGGGAATGCAGATGATTCAGGCTTGAAAATGTTCAGAAATCAAAGGAAGCTAGGTGGTTAGAACTACAGGCAAAATGACACCACAGATCGTGTTTTTAAATTGCCACTGACCTCACTGCTCCACCTTTACTACTGTATGCAGGCTGCTACTGCCACACGCAGAATAAATTTTAAAATACTCTTGTTTCCTCATGATACATCCAGACTGACTCAATGTATATGGAATCGGGATAATGATTTTGATTGGCTGAGGGTAGGTGAATGTATGCCCCTCACCTGCCAAGGTTCTCAGAAGGCAAATACCTGGCCTTCCTTCTGAAAAAGTAGTGGATTTCAGTCATGGATGGTCACTAAAATGGGCCCAGGAGTTTTTATTGGATGTTGTTGACCCATAAAGGAATACTGGACTTTTTCCATTAGCAACCAAGAGGTATCATGCCTCTACTTCCTTTAAATTTTGAAACCCCTAGTATGGTTTTCATATTATATAAATGACTTCTGTTGTTATCAAGCACTCTAAAGAATTTTTATTTTTAGATTTTTTTTAATTAGTGTAAAAGACTTTATACTCTGGTCAGGCTTTTCTACTGCTAATTACAGCTAAGTGTCTTATTAGCTGGCTGCATACAGTGTCATTATCATCTTCCACAAGACTGAATTCTCACCGACTGTGTGTGTGTTTCCTGAATTCATCAAGGCTGTCTCTCTCCATATATAAAATAAAAGCTACTCCTGCATTTGCCAACTTTATTTTTTTTTTCATAAGAAACCTGTTTATAAGGGCAGACGTCTTCAAAGGGTTTATCTTTAGGAACAGTTCTCCAAACTGCTGATGAATCTAAAGTTTTTCTCATCTCTAATGATGTGTATGTCTTAACACAGCATTTCACAAAGTCCTCAGGGACTTCAAATTTTTGTGTTCAGTCTGTTCAGGTAAATAATATGTAACAAGATTTCCTCTCTCTATATATGTATGATTATTACAAATTTGTTCCAAATTTTTACTAACTTTGAGCTCCATAGGTTTTACATGGCTTTATTTTCATCTATGCGATTGCTCTCACAATCCTAAAGAATTCAGCGCAGAAATACAATGATGAAATAATAAGATACAAATAGTTTTTTGTTGTGGTTCTTTTTTGTGTGTGTGCTTAGGGGAAGAGTGGGAGATGCAAAATGTCATGAAATATCATTAAATATCTTACACTAAAAACATCTTCCTCCTAGGATTTTGATATATATATTTTTTTTTCATGGTGATAATAAAATAACATCAATGCTTACCGTCACAAATCAGTTTCCTCAGATAATATAAATAAATTAATGTATTTAACCTAGCGCTTGACACATAGTAGCCACAGAATAATTGTAGATGGAAAGAATTCATTTTAAAGGAGGTTATTAATAAGCTTCTGTTAGAAGAAACAGCAGGAAGAAGCTCTAAGGATAAGGGAGTAGCACGATTAATCCCTGCTCTCAACACTATAGACCAGGCTATGTTTGCCTAATTGTTTAATTTTTCAGCACTACTACTCTTTAAAGAGTTTTACCCTTGGATGATAATGATAATTTTATTAGTGAGATTCTCATTTTTCTGGAGCAAGGCGATTTTGCAACCTCTGATAACCCGAGGCTTCTACACTTACTGACCATATAGTAACCCTCCATTTCCTTTTTCCACAAAGTGAATAAATTGGATTATCTTCATCCTACTTCCAGGATTTTATAAACTCACACATTTACAGTATTTGAAAATATTCCTGACCACCTATCCATCTATCGTTTGTGGAATCACTCAGGTTCAAAGCACCCACACCGTGCTATACTGAAGATTTTACACTGATATTTGCTTGCTGCATACTTATTTTCTGCTGCTCCGGAACTTTCTTTGGTCTCTTTTGTTCCTGTTTCTGACTCTAACCATTCTAAAACACTAACTTTTACTGAACAAATCATATGGTTTCCCATTTACAAGACTCATGATTGCTTTACACTCAAACACAGAACACTACTTTATGTGTGTATAGTTTGTGTGTGTGTGTGTGTGTGTGTGGTCATATGTATAATGTCCCATATTAGTTCTAACTACTCTGAAACTATCTTTCATTTATGTAAAAGTAACAACTGCTTATACTTGACAATCCTGTTACTTTAGCAATGGGTTTATAAGGTTAGTTAAATCATTTTAGTTTTCATACCCAAATTTTTACCCACAATGAAGTTAAATCAGATAAGCAGTATTTCCCTTATGACCAGTGAAATTAAATATTTATTGTCTTTTACAACTTAACTATTCAATGTCCACTTGGAAGAAATATTGAGTCCTGTAAAAAATAAACTTTATACACATGGTCTTAGAAACAAAATGGTACAAAGACTAAAATTATTCAAAACTTGCACAGTTGTATAAAGCATCACTGTCAGAATTTTTGTGTCCCATTGTTGTTAATAAAATTTGAAATTGATGGTATTAAAATGAAGAAAGGCCAAACAAGACTCCCTGCTGAAATCATAGCTTATGTTGAATGTTCAGTATCTGAATGTCTCTATTCTGTTTTGAAACTGTGCCACCAAAATGATGTTCTATTTTAATCCATTATATTAACTGATTGGATGCTTAAATAGTTTTCTTTGGGAAGAAAAGGATTCATTAGGATTTTTTAATGGTTTGCTATAGGCTAATATACTATAATTAGAGAACACATCCCTATAACTACTTAAACTAAAGCACTATGTAAGAGATTGGTATTTTCTATTCACTAGTATCATTTGTTTTCCTTATTCTTTTGGAATATGTAATTCAGCTTATTCATTTGCAATGTTAAAAGGCTGGAATAAATATGCTCTTGATTTTTTTTAAAAAAGTCTAAAGTGACACGTTTGAATGAAGAGTAAAAGCAATGATTAAAGGGGTGAGAAATCCTCATAGTAATGTCTTCGCAACCTCCTCCTCCGCCCTCCTCAAATTCCCTTCATCTAACCTTTAAATCCATCCAGATCAGAAGATCTGTAGGAAACAACTGAACTGTACTGAAAGGAGAATTCACAGTCAGAGAGGAGAAACAATCTGGAGAAACCCAGACCTCTAATCTGAAGTATTTATTGATAGAAAGTTGGTATAGTCTTCTACAGAGGCTCCTCTCAGACAATTTCTTTCTTTTGATCTTTATAAATTTATTTTTTAAAAAAACAAACAAATTTTGTCCACCATGATTGTTAAATTGGATGTCAGTTTTCTTGTCAAGATTTTTATCAAATTCCAAGAGGACAGCGTGGAGGCTGTTCATTAAACAATCAGTACAGCTCTCCACGGTGCCCAGGAGAGGGTATGACCTGTGAACACCACTGAGCTTCAAGGAAAAATATGTGGTTGGGACAGAAACAAGCTCAAAAACCGTTGCCAAGAAGAACTGTTTCTACTAAGACAAAACATGCATATACAAGTTTAAAAGTCCTTATCCACACAGCTAAAATCCAAAATGCCCTTAAAACTAAAAGCTTTGTTTCTAATTCACTTGACAGCAAAACTTGTCCTGATCTGAACTAATGTGGCAGACAAACTTAGCATGACTTGGATATGAGGCTAGTGTCGTTTTGTTTATTTTTGAATACTATGTACATTTCAGTATAGAAATATAAATTTGTTTGATTATGAATTGTTGTCCAAACGCTGCTGGGAGTGTTGTATAAAACATGATAAATGTATTATATTATTTTTCTAATTGTAAATTCCAATGCATGTCTCTAAAGGTTTTAGACAAAGGATTGTATATCAAAATTATAACATATTATAATGTAATTATAATGGTAAGTATCCATAAAAATAAATTATATGTACCATAGCTCAAAAATGCATGTGTAATATACATACATCTATCTATATCTGTATTTCTCTCTTTGAGAGAAAGGGAGAGAGAGAGAGGAGAGAGAGATGAGATGGGGAAGAGAGAGAGAGCTCATGCATGAGAGCAAGCACATATCTAAATACATACTGGACATTTATGTTTCTTAAACATTTGACTTACTTCTCTTTTTCAGCTACAAATTTTCAAAAGAAGAGGGAAGTGCACCAAAAAACATCAACTCAATGCAACTTTTGCTTATAACACAAGTTGGAGACATGTTGAAGTATTATACAAAGGGGTATGACAGAATCACATAGGTGTAGAGATGAGAGTGATCTTAGAAATCACAATACTCCCTCGTTACCACATGAAAAAATTAAATTGAAAACAGGAGGAAAAGATAATTTTTCTAAGCTCAAAGATTTGGTGACAGCATGGATCTAGAATAATTTTTATAAACTTTAAAACACTGGGATATGGTTTTTTGCAATTCCAGTCCACTGTGATTTGAGGCCTTTCAATATTACTTATTTGCTTAGATACCTTGCTATCTTGATTTTAATGATGAGATAAAGCAAAAGGACAGGGAAATTATAATAATATTCAATAGTCTGGCATGAAAGATTTTATAAAAGTGTTATTTCTTAACAGAAGAAAAGTATGAGAGAGTCTACTATGTCTTGTAATACAATTTGCTAAAAATCAAAGATTCTCAAAAATTCCAGAATACTTCTATGCTTATCCTCACCACTGGGTTTTGTGAGAAATCTGAAAAATGGTAATTTTTTCCCTGACAGATGTAAACAGTATTGAAAGGTATGAAAAATTATAAAACAACATATAATGGTATCATAAGAAAATGAGATACATTTCTCTCCAATTGCCATGTAAGTGGTTTTTGTTTTTAAGAAAATTTCTAAAGAATGTTTTTCCCAAAACTCCACAGTATAGCTTCCCCTATCTTCTGCTGTAAATAAGCTAAAATACTCCTATGTTATGTTGTAAAGAGTCTATTCCTACTATTTTCCAATTCTCTCATCCTTTGCCACTCTTGTGAAAATTTGCTTTAACAAGAATAATAACATCCAGTTATGTGTTCATAGATGTAGTGAGCACATATCACACGCGTGCAGACCTGACTAACCCCCAAGTTACCCTAGCCAGACACCTTTTAAGCATCCTTTTCCATCTCTGATATCCCTAGTTATCAAACAGTATAAAAATGTCCCTTGCACTTCATCATTTTCACCCCCACTGCTTCAGATCCTCATTAGATGTTGCTATCATTTGCAGTGTTTCAGTCTTCGCATTATCTCTCTAACTGAACTGAAAACTTGTTATTTTAGCTAGACATTAGCCATTTCTCAGTCTTTATTTTGCTTGTTTGAAAAATAATATCTAAAGAAGTTGAATGATTTGCCACCTTAGATCACACAGCTTTTTAATGGCTTCAGTGCTCACTGGTCATTGTAATACATACCTATCTCCTTCCAATGTGGAGAGATTGCCTTCCTACAAGTTTTAGTTAGAGGTAGGGCCCTCCCTTCCACAACGGAAGCTAAAATTTTCAGTTAATTGCTCTCTCTGGCTCCAGACATCAGAGCATAAACATGTGACCTCAATTCAAGAACCGGATGATATCGTCTGGGACTATGAATCTAGAGCAAGTGATACAGAGAATTAAGAACAGTTTAGAACTGATTACAACAGCAGCCACAGTGAAGTACCCATGTGTGGCATCCAGTGCCAACAGCGTGAGTGGGGTCAGTGTGGGGTCCAATATCAACAGCCACAACATCCTAGCTGCTACTCCAAAAATATGATTTGGCCAAGTAGAAGCCTTAGGTTCCTAAGCATTTCTCAGTCTGTGGTTTCTGCCAATTTTCTAGCCTTTCCTTCAATTCTGTGAGCTAAACATTTGCTTCCAAAAATTTCTTTTCTGCTTAAGACCCACTAATTGCTTTATCTTGTTTGCAACCAAGAATCTTGATTAATATGAGGTCAATATTGACCCTAAAAGCTTCATTGTTCTTCATCATATGTAACTCATTGATTTGATAAAATATATTTATTTTAATTTCCTAGACACTGTCAGTGGTAGGGTTTGTTGCCCATAATTTCTTTTTAATTGTTTTTTATCCTTTTATTTATGATATAAATTCAGTTATAATTGCTAACATCAATTTCTTTTATAAATAGCTTATAGATTATAAGCAATATATGGACTTTTATGGGCAACATTAGTTTTGAAACATTGTAAATCTGTTTCATCTTACAGATGAGGATTGAGTTATAGGTTATTAATACAATTTGAAAAGTAAAAACAGTGTTTAGAAGGAAATTTGAAAGATATGAGATGAATATATGAGTAAAATATTTGTGACTTCAAAATGTAAGAAAAGACTAATGGAACCTTATGTAAAATATAAAATGTATCATACACGTATGTCTCAGAACTCCCAAATAGATATTTATTTTATGTAACTGAATAGTAGGCAATTTACCATGGAGGAGGACCCAGTAAATAATCAAAGGGTAAGACTTGTTCGTTTATTTACTTATATAATCATTTATTTATTCATCAATGAACAGTTCCAAAGGACCAAAAACATGCCATTGTTGGTTGTTATTCCTGCTTTGTTATCTATAAAAGTTTAATAGTACTTATCATTCACATAGATTTATGCAATGAAAATGCATTGGAAGGACTTTTAGCAAATAAAAAAATATTTAAAAACTATTTATTTGAAGCTGAAAGTAATATTTATCTTTGAACTTCTATATCCCATGTAAGGTAGACTCTTCTAAATCATACATTCTTTTCTCTTAAAATATGTTCAATTAATTTTCTGATGTAAGACATTACCAACCATTGGAAAGCTTAATCTGAACAATTAGGAAAAGATTTTGAACTAAAGAACTAGGGTAGAATATGCTTTCCTAATAAGTATTGTTTGAAAACTGTAAAAATGCAATGTGACATATCATAAGTTAGCATTTATGAAACATAAGTTTTTATCATTGTATACATAATTTTATTCATATAAATAACCAATTCAGTATCATTTGCTCTATTAGTAACTTAATTTAATCATACCAGTAGACCTTTTATTCAATATAAAATCACAGTCACCAATTTTAATGTTATTAAACTTCTTTTTATATTTTATTATTTCTGTGGAAAGAATAAGTTAAGATGTATTAATACACAACTTTTCCTCCAACTTGTGTCAATAAATTTCAATGAAGGACTATTTTAGTAGGTCAAATGCTAGTTCACTGAAATATTAAAATGTTTTATTTTAGTTTCTATCAGAGTGTTATTATCAAAGCTGTTATATATCTGCACTGCTTATGAACATCATTTGCTGCTCACAGTATAATCTACAGTAATTGATTCCACAATGAATGACTCATATTACTAATAATAAAAGCAAACTTTATATATGAAAATAGAAACCTCCATTATTTTATCAGAAGTGATGGCCGATGGTGTATAGAGATCCCCAACCTCTCCCTCCACTTCAATGCTGCTCTTTTTCCTATTTGAATGACTTTAGGTTAGGCAATGTATACTCTGGTTGTAGCCCTCAGCCCCACCATATTCCTTGGTCTAACATTTATGTTTTATGTCTGGCCTGTAGGGGCACCTGAGTTTGAGAGTTGAGAGTTATTGCATAAGAAGACTATAGTTAACTTAAGTAGGGGAGTATGTAGAGGAGAAACAAAGTTATATACGACTCTATTTCTGTCTTTAAGGAGTCACCAATCCATTAGTAAAAACAAACATACAAAAACTAGCATAGAATAAAAAACAGTGCTTCTCAGCTTTATTCCATATAGATACACATTTGGAAGGAACATATCTGTACCGCTACTGGTGACTTGCTATGCTACAGTTCTTTAGCAGCAGCAAGGTGAGTTCTCACCTTGCTCTAAATGAACTCTAATCAAAACCAAAGGGTTGGGGAGTTGAAGGAACAGAATCACATGTGATCAGTTAGAAAATGTTCCCCAAGTGATTCGGGGATGTTTCTTTCACTTGCCTATTTCTACCCTTCCTGAGCCCTTCTCATAACTCTGCCTGAGAACTGCCAGTACAGAATGGGTTAAATGGAATCAAAAGCGCACGGAGCTGGCCTACAAGGATAATGATACCAGATCTCTTCTCTCTTCTCAGGGTGGTTTTGCACTGTGTCAACCTTGTGAAGCTGAAAATGAAATTCCCCAGAATTCCCTTCTACAGATGGTATCGTGTTGGGCTGGTCATAAAGAAATATACACAGTTTTTGGAAAACAGAGACAGAGCATAACCCATTCCCTTCATAGGGTTTGTGCAGGGCCTCAGGGACTACTGCATTTCACTCACATTGTCTTTGATCTGATGGTTTATCTTACTGGCATGAGAAAGTAGCCAAACTGGTAGTTCACCCAAACTCACCCTTCTCCCCATCCCCTTCAGCGTCTGAGTCCTGGGCCAGGTGCCTGGGCAGATCCCTGGTGAAGGGCTCCAGCTTTTTCTGCAGATGACCAATATCACTGAGGTTAGATGAGGTAAGACACAGACATGGCTTCTTTTCATTGCAGGGGGTTTGAGTAGGTCCTCATAGGTTCTTGTTTGTTCTCATCAGTCCAGTTTGTCATCATGGGTCCAAGCTTGTCCTTGCTTTGTCTCTGCTTTCCACCCAGCTGCCCAGAGCACCTACGATGCCTTCATGACCTCCACCAGAAGCAGAGGTAACAGCCTTCTGCAGAATTTCTTTAGCAGCTCCTCTTCATGATCTTTAATTAGCATTTTTCCCTGATCCTTCAATCAGGGAAAGACCAGACCTTTATTTCCCCAGTGTTTCCTACAACTGCATGAAGTTTAATCCTAATAATAAATCCCTTAGTCTAAATCACTCATTGTGGTTCTTCTGTTTTTATAATTATATATATATATATGTATTTTTTTTTTTTACAAGAAAGCTTTCAATATCTCCTCAAATCCTATGAAACTAGCCAAAGTGTGATTCCCAAAGGTATCCCTTTAGAGGGAAAAATCAGGGACATGTTAGACGCTGGGACATCTGAAACCATTATGATCCCAATAGGGACAGCTGCCCAACTCAGATGCAGTTCCTCTGTGTACCTCACTCCAGCCTTGGTGCTTCCCTCTCTACAGGTAGTATCATGCTGGTTCTGTGCCGCCAGTGATCCATATTCTAAAGACAATTTAACCATGGTAAGGCAACTGACAAGCTACTCCTGATAGTACCCTCTGTGTCTAGCACTCTCTGGCACTCTGCATATATTTAATAAATGTTTATGGAATGAATGAAGGAATGAAGAATGAATAAATGCTGAAGACACCTGCACAGGCACCTGGCCCAGGACTCAGACACTGAAGGGGATGGGGAGAAGGGTGAGTTTGGGTGAACTACCAGTTTGGCTACTTTCTCATGCCAGTAAGGTAAACAAACTATCAGATCAAAGACAATGTGAGTGAAGTGCAGTGGTCCCTGAGGCCCTGCACAAACCCTATGAAGGGGATGAGTTATCTGCTTTCCAAAAACTGTGTATTTCTTTATGACCAACCCAACACGATAGCACACAGAGAAGGGAACTCTGGGGAATGTGGTTTTCATCTTTGCTAGGTAGACACAGCGCACCCACTGAAAAGGCAACATAATAATCGTGGCTACTATTTATTGACTTTTCTACTGCATATCAAGCACAAGAATTGTTCAGTTTTGAAAAACAACCACCTGGAAAGTAAGAATTATTATTGGAGTAAGGAAACAGAGATTCAGCATCTTGCTCAAAGTCACACAACCCATGTGTCTGAGAGTAAACTTGAGAATGAACTTGTGTTTGTGTCACCCCCAATCGGGGGCTTGTTCTGTTACATGCGGCTGCCTGCCCAAAGGACATTATCTCTAGTGAAGGCTCACACTGACACTCACCAGTCCGCTTCTGGAGTGTTTTCTTCCCACTATAGGTTTTCATATTTTTCTTGATTTATTTGGTTGATTCTTCTCAAAGTGTTCTGCAGAATTAGAATGCCCTCTGCCTCAAACTTTTGATTCCTGCTTCCCCCCAATTTTGCCTTTTGTGCATGACTCAGCTTGACCTGCATCTATTTTCCATTTTAAACCTGGAAAAGAATTACATCACAGAATTTTTTTAAAAAAATCCAGCCATAGGCTTTGCAGATGAGTTACGGCTTTGAATTTCTTCTTTGATGTGAATGACATGTGACTAGAGTTTCTGCAACTCTGACGCAGCCACCTCATCCCCAGTAGCAGCGAGTTCAGCTCTGTTGTCCCAGTTTCCTCTCTGCCCAATTTCTTCCAATGCCTCCCTAGTGAGTGCATTTGGGCCACTTCCCAAATTCCTGGTTGTCTGTGGCCCTGACCTCGGTGCTTGCTGCCTCATTCCCAGCACAGCCACAGGCTTGTATATTGGAGTGCTGGAATTAATTGCAGGTGGCTGGAATACCAAACGGGTATTTCTGACGGCACATTCTCATACAAAGTGGCAAATGGAGTTTATCACATGTGAAATGAATTTTACTCAGATTAAAGGCACAAATCATTATTCCATATGTATTTTCAAACCATCATAAATACAATTTTCCTCAGACTCAGTGGCATAATAGGAATTCAAGATTTTGTAATAGTAGTGCTTGCACTAGGACTGAAATCAACTCATTCTTACTAGAGAAGAAAAAAATGCTAATCTGTCTCAAGAAACACCGATTCTTAAAATGGCAAAGTACTAGCATTTCATAGTTTTTGGTTTTTGGTTTATTTTTATTTTCTATATATGAAAAGTTGTCGAATATAAGGTAATACTTTAGTCCTGATTCACTGCTAGAAAAAGCAGTCTGGGAACCTGACTCCCTGAAGAACACAGTGAGAATTATCCAATTTTATTGTCCTCTACAGATTCATGGAATCGTTGGTTTGAGAAAACCATGGCAATGAATCTAATTCATCCCCACACTCAACGCCTGCAGGCATATCACATACCTCCCTAGAGAGATCGAAATGTATTCTATTTTTAAAAATTTCCCAAAATCCCACAACCTCACTCAATAAAACCTTCCAATGTGCAATTACTTTCCACACCAGGAAACATTTCTTTATATCCAACTAAAATTTCTTACTTTTCTTATCTTTGTGCCCTCTGCTTCCTCTTTTCTTACTTGTAGTCAAGATTAAGAATGAATGCTTACCTACTGCCTTATTTATTAACCTTCAATTTTCATTGGAATGAATAACTCAATTAGAACTTTCTTGAACTTTTCAGTGTCTCTCACTAGAAAGAAAGTTCTTGAATATTTCAATGTCTTTTACAAGGAGGAAGTTTTTAATTTGATACATCTCTTATAAGATTCAAAAGAACATTTATTGGTTTAACACAAAATGTTCACATTTATTGCTCAGCACAAGTGCTTGCCTGAGAGGTTCTCAGACAATATTTCTTGATGGCTGACAAAGGTCTGGGGTTTCAAAATGCTAGCATTAGCTGCAACAAGTAATCTCTAAAAAATTCAAACAATATTCAAGTAACACTCTTGTATGCCATAGCAAGAGATGAACACACTATTTTTAAATGTACTTAATTTTCAATCCTTTAAATCTTAATAGTCACATGTGGCTAGTGGCTATACGATGGCACAGTGTAGGTGTGGTAGGTATACCTGTAAAACCATTAATATTTAGTAGAGATGTTATTTGGAAATTGTTAAATTTTAGAAAATTGAGGACTATTTATTTTCCTCTTAGAGCATAACTTGTTACTGCTGAACTTAATACAGATTCTAAAAGTGTCAGTTTATTATATAAAAACTAGGAGAGTATGATTTTTTTAGTGAAATAAGTTTTGTCAAATTGATTAGACAAAATATGAAAATGTATTGTACAAGTATGATTACTAAATGACTAAAATGCTTCTATTTTAAACTAAAATAAAAGCAAGCATTCCTGGGGATAGTTAAAGATATTAAAAGTTTAATAGTAAATCTATATATAAAATAAATATATTATTATATAATTGGAATAAATGTTTCCTTACTTTCCTATAATGAATTTATATTTGAAGCTACAAGTAAATCATTAATCCTTTATTCTATTCACTTCACAAGGGTATATGGTTAATTTAACAAATGTAGTTTATGCTGATTCGGTAGAAACCCACAGGACAATAGCATTAAATTATGGAAATTTTTGTCTGGGTTTGTTCGTCATTTTAAAACCATGTCTCAAAATAATTTAAGTATCATATAGTTCAGAGCACCCTACAGCCCCTACTCCCACCCTTTCCCAAAGGAAATAAAATTAGGGTTATATACTGTGAAATAATGGGAAGAAATAATATTTTCTTTAATTCAAATTTAATAAAATTTATTAATATGGTAAAATAATGTGTATACAAGTATATATACCTTTTCATTTTTTGATTACTAGGTTCTATTTATATCATTCATGTATATAGATAGATAGGTATGATTATAGATACAGATATATACACATTTGCCAGTACTAATTACCTAGTACTTTGCTGTCTGATGCTTAAACTAATTCAACACACACACACACATACACAAGTCTCCTGGATCCCTCTAACTGTGCCCTCTCCAACAAAATACTATATAAAACTACTTTACATATAGCTCTTGTATTAATAATACCATCCTCTACCACCCTCTTATCTAAAGAACCTCTACAATGTTCTTACATTTTTGTCATTCAAATCTAGGACGTTAAATCAAAAACCTCTTAAGTAAATCATTAATCAATATTCTTATTTCTATCTAAGCAATTTTCAATTCCTCATTAACACAGTTTCGCCAGTGCAGCCAAGCCATGCTTCTTGCATATCCACTTCAGGAGTGCCTTATTTTCTCCATATTTTTCTCAGTCTGCAATATAATATCAGTATTCTAGGCTTCACGTATCCATCATTTCTTTCAAGCTTCTGTCTGCTCAAAATCATTCTCATCATTTACTAACCCATCATTCACTAATCTCTTTTGTCATCTTTTACTAATCAATCCTACCTTATAGTTCCCTAATCTGAAACCTCACAGCAATAAGCAACATCGTTTCATGTATTCATAGTAGCCTTTGTATTATTTTAGGGCACATGTATGTGCGTGCGCGCACACACACACACACACACAGACAATCTTACCTTCCTGCCTAAAAGTTAAGATTCTGGGGAACTCTCCAAATTCCACTATTAACTCCTGTTCCCAAAATTTTTCATCTTTGCTTTATAAATTCATAAAATTACCATTTCTTACCTGAATTGAATTGTTAATGGGGTTAAAAAATTTTAAGACAGTGACTTGGTGTGCCAGTATCTTCACTAAAAAATTCAAAATTAAAAACAATTAGTAAAATATGATTCATTGATTTAATTTATTCATCAATAACTATTTCTATTTTCTACTTGACATTGTTTGACTTGGTAAAATAATTCTAATTTGCCTTAAATATAGAAAGCAATTTGAATGGCTGCTATGAATATTACTGTTTTCTTCAAAGTAATTTTGCCTTGTCTTATATAAGCTGTCCATTAGATGGAAATCATAAAGAAAAATATGTATTTCCTTCATGTAGCAGAGAAAAAAAGTAAAACATATAAACTTTGATGAAATCAATGTTTACCAATTAAATTTTTTCCTCAGATAAATCAGTTAACTATTTTCAAGATTAACTACTTTTTTAAACTTGATTTTTAATGGACAAATAGCCATCAACAAAAAAAATGGAAATTTAAAGTAGAAAGAATAAGAAAAAAGTTAAAATCTAGCTAGTTCAGTATAAATAGAATGGTAAACTACAGAAACCAGTGATTTAAAAGAAAACACACTAAATCAATGAGGCATTTTTTAGAGTATCAAAAATATAAACTATGTATTTTGTTAAAAGTCTTGAACAGATAGATGAAAAAGCTGGTTTTTGACTCACTTTGAAATCACTATATTTGCATAGTGCCTAAGGTACTGGGCAAGATTTCCCAAGGAAACTTTAACATCACAATTAGTGTTATTCTAGATAGAATTCATTAAACTCTTTACAGCTTAACACATAATGAGAAATTAGCGCAGGGTAACCTTTAATTTAACTTTGTAGTGAATGTCTGTAATCGCTGTAGGCAGTATGTGGAACCTATGAGGTGCCACTCAAAATCAGGGAAATCAATCTATCTTCACCTTTAGTTGATCTTATATTTCTACTATGATCTATAGTGCGTCAAATATACTTTTCCTCCTGGAAATGTGCTTGTCACAATAATTGGGGGCATCACTGGCATTGGTGAGTAGGGTCCACAGAGTATCTGTCTATAATGTGAGGAGCAAAAGTGAATTAGTGAATATCAAAGAATTGTTCTGCATTTCACACTACTTTTTCATGTGCACCAGCACTGCAACTAAAATATTGATCAGGAAATATTATAGTTTGTTTTATTCAGAAATGTTACCAAGAGTTGTTTAATATTTCAGAGATGGTGATGGCAACTGCACTCATTATATTTGTGACACCAGTACAGCAAACATACCAGTTTGCATCAGAGCTGCTAGGTTTGCTGTGATTCCATATATTGCTGTAAACACTACATACTCCATTACTCTATAACTATAGCTGCAAGCATCCAATTACATCAATTTGAATCTGACTCAAATATTTACACATTATGTTGTTTTATGACAAATACAGCATTATTTTTTTCTTCTTAGGTTATGTGTGTAGGTAAATTATACCATCTATAAATTTCATTTCAGATTACTAAACAAGGGTTGGTGTCTAACAGAGTTGAGAAATACTGTTTAACCCAACTATGATGATTCCTTTCTCCTTTTCCAAATCCTCAATATCCTTTGCAGTTAGGGGAGGCCATGACTGGGTAGACATACAAAGAAGTCTTCTGGAGTCTTGGGAGTAAATATTTGCTTATTATAAAAGGGGAAAGAATAGGAAGAGAGCTTGTTAAGACTTTCCCCTTCTTTCCTCCTGCCTTCAATGAGAACATGATGTTTCAATGAGAACATGATGTCTGCTACAACCACTTTGTAGCAATTAGGCAAAAAGCATGGAATAAAAGCGCAAAGTATCAGTGAACCAGTGGACCACCTTGAAAGTATTTTCTTGGTCTTCTTGATATGTGGAGGGGTAGGGGAATTTGTATGGTTTAAACTATTATTACTATTTGGATTTGATACAACCTAAATCAATAGCAACTGATAGAAAACTGAATTTAATATCTTACTTACAAATCTAGTTACCATACTGTGGTCCATACTACAATTTTACTATCAAGCCATTAATGCCAATAACTTTAGAGTCACTTTCTCACTACCCCTACACCCCCAACTTCTAATCAGTCTCTGTGTACTGTTGATTTGACCTCATAAATATGAGGAAATCCATCTACATTATTCATTTTCCACTTCCACCATCATAAGCCAAGTGACCATCTCATTCTATCTACACTTTCTGCTATTGCTTCCTAATTGGCCTCACTGAATCTCCTTCACCCTCTATACCATATTCTCCACCCATAATATACTCACCATTTTAAAAATACAAATTTGATTGTATTGGTAATCACAGGAAAAAAAAACTGATTTCCTCTTGCTCCAAAACTAATTTCTAAATCCTTAACCTAGTACATAACATCAGTCCCATGGTCCACACATGAGACATGCTATTTCCTTGCATGAAAAACTTGTCTCTGTTTTCTTCCCACTGACAAGCTCACCCTCCACCCCACACACAAACTCACTTTCACTTCCCTGGAAAGGGCTTTCCTAACCCAGCAGTTAACCACTCTCACTAAAACACTGCTTTTCCTTCAAAATTAGTTTTTTTAAAAAAATTCTTAGTTTAGTGCTGCAGTAAACTAAGCAATATGAGGACAGCAGATGAGACACGTTTATCATTATAGTCCTAGTTTACTGTACAGAGAGCCCTTGTCTCAGACTAAGTACTCAGTACTGGTAGAAAGAATGAAGAAATGAACATTTATTTAAATCCCCCTTGTTCTGATTCTAGATATAACAAGTAACTTTCCTAGGATAAAATTTGGCTCTCTCCGTAGATCTTCCTCATGGAGGAGATAAAGTAGGCATATCAGACAAACAGGCTTGTCCTCTCAAAAGCTGTATTTGCCAATGTAAATTACTACTGCGATTCTACACATTGGGCGTATATTTGTGATGAGCATGAGATGGAAGCACTCTTAGATGCTGACAAAAATCAACATTCATTAAAAAGCTGAGGGCTTTCCCTGGAAGGTGGTAAATTTACTTAAGTTGAGCTATCTTGTGAGGTCCTATTGGTATGGCTTTTCAAAAGAAGCATTAACCATAAGTAAATTGAATCTTTAAATTGTCAGTGTGATACAGGCAAAAATGCCAAAGTATAAATAGACACAAGCTTTTGGCTTCCCCTAGCTTCTAAGGAAGACTCTTCCTTTGCTCAGCTTGGCTTCAAGGCCTCTATTGTACTCATTTAGGAACTTAAAGTAGGAAAAAATTAGAAGCATCCTTGAAAGATTAAATTTATTTACATAAGAATGAATCATAGTAGACCACAGAAAAAGAATAGTTCAGAATATGGGAAAAGGGGCCAAACTGGAATGAGAAAGTCCTGGAACCAGAGCCTGTATTTCGAAAAACAGACTGAGAAGAAATTAGGGAAGCTTGGGTGTGGAGAGCTGTCTTGATTAAACTGATTCTGGAAAGAAAGAGAAGCTGGAAGAGGATTTCTTAGGTTTCCATCAGTGTACGGTATGCAATCCCAAATCCACCACTCATCAAAAGCATTCAGCAATAACTCGTAAGTGCTGTCCAGAGTTGGTTTTATATTTTATTTTAAGAGGGAATCATGCTGAGACGGGCCTTAGGGAAGAAGTGTTGTATCCCAGAGTTAGGTTCCAAATTTTCAGAATAAATTTAGTTCAAATGCCTTCTAGTAACTATAAACTTCTAGCAAACTGTTTTTAATCAGGGTTGCTTTCACTGAGTTGAGTCAAAGGTAAAATTATTATTATGTAAATGATAACCCTTAACATTGCTCTGGGAATTTTTTCAGGTAGCTACAATAAACTCTCTTTTAAAGGACCACATGAAAAATTTAGTTTTAAAAAATGGCAATTTCCTCAGGCATGCAAATAAAGACCTAAAAAAAAAAGACCACAAAATAAAGACCACAAATAAAGACCACAAAAACACTTTGTCATAGCTAGTCATTGACAATAACTCTGGACTTTCAAAAAATATCCTCAGATATTTAATGACAAGTATATCTGTGTTTTAAAATCAATAATCTCAAAATTTACTCCAAATATTTATTTTGTTTTATAATAGCTTTCAAAGAGGAACAAAGTCATTATGGCACTTTATCAAATACGGATGAAATATTTGTATTTCATTTTAGAGGACTTTGTATTAAAAAAACTTACTCAGTACTGTTAACCTTGCTTAGAGGAACAACTCTCAGTCTTCTAACATATGGTCACAAACCCAACATTTTTTAGGTGGTTAACATGTTTTTTATAAGCTAGAAAGGCAATGAGTCCTACACCTTGTAACACATCTTAACAAGGAACGATTCTTACTTTCTGCGTGACTCATTGATTAATTGCAAATTTGCATTTCTAAAAGTAGAAATTGATGAAAATTTCAAGCTACAGGGAAATTATAAACATTGTCACAGCTGGAATCTATTCAAGTGAAGGGATGGATTTTATGAGACTGCATGTTATACGGCTGTGATCGGAAAAAGGTGTAAAATAAGAGATGCTTTGGGAATACTGCTGTGTAGGTGGCCTGTGGGAGACACAAAAATAAATAAAACACAATTTCTGTCCCATGGGAGCATAAAAGCTAGTAGGAGATGGAATGCATACACATATAATCAAGACAGTACTATAAATGACTCAGTGGAGTAGGCAAAGTGATGACAGTAAAAACAATGGAAGCTCTGTGAATCTGGCCTGGAATCTGGTCTTTGTATTCCCCAGCACCTAGATGACAGCCTGACACATAGTAGGTGCTCAACTAAACATTTGTTGAATCAATGACAGTTACATCAGGATTATACATGTATGTGTTAATATGAGTCTGCTTGTGAAATCAATTGTAATTGTGGATTCTAAAAGGCTAGAATGACTTTAAGCAGCATGGCAGCATGAGCACTTTCAAGTCCCCAGGTGCCCTGGCAAAGTCTGAGGATGGTCCAACAGGGGGATTAGGTGATCAGTACCTTACTTATCTTGGGTTTCTATGAAACAATTTATTCAAATATTTTCCTGCGAAAAAGAATTTACTTTTTTTTTTTTTGTAGAGTAGAAAGTCACAGGTTTTACAGTTTCACCTTTCCAAGCCTGCATTTTATTATCTGCAAAATGAAGATGAAAATATCTATCATAGGGTTGTAATGAGAAATAAATAAGCATTGAATGACAGAAAATTACTTACATAGTTTGTATTTGATGGATATAAGTTCCCTTTTCATTTCACTAGCAGTTTTTTAAAAGCAGCCTAATCTGAGATTTAGTACAATTACCCAGTCTTGATCACCTGCCAGTTGCGTGACGATAGGGAAATTATTTAAGTTGGCTGACCCTCGGTTTCTTCATTTGTAAAATGGGAATACAAGCGGTACCCACCCACAAGAAACTACAAAAGCATATCAAATAGCCCTTCAAATATTTTAATTTTATTTGAAACCTGTCTGTTGGGATTTTTAAAAAATTGTTTCCTCTCAGTATTTTGTATTTCTGTATCTGCTGTTTATTAGTTTTCATTATTAATTTCTTATTACTCATTAACCCTGGTACAATGTATATAAATGAGGTGAATAAAAGAAAAAAAAAAGTGACTTGTTGAAAGGGCCTCAGTTTTTGAGAGCTTCTAAATTATCTGAGTATAACCAGAGAACTAACCAGGTAAAAGCCAGAACATGGGGAATTTTCTCCTCTGGACTCAGCCCTAGATTTATATTATTAGCACTGGAAAAGGAAATTGAAGGGAAAAAACTTTTTTAATATCTCTACTAAAAAAGCAAGAATTAAATTAAAAAGATATTGATGTATAAAACTTTCTTAATTAGGTAGCTCTCCAAATTCAACTTGCTTTAAGGTCAAAGGAGCAACCTTTTCTGTAGTTCCCCCTCCACTGTGGGGTAAGAGTCACGCTTATACAAATCTATCTCTATCTAAAAATTAACAATTATTACATACTGTGAAATTCATTTCTCCAGATCACCTTGCAAACTCTCACTCCCATCCCATTCAGTCTCCATGAACTTAAATTCTTTTTTCCTCTTAAATATGTTGCAAGCATAAATAATGTATTAAAAATGCAAAAAGTTTTTATTATTATAAATGTATAAGCACAATGTGTATTTCTAGAAACTTTGCAGTCTATATTCCCTTTAATAAAGCTGCAGAACACCCATATTATACCACCAACAGCACCCCCAAAAGTGGCTAATCTTAAGGGAACTAATTAGGTCAAATGAAAAGAGGCTGCTAAGAGAAAAAACTTCAAATTAACTGTTTGGGAGACTATCAGAGATAACTGCCCAAAGATAAAATGGGATATAATCAAGAGTGTCTAGTAGGCCACGTTGTAGAGATATCATAGAGATAAGGCAATTACCAGCTGGCCAGCAATGTGGTAGAAGGAAATTCATGTTCCCCTGAGAGCTGGTACCCTCTGTATCATGAGATTCTGTAAATTCTAATTAAAATTAAAAACAAACTGACTACCTTTAAAATGGATACTCAAATACAAAATTCACACTTAAATCACATTAAGAAATATCCTGAAGAACAAACCATGAGTATATGATATCATGATCAGTTTTAGGAAAGGGATATGGGGCAATGAATTCTGATTCTTTATTTTCCTCTAAGTCATCAATTTATAACATTCTTAACAGAATACCTACTTAATCAGATTCAAGGTGACATTAAAGTATTATTCAGTATTGAACTAGTCTTAATTGTTTATCATAAATATTTTACTTTAATGTAACATTGTGTGATATTTAAAGTTCAAAGGAATAGTAATATAGATAAAACAAAAAGGAAGAAATCATTTATCATTATTATTTTTGGTAGTTTGTTTTGCTATTAACTACATGCTTCCAAAAATCATTGCCATACCATAACTCCCCTCACTTCATCCTTATACACAAGGCAGTCCTAAGTATGTCCCTAACAGAAGTCCTTAGAACCCAGGTTCATTTTCTACTCTAAAATAACTCCATTTTATCACTAAACAAAGATAGCTAAAAAAGCTCTTCTGAGCATAGAAAACAACTCTTACATAGATCTCTCTCCTTCAAATACTACTGCAAATCTTCCCTTCTAATTAGAGCATTTTAGTCTACACAGAACGACTTGCTCCTAATTACTCATAGCCATTTTCCACTGGAGAGTTTTATTTGTGTTTTGCTTATTTGACAGCATTGTCTCAATAATAATGACAAGGGGCCACTTGTCATTGTAAATGGTGAAGTATTCTGATTAATGTACCTTTGTGAAGTTTACTAGTACCTTGGTTCTGAAGCAATATATCCATGGCTTGTTTTTCTTACTTATTACTTGCTTACTTGTTTGTGTATGACGTAGTTATTTCATCTCTGGGGACCACAAACAGACCACTATAGTACTGGGTCAACCAGGAACAATATAGATTTCAAAAGAACATTATAAAAACAAGAAAAATAAATGCAAAACTTGAATTCATACGTAAATATTAAGAAACAATTTCTTCATTTTATAAAAAATAGTTGAAAATATAGCATTCAAGAGCAACTTATGCATAATTTTGCAGTATAGCAAATTGTGATTAGATTTCACATTGGAACCTGATCTGCATTTAAGATCATTTTGAATTGGTTGACTGGAGAAGATATTGGAAGAGACAGGATGAGGAGAATGAAATTATAAGGCTAGACAATTGTGGTGGACATAGGTCATAGATGGGGTTACTCTTTGGTATTTGAATAAATTTTTAAAATATGACTTCTACCTTTCCAATTTAGAAGCCCAAATTGAAATTACCATATTCCTTTGCAGTTGTGATGTTGGCATGTGACCCAGGCTCCAGAAATCAAATGTAAAAATCAAGAGATACTTGTATTCGAGTGAGTGTAATGTAAACAAGAAGTTTCTACTTCTGTTGACAGTGTGGACCAATGCTGGTGGACCACCAGCCATAAGCCTGGTTTTTCAGAACTCCCACCAATTATGTATCTATCAACTATCTTGTAATAAACACCTTTGATATTTAGAGTCTGCATCTGTTGACTGCAATTAAGAACAATGACAAACACTGACTAGGTACAAGGGTGGGTGGGGGCAGAGAAAATATCAAGGCAAATTTCAGAATCTGAAGCTAAACTATACAAGGTTGATGTACTAACCAAATATGTCCAGTGTGGTGGGGAAGGTGCAGCAACAGCAATTTTTGGGACTTATTGTACTCCAAATTACATGAAAGACTGATGTGGGCTTGGATTTCAGCTTTTCCACTTGTTTTTTTTTCCCCATTTTTTTTGTATTTATTTTTTTATTTCAGCATATTATGGGGATACAAATGTTAAGGTTACATATATTGCTCTTGCCACCCTCCCTCCTCAGGTCATAGCTTCAAGCATGCTCATCCCCCAGACGGTGAGCATGGCACTCATTATGTATGTATATATCTATCCCCTCCTCCTCCCTGCCACCTGCCCGACACTCGATAAATGTTATTCCTGTATGTCCACTTAGGTGTTGACCAGTGAAACCAATTTGCTGGTGAGTACATGTGGTGCTTATTTTTCCATTCTTGGGATACTTCACTTAGTAGAATGGGTCCCAGCTCTATCCAGGAAAATACAAGAAGTGCTGTATCACTGTTGTTTCTTATAGCTGAATACTCTATGGTATACATATACCACATTTTATTAATCCACTCATGTATTTATGGGCACTTGGGTTGTTTCTACATCTTTGCAATTATGAATTGTGCTGCTATAAACATTCGAGTGCAGGTGTCTTTTTCATAGAGTGACTTTTGTTCTTTTTGGTAGATGCCCAGTAATGGGATTGCTGGATCAAATGGTAGATCTACTTGTATCACTTTAAGGTATCTCCATATTGCTTTCCACAGATGTTGCACTAGTTTGCAGTCCCACCAGCAGTGTAGGAGTGTTCCTGTCTCTCCCCATCCATGCCAACATTTATTGTTTTGGGACTTGTTAATAAAGGCCATTTGTGTAATTTCTTAAACTGTAATACATAATGTTATTGTGAGAACTGGATACAATCTATGAAAAGTGCTTAACAAAGTTCACACTACAAGTTGTTGTTGTATAGATGAAAAAGGGCAACAGCATACTTCTGGATGAATCATCTCATTTGTGGACCTACCCCTGGAGAGAAACAGGTGGTAAGTACTAAATAGAGTACCTGGAGTCCTAGCCAAACAAAACAGGTTTTAGATTTTGGTTCTAGTTCTAGGTGTAGTCTCAAAATGTGATAAAACTTAGGTAAGGAAAACCCACAAAAAGCCAAGAAAAAAAGCCTCTGAATGGTTGCTCCCTGGACCTGTGAGTACCCAGAAATTCACCTCAAGCACACTGACAGTAAGCCTTAGGCAGCAAACCTAAACCAGTGGTCTTAGGCTGCTCTTCCTTATTCAGCCTGCTTCAGGATTGCCTGAAGAACTTAGCCTGCAGGTGAGGGCAATTCTAACCACAGGTGAGTGGACAAGGAGTATCAAAACTTTCCATGCATCTTACGTTAATTTACACACATATTCCACACATACATATCACACAATCCTTCCCTCATAATTTTCTATCATAGTCTTGGAACCTGTAAACAAGTTGTTTCTAAATAAATACTTGTAGGACTGGATTAAATGTTTGGGATGAATACGTTTTGAGAGTCTGCTGGAACATGGTTATCTTGTTATTTTGAACTCCAGGAAAATGTTGAAGGTCAATAAAATAGTAACAGTTCCTGGTGATGTAACTGCCTCATCATTGTGCAATGATTTGATCAGTTCTACACAGATACTTCTATACATTGAATGGCCAACTGGCTGGGTAAAATAACCTTCTTTGTAGAGCAATGCTTATGACAATAGAGCTACAAAATAGCCTGGGAGGAATGAATGTCAGTGGGACATTCAAGAAGCTTTTCAAGGTGAACTGAAATGGAAAAACAGTAAGCAAAGGATATAGGAAAAAAATGCATGTGAAACAACTTCAAGCTCAGTCTTCACTCAAACGGCAAACTTTATCTCTGGAAAAACCAGACTTTTGATAGTAAAGCATAGCATGAAGATATCAAATGGTAAGTTTTTTTCTCAGAAGTGATTCTGGCAACAGATCTGTTAAATTTAATTAAATTTGGCCTAAAGCTGCCTCCAAACCTAGCCAACTGCAACCTTATTTAGTAGGTAAACAAACTGTAACCTAACTTGAAAGTATATTCTTACAACAAATAGCTGAGTCTTGGCCAATTGCATCAGTCAAGCTTCGGTCAATCACAGGCTGCCAACTGAACGGACTATGTCCATATAAGGCAAATGCTTTATCTCCCCATACTCAAAAAAGGGAAATTCCCAGTTTTCACCAATCAAGCTGTTTCCGTATGTCACTTCCTTTTTCTGTCTATAAATCCTGCCAACTGGGAGGAGCTTCCTCAACCTCTACTAGTTCAGTGTGCTACCTGATTCATGAATCATTCTTTGCTCAAATAGCAAGCTTTGCTAAATTTAATTTTCCTAAAAATTTTCTTTTCACAAAGAGGCAAAGGTGCAGACACAAAACCCCTGGAAACAGAAGCTAGAGTTGTTAATTCCAGTCACAGCCAAACTGCTCAAATAATTAGAGGACTAAAATATTCAGATGCAATTTATGCATACTTTATTTTGTCTGTTCAGAAAATAGACATTAGGGACCTATGTCCTTGCCTAGATTAGAACCAAGGTGAACTGATAGACAAAAATTAGTTTTGGAGAAAAGAAAATAAGGCATATTAGATCAAAACTAAATAGGAAGATATTCTAACTAATCGAGAATAACAGGATATTTACCTTAGAGAGGATAGATTAGGAAGGATGCTCTGAGGCCCAGAATCACAGGAAGTAGGAACATATAAAAAAGGAAGGCACCAGTGGTTAGGGAAGGAAGGAGAAACCTTAACATAACTGAAGTTTGAGATACCATAGAGCTGATATGGATGGGGTGGTTGGGAACAGCAGAGCATAGAATCTAAGAGAAGAAAATGAAGAAGTGCAAAATAAATGGAAAGCACAGAATAGCTAAGCAAAAAAGTCAAGAGCTTAGAGTTCTTAATAATAACAAGATGGGGTGGGGGCTAAAAATACTACAGTGGTAAATGTGCTTATTTCTTACAAATATTTTATAAATGTCAACTTAATAGAAGTTCTGTTTGTGCATAGTTTTATGCATTCTGACATGTTTACTTTCAAGCTATGGATTGTATTAATTTTCGGTTCTCCATTAAAATCAATATTTTGGAATAAAAAATTCATAGGCCTGAAAGGAACATTAGAAACTTTCATTTATCAATTTCTCCTACAAGAATAACCATTCATTCATTTATGCAATACATATGTATTTAATCCTTACTATAAATACAAATATACTCTCATAAAAGACAGGAACCATTTACATACCAAAAACCAATATGGTAATAAAGTTGTGCTTTAAAGAAAGGTAAGCCTGTCAGCCAATCTCTGACACCATTAATAGAAGTATCTGAGGCTGCATAGTCATCTGAATGTGACAAATCTGGTAATATGTTGATCATTAATTAATTTAAATATTTTTAAAAATTCAGCAATGGAATATTTTATTCCTCAGACAGTCACTGAACACTTCCTATGTAGCCAGGCCCCTCACCAAAGGTTGAGCCAACAAAGGAAGATAAAATAAAAACAACTGCCCTTAACAAACTCACAGTCCAGTGTGGAAACATACAAACAAGCAAACCACTGCATTCAGAGTAATTACGGATAAGAGAAATAACAGAAATGCACAGAAGTTGTAATAATGGCCTCAAATAGGTATATTAATGAGGACCAGAGGGTTGAGTAAAGCCTTCACAGAGGGGACGCGCAGGCACAGGTAACATAGTAACAGGCAACTTGGAAAACGTCTGTATAGTCCACAATATCTAAACTTTTCCATAGCATGCATCATAATTATAATTATTTGGTTACTATCTATCATCTTCAC
This sequence comes from Cheirogaleus medius, assembly GCA_008086735.1. Classification (NCBI taxonomy): domain Eukaryota; kingdom Metazoa; phylum Chordata; class Mammalia; order Primates; family Cheirogaleidae; genus Cheirogaleus; species Cheirogaleus medius. The sequence continues at coordinate 30,860,704 of VBSM01001124.1, read as the reverse complement.
GAGCCTCTATAAAGCTACTCAAGAGCAGGATAAGGCTTTTCTGGTTCCCTAATATTTAACACCCAAATCTAGCACGGTGCCTGGCTCCTTCTGGGTTCTTAGTTTACATTAGCAGAAATGAATGAATGTGCTTTCATATATTAGAACACAAAGAAGGGCAGGTACAGAGAAGTGAAAATGAGAAGAAGATCTTCATAGGTCTTTGTAAAGGTGGGTTAGTCACATTCTAAAACAGTGTAGATTTTACTGTGAAGTTGATATCATTTCAACCAATTAAATTCATTAATTACTTAGCGAAGATATGAAAAGACAATGTATCCAAAAGTAACAGTGGGGTAAATGTGAAGTGTGTATGAATTGAACAGGAAGGGACTGAGGTAGACACTTCACAGTAGAGAAATTATGATGGCATTTTACTTCTCTTCCGTGATGAAGTATTTCCCAACTGCCTTTGTGAAAAGAGGATAATATTTTCTGAAAAGCATGTAGATACCACTGAGCTACAATCTCTCTAGGAGCATCTTCCTGTGTAACATTATATAGGCTACTCTACTTGGTGGCTTTCCAAGGCCCAGTGCATCCCATAAACATGTACTGTTTACCTCTCTAATACCTGAGGATATGGAGAAAACGAAAGCCCTGCACACTATTGGTGGGAATGTAAATGAGTAGAACTATTATAGAAAACTGTGTGAAGGTTCCTCAAAAAACTAAAATGCGAATTATCACATGATCCAGAAATCCCACATTTGGGTATATATCCTAAGGACTTAAAACCAGTATGTCAAAGAGATACCTGTAGTTTCAGGTTCACTGCAGCATTATTCACAATAGCCAAGATATGGAATCAACATAAGTGTTCATCAGTGGATGAATGGATAAAGAAAATGTGGTATATATACACAACGGAATATTATTCAGCCTTTAAAAAGAAGGAAATCCTATTATTTATGACAACATGGATGGACCTGGAGGACATTATGTTAATTAAAACGAGCCAGGCACAGAAAGACAAATACCACATTATCTCACTCAAATGTGAAATCTAAAAAAGTTGGACTCATGGAAGAAGAGTGTAGGTTGGTGGCTACCAGGAGCTGGGGATGGGGGCTGGGGAAATGTTGGTCAAAGGATGGAAAGTTGCAGTTAGGTGAATTAATAATGAGTATTGAAGGTGATGGATGTTAATAAGTTTGATTTAATTATTCCATACTGAATATCTAAATCATAACATCATTGTGTATCTCATGATTACACATAATTATAATTAGTCAAAAAATAAAATTAAATTTAAAAAAAAGAAAACAATACCCTCATAAGAAAGAAAGCAAATATAATGAGGCAGAGTGTTACTCTGGTCAAATTACAAGCAGGCTAGTGTCATCATGTTACACTTTCACTTCTGTCACTACCTGGCCACTGAAAGTGCTTAAGTATGTTACCCTACTGTAAATAAATTAATCTTTTTTAAAAAAGAAAGAATAACTAAATTACAGAATTTGAAAGTATGATAACAGAGTATTTCTAAGAACAGTATAGTTTTATACCTTTTGTGTAATAAAAAAATCTTGATCAATTATAAGAATTATAATCATTTTGTAATAGGTTAATCTGTATTATACTTAATCATATTCTCCTCTATGATATCATGGTTGCAATGGCTATAAAATATAAACCAAAGAGGAAACAAATCCCATTTCAAATTCCCCACCCACTGTGGCAAATACCTTTATAAAAATGAAAGTTCAGTTAATACAAGTTAATGATAATTGTAAACCTTGTGAAGCACTAGCCATTTTAATGTGAAACTGGACAAGTTGGGGATTTTTCTAAGCACAATCAGTAAATCAATTGCCACATCTCAGTGAGGTCACATACAATGACCTTTATATTTGTATATAAGTTGTTTCTGTTTTGTTTTCAATTGTTAAAAAAATATAAGATTGTGGTTAGCTTTCTGTTTATGAGTGCTTCTTCAAGAGAGGGAGAATTTAAAGAAAGAAAAATATCCCTTTAAATAGGAGTAGAATTACTTAATTCACTTATACCTTTAAATATTTCAATTGTAAAATATAAGATTGCTTATTTTGTTTGCCCTTCCAGTTTTTCAATTTTTTATTATTTGGATGATTCTTTGCTGAGCTAGGTAGAAAGGTATCAATGTCAGAATTGATAAATGTATGTACTCTATTTGCTTTCAAAGTGCAAGGAGGATGTATCCGATATTCCGAGCGAGCAGAGCAGTGCTTATCTGCATTCCTGAAGGTCTACAAAAGTCCCATAAATTTTAAGAAGCTGACAGAACTAATATTTCATACCACTATGAATATAACTCATTAATAGTATAAACCTATTGACAGTAAATATCCTCCATACCTCTCTGCAAGAGGACTTTCTTTGAATTTTTATAAAGAAGCAACCTATAGAACTAAATCTTTAAATATATATATTCCTTTGATAGAAATCATTCTTTAATACCAGGAATCACAACTGTCAATATTGTGATCCACTTTGAATATAGAGTGATTTAATTCTTTACTTCTGTGATGTCTATCTACCAAATGATCAATGGCTCAGCATTATATATTACATTGCAGAGTTTCTGTGCATTTGAAAATAAGAGAGATTTGCATAATTCCATTGTGACTTTTGATTCAAATTCCAAACAGTAGAAAAAGCTAGAGGCCTCAGGGGTAGGCGGTGGTATATGTTTATCTACTAACTTACTATATTTCGTGGTTACTGATAGATCAAAACACCTGCTTCATTGGATTCTTCCATCCGCACCATTTCTTTTTGCTATAAAATATTGATACACCAAAGGAAGCCAACGCAAAGCACAACCTGACTAAACAAAATATTATCCATGCATGCAGAAATGACATGATATGAATCTGCATTACCTTGGCTAGCTGGATCCCACTGTACCCCATCTAGGAGTAATTGGCATGTGAAGCCTAGGTCAAACATTTATCTATTCAGTAAGCAATTACAGAAACTCATGGCTTATCCATCATCATTTGGAAATAAACACCTACTTCAGTGATTTCTCTAGATAAAAGAAACTCGCTCCTTTAAACACCAAAGCTTTTGGTTTGTTCAATTTTCATTTTCTGTTCAATGTATTAAATATTATTCTGTTATCTCAGAAAATAAAAACCATGGACATCGATTTTGCCCTATGCTGGACTGTGCTGATGCTGTCACAGACAGTTAATGTGTGTAGGCCTGGCTCTTGTCACACTAAATGACTTAGGGAGGCTATGCTTTTTGAGTTGTATGTATTTATTTTTAATGATGTTCCATACCCTCACTCACCATCAAGGTATTTTTAACAATTTTTCTACTGTGAATTTGCTTCACTTTAATAGATTCTACTCATTTTGCCTTTTTTAGTTTCTCAGTTATGGTTCCTGAGTAAAGGTTCGGTTCTCCCATAAGTAAAGTTCATCAACTTTAGTGTGTGTATGCTCCTGTGTGTGCATGTTCATATTTCATTCAACTTGTCAGTTCAGTCCTATTAATTATATTTTTTTCTTACCTGTACGATCATAATGAAAATGATAATATTGCCTCTAATCTTTTCTGTGGGTAATCACTTTACTTGTATAACCTAATTAAATCTTCCTCCTCACAATTCTATGAGGTATGAGCTACAAATGTCTACTATATTCCACATAGGGGAAAACTGAGGAAAAGGGTATAAAGTGAAGTGAATTTTCCAGGGTCCCATGGAAGTAATGTTAAGAGCTGGAAGTTAACAACCCAAGGCTGTCTGACTCCGAAGACTATTTTCTTATTGTTTTTGAATAGTGACTTGAATAGAGACTTCAAGGTAAGTGAAATGTATCTATACAATGGTTTTCTTTAAAGCTGGTTTACATTGATATCTTCAAGCAAAATTCTTAAATAAAAAACTTCCACAGGTTCTATACGTATATTTTCAAGAGTGATTTCTATATCTTATTGGTAATTTTTTTTAATTTTAAAGAAAACAGGCAGTCATCATTCTGAATTAATATATTTATATATACAGTTAATGACATTTGAGGGCAATTTAAATTAGTTCTATATATAGAGTGTTATAACAGGATTATAGACATGTAAATGCAATACTGATATTACATTATAGACAAATAATAATTAAAAATGGAAATTATTAAGCACTTACTATATGCCAAGTGTTAAGGGATTTCATGTCTACTAACATTAAGTTTCAAGAAGGAACTGACTCACTTTTAAAGTCAAAGAAACTAGGATCAAAGAGCAAGAATTTGAGCACAGTATTTTACATGTTGCAGCTTTAACCAGGTTAAAAGGATAGTGAACATATGCTGTAATAATAAGAACCATGTACATAAGAATATCTGAAGAAAATGATAATGTTTAGTCTCTCACTGGCAAATTATTTATCTTATAAGGGGTTAATAGCAAAAATATATAATGAACTCTTATAACTCAACAGCAAAAAACAAAGCACCTGGTTAAAAAATGGGCAAAGAACTTGAATAGACATTTTTCCAAAGAAGATATATGGATGGCCAACAAGCATATGAAAAAATGCTCAACATTACTAATCATGAGGGAAACATAAATCAAAACCACAAGAAGACATTACCTCACACCTGTTGGAGTAGCTATTATAAAAAAAAAAGATAACAAGCTTTGGCAAAGATTTTGGAGAAATTGGAACCCTCGTACACTACTGGTGAGAAAGTAAAATGGTGCAGCCTCTATGGAATACAATAGGGAGATTCCTCAAAAATTTTTAAAATAGAATTACCATATGATCCAGCAATTCTACTTCTGGTAATATATCCAAAAGTACTTAAATCTAGATATAAAAAAGATATCTGCATTCTAATATTCATTGTAGCAATAATCACAATAGCCAAAATATAGAAACCACCTTACTGCCCGTTGATGAATGAAGGAAGAAAATGTACTATATATGTATAATTTATATTTATTACTCTTGAATAGTGATGTAATATTATTCAGCCTAAAAAAGAAGGACATCCTGTCATATGCAATAACATAGATGAACCTGAAGGATATTATTTTAAGTAAAATAATCCAGTCACAGAAAGACACATACTGCATAATTTCACTTACGAAGTACCTAAACAGTCAAACTCTTAGAGAGTACAATAATGGTTGCAAGGGGAGGGAGAAATTGGGACTTGCAGTTCAATGGGTACAGAGTTTCAGTCATGCAAGACAAACAAGTCCTAGAGATCTGCTGTGCAACACTGTGCCTGCAATTAATAATACTGTATTTTACACTCAAAAATCGTCAAGTGGGTAGATCCCTTGTTAAGTGTTCTTATTGCAATTAAAAAAAAAGTTTAGTCTAGAAAAGGTAAGACCTAGCAGAGACATAACCATCCTCATAAAATAAAGGAGGGACTTCATGGAGGAAACACCAGATTTGTACTAAGTATTCCTGCAAGCAGAACCAGGAAGAGCCAAAGGTAGATTTCAACTTACTGCGAGTTTCCTTGTCACATCCCTGTACTGATGGAGGAAATGTTTTCTACTCCATCTAGGCTATAATTTGTTGATGGGTCCAACTTCTGCAGTAGACTAAGTCACAATTTTGTTAACATGGACAAATGGGAAATCACAAGCCTCTGGACTCAAAAGATTGACCCCAATCCCCCTTAGCTCTAGTTAACCAAGCCTTCCCATCATGTCTGACCCACTCTGATTTTTGGTGCCATGTTAGTATTTGGTTTCTGAGGATATCCCTTCATTATTTTCTGTGAGCTTATCTATGTCTCTATAAAAGAGGTTTGTTATATTTTTAGAATTTCTACACACTTGTTTTGGAAGGGATTTCAGGTTACCAATTTTGACATACTGCCAGAACCATCAAAATAAAATTTCTTGGAAAATAGCAATTGTCAGTAAAAACATAAGATGCTGCCATTATTAGGTATATTAGTGAGATTCTAAATTATTATCACTGGAGTTTGCATGAAGATATAGATGACTAGCAGTCAGACAACACATTAGCATCAGAACTCTTTATTTTTGGAAATACTGTATAGAATCCTAAAGCATAAAACAAATGAGAGAGGGCTATGTGACTTGAAAGGCTGGTAGCAACTGTACTAGTTCACTTGTGTTAGTTGAACACCAAGTTACATTTCCACTCAAAATTTATAGTATTCTGCTTGTTTTAATATAACTTTTAATATATAATATTCCCTCCAAAGAATGGGTTGGGTTAATATTGCTAATAACACTCAATCAATTTTAAGGATTTTTTTTTATTCCAGTACCACAGCTAATTTCATCCTTTTAGATTTGTTAAAATATACTTCCTGAGTAATTTATCTTAACATCTTTAACTCTCTTTGGATAATCCATAATCTGTGTTATTCCGTGTCCCTAGTACAATTACATTAATTTATTTCTATCACTTAGTAAAAGAAATAATATATATTAAAACACAGGAGAGTGCACTATGGTCACACTTTGTGACTAACATTCATCTCTATGTACCTTGCCTCACCTATAAATTGGGAAGAGTGCATAAACTTCCTGTTTGACAGAATTATGATTAACAAGATTTATTGTAAAAATACTCTTTAAAGTTTTATAAAAGATGAAGGGATGTTAGGTATCTCTTATTCTTTAAAAGTAACTCATATTTTAAAATAACAACAGCATATACAACTATTTCATATGAAGATACTTTACAAAACCTATAAAGGTAATTTCTTTGTGCACAAATTTATATTTTATTATAGCCAATGCATAGTTTCACTTTTTCTTTTGAGCTCATTTTAGTTGTAATAATTATTCAGTGGATAGTGAATATTATGGTACCTAGCACAATCCTGGGAATTTAGTAAGCTCCCGTGAATGCTTGTCTTTGTTTATATTTTCTTCTCTTATAGGAAAAGTTATGTTGAAACATAGAAAGAAAGAGAGTAAGGAGACAATGCCATGAATTTCAAAGGTGAATTGAGTATCTTTTACTAGCTTTTACAAGGTGTATCAAATGCCTATTTACAAAAGTAAGGAAACTGTCAATTTGATGAAGTACAACTCACAACTCATTAGTGTTGAACATCGAAGTAGTATTCCACATCAAAAATGACTGCTGAAATATTCACAATTACCAGCTGCTCAGAGACCATTTTATATGGATAAAAAACATGCCACATTTAATTTATCAGATGCTTTCTGCTGTCATACTTTTCTTACGTTCAATGTACTGAAAAGTTATAAAAGCAACTTCAGTCTTGCTGTAGCCATGTATAGACATTAAGAATAACACAAATCCATTATCTACCACAATATAATTGTATTTACACGGATGAATAATCCTCTGTAGCTTCTTTGCACTCAGTTCTGAATTAAGTATTCCTTTAAAGATATCTGAAATACAACATTCAGTATCTCTATTTAAAAAACTACCATTTTGATATAAAGAAAAAAAAACCAACATTTATTTCTGAATATTCCTCGAATGAGCTGGCATTATTAGCCACATTTCTATAGTAACTACAATGGAAAACATCATCAGAAAAAGAATGCCATTTTAATTTTCTAACAACACTAAAATGAATCAGATAGGTACCCAAACACTTGTGAAAATAAAATACTAATAGTCTAGCTTTCCATTGTAATTCTGTAATGTAGGCTTCAAGTAAATATGTAATAACTGGATTAACCCTTTTCAAAGATTATCAGACATAGCCAATTGCTGTAACATACTAGCTCTATGGTGCCAACCCAAACTCTAAGCAGACTAAAGCAATTAGATAGACGGATAGACAGATAGATAGATAGATAGGCAGCTTCTTCCCAAATAAAAACAAATAAGCAAACAAACAACAACATGCAGCTTTCAATCTTGTGTTTAATCCACTGCAAACTGAGTAATGCTCACACAAGTGTTTGTGGAGGGCCCTGCTCTCCTAGCCTAGCAAAGTGTACAGCAAGCATCATCTCTGGTCCACTGCATTGCACATCATAGGCTCAGTTCAGTTATGGACTTCTTAATGGATGGCCCTCAATTTCTGTTTTCAGTGTTAGCTGTAGTTATGGTTGTGGCTCTATTTAAACTGTTATCAGAAGTTGCTTAAAACCATGAAAAAGAAATAAGGCATGTTTATTTGGAGCTTTTCATTTTAAAAAACACATAACAATGACCTAATAGTTACAGATTTTTCTTGTCTTATTTTTAAATACCTCCACTCTAAACGTATATATAAGAACACTTAGTCTTTTATATACTGTAAAAATATACTAGGCATGGTGGCTCACACCTGTAACCCCAATATTTTGGGAGACTGAGGCAGGAGAATCACTTAAGCCCAGGAGTTTAAGACCAGCCTGGGCAACACAGTGAGATCCTGTCTCTGGAAAAAAAAAAAGAAAAATTCCAACTTATCTCTAAAGCATGTAGAAAGTGGGAACGAGGCATGAGGGCCTTCTCCGATTTTACGTAAAATGTTAATAGCTATCTTTCCAATGAATTACTAAATCATACTTTACTTTTTTATAAAAAAGGATTTTTTTTAACAGCCTTTATTCCGTCAGCATGCTCCGCTGACTTCTGTTCTTCTGACCTACTTTTTTATAAAAAAGGATTTTTTTAAAAAAATACTAGGCTACATGTGAAGAAAAAAGTGAGGAAATCAGAAGAAAGAAAAAGAAAAGAAGGAAAATAAAATAAGACCGAGTTGAAGCTATAAACAAAACATGTATCTTGCAGTTTTGCACATTTTCTAGAAGTAAAAATCCATCTCAGCTCCAGTAGATCTAGCAGTCATCACAAGTGAAAAACAATCAATTGCAGTGTCTATAAGGTTAAAAAAAAATCAGCTGCTCAAGAGAAGTATTACTATTCCTAGAATTATGGACTGAAGAAAAATTCTTCTGTAATCCATATAGAGAAGTCACTGTAATTTAGAGTATGTAATCAAATAATCCCTAAAAATAAATACAAAAATATAATGTTTTTGCATTCTCACTTACTGTCCACATATGTTATATGCCAGCCTGTTAGGATTATTAGTCTTAGTCTTCTTACTTGTGCACAAGAATATCCCCCTAGAAATTAAACTTTGTTTTTCTCTCTAGAAGGACAGGACCTACACAGGTTTACTTATTGCCCATGGAAGACTTAATCACTATTCTGGATGTTACATGTGTTACATGAGTCTCTTTCTGTCTTGGTTTTTACTGAAGCCCCCAAATCAGACACCAAAACAACAGAGCACGTACTCCCACATTCCAAAGTGAAATATTTGACTACTAAGTAGCATGAGCAAAGGATTTGGCAAAATCAGATTTTGTAACACTCCTAGGGTGGAAGAGGGCAGAGGTTAAAAAAGGTAGAAAAGACAGATGTTATTAATATTAAACCATTCTTTTCTTTGAAATAGTCAAAATGCAATGGTATTTTTTCCAATCCCCCCGGGGGGCACAGAGGGAGAAGATTGCTTCAGGTCAGCTCCAGTCAGGGGAGAGAGAAGATTCAATAAGAAACTCAGAAAACTCAATTTGTGTCCCCTGGAGTTTGCACAATGGGTTTCTGATTCAAGGCCCCAAAAGATTTTACGACAAATTTAATGGAACTGCCTGCTCAGCTGTAGAGGAAAAAGAAACAGCCATATGTGGAAACCAACTCTGCTTTCAAAGACAGCAGAGCAGAGATGCTTGCTTCCCATGAACCAAATGAACGTGGGCCATGCAGTATGATGATGAACTGAGACAGCTTCATCTGGGAGCAAGGAGACATCAGCAGAGAGAGGATGGAGATGTACCTAATCACATTTAGAAGCTGAGGATATGTTGTAAGGAGCCAGCAAAAAGAGAAAGAATGCTGCAATCAGAAGCTGTACTGAGGAATCACTGAAGGCTATGGATATGCTCCACTAGAGTATGCCTTGAGCTTGGGAAAGCCCAAAGTTGAGCAATGCCAACCACTGCAACAGCAGTGAAGTGTGGCTTTTCCTTCCTCCTGGACCTTCCCTCTTCCGACTGCCAACCCTAAGGTCAGGAACAAGAGTTAGTAAAGAAGCAGCAGTGAGGGGAAGGGTAAAGAAGTACCAGGAAAGGGAGGGAGCAGAAAACAATCTGACCTTTTCCTCCTCTCCCTTTCCTGTGATAGGCATCCAGTCCAAAGGAGGCCTGAGCTGGATAACAGGACAGGGTTTAACTTAAAAGAGATTCGGAACTTTGACTTTAAATAGGACTAGACAAGTGATTGTGCTAATGCAACCAATATCAAACATTACGGAATTTATTCTTCATAATGCCCAAAATGTAAAGGTCCAGAAAGACAAATAAAAGCTGAGACATTTTCCAGATTAAGGTAAAATAAAGAGACACAATGACTAAATACAATGCATGACCCTGGACTGGGTTCTGGATCTGGATAAAAGAAAAAGCTGTAAAGCATATTGAAGGGAAAATTGATACAATTTATACAAAGACTGTAGATTAAACTTCTTGATTTTTATAATTATATGCTTTCATTATCAGTAATTTAGTATTAAATTTTAAATTAAAAATTTAACTTAATATGTAATCATTTAATTACATATAAATTATGATTATATTTATGTCACTAATTGTATTAAGGAATGCTCTTATTCTTAGGAAATGCATAGTGAATCATTTATGTATAAAATAACATGTTTGTACTTCTTAATTTATTATAAAATTATTGTATCAACTTTGTACATGATCAAATATATAAATGATTCAAAACATTAAATATGGTAAACTAAAAGTGGTCACTTCAAAGTCAAAAATCAAAAGACTTATATCTGAGTCTCACCCAATTCTTTTTTTCATTTTAACTATTATTTATATACATGTATTAATTTCTCTAATAGACTGAGAACATTTTAAGGATAGACTTCATTTTTAATTCATCATAATAGTTTTGATAGTGCCCAAAAAGACAACCAGTAATATTTAAGGACACATACTGCATCTCAGGTTTTTTACAGGGCATTTTCATCATTAGCTCACTGATATTCATGACAAGATTGAACAAACAATTACATCGATGTAGACAGGTGTCCAGCATTAGCACAGAAAAGCAAGGACATGCACTGGTTATTGCAGGTGTTAATTCAAAGTTAGACTTGAAAACATTCTCCTGGCAGGAAAATAAAAAAAAAAAAATAACTAGTAGGACGTAATCAACCAAATGTAAATGGAATCTAAAGTAGCTATGATACTCTTCAGTAAAATATTTAAGACTATTTCTGCCTTCTTGTGTGCTTCTGGAAATTCTGTTCCTTAGCTTAGGAACATTATTAGAATAAGGTCTTCTTTCCTCTTCTAGTGGCTTGAAATAATAAGACTGCTGATATATTTTTAGGGCAATCACCCAGGGGCCTCTGTAAGATTTAATTGTCTAGTTTCACTTCTGGATCTTAGTTTAGTTTCCAGGCCACCTCTCCTCCAGCTCTTTTTCTCTGAATCCAAAGAGTGGTCTGCAGGGACTCATCTTTGCTGTCATTATCTGGGCAGACTTCCATTAGTCTTTCTTTGCTCATGGATCCTCTTCTAAAAGTCACTAGAAGCAAGCTATAAAAGGGAAATAGGAGCTTAAAAATAAAAAATTTGAAGATATTAAAAAGGGGAAAGTATTAAAAACCTAAAATATTGTTATTAATAATTTTCACAAAATATAAATGAAGATAAAATTCCTCTTTATTAGCTTTTTCCTTCATTGACTATTTGGTTACTTGTTTTCTGTTTGATTGACTTTTATTAATAATAGTATCCAACCCTTATAATTTTTCTATTTCCATTTCTACTGCTCCTAAGCCAGTGGTCCCCAACCTTTCTGGCACTAGGCACTGGTTTCGTGGAAGACAATTTTTCCACAGCTGGGGGGACAGAGCTCAGACCGTGATGCCCAGTCATGTGGAGAGGCTGTAAATACAGATGAAGCTTTCCTCCCTTGTCTAGCTCACCTCCTGCTGTGTGTGCCAGAGAGGGTGGGCGATGCCAGAGCTCTGCAGCTGGTCCCTAATAGACCATAGATGGTACTGGTCTGCCGCCTGGGGGATTAGAGACCACTGTCCTAACCCACCTGCTTCCCTTCTCCTTTGTCTTCTGTCTTTTCTTTAGTCAAACTCTGTATATGTTTAAATATATGAGTGTTGTACAGAAAATATCCAGCCATTGTTTATATAATGAGAACAATCACATGGCTGTATACTTTCCAGACAGCCCTCATGTATGTATTTTTATATATACACACATATATGTATATATACATACACATATATGCATTTATGTATGTGTATGTGTATATATAATAAAACTATGAACAATTGGATCAAACTGTGTATAATTCTTTCATTTCCCTTTCTCAAGCTGTAGTTTTCCTTAACTTTTTCCCCTTGACAATCAAACCCTAAAGATACCAAAAAGAAAAAAAAAAAGTATGTGATAGGCAACCTGATCAAGGAAGAGTCAGATGACACTTTAGATTGAAATTTTAGCAAAATGCCCTTCTGTGTTAGACACAAAAGCCATGGTCTTTTTTCTTACAAGGAGAAAAACATTATTTGAGAAAGCCACATTGCCTTTACCACTAAGAGAAAGTTGAAATTCCATAAGGTATGAAAGGAAACTATAAAAATTCAAGAACCTCAAAATGTTGGCAGGATGGGTCTGTTAAAGGTCGGGCCAAATAGCTTCAACTATTTTAAGCATTCAGCAATGCAATTAATTTCACATTATACAAATACTATAACATATGTCTATTTACTATGATACATTATATACATGAGGAATTATTATGATTTGCATAACTATAAGGTTGATTCTGAACCATCAAGAAAAGGTGGAAGGTATGTGTTTGATTACAGAATATTATGTTTAACAAGTCAGGATGTGTTTAATGCACTTTGGAATTTATTTAAACGCTATATTTTTATGATAAAATAAGGCAATTATATACTGACCAATGTTATTTATGCACTGCTTAGTCATAGCTAAATTTACTACTATGAAAACATTTTGAGAAAAGTTAATTTATATAGGTTTTTCAGATAAGGGTTTCTTATTCAGAATGCCTTCCTTCATCCCTGCAATGGACTGTGGCTATAAGCACAATAAGGATCAAAACTTCTGGATGCATAATGAAGAACAAACTTTTATGGGATTTCTGAAGATAGTTTAAAAAAAATGTGGAGTCCAAGTTCAGAGTCTATATCTGTTCTAAAATAGTAGTTACTTCAAAAGGTAACACTGGCTTTATTGGATCCAAATTATATGAGGATTATGGTAATTTGAAGCTCTGGCTCTAGTGTTACACATATTACAATTGTATAGAATAAGATGAATATTATTCTTTTCTGTGACTCAGACACACACACTCTCGGCCATTGCCCTAATAGTAAAGACACAGATAGATGTCAAAAATGCGGAAACCCTAAAAGTACAATAATCAATATTATGGTCACTAGTTGCTCAAATAAGTCCTAATAGACTACTGATATAAACTCAGTCTTTGTAGAGATATTTGGTAAGCCTAAATATCATCCTAGGTATAAAGATATATTAGAATGCCTGATGTACATTTCCAATAAATCAAATAGATATTCACTGTTCTTCATGCTTATAAAGAGATTAAGTACATTAAATTCCTCAATAAAATCCAGTTTAAAATATCAGTGTCTCTGCATCATTTTCAAGACAAAATTCTACCCATTTTTCACAGCATACAATGCTCTCCACGATTCTTCTCATGGGATCAAGTCCTAGAAATTGTCCAAGTGAACATAATAATATTGTTTTCTAGAACTTAATGAAATTCCTCAAAAATACCACCATTTCTATACCCTTGCTCACGCTATTTCATTTGCAATAAATTTTTTAAATGTATTTATTCATTCTTGTGACTGGATCACCATCCACAGTTTGAAAAAGTCTGATTGAGAGAGAAAGCATGAGAAAGAAAATGAGTCTTGGGTAGAACTTTGTGAAATCAAAAACTTAACTACCAGTTAGGGAAGAATGAAATTTCAAATACAGGGACAATCTAAAGACATTAGAAGAAAATTCATAGTATACTCTGAGGGAAGTAAAGGGAAGAGTACTTGAAAAAGAAACCACATTTTACTTTTACTCATCATTTACGGTAGCTAAATAATATCCATTTTATGAGTCTACCTTATAATATTTTGCAAACTTCCAGGAGATGATAACTTTGGTTGCTTCTAGTTTATTTTCAGTATCAACAATGCAATGATGAACAAATTTATGCATGCATCTTTATGCCCTTGTTCTACTGTTTCCTTGGCATAAATTCCTGCATAATAACTAAACAAGTATGTAAATGGTATAACACTTAAGATGTATATAGTACATACAGCCAAACTCTCTTCCATAAAAACCAAAAATTGTACTCTTGTGAATAGCAGAGTGCTTATGTTTTTATGTGCCCTACGTACTACTGGAGCTAATTAGTCACGTTTACAATCAAATAAGTAAAAATATCAGTACGTCATTTTGATTTCAATTTGCATTTCTTTTATTCCAGAGAGGTTATGCATCTCTTCACATATTTAATAGCTATTTGTATCCACACTGTGAACTGAATGCCAACATTTTTTGTTTAATTTTAAATGGATATACATTTTTATTTATGATTTTATGAGGTCTTTACACATAGTCATAATATCCCTTTTCTGATTTACCAATTTGTGTTTGTTTTTAACTATGCAGTAGTTCTTTTAAAATAAGTCTTATAGGGGTTTAGTTAGTATGTTTCTTAATAAAACAGAGTTCCACTGAAAACATAAAGACTCAAGGCCTCCATCTAAAGGCATCAGATTAGCCTACATCTTCAACATGCAAAATGAAAAGTAATTCTATAGTGTGGTTGTCATTTAAAACCCAAGGGATTGATGGGGAATTCAATCATAGTGAGGAAAATCTGAGTTCCTACAGGATCTGTTTATTTAATAACAGGTCACAGTGCTTTATATTTCATTAATAAAAGAGTAAATAATCTTATTTACAACAATTGAATCAGACAAATTATACAAGTGAAACTCGAGTTTAAAAGACCCTATAACAAGTAATGGTAACATGACGCAAACAGTGCAAGAGTTTTTGGTTTAATGCATTACCTTTCAAGTACATATTTGCCATGACAAGACTTTTTCTGTTTCTGCAAATATCACACTCCAAAGTGATTGCTGTTGTCATGTGAAATTAAAACTTACAAAGGACAAAGGTAATGCAGTAGGCAGTAATTATTTGAAGTATAATGTCTGTCAGATTAATGTAGACTTAATGAATGATGCTCATTGTATATTAATACCATATGACAACTTCATGAAGAGCACTTAAAAAGCTTCAAGTTTAAGGAAACCTGGGGTGAACTGGTTTTGAAAAGAAGTCATTCTGAAAACTGACAAATTTCTAGGTCTAGAAAGGGTGAGCTAACCCAGATGTTCTCTGCAGTTGTTCAGTAGTTGTCATGACCCAGACTGCTTTACTGTAACAGTTCCTATTGTGTTGGTGTTACAAAGAACATAGCCAAGATAATTCCCAATAATTAATGTTACTGTGATAAGTTGTAAGTGAAAGACAACCTCAAGAATTAATTAAAATAGCAACCAAAGCCCAGCCATGCATTCAATGTAAAAGTTTATTCCTCTTTTCCCTTCTTAAGCAAGCTCTTTAATACCTTTTTGGCACACTCTCTAATCCTTTTAGATTTGCTTTCTCTAGTGATGGTAAACAAACTATTTATAGTGCATGTACTTCTGATTCTTTTGTATTCTAATCTCTAAGCATGGTCTATGTTAAAATAAAAAAAAGCAAAACAGAAAAAAAGAAACATTTTATCAAGATTTTCAAAAATAAATAAATTGTTACTCCACACTTCCTTAAAAGACCTTGCATTAGTAAATTCCTACTGCTTTAAAACTTCCAAAGAGCAATAACTGACATGGAAGGGGCATGACAATCTTTTTCTGTGAAGGGCCAGAGAGAAAATATGTTGGGCTCTCTGTCACAGCCACTCAACTCTATCACTGCAGCAGGAAAGTAGTCATAGATACATAACCTAAACAAGTAGTTGTGATTGTGTCCCTAACAAAACTTTATTTACAAAACACATGGCAGTTTGGATTTGGCGCATGGGCTCTAGTTTGCAGACCCCTGGTCTCTATGGTGAAATTCAAACACACATGGCCCTTTATATCACACAATTAGCTACCTCTGCAGGTCCATCTCCTACCACATTCCCTCTACAAACTCTACATACTGCTACAGTGGACTTGTTCCTGCTCTCTGGCTTGTGCCATTTCATGACATAGCTTGTTCTCATAGTATATCTGACTACCTAGAATATCTTACCCTATTCTTCACCTGGAAAATTCCTAATTAAACTCAAAATCATTTACAAATGCCCAATCTTCTCCAAAATGTTTCTCGATCCCCTCCCCACCTCTAATCGAGTTAATCATTCCCTTTCCTGAGCTTTCACTGCATTGTACTCTTATGCTCTACCTCTCCCTATCACAATTAATTGTTTATAATCTTCCACGTAAAGACCATTTTCCATTTAATGCTATATCCTCTGGGTCAAGCATATAGTGGGATGTCAACAAAGTCTTCTTGAAATATGACTATAGAAATCTTATGAACATAAGAGGCAGAGACTGCTAGTTGCCTCTCAATATCCATTAACACCTTGGTCCTCAGTCCTAGAACCTCCTATTTTAAGTTAAGCACATGGATGCCATGCATAAAGACTATATTTAAAGCCTACCTTTCAGATAAATTCAGTCCAAAGGGATCAGGATAGAAGTAATATATGAAAATTCTGAGTAATATCCTTAAAAGAATATGGATTTTTATATGAGGAAAAATTATCTTTTTAAACCACTTTAATTTGGCGTCTGTCACACATGATTATATTTTTACCATAACTATGTAAAAATATACCTAATAGAGTTGTAATTAATATATGCAATGCCAATGTTTGATCTTAAAATATGTTGCCACAGAAAGACGAACATTTTTATTTATTGGGCTGGTATAATGTTCTATAAAATATTTTTTGCCAATATGATATTATTTTAAAATAAAAATAGCTAACATATTTGAGGCATAAACTAAATAAATTTCAACCATCTACCTATTGTAGAGAATACTTCAGTTAAGGAAAGTTAGCTGTTAACTAAGAGCAAAGATAACACTCTCATTGTATCTCCTAGAAAAGGAGTGAACAGTTCAATTAGGACAGTAAGTGGCCTTTAGTAGAGAAGCAATCAAGAAAGGCTGGAATCTGATGCAGCTTAAAATGCGCCATAAGAGATATATTATCTAAAACAGTATATTGAGCATTAGAGTTATAAATAAGTAGAATTTTCATTAAATTCCTGGCATTGTAATTCATACATATAATACATGGCCCTATAATGTATGCAATCATATATGTATATTAAATTGATATTGAATAAATCTAGTAGTTTGTAATAAGTGCTTCTACTTATTTTGTGAATAAATACTCTTATTCTTTACTCTGTGGATTTTCCCCAAAGAGACACACAGCAAAAATTACCTGCTACTCATATAGAATTGTTTTTTAAAAGTGGAATTTTTGAAGGCCAAGAGGCAGGTCATCTTGGATACTAACTAGGAAGTTTTATCTAAGTTATCAATAAATTATCTTCTTTTCTAACCTAGCAATAGAAGTAGATAAATGAAGAGAATATACAGAGGGGTCAAATTCAGGTTCAAATACATCAATTGTCAGTTCAGTGTTTGTCAGATGTCAAGAAAGTACAGAGGTGGTCCTTGCATATCTTTGAGACTGTCAACTTGAAAGTGGAGAATTTCTGAGTGATGACAGGTTCCAAGACTGTGCATTACCAGTGGGTGGCTGAAATGAAAGAATGTCAAAAGCCAGAGGGGTTGAGAATATCAGGGAACTTTAGGATATTTCATCAGTTATAAGCACTGATTCTGTATTCACTCAGAGGCTTTCAGGAGAGCAATGTAATTACTGAATTTATCAAGAAAAAAGAAAATCTAAAAGTCAGAGAATGAAATTGACTAGGACATCAAGAATATAGTATAGGAGAATGGTTTGATGACTGAAAGAAGATATATTGCCTGATGATAATGAAATTTTGAATGTGGTATCAAAGAGCAAGTTGTGAGGAGCCCTCACCCCGTAACAGTGAATCTATAAAAGTAGACTTGGTGACCTGCACTGAAGAGTCCCACATAATTGTGGACATGGGAATCATTAAGGGAAATGGAACTCCTTTCCTACTAGTACAACAATCCTTATAGTACAATGAGAAAGATTACTTAAAGCCTGGAAATGGATGAAGTATGTATACACAGTGTGATTCAGGCTTCATAGAATTAAGAGCACCCCAGGAAGTGACAGTGTGGGACATAAAGTGTGATGAGAGCCTTTGCATGATACACTTCAGGACATTTAATTATGGGTTATGCAGGAGGAGTGCGTTAGTGACAGAATTATGAATTTAACACCTTTATAACCTCACTAGGAGGTATTGTGGCTGAAAACCCTATTCCCAAGTGAGAAATCTTCCAGAAGTTTACCTTTATTGATCTGTGAGACAAGGAAAGGATTAATAATTCTATAATAGTAATACATTATTTAAATAATTTAATTAATTTTAATTAAATTAATGTACAAGCAAAAGCATCACACCAGTAATCAAAAATTAATGTTTTTTAAAAAATAAAACCTGAAAATGTTTACAAAAATACAACTACTTACTGAAAAAATATAAACAGAGACTTGAAAGATTTCAAAAGAAATATAATCCTGCAATGAAACTCCACTGAATTGGTTATCAAATATTGAGAATTTTAATATGTTTAAGGAATTCTTCAAAAGAACCTGATGAGGTTGGTTCTAAGAAAGGTCACTAGTAAATGGCTCTAAGCTATACCATCACTCAAATTTCATTTTGTTTGAAGTATAACTGTCAGTCATAGGAAGGAAGGAAGGAAGGAAGAAAGGAAGGAAGGAAGGAAGGAAGGAAAATTAATTGTAATTGGCATTAAAATACTCTGTTGATTGAACAGTAAAATAGTTAAATTACCAGTTTACTTAGTTCAATAGTTCAAACTACCAAACTACTCATCTTAAATCAATGGGTGAAAATAAAGAGACTTTTTAATTCATTAAATACCTATATATTAGATAAAGTATCATTATTAACAACGCACATACTATTGTAAACACACACAGTGCATACTTCCAAATTCACTGCAGCACAGTTTTATTGTTTCACATATGCTATTAACTGTATCATTAAATACATGAGCCAACAATATACCACAAGAGATTCAAAAAGAAAATATTTAAAAGGATAATTACATAACTGCTGTAGTGACATTCAAATATTCTTAACACATTCTAGCATTCCAATCCTGTGATCACAAGAATAATTTCTGCAATGACTCATATTGTAGCACTCATCTGTTGAAAGATGACATGCTTAAAATTTTAACTGACAAAACACTTGTTTGATGATGAATGATGGAATTAGAATCCAAGAGACACCTCCTTTCATAGTAAGACCCTGGAATTTGCTATGTCGATCATATGAGCAATCCATAATTTTCCACATTTGGCTTCTTTGGAAATATTTCATTTAGAACTACATTTCAAATGTCTTTACCTACTAATGTGCTTGTTTACCAGTTTAACACTGTGCATTAAATTGCACAGAGGAAAACATACTTTTTTCCCCTAAGAGTTCAGCTCTATGTCAAGAAATGGAATGACTTTTTATTTGTTAAGGCATATATACTGAGATCAAAGGAAAGTATTATTCAAAGTTCCAAGGTCAGCTTTTTTTTTTTTTTTTTAGAAACTTAGGCCATCTAAATCCTTCTAACAAACTCTTTTAAATTTAAAGAAATAAGAAACTGAAAATACTTTTTATAGCTAGCTTGTTTGCTTTAGACCTAATTTATGATACACTGGAGTTATATTATTTATGTGTTGTATGAACAGCATACTGCATTCCTTTGTATAAAATATATTGAATTTTGTATGCAATATATTTATAATATATTTATGAGTTTTTCCTAAAACTTGAGGCATGTTCTACTATTTAAAATAATTATTGAGGGTCACAATTCATCTAACATTTATTAAAACAACTTCTATTTATGAAGCCTCAAGTTGGAGGAAACAGAGATGAATAAGTTACAGTCCTTGCCCTTAAGAAGCATGCAATGTACCACTGGACAGCTTTGATTTGAGAAATAGTATGTCACAATTCAGCTGAGCAGGGAACAGGCTTTCTGATTTTAACAATCTTCTCCTCTATCTTGTTTCTGTCCCAATCCTGGTCCCACTACGCAAGAATAATACATATTTATATTTGCAGACAAAGTCACGAGTCTTACAATAATAGCCTTCTAATGTACTTTAAATAGTATGAAGTGATGCAAGTGGGGTACTTGACAGAAGCACCCTGGCAGCACTAAATTACTGTGCAGAGGAAAACAAGATTTATAGCAAATGGAGGAAGATGAGAGGGTTGGCTGGAGGGATGGAAGCTGGAGACTGATGAGAAAAAGGACTTGGAGAAAATGGAAATACACTATCAGGCACCGCTCACTCTCTAAAATTCTTACTGATGAATGAATCTATTCTAGATTGAAGCCATCCAACCCAGCTTCACAAAGGGTAGCCTTGACCCCAACAAAGTCAAGTATTAGTAAAAGTCACATCTCGGGCTTTAAATCTTGGCTCTGTCACTTACAAATTACTGAATTTCTTTGAGTCTCAGTTTCCTCATCTGCAAATGATGATCAAAAGCCAGATCAGACTGTGTGAGGATTAAGTGAGATAATACATGTAATGAGTTTGGGACAACATCTACATACATACAGTAAACGTTTAATAACTGGCAGCTATTTTGGTTTTCTGTTTCTAGCCTTCTTCTTCTCTTTTCTTGCCTATAATTTTTATTCCTGCCTAAACTATTTCTAGATAAATTTCTTCTATGAATTTTTCTCCTTTCTACATTTGCTCTTGCCCTTTATGGGAACAGAATATGATCTATCTTGGTGTATGTTTCATGTGAGCTTGAGAAGAATGTGTACTCTGCTGTTCCTTTGTAGGGTATTCTATAAAAATCAATTAGATGAAGTTGATTGATACTGCTATTCAGGTCAAGTACACCCCTATAGATTATTTTGTCTGCTTGATCTATCAGTCACTAAAAGAGAAATGTTAAAGACTCCAACTCTAAAAGTGAACTTATCTATTTCTCCTAGATCTATCAGTTTTTTGATGTCAGGTATTTTGATACTGTGTTGTTAGGTCCATGCCTGTTTAGGATTGTTATGTCTTCTTGGAAAATTAATCCCTTTATCCTTAAGCAGTGCTGCTCTTTACTCCTTATAATTTTCCTTGTACGATGTCTGCTTTGTCTGAAATTATAATAGCTACTTCAGCTTTCTTTTGAGCATGGCATGTTTTTCTCTATTCCTTTACTTTTAAGTCTGTGTTTTGAAGCCCTTTCAGCTATAATTCACTGTTATTATACTGGAACTGTGTTGATGTAATGGTAAGGTGTGGGGAAGGGGAAGGCTTATATTATCTTATGATTACATCTCAAGTCTTTTAGTGTCCCTTAGTCCCTGGCTGTGATCTTCCCAAGTGTTTCTTAGCTTCTCCCTCCCCCAGGTCCCCCCACTACCTTAGGTGGAACAAAAACGCTGGAGGGGGCTTTAGTGATAGAAATCTCCTTCCCAGCTAGGGTAATGCTGTGGTAAATTCGTTTCCCCTGGACAGCGGGTCTCTATATAAAATGCTCTGAATATATTTCATAATGATTACTCTTCCCCTACCCCTTCCAGAACCATCACAGCATCTTTTTCAGTTCCCCAGGAGGTAAAACTCATACAACTATGATGATGTCCCCACCATGACCATATATAGCTCCATGGAATTTCTCACTCTCACCCTAGTTCACAGGCTCTGGCAATTTGTCAATTACTTCTGGAGTATCTCTGCCAGTTTATGGCTCCAGTGGCTTCTGCTTCACGTAAGCAGATCTTCTATGTGCCTCCTTGGATTAGCTTGTCTCTCCGTATTTCAACACGGCAATTTGCCCTGAGACCTCACTCGTCTGACGTGTCTAAGAAAAGCCACTGATTTTCAGTTTATTCAATTTTTCTCATAGTAAGGGCAGGAATTAAGACTTTCAAGTTCTTTACATGTTGAAGCTAAATTACAAATCCCATTCCTGCTTTTTAACTTCTACTTTCTTCTTCTTCACTTTTCTTACCAACTATTCTCTTCCTCTCTTCTTTCTATTGCTATACTAAGAAAAAGCTTTTACCACCATACAAATGATAGTCTTTCCTAACCAATGATTTTTCCTTAGAAAATTTAGGTATTTTGAGACATCAAAAAATAGATTGAAGAATTACTTTCATGACAGGACATCAGTTTTCCCTTCACACCTAGAAGTTCCTAAGTTAGCCAATAATCACAGGCATCATAGAATCAGATAAAAACTTTCTGGAATCGTAAATAATCTAAAACTATGTTTTATTTTTCTAACTTTAGTTTATTTGTATCAACCAGAAAAATGAATGGAGTTACCCAGAAAGGTTATGGAGAATAGAAGCCTTTATATCTATAAATAAGAATAAAATTATTGTGTTATATGATACATAGCAGATATTAAGTAACCATATGCTTAACAAATGAATAAATGACACCATTTCATTCTAATTTTTTTTTTTTTGACAGAGTCTCACTCTGTTGCCCAGGCTAGAGTGCCGTGGCGTCAGTCTAGCTCACAGCAACCTCAAACTCCTGGGCTCAGGCGATCCTTCTGCTTCAGCCTCCTGAGTAGCTGGGACTACAGAAATGCACCACCATGCCCGACTAAATTTTTCTATATATTTTCAGTTGGTCAGTTAATTTCTTTCTATTTTTAGTAGAGACGGGGTCTTGCTCTTGCTCAGGCTGGTTTTGAACTCCTGACCTTGAGTGATCCTCCCACCTTGGCCTCCCAGAGTGCTAGGATTACAGGCATGAGGCACATTCTAATTTTAAAAGCAACTACAACTATTAACTAAGTTCTGTGTCTTTGGTATATGCATTTATTTATAATATGTTATGTAGCTGATACATAATACATATATCTATGTAAACCTACAACTATATATGGAGTACGACTTTATTATAGCAAAATAAAAATTGATAATGGAAATAAGATTGTGTGTGCATACACATATGTGTCTGTATAAAATACACATACATATATATGCACACATATATACCATATGTAAATATATGCATATATATATGTTGAAAAAGATTCATCTTTCTTCTTTGTTCATAGGATAAATAGCTTGGCTCCATTTATATTAAAAATGGCAGAAGTACTGCATTTATTCATAATAGCTGAATATATATGCATACATAAACATACATATACATATAGAAAGAGAGAGGGGAATGGAAATCTGAATACATAAAGGAAATATCAAGCTTAG
Source organism: Cheirogaleus medius (assembly GCA_008086735.1). Lineage (NCBI taxonomy): Eukaryota > Metazoa > Chordata > Mammalia > Primates > Cheirogaleidae > Cheirogaleus > Cheirogaleus medius. The sequence goes on along the minus strand of VBSM01001124.1, from coordinate 30,837,169 downwards.
AACCCCCATCAAGTCCCTATCTATATTTCATATTACACTAGCGTAGACAGTACATTAAAAAACTTGGTATTATATGTTTCATGAAAAACCTAGGCAAAATAGAATAAATCTGAATCTGATATCAACTATTCTGACTTTGATAGAAGTGTGTGCTTTACTATAAAATTACTACTACTACAGAAATTTAGAATTCAAACTATATGTACTGGAATTCAAATTTGGAAAAATAATTTACTCAGCTTATGTTTTAAAATGAAAGATATTTTATTTAAGGAGTTATGTACACTGACGTCACTTACGTATTTTAAGTATAATGCAAGATTTTTATTCATACATTTATGTAAAAATAAATTATAGAACAAGAAAGAGAATGGAACTAGTTACATACTTGAATTCCATTTGTACAAATTACCTTAGAGAATTCATATCTTTTGAAAAACATCTTTTATAACTAACAGTTCAAAAGATACATTTTCCTTGAAAGTTTAACAGGAACATATTCTAATATATTTAAGTGACAAAATGATGAAAAAAATGTGTTTCTTCACCTCAAATAACTCCGTCTTTTCTGAGTCTCATCTGTGCACCAGTGACTCAAAAACTGTTAATAAAAGCTTTACTTCCATTTGGCAAATATCAAGACTTCCTAAATGACCCATCTTCTAGCTATGATTAAAGCAGTGGAAAGTTCAAAAGATGACCAGCAAAGCACTTTTGAGTTGGCATCTGCAACAACCTTACAAAGAACTTAAGGAAGCCCTCCTCTGTCTTGTTGTCACAAAAGAACAACCATTCCTTCTTTTTAACAGGAGAGAAGGTTATGAAATTGGTCAGCTATTCACAACATAAATGCAATTTAGATTCTTTTTAATAGATGTATTGAAACTACTTTCAAACCAAGGAAAAATCTGACCCTTTAGAAAAATCAAACCATTTCTTAGAAAAACTACCATCTGTATTCACTATGAAGACAGAGTGCCATCAAAAAATATTAAGAAATGTTTCCCAGCTGACTTAAAACAGTCTTAGCATTATGAATAAATGCTATAATTCTGCCATTTTTAATATAAATGGAGCCAACCTATTTATTCTATGAACACAGAAGGAAGATGAATCTTCTTCAAGATACCCACTACGTTCCAGTTCCTGATGCTATCTCAGTCACATGGGAAAGCCATATGTATATTTAAAATTTATTTAGAAGAATAGCTAGCTCCTCGTTGAGTATCATTGCAAAAATTATGTTTATCAATTAAATTCACTTAGCTCTGTTAATGTCCACCCCTGGGCAAAGCAATGTATCTATATCAAACCCAACACATATTGGCATTCTATTTTCTACAAATAAAGCCTATAAGAATTTTATGAGGAGGACATATTAAAAAATTATCTTTAACTGACTTAATTTTAAATATTTTACAGATAATGAAACTTCATAAAATCTCCCTGTTAGTTTTACTATATTTTAAACATTATGGTGGCAAACACTGTATTCTTCCTATTTTCAACTCTATTCTCATCACCCCAATATTGCCATTTAATTGATGACTACTTTTGAGACTCCCCTGTATGATTAGCACTGTACTGGACAATAAGGTTTTAATTAACAAATAAATAAACTTGATATTCCTGACTAAACAGCCAGTAATGAGAACGAAATAGAAAATTAAAGAAGTATGCAAAAATACTGTAAATTTATTTATAAATGTTACAAACCCTACAAAAAAAAGAACCACCACATGATAGTTTGCCATAATTATGAAGTCAGTGAAAGTTGTAAGAGGATGTGATGAATGTTATGAGTTGAAAGATGAATAGTAAAGGAAGATCAGGCAGAGAAAATGGAATGTGCAAATGTCCAGAGGCATGTTGATAAAAGAGAGTCAGTGAAAGAAAACTACTCTGGCTAGAGCTCAGATGGTAAAGAGCAGAGGATTGTATGCTGTAGATGCAGATGGGGAATTAGGTTGGCAACATTTAGCTCATATTAAGGATATAGATATTTATCCTAAAAGCAATAGAAAGATATTTTAGGGCACTGGGTAGAGGACAGACTGTAAGGCAGGGCTTAGCTTCATTGGCATGCAGCCTATGCAGTTTCACAGGGCCCTGTGCTTGGTTAAATGCTCTGCTGTTGCCAGATTGAAGTTTTTAATAATTTTTTCAACAAAAGGCCCTGCATCTTAATTTTACACTAGGCCCCACAGATGATGGAGCTAGTCTCTTGTAGGGGGCTAATAGTGATGTAGGATAGATATGTTTTATTGCTATTTTAATTGTCTACAAAAGAAATAATGATAACAGACTACAGTAATGGAGGGTAATGATATTTAAGAAGAAAAATATTTATGGACTAGTGACAGACAAATATTTAATGATTGAAACAATTAATAATTAATTGAAATAATAAAGATGAAAAAAGGGAAAGAAGGAAAACAGAAAGGAAAGAAAAAAAGAGAAGCAGAAAGTAGCCAGTTTCCATCTAATGAATAGGTTTTTCCACGTGTGCCACATTAGATTTAATTTCCAAGACAAAAAGCACAGCTTTTTGATTATGACACTTCCCTCTTTAAAAATCTTTAATAATATAGTAGACACTAATAGGTGCCTAAGCAATGTCTATCCCCTGCTCCTTTTCTCCTGGTTAGTGGAGGCCCAGTTTTGTTCAGTAGAAACTTCTCTTTACAACCAAATGCTCAACTAAGCCAATCAGGCAAATCCATTCCCTTTGTTGTTATTAGTTGAGAAACAATGGTGTGTAGCACAATTCCAACTAGTGGGATACGGTGGGAAGTCTGAGGGCTTCTGAAAAGATTCCCGCATTGCTAAACAGGCACATCTAGTGTCTTCTCCCCCTTTCCGCTTGAGTTTGCCACATGACCTCAGAATTAAGGCAGCCATCTTGACATCATGAGGAAAGAAACAGCAAGCTCAGGACAACAATAACAGGCCAGCAAGATGGAAAACTCTGTGTTCGGTTGCTGAATTATCCGGCCTATAACCATCTACTTTGGAAGTTTGTGTGATCATAAAATTCCTTTTGTTTAATCCTATTAGATTTAATACCCTCGAGGTCAGAGGCTGTTTTATTCATCTTTGTTTTGCCCATAGCATCTAACACAGGTTTTCAACCTCTTAGCTGTATCTTATGTTATGAAGAATGAGTTAATTTTGAAGCTAAGAATTATGTGCAAATAAAGCATCACAAAATAGTATTTGGTACAGGTTTGCATGTGCTTCATCCCTGCTGTTCTCACTATATTCCTCATAACATGGAATCATTATGTTTAGTAAGAAGTGAATATTTTTGCTTCTATGAATCATAAAATCTATCTTTGGAGTGCTTTTGAGAATACCTAACCTAATTAAATGAAGTGTTATTAAATTTTAATTAATGTGTGCTATTCAAAATTAATCAGATCCATAACTAAAAGCATGCTTAGCAAATGATCACAAAAAAGTAGCTCTCTAGTGACTTCAAATTATGTTCTATTTTTAAAAGGTTTAGAATATTTCTTTTTCTACTAAAATAGGGAGAATTTTATCTGTGCCTGTTTTTTACTTGGTCAGAATAGAGATCAATAAAGATCCTAGATGTAAAAAAAAAAAGATAGTTTTCTAAATTTCAAATTCTTGAAAACTGCTGAGTTTAAACATTGAACTTGTGGGTACAGAATTAGAATAAACACTTGAATATGCTGAAATTTTTAAAAAAATAGATCTATCAGGAAAACAACTACAGATTATTTTAACAATTTTAGGCAAACATTAGAAAAGATATAAACCAAAATAATAAATCACTAATATTTAATCATACCTACATTAAAATGCACATGAAACAAGAAAAAAAATATTTTATAATTTTCTATACAATTTTTTATATCAGCTAATAAAACATTTTAATGTATGTATAATACCTTAGCTTATAGAAATATAATAATTTATCTTTCTCATTTTTAAGCATACCAATACTTTTTGAGAGAAGTCTAATAAGTGATTCAGAGTATATGAAAAATTGTTACAGAAATGAACACCATCAATACTTTTCCATGTCTTTCTCAGATGTAATGTCTGGAAATGAAAGTAAATTGCAAAGGCAATACTTTGGATAGAGATGCTAAAGAGTGAATAGGTTAGCCAAAGAAGTTATAGTTGTTATTTCTGGGAAACCAGAGTAAAGATGGATTTGTAAAATCCTGATAGAAATATCAGCTTTAAGGACTTTCCTCATGTATGATTATCTGACTCTAAATTAATAAAAAGTAGAAGAAACAATTCCCTGAAGTAAAAATAGTTATTTTACAAAGTATTAGAATCTTTGTTTCAGTCAAGTAATAGAACTAAATAGTATCAGTTTTTGCTGAAAACTGCATCTTACTCCAATTTTTAATTAACCACAGTTATTAAGGCAACCTATAATTTTTATTAAAGTTAAAAATTCAAGGAGATGTTCAATATAATTTTAATATTTCTGTCCTTGAGTCAGTAAAATTTTGCCAGGCAGTAGGATAATAGAATGTCAATTTCTTGTTCAAATTAAATATTTAAAATTGGCTATAAATTAGGCAGCTAATGGATCTTCTTCTGCTCTTGGGTTCCATTCCTATAAAATGCTATACAAATCCCCATTGTACATTAACATATAACTAGGCTTATATTAATAAGAAATTTGGCAGTTTATTCAACCAATTTTGACTGATTCCTATGGAATTAAGAAGGTTTGCCTGGTTTGAAATTCAGGAAGTACAAAAAAAATTATTCATTGAAAGTCGGAACATACAATTCTCCCCGAGACCAGGAATTCCTCTTCCCAAAGGTTGCAAATTGTATCAGTCTCTTATAATTAGTATATATTTTTATATATTCAACAAATATGCATAAATATTCTTTGTCTCCTTTTTATACAAATAACTTTAAAAATTAAAATAAACATACTCTTGTGTCGGAAGCTGTCCCGGACACGGGGAGAGTTGGGGTACGGCTGCTGCCC
>VBSM01001124.1:30820477-30832079 GCA_008086735.1 Cheirogaleus medius | reverse complement strand
TATGGCGGTAGGCTTAAGCAACCCATTAAGACCCCGAGTCTTGGGACATCTGTGTCCTTACGCTACCTGTTCCGGAATCTATGGCCATTATTGCAATGCCTGGGTGGTCACGTATAAGGAAGTAAATTTGGCTATAAAGTGACAAATAAGATTTACCTAACTGTTTTGGGTAAACAAAGGCTTTATGATGTTAGTTTATAACCTAAAACAAGGACTTTCTGGTTTCTAGCTATTTTGAAGTAAACACTAGGCAGTTGCTTAGTTGCATCTATTCCTTTGATTTTACTTGTATAAATTCAGCCTGAAAATAAACGTGGCACGGCAGTCATCATAGACTCCGTCCTCCCGTTCCCATCTTTGTTTGTCTCTTTATTTCTAATCCTCACCCCCAAACTCTAGGTGCCGCACGTCGCCGGCTGGCTCCGGCACTCTTGGTGTATCATTTAATATAATTGGGAGATTATTCCCCACCAGCACCTTCCATAATCTTTTTTAAAGTTGCTTTTTATTCTATAGTGTGGATAAATATTATTTATTGAATCACTGTTATTTTATACATATGGGAATATACATATAGAAGAATTCTTAGATGGACTGTGTGGATAGAATGTCACTTCTTTAACCACTGGCTTATTGAAGGATATTTAATTTATTTCCAAAGATTTGTTATCATAAATAACATTATGCAAATTTTATCTATAACCTCTTGTACCAATTGGAATGTACTATTAGAAAAATTCTTAGATGTGCATGGGAATTTCAATAATAGTTGGTATACTACTTTCCAGCTAGGCAAGGAACACCTGTCTCTCCAAAGCTACACACCAGAGTGACTTTGAGGCCATTTGGTATGTTTAAGAACTATGTACTTTCTGTAAAGAGTCTGGGTCACATCTTTAGCCTATTTTTCTATTAATTTTTTTAATCTTTTATCTTACCAACCTATATATTAAAAATTTCTTTATATATATTTTAGAAAAATACATATCACAATCTGTAATTATGTTGTATTTTTCTTGTGGTGATTATGTCTGCAATATTTTTTTTATTTTTTTCTTTTTTTTATTTCAGCATATTATGGGGGTACAAATATTAAGGTTATGTATATTGCTCTGGCCCTCTCTCCCCCCTCGAGTCAGAGCTTCAAGTGTAATATTTTTTAAATGTGTTTACATATTACTTTTTTTAAAAAACTGGATTTGGGTCTTGTAAATTTTTTGTATATATTTATATAGAAATGGCTTTTTAAACTATGATATATAAATAAACACATATATACAAACATTTATATGCATATGTATACACATATATACATATGTGTATATATAGTCATTATTTTCTTCTGATACTTTTCCTGTTTCTTATCTTTTCTGTTAATTACATTTTTGTTCAATTTGGAATGAGGGTTTAAGGAATTATATATGGTTTCAAATTTATTTTTTCCTTAAGGACACAATATCATCCCAATACCATTTACTGTATAACCCACCTGATTTTAATATCATTTCTATTTTATACTAAATTATTTTATGTATTTGTTATATTTCTGTCATTGTTGTTGTTTGGGTATTATTGTTCCATCCCTTTCTCTAAGTGTATATACAGTACCTCTCTTCTTAAATGATTGAAGGTTTATAATAAATTTCAATATCTAGTATAGCCAGTTTCCCTTTCTTACTGTTCATTTCAGATTTTATTTATTTATTCTTTTTTATTTATTCTTTTTTATCTAGAAATAAGGGCATCAGTTACCAAAACAATACCTGTGGAATTTTACTGGGATACTGTTAATTTCAGAGATTAAAATTTATAGATAACCAACCCTCTTTTGAAAGGAAGCTCAAGCTTGCAAGTACATATAATAAATGTCATATATATTTGAACATTTCTTTAAGTTTATTTATAGGTTTCTTTTTTGCTACTAAAACAAAAATGAGTCTCCTCTGTTTTATGTTTAAACATTGTTATGAATAGAAAAAGTTTTTGATTTAACTTGCTAAATTATTTTAGTTCATAATCGCTTTTTTGTTTATTTCCTTGATTTGTTTTTCAGATAACTTATCATTATTTTGAAAGATAATGACTATATGCTCAGAAAATATTTTCAGTTATATATCTATAGTTTCAATGTCTTTTAAAACTGATTTGCTATTAAATAGTAATGGTGATAATGCATAGCCTTGCTTTAATCCTGAATTTAATAGGACATTTTTTAGGGTTTTTCCACTAAGCATTTTAGAAGCTAATATATAAACATATTCTTTTTAAAATAAATTATATGTATGTAACCATATTGCATATCACTTTTTTATATTTATAGTCTACATTAATATATGAACTTTATAAACATACATTACAATTAACCATTTAGTTCTATCTTACCAAAAAGTCTATCAAATGCTTTTATGACAACTTCCAGGTAAGTGTATAATTTTTTCACCTTAATGAAATTCATATATTAATTGAATATTGTTGAACAAAGTTCTTGTCATTTTCATCCTTGTCTATATTATTTCACTCTTGTCCATCTGTTTTCCTTCCTTCCTTTCTTTCATCTTTCTTTCTTTTTTTACTTCTTTTTCTTTTCTTTCTGTTCATTCTTAGTATATTCTTCCATTTTTCTTTTTTCTTTTTCATTATTTTACTTGATATGCCTATACATTGCGTAATGATGACTGCAACCAAAATAATTAACACATTTCCCATTTATCTTAGGTTAGCCAATATATCTTTTTTCTTTAAAAAGAAAAACTAGCTCTGAGATTTCTCTTCTTATGAAGTTTTACTGTTTTTTGCTTTTTGGTTTTTCAATTGACTATTTTCCAATTTTATTTACATTTTCTGCTTTTCTTAAGTCCACTTTTTAAATAAATTATTATATTAATGTATGTTTATTTCATTTAATTTCTGTTTCTTATTAATAGAAATGTTTAAGCCTGTGAACATATCTCTGAGCACTGCTACCTCCATTCAATACATCTGATATTTAGCATTTTCATTATATTAATTTTCTAGAATTTCGATGATGTGTTATTTCAGATTACTTTTTTAATGAGTTTTTTTAGAGACTTGTTTATTTTTTAATATCAAAGTGGTAGGGATCTTTTGCTTTTTAAATTTGTTATTTATGTATTGTTTCAGTATATTACTACTAGAAAATGTTTTCTAAACTACTTCTAGTTTGGTAATTGATTGAAATTGTTTATACAATAAAAGATGTTATCAATTCCTTTGAATTTTTCCTTTGATTCTAAAAAGAATGCATATTTGCTCTTTTCAAGTAATAGCAGTATAGAACATTAATTTAATTCACCTAACTAATTATATTATTTCAGTATTTTTTACTTTTGTTTGTTCAATTTATTATGACAGGCAAATTAAAGTTTTCTACTTACAAATGTGGTTTTGTTGCATTTAATTCTATTTCCTATGGTTTTTGCTTTTATAAACATCCATGCTATATTGTTTGCACACAAAATAATTATAGCTCCTATACAGTCACTGTGTAGAATATACTTTAGCATCATAATTTTATGTCAATTATCAATTATTGCCTCAAATTCAACATTTTGTGATATAATGATCACAGACCTTGATATTTGTTTATTGCCATTTTCTACTTATGTCTTTGCCCATATTTTTGTTACCATGTTTATATTATCAATTTTTAAGAATCCTTTTATTTTAGAAGTATCTGTTGTTGAAAGGACAAAATTGGACTTCGATATGTGATCAAATATAACATTTTATAGCCCATTTTACTTATTTGAATAATAGATTTTTTTAAATTCTGACAGTACATTTTAAATATTCTTTCAATTTTAAAAGGTACATTTTTTCACATTTTATCCTTGAAATTGGGATGTATTATTAAAATCCATGAGGTAATAGATCTTCAGTCTCTTACAATTGATTTTTGGCACTGGCATGCATAAACTATCTAAAAAGTGACCTCTTTGTTATGCAGAGTGGCTTAATTGCACATTTGCAGTCAACAAACCATTTATGGACCATTTGGTCATTATCAGAAATCTTCTATTGACTACTTAAGGAAAAGTCCTAAAAAGTGCCAGTATCTAACAAATAAATGGCAAAAAAACAAAACAAAACAAAACAAAAAACGTGGGAGTTGAAACTGTTCTAAATGTTTTAAAAACTTAAAATAATAATAAGCCTCTTACCTTTCCATATCTAACGTGATCTCTTGTTTCCCTCTATTTGATACTTCCTTCGTAGATGCGTAATATTTTTAAATTTTTGTAAAGATGTTCCATTTTTATCAGCTACATGACCACATTTTTTTATTTTTGGATTTTTCTTTTGTTTTGGTCTTTTCTGTTTCTCTCCTCTTTTTCCCCTTGTATAATCCTTATATAGATACTTTGCTGGTTCCTTTTTGATTATTCATCCTTAAGTTGACAAGTTTTTCCTTGATGATTAATGTGTATGTGATTTGTCCCTACGAAATATCACAATTATGGTCTAAGTGGGATTTGTTTTTCTGACCTGGGGTTTGAGATGGAGGCTCAATTATCCCTCATTTCTTAACAGCTAATGAAGATAGGAAACTAATTTCTTTTTCACAACTCAAGGACTTCTGGGTTCTTCCTGAAAATATGGCTTGGGTGCAATATTCCTTATTTATCCTGAGCCCTCTATGGGAAGTTCCTGACTCAAGCCAGTAACCCTATTCTGACCTCTGCAAATAAAAGATGTAGTCCTGTTCCAGAACGTGCTTTGCATCTTTGAAACGTGAACTTGATTGGCTTTCTAAGCTGTGCAGCTGTGGGAGTACTCCCTCCTTTTCCTGTTCATTCACCTCTACTCCCTCTTTTGTACAGAAGCCCTTCTCGAACTTACTGTCACCAAAAATATAACTAAAGGTCTACTTTCTATTCTCCTTCTGGCCTTGAGTAATTTTCAGAATGAGAAAGAGGAAATACTTGTTCTGAATGCCATTTTGAATTGATACTATTTTAATCAATGAAATCATTTGATTTAAAATATACTTGGTTATACTTTTCTAGAAATTTTTGCTATGAAGAGTGAAAAATCTATAAACTTGAATTGAGCAGAGCAGTGAAGACAAACCATTTAACTACTCTTTAATTTTGTTTCATTTAAGTTAAACCTCAATCTGAACCTTGATTCATGATATTTGGAAAAGATCCATTGTTTGTATTTTCCTAGGTGTTTTAAGCAAATATGCCTGCCAAGGTAGGTTTAGAGAATGGTTTACTGTGTTATGGACTGGGGTGAAGTATACCCGTAAGTAGCAGAATAAAAAGAGAAAAGAGGAAGGCAAGTCTACTCTCCATATACACAGAGGAATGAATAGGGTTTCTATGCTCTTCCTAACTCATAAAAATAGCATTATTCCTCCTTCTGTACTTGATGTAAAATATCACAGTAGCTGCCAATGCAAATTCCTCAATCATTGGTACCCTCAAGCTTCAGTTGCTGCTTCTAAAGAGTTATATAAGCCAGCCTTTCTCACATACTCCCTGCAATAGAACTTGTCACTTGGCCCACATGCACTCAAGGTAAACAGAACCAGAAGGCTTTTCAATGGTGTAACCTCTGTGCTCCGTGATGCACATACTAAGACTGAGAGAAGTCCCCGTGGGGTAGTTTAGGATGTCTGCCCTCAGTTTTCTTAATCCTGATCTAAACACCAAGATGTAGCACTCTAGCAATTCAACTTGATCCCTCAGTCTGAGTCACTGAGGGTTATGGTAAGGTTTTCTCCTCAGCTTTGTCCAAGGCCCTTTATCCTCACATGTATAGGATGAGCAGTCCCTTCTCAAATCTTTTTCATTGTCAAGCAGTAGCAGTTCCTTCAGAGTTGTCCTGAATTGAGGCAAAAAGCCCTGGCCTTTGTGTCCCTGCATCAGCTTGCCAGTGGCTATAGGAAGCCTCCTGAGAGACATAACCTGGGCCCAGGCAGTTTCTTAAAGTTAAAGTGAGGTGCAGCTGATACTCCAGGCGACTACATATGGGTGGATTGGCCCTAAAGAAAGGTCTAGGAGGAGCACCACTGAATATACTACAGTGCCAAAGCCTGATCTATACTTGTTAAAGATGGTTTAAAAACAATTAGCCAGGTAGATATGGTTCCAGAATCTATCTAGTTAGCAGATCCACTCAAAATATTGCTTTGGAAATTATAGTTTTCTTTTTTATTTATAAGTGCCTGCAAAAACTCATTGTAGTCAAAATATTTGCTTAAGAAACCCTATTTGGGCATAGTCATAGGTATCTAAAGTTTATTTTGAACACTGGTATAATAGAATAATTTTTGCCATTGAAAAAGTTTATGAGTTTCTGAAAATCTCTTTGCCCTAGGGCATTGGAGCTACATACACTTCTGTTTACTTCTCCAAAAGATTGTAGTGTGTTTTCCTTCATTTCACATTAATTTTTCACTTTATCTTCAGTTTCCTAATCCAAATCATCCCACTGATATTGAACTTATTGCAGTAAAGGAGAATGAATATGTAACTTCCGGGAATGAATGATCACTATTACATTCAATTATCTACCAGTTTGGTTTCTTTATCATTAGTGAGGGAACATGGAAGATGGGGCCAGAGGCGGAATACAAGTTTTAAATAAACTATGTGACAAATGATATCTGTTAATCCAATTTATGCCCCAAATTATCTATAAACAATAAAAAATAAACTTATGCAATTCAAGGAAGTTGGAAAACATGTACTTTTATTTTACTTGCTTCATTTACAATTTCTGTTCCCTTTTCTCACATTTCACACAAATAAATCTATACAAATATTTTCTAAGTGCTCTTCTATATATTGTTTTCCATTAAATTTAAGCTTATTCATATTTTCTAAATAACTGTTTTTCATCTCCCCCAATTCCTGAACATATTGTTTCTTATTTTATGTAAATGAGCATCTGTTGTTGAGTAAATATCAGCTGAATTACTAGATGGTTAAAAGAAACAATCTTTTTTTTAATTTCTAAGTATTGTGGAGGTACAAATATTTTTGATTACATGGATTGCTTTTGTAATGCTCAAATCAGGATTAAAACTGTGCCATCACCCAGACAGTGGTCATTTTACCTGTTAGGCAGGTTTTTGCCCATCCCTTGTTCCCTCCTTCCCCCCACTTGATTTTCTTTGAGGTTTACTTCCCTCTATGCACATATGTGCTCATCAGTTAGTTCCAAATTAATAATGAGTTCATGTATTTGTTTTTCCATTCTTTAGATGCTTCACTTAGATAATGGTCTCCAGTTCCACCCAAATGAATGAATGAGTGCTAGAGGTATAGATGAATCTTTTATTACTCCATGTTAAGAATGTTTAAATGAAAACTATTTTCCCTGAAACAAAAAGCTCTCTGATTCAATTTTCACATAAAAATATTATATGCTTAATAAATATTGGTTATATGCTTGAATGAAAGAATGAATAAATGAGTAGAGTTCTTTTTTACACAACAGTTCATATATCTCCTAGATTTTAAGTTTAAAATAAAACAAAAGAATTACAGCTGTCTTGTAGTTTTATCATCTTGATTTTTCACTCTGTTAGTGCAAGAACTTTGGACAAACCAGCTCTTTAACTTTTGTTTCCCAAAAGCCATATGAAAAAATAGTTTTAATTAAAATGATGATGTAGGTTGACAGTAAAACTCTTCCTCACAAGTACATAAAAATTCCAAGATCAGAACTCTTTAATGAGTTTACCGTAAGTCAAGTGCAACATCTAGAATTCTCTAGTATAAATGTCTTATCTTAATGTACATTGCTCAAATCTCAATTTACTCACACATCTTTAACAATCAGCTTTCATTATTACACAGTCCTATCTAGTCTGATTTATTCTGATCACTTTAATACTAAGAAAAAATAGACAGCATACCATCTTGCAAAATGCACAGATATACAGAAGGAACAAAATAATCCTATGACTTTTCTTTAAAAACTTGTGTGATTGTACAGGTAGTGTAAAATTAGATGTTACTGTTTTAAAATATATAGTATGAAACATTTATTAGAATTTATATTACATATAACATCACAGGATGTGATGTAAAAGTACTAGTGGTTTTAAATCGTTTAAAAGAAAGCAAGAGCAACTCATTTTCTAAAGAAGGTAATTGAAACTAAAGAATTGTTAGATAAAGGACTTCACTAATATTATAATTTACATGAGTAAATATCTGAGCAGAAATAATTGATTTTGATTAAATATATATCACTAAAATATGTAAAAAATGTGGCAAGTTTTATATTTTAACAATAAATTTCTAATTAGAAGAGAAAATGTCAAAACCAAAATGTATTTAATATATATAGGTAGTAGAAAGGTATATTTACTTTTCTGCTAATCTATGATTCAGATGGAAATGGAAATGCCCATATAATCATAGCTGTGTGCATGTGATAACTTTCCCTAACCAATGAACCAAAAAGAAAATATTGTTATTCTGAAGTGGAAAATAGAAATTAAATTGTAACAATTTTACCCATGATAGACTAATACATTATATCCATGGTCCTCAAGAGCTCTGCCTTTACTGAGCTTTGGTTTCAGGTCACACATTTCTGTTTTAAATTTCTTTCCATGGTTTAATGAAAGACTCCTAAATACCTACATCTCTCTCTGATTAGCTATCTGAGAAAACTAATTAAGTAATCAATAAACAGAATGAGTATAAGTCAATAGTACCTCTGATAAGCATGCCTGATCGTCAACCTACAACAACACAGTTGTCAGCAATTACAAGGGAAGCTATACCTTAAAGTTCATTAAAGTCACACTTGTAAAGCTATTAAATGTTATCTGAAAATGTTTTTTGTACTATTGATAATGTAGGTCTTTGTTACCAAATTTTAACTCACAAAGTTTATTTTTAAGCCAGGTAAATAATAAACAGCAGTTCGGGAGCAGTGGCTCAGGCCTTTAATCTCAGGAATCTGGGAGGCCAAGGCAGGAGGATTGCTGAGGCCACAAGTTCAAGACCAACTTGAGCAAGAGTAAGACCTCAATCTCTACAAAAAAACAGAAAAAATTAGCTGGGCATGGTAGTCCATGCCTGCAGTCCCAGCTACTCAGGAGGCTGAGGCAGCAGGACCACTCAAGCCCTGGAGTTTGACGTTACAATGAGGTATGATGAGGCCACTGTACTCCAGCCCAGGTAACAGGTTTAGACCCTGTCTCAAAAAAACAAACAATAATAATAATAAACAAAATTTACCTAACAAATTCAAATATGTGATTTGAATAACAACTACACGTTGGGTCTATCATTCATTCGTTCATTCAGCTAACATTTATTTATATTGTTTCTAATATGTTCCAGAAGGTCTGCTATTTACAAAGGCAAAAGCATTAATATGTCAGTCTCTCAGCCATCAGTCAGACCATAGTCTAGAGGAACAGACACATATAGAGAATAATTTATTATGATAGGTGACAATGTATCCTGAATGTGCCATAACCTCAACAGCATGGTGGTAAAAATTAACCTATATTTGCATTAATATTAAAATTCTCTAGTTCATAGACTCCTACCTACATAACTAACTACAGGACTTAAGATTCTCCATTTCAAGGCCTCTGTAATTATTTCTGGGAGTCCTTCAGGTGTCTAATATGAGTTCTTGACTAAACATGTCATATTACTTTGCTCCGGCATCCTTATAAATGCTCATCGACACAAAGGTGATTGAAGAATTCCCTCACTCAATCAAATCACCTTCCATACCCCATTGCCCCTCTCCAACACTATTTCTTTTTCTAAAATGCTGCACAGTATCTTCATAAAAATGCTCCTCTGCCTACATATAACCTGTAAATGGCTTTCCCTTGACCTGAGAATGAAGTCTCGATTCCATCTTCCAAGATTTACCTCTTGTTCTTTTGGCACAAAAGCAATCAGGATTACTTTTGTGGATAGAATAAGATAAAAAGTCAAAATCAATAAACTCTCTTGGGTATATGTACAAGAAAAAGAGTAAAGAGGGTGGAGCTAATAAGCCTATGAGGTTTTCAGAAATCAGAAGGCAAATGATCTACAGTCTAGAGAAAAGAGGGCAGTGAGCCGGGGAGCTCTCTCCATGTTTAGTGAGCAGTTTGTTCAAGAAGTGTGCTTAGTTCTTATGCTCTTGAGAAAAGAACAAAGATCGAAGAGAGGTGATAGGAAGCCTTTGGCTCAAAAAGAGAAAGAATTTTTCAGTGATCACTACTTAAGATATAATGTAAAGTTCTCTCAAGGAAAATATGTTTCAAAAGTGTCAGAATGTTCACATAGCAAGCATCTTAAAAAAAGAATCCCTCCATGGAGGGAAAGACGGAGCAACTGATTCTACATCCCTCTGGTGTCTCAGTTGTAGGGTAACCTTTGATATAGTCTAGCAATAGCTCCAAATTTCAAGTATTGCATTGGATAATACCCCAAAAGGCTAAACGATAATTTTGAAAAGCCTTGTGCATAGCATGGATTTTCTTGCATATTTTTGGATTATAATTAAGGTATAGATTTTTTTTTATTCTTATTACCCAAACTCTCAATTTTTAAAATAAAAAAATTAATAAAAAATCAAATTACCAAAGGACATATTTTCCAAATTATTTAACTAGACTTTCATTTGGGGGCTGTAGTTTATTTTATAAATAATTATATAATTATGTTTATGAAAAATGTCTGCTAAAAATATCACCAGATATAAAAGACAAAGTATACAAATTTTTATGCAAAATCATAACATAATAAATTGTAGGGATTTTTTCTTTTACTCTGCCTTAACTCTACAACATCAAAACCCTTACTTTGTTCTCATCATCTAAGTGATGCATTCAAAATCTTCATTACTTTCATTGCCTTAGTTGCACATGAATTCACCACTTTTTCAAAGTCCCTTGACAAGCTCTTATCAAAGGCTATCAGTATTGATGTCTTCCCTCCTGAATATATTTATATATATATAACATTATATATATACACATATATATACACACATACATAAACTTTACATAACATGTATTTAAACTTTATTTGTTGTTTCAGTGGCCCCCAACCTTTTCTGACACCAGGGCACCAGGGACCGGTTTCGTGGAAGACAGTTTTTCCACGGAAGTGGGCGGGAGCAAGGTTGGGGCGCACACATCCTCACGTTGGCCCTACCTCAGATCATCAGACACTGGATTCTCATGGGAAGCACGCAACCTGGATCCGTCACAAGCGCAGTTCGTAGTGGGGTTCCCTCTCCTAGGAGAGTCTGATGCTGCAGCTGATGGGGGATGGGGCTTCAGCGGTGATCCAAGAGATGGGGAGCTGCTGTGGGTATATGCACATGCTTTTCTTGAAGAAATATACCAGGAGGTTTTTTTCTTATTATTGTAACAAGTTTCCTTGATTTTCCTATAACCCACCAAATTAGCAATCCCCTCACATCCCCTCTCAACTCTTTGTTCTCCAGTCTTCTTCAATCTAAAATAAATTCATAGTAAAATCTGCATTTAGTCACTAGTGTTTCTTTCATGAGAGCAAGATGCTGGGTAACAGCATTTATTTATTTTGATTATACTACAAAATATAAGTAACACATTAACCTATTTATTTTTTTT
>VBSM01001124.1:30756640-30820377 GCA_008086735.1 Cheirogaleus medius | reverse complement strand
TTTTGTTCTTTTGGGTATATGCCCAGTAATGGGATTGCTGGATCAAATGGTGATCCACTTGTATCGCTTTAAGGTATCTCCATATTGCTTTCCACAGAGGCCACATTAACCTATTTATAACATATGGATTATAGACAGTTCTTAGATGCACAAATTCCAGTTACCATGATTACTTAAATAACATCAGCCCCCAACAACACTATATTTCAATTACCACACTATACTAACTGTGAGTAATTGCATAAAGTACAAACTCCGCTGCTAGTTTTGCTCCATAAATAACAGAGGTGCATCATGATCAGTGACCACTCATATCACTTCTTTCAAAGTCTGTTGGTGACTAGACACTGTGCACCTGCTGTCCAGCTTACTTACAGATAGTAAAGCACATACTTGTACTGCTTTTTTGTCTCTCAATGGTAAAACCATATGACATTTTACGAAAAATGGATAATCGAAAGAGGGAATTGGTTAACAGCAATGAAAGTGCCACAAAAAAAATGAAAACTGATAGTACTGAAGATGAAATTTCCATGTAATGTAAGTGGATTTATAGAAAAAACAGTGGAACATGAGATAGTTGGCAATGCTGCCATTCAAGAGATTCACATATGCAGCCAAAGAAACTTACTGATGAACTCACTGACAGAAATGAGGAAAGTGTGAAAAATAAAGGGCAGACATGTCCCAGACCAAGCGACACTGGCAAAAAAAAAAAAGAACTTTACCTTAGAGAAACTCTCAGATATCTTTCACGATATTGAAATTTTAATGGATAACATATTAGAACCTGATCCAGAGTTAGAAAGGAATATGACAATTCACCATGGCATAGAAAGGACGCTCACTAAGTTACACAAGGAGAAGAGGGCAAATATGGTTAAACTATGATTGATAATTTATTTACAAAGAAATAAAACACTTTCTCAATGTCACTAATATTTTAAATGGCAATGTACTAAGTGCATATTAGCTTTACTTTTTAAAATTTTTAATTAATATGAGTACATAATAGTTGTATATATTGATATGGTACACATGTGA
This sequence comes from Cheirogaleus medius, assembly GCA_008086735.1. Taxonomy (NCBI): domain Eukaryota; kingdom Metazoa; phylum Chordata; class Mammalia; order Primates; family Cheirogaleidae; genus Cheirogaleus; species Cheirogaleus medius. The sequence goes on along the minus strand of VBSM01001124.1, from coordinate 30,819,333 downwards.
TGTTTTTATACTGGCATACAATGTATATTAATCAAATCAGTGTAATTGGGGTATCCACACCCTCAGGCACGTATTATTTCTTTGTATTAGGAACATTCCAATTCCACTCTTTCAATTATTTTAAAATATAATGTAACTTATTGTTGATTATAGTCACTTTGTTGTGCTACCAAATATTGTTCATTCTAAACTTTAACAAAAATTTAAAGGCCACAGAACAAACATAATTTTCCCTATTGATTATTAAGATCTCTTTGCATAGTTTCAGCTTGCAGTCATTTTTATGGTCTTGCACTATCGTACAACGTAAGAAACACCTGAACTCTCTTAATTCTAATTTTAAATTATTCTTCACAGTCTCTCAATTTCTTCCATGTCCAACTCACTTGTCACTTATAGAATTTAAGGTGTTTATTCAGCCCTCCCTCACATGTACATCTACTCCATAAAAGAAAAAATGCCAAGATTTCTAAGATCTTTAGGCAACAAATCAAAGTATAATATTCAGCTGATCAACATTGCATATTCATTTAGTTGTGCAGTACTCTATGGTGCCCCTATCAGATGCTCATGACTGGATTGATGGATCTTTTTTAAGCAAGTGAAACCCATTATTCTAGATTTCTGCATAACCGAATAAACTTGGAGCAGATAAAATTTTTCCTACATGTTCCACAAGTAGTATACCTCCTAGTCAAATAAATGCAAGAGAAAGATGTCTCCTGCTGGAGAGAACAGGTGAACTGGGATCTTTTGTGACTCAGCATGCCACATTTTTGTATGTAAAGCTCTGAAAAGTGGGTGGAATAATTAACATAAGGAGCCTGGGGCATTTTCAAGGGAAAGGAAAGATGAACATGGTGAACAGAATAAAATGTAACAGCCCCAGGAAAGATATATGTGATGTAAAGATATATGTCCTGGGATATATGTGAGTGATCTAAAAGCATTGCTCACGAAGACAATTTTCTGGTTGCTTGGGAAAATTTTACCTTTGAATTATCTGATCTGAGTTTATTATTAGGAAAACTTACATACTTTGAATAATTCCTATCTTTGTAGGATACCTCCATTCAGCCAGTAGGAGATGCCAAGTTATGGCTTTGGTGGTAACACACCCTGAAGTTACTTGAAAGACACATGCAATCCTAAAGAGTGTATCATGCATACACAACTTCACAAAAAATCTCCTACTCCATAGACATTCTAGAGCCATCCACTCTATCATCCCTGAGGACAATACCTACATTGCAACTACTTACCAGAGCTAACACAGCTTCCCCAATTCAGTAGCCTTTCCCCAACAGCTCAAAGTCTCCAAGTAACAACTGGAGAAGAAAGCACAGTTCATGCTACCACAATTCATACAAAAACTTCATGGACTGATTTTGTCCAAAAAAAGTGAACTTTCACAGTCAGCAAGACCAAACAAGATCAAATTCCAAATGAAACAAGAATTCTTTGACCCATTTAGGAGATATTTAGGTAGAACAGACAGTATTTGCAGAGAATACTACTAGGAAATGAAATGTAGTGTACAATTCTAACAAATTTATTTGTATAAAAGTCATTACGAATTTAACCTAACTACTTTATTATGCAAACTTCAATACCAGACAATGGCATACAGGGGGAAAAATGAGGATATTGTCCAAGTAAACAGAGAGCAAAATCTGTCAACTACCATACTCAGCCTTGTACTCTGAGAACTCAAACCATATCTTGCTCTCTCTACTAACATGGATTTGCTCTTCTTTTGTCTTCAATGGCATGACTCTTTTTCCAGGAGGCTCCTGCCCATGAAAATGGTTTGATTGCCCATTACAGGAACTTCCCGAAAGATCTCCTCAATAGCAAATATCAACAAGCAATTCAATCACTCACCTCAAAATCTGTACCTTGCTGTTTCAAGGAAGCCTGAACTGTTGTATCCTTATCCTCACCCAATTCTAATGGAGCCCTTTCCCACTTTGAAAGATCTGCCTTAAATCAAACTTTCTGTTGTCAACAAAGTCTGATTTTAACTCTCCCCACCCAAGACTCTTTGTGAGGTAACATTCTACCTTACCCAGATAAGAAATAAATTCAGGTTTGTCATATCAACAGCTCCATTGGTAAATTCAAAGACCATATATGACAATAGAATTCTTATGCATAACCTCTGCAGGAATCAGTTCACACCATTCAGGACTTAGTCAAAGACTACCAGCTTCCCTGATTTTTGCCCCTACTTCTAAGCAGGACCAACCAGAGAAAGTCAACTATGCTCCCCAACCAGTCACAAAAGATGCCTCCCATTCTAAGTAGCCCACCTCCAGCGTCCCCTTGCCAACAACCTCCAATCAGCGCAAAATTGAAGTCTTCCCAAATATTTTTTTATTATAAAGTTTGCCCACTCCCCTGTCTACCTCTGATTCTCTGTCAAACACAGGTGATGGTGGATGATCTTTGTTATAAGCTCTGATTCAGAGGCCTGTATGTGTTCTCATTTTGGTGGTCCTCCTTGCCTTCTATGGAAGCCAGCTTTTGACAACAGAATTTGAAAAATACAGGAGAAGCTTTTGGAAGATTGAATTGGCAGCATATTATAACAAGCCTTATGAACAAATTTCAATGACCCCTATATTTTTTTATAATCCTCTCCCTTAACTAACTACGTTGACCTTTTGAATTGTTTCCCAGAAATGGCATATTTTCTGCTAGACAAAGGGGCTGAGATTCTGAAGGTCCCTGGGCAGACTTCCTGAGGCCAAAATTCACCGTCCCCCACAACCTGCCCACAATGTATGTAGCCCCTTGTTAGTTACACCTCAAAGTGCTCCAAGGCACTTGGCCCTTCCTTTAAAAGTCTATGATCTCCATTAGTCTGAGAGGCGACTTGAGGCAGCTTCCCTGTTCTCCCATCAAGATGTCTGTCCTATTAAAAAATTCCTGTCTTCCTTGACAATCCTCATTGCTTCAATAGTTGGTCCTTTGTGCAACAAAGAACTAGACCAAGGCCAAAACCCCTTGTGATTTCAGCAACAAAATTCTTCAGAACTACTCATTTTCCAGTCAAGCTTTTAATATAAATTGGTAAACTCCCTGCCCAGCCAAGAGTTTTAATGATAGTTGAGTTATGGATACTATTGATATCCTCATATGAAACTGAGGACACTAACAGACAATCATTCCTGGACTACATAATCTAATCCACATATAGAAGTCATCTTCAAATCCTGCCACTTAAAAAAATAAAACAAAACTGTTTTCTACATCTCTCACTTTTCATTTAGTTACATATCTAGTTATCATGTATTCAGATAGCCACAATATACTTTTTTCTACTTCAGTGCCAATTACAATGATGGTAAATTATCGATTTTCTTATATTTTAAACCCTTCTAATATGCCAATCACATTTTCTAAGTATCTATTTTTGAATCAGGTACCAAAATAAATTAAAAAGTAGAATATAAAGGATTATAAAAATTCTCATTTTCCTTATATAGACTAGAGAGGGGGGAAAATCTGCAATTCCTTATGCAGGGCAGAGAGAGAACAAGCACATAACAAGTACATAATTTTTCTCTAGGGTGGATGACTACTCAGAAAAATAATGTTACAGGTTGTTTTGGTATAAAAAGTCAGGGCTTGCTGCAATAAAAAAAATAGATAATTGAATTTCATATATAACAAAATATGGAGAAACAAGAGGAAGAGGAAGAAGTAATGAGAAAGGTACCAATGCTTGGAGAATGTGGTTTGTGAATCTCAGCACTAATCATGAAAGGTGAGAAGATGAGGACATTGATGTCTGATGACAAGCGGCAGCCTGTGAGAAATTCCAAGAGTTGTAATGACTGAAAGTCTGTTAAAAATAACATTCTTCTACTAATCAAATAATATTCTAGCATTTAATTTGCTGTTGATTCCTATGCTGTGCTACCCAAAATGATTTAGAAAAACTGTGCAAAATTCAAGATCATTGTGATCATGATGATTTAGAGAATCAAAGAGAAAAATATATAGGTATTTACATCAACACAGAATGCAGAAAACACACCTGAAGACCAAGAATTCAATGAAAATATGAAATTAAGCCAAAAAGTGATTCAGAGAAATACAGACACCAAGTGTTTCTATAGATAGTATGAGGGAAATGTTGGCTTTTCAATAATAATTGGTATGGAAACTAACATAAATTTTACTTATATATTAAAGGAAAAATAAAGTCATAAGACCAAAGGATCTGGGAACACCTAGGAAAATGACATTTAGGTGACATGATTCTGTAATTGTAGTAATATAAATGTTAATTGAGACTAACAATCAGGGTTATTATTTCATTCTTTTCTTCCTTTCTACTTCTCTCTCTCTCTCTCTTTTTCTTTCCTTCTTTCATTTTCTCTATTTTTAAAATTTTCCCTTATTATTCAGTTTATTGGTATATACAGTTAATTCTCTGTTTTGAATTTTAAACTTAAAAGAAGTGAAACTTAAAAGCAGGTTTTTTTCATTTCTTCTTTTCACTTTTTCAATTACCATATTAAGTTAAAATGTAATACTGAAGTAATTTAAAAAAGGAATTAATTTATACTGCCAATATTCAAAATACGGAACCATGATGTGGAAAGGGAGAAATGTGTGAGGAGTTATTTCTCTGGAGTTTGAGACTAAGTGTTTTACCTATATGTTCTCTGTTAATTCCATGTTGGTAAGAAAAATCAGTGAGACACAAATTTCAATGCAGGAATATGAGTAGAATAGTAAAATAGCATCTATTTATAATTTAGGGTTGGGGGTAAATCAGATTGCAAATTGTAAAGAATATGTATGTGTGTATATATACATTCCATATATATACACACATTACATGCATATGTATATTCCATATACATTCTACATATATAGCTAATATGTATTCCTAATATATGTATTCTATGATATATATAATTGCTATATATGTAGATTTTATATATTTTTATAATTTTATTTTATTTACTTTCTTGGATTTAAACCATGGGAAATGTGAGATCTTCTTGCAATTAACAGCTCATGATCAGAGAAAGCATTATTTATTCTTAATTAGCTCCACTGAGGATCTATATGGATATAATGCCATTTCACTGGTTATAAATCAAGGCCAAAATTATCATTTTTACAAAGGCAAGACCTCTCCATTAAACAGAAGATTTCTTGAAACTAGATGCCTATTATATCTACAGTAGGCAAATTTTCATGATCAATATACAGGATATTTTACTAGTTTTAAATATTCTTACTTGGCAATAAAGTTGTAGTATTAACCAGTCATTAATATGTCAGCTTTAGTCCTTTAGTGATGATTTAAAATCAATGTTTTGATAATTAATATTGATTACAGAACATAAATATAATCCAACTGATATTTTTGATATCCGTAAAATTATGAAGATCTATATATTGTATTAAGGAATTTTCAAGATTAAAAAAATACTCATCTATTCTACACATCCTTTAAGATCAGCTCAAATGTTCCTTGCCTCCCTAGCTTTTATACATTTCTACTCAGCAAATATTTATTTAATGCCTACTATGGACCAGATACTGTGGTAAACTCTGAGGGAACAAAACCAAATATAAAAGAGTGTTCCTCACAAGTCTTTCAGCAATAGCGTTCCTTATTTAGATGAGATTGGACTTTTCTCAACCCTTGGCAGTTAGAACTCAATACACTTTAGTGCTCCTCTCTCCCCTCCCTCCCCTCCCTTATCTCACACTCTTTATACCTTTGTTGAAGCCTGTGTTTCAACACACTGCACTGAAATTATATGTTTATATGACTGTTCTCTTTATAACGAGTTTGTAGGGCTTCATTTCAGTATTTATTTCAACCCTATATAGAACAGTGTCTATTTCAGAAATGGCAATCAATTCACCAATTATTTGAAAAGTGACAGAAGATAAAAGTAACAAATATACAAAAGAAAGAGATCTGGAAGATATCTAAGGTAGAACTTCATTTTAATATACTATTTTTCTCCAATGATTTATGGCTCTTTCTGAGAAACGTTGAGGCTTTCAGAATTTAATGAGCATGTAAAGATGGGAAGGAACTCTTAAAAAGGTCAAAGCATGTAAACAAGAAGTGACTATGAAACTGTTACAATCAAGAATATTTAATATAACTTAAAATATGTACAATACATATCTTGGTGTGCTATGCTGTGTAGGTGGGTGGTCCTGGTTGGGAGAGAGGGTGGGCCACCACATGGGGGAAAGTTTATCTTTCCTTTGTCATAGCTTTGATGAATCCTGTAAAATGTTTATTCTTTCCTTTCCTTCTTCTGATAAGCAGTAATTACCTCATGCAACAGAAATATCAGGGTCTAATATTTTGCTAAAGCTAAGATGTGCCAATTCCTTTTGCGGGGGCCTAAATGAGGAAAATATCCTCAAACTAGATCAACTTTCTTACTCCAGTTGTTTTTATTCAAAACTCCAGTGGAAACTGTCGTGTGCAAATTTCAAGGGAAAAAGAAACAGCTAGGTTTTATTAGCTCTTTGTACACTGTATGGATTTTCTCCCATTTCTGAACCGTTAAGCAGCATAACAGTACAGTTTTCTTTAAAAGTAATGTAAAAGATAAAAAAATGTTTAAAATGTCATAAAATGGAAATTTCAAACAAAAGAGTTACAAATGGACAATAAACATATTTTGAAAGTTTAATGTCATTGGTAATTGAAAGTGAGATATTTCATTCTTCACTTACAAGTTGGTCCAGATAAAAATAAAAGCTGGAAATACTCTCTTTAACAATCCTATACTGGCACACACATGGGAAAATGGAAGCCCTCATATCCTACTAATGAGAGTATAAATTAAAAAAAAAAACAAAACAGCATTATAAAGGCTGTCTTTCAATACAAATTAACTCTTTCTAAAAACTCTGTTTAAAGAAATAATGAGAAATACGCATTGACCAAAATGGCCTCAGCCTGACTAAACTTCCTATGTGCTCTTTGACTCTAGGCCCTGCTCTGTTTTGTTTTTGTTTTTGTTTTTGTTTTTTTAGAAAAATTGCAATAAGTAAACTCTTTCTCAGCCCTCTGAGATATAAATCTTCTTAAAAGCCTCTTGTCAGTTTTACAACCCAGGAATGTCTTTCTCAAGGACCCAGGAGCCATCTCTTTCTTTCCCTGCAGAACTTAGAGAACTGCTAGCTCATTCTGTGGGAGGCTAGGAGCCTAACTCCTGCTGGAGCCTTGCTCCAACTGTAAAAGTGCCTCTGTCACAAAGATAAGAGAAAGTTTATTTTTCCTTTGGGTGAAGCCAGTTAGCAAACAGTATCCCTCTAATACTTAAAAGTCCTCTCAATCTTTGTTTCAGCAGAGTTGAATTCAACCTGCATTCTGGTTTCTCTCTCCTATTGTGATAGCTTTCAATAAAGCTTTCAATAAAGCTATCACAAAGCTTTCAACAGCTTTCAATAAAGTCTCCTTTGCTTTTTTAATTTTGGCCAGTCCTATCTCTACTTTGACAGCATAAAAAGTTATATATTATTATATTTATTAATGCATTATTTATAAGAACAAAAATAAAATTTTCTATGTTCAATATATTAATTGCTTAACTAAATCACAAATATCATAAAGCAGATAAAATACAACAGAGAAAAATATTTCTTTCTTTTTACAAATCTCCACATACAGGATTTTAGGTAGAGAAGCAAAGAAATTGTAAAATAAACATATCTTGCATCTACTCCCATTCTTAAGGTCAATGTCTTTGTTAGCTAATTATGATTTCAAATAGGGCAATAAAATGCAATAGAACAATAATATGCAACTAAAAATGCCAAAAAGGAGCACAACATGACATTTCAAATCTTCCACAGACTCAGAATTCCATGTAATTGATGACTGTGACATTCTGCAACTATTTATATAACAAATAAGCCCCTGAAAAATGAGATCCTGTCACAGTTTGAACAGATAACAACTGAAGAAGAGAAAATCGGCAATAATGACATGACAGATGCTTTCAATGATTTGACTATTGCAGGATTAGGAGATACTATAAGACAATGGCCCTCAAACTTGGCTGCCTATTGGAATCAACTTCTGGAATTTTTAAAAATATTGATGCCTAGGGATGTGGCCTGGGTGTCAAGATTTTTTTTAAAGGAATTAGATATTCCTAATGTGTGGAAAAACTAGAGAATCGTGGCTGTAACCAATACTCTTGGTCCTCTGCATATGTCACTCAACAATCAGCTTTATTTCTTTGAGCACACTGGCCTGACTTCCAACCTGAGACTCAGCCTGTGGACTTTATTTGCCCTCTGGAGCTAGATTAATCTCTTTATTTATATCAGAATATCAGCAGTCCTTTAGAATTGTATCCACCCCATCCCTGCGTTCCTGATCCTCCTTCCACACTCCATAGCATGTATAACCATCCATCACACTATATATATTTATTTTATATTTTTCATTATCTCCCACTAATATAATATGCTTATCCTTAGGCTTAGTACCTTAATAAATGAGGAGACATGTGTATCTTAGTAACAATTCTCATCTAACAAGTAACCGTCTATGCATTATTACTTAATGATAACTCCCAAATCACAAGACATATTCTATGCTCTAAAATATATATTGAAATGACTTTTTAAATCTTTGAACTCCAGTAAGAATATTTTGGGATTGTAGCATTGAAATGCATCACTACAGTTACTACAGGTCCTACAAGTTTGGTGAGAGTTCCTGGCTTGTAAGAGTGACAAGTTGGAGCCATGTTTGGAATTAGCACAGTATCCAGAATCTCATCTTTATTAAATTAATGTGTTTGAAAGGAAAAAAATGAACATATTAAGCCTTGGCTTTCCATTATCTATAATCATATTTCTCTCTTCTCATTTCTCTTCTCTTGTCCTCTCTTCAACTCTTCCCTCCTTTGTATTTCATATTCACTGAGAGATGAAATTCACTTGAATATTATAGCTTAAATACCGACACCCAAGCAGACTGTGTGTTTAATATGCTACTAGCATTAGAAATGACACTAATTTTAGGTTTCCAAATTATTACATCCCACACTGCAATTAATATAATTTAAAGTAGATGTTTTAAGATAATGGAAAAAACACTAGTTAGAAAGAAAGAGCTTGGCCCTAACCATCTTTTGCCACTGCTGAGTTTACGAAGGGTCTGCCAAATGAGTTTTAACCTATGCCTCTTTCCAACTAATGACTTCATGGGCTTCTTTAATCCAAAAATCTCTAGGGGATGCCTAGGCTGACTGTGATAAGGTTAAAGTACTGCCAATGGTCTATGAATCCTTTGCATTGAAAACTGCTCTATATTCCTGCAGAGTTCTCCTTGAACAACCCTGTTATGGAGCAGTAAAAACATTTGTAAACAAGAAAAAATTGAAAGCTACAGACAAGGTCCTTACGTATTTCTAAGTGACTTATTTCAGAATCTAAGCATTTCATTATGTAGTTGGAAATGCGCTAGTTTGCTTAACAAAACACCAATGTCACTATTATAAGAGAATAAAAATGAATTTTATATAACCTAACAACATACATTTCTCTAATGCTGAACTACAGATGACTTCTGAAGCTAAAAAACAATCATTCAAACAGAGCAATTTTCTGCATTACTGCTTGACTTTTTGAGAATAACTAACCTTTTACATAATGGAAAATTGAAAGAAAATGGTATTACTAAATAAGACATTTTCACACCTGGTAATCTGGGGTAAAGAAAGACTGTATGTCTATCATTGAGTGAGATTGCTTCTCACTGCAATATTTTCTTTAGCCACATTTTATTGTAATGCAGGAATAATTCTCTAAAGCCATTTGAGAATTATTTCCACCTATTTGATCTGTTGTTCTATCTTTTATTTAGCCTTTACAACAAAATTGCCATTTGAGTGGATATCCTATTTTATTGATTTCTTTAATTTGCTGTACTGCAATCTCTTTTTAATTTTTTAACTAGTCTAGTATAATGCTCCATTTAATAAATATAATCAACACCTTTTGTTATTCCACTAAAATACATATTCATTTCTGGGTATCAGCTATTTCACTAACTGTAAGAATTATGTGATATTATATATATATTATATTACACGATATTATATATATACACATGTTTCCATCTCTCAAGAAATTCTTAATCTCTTAGATACGCTACCTCCCTCCCCACCCTCTTTCTCACGGGTAAGCCCAGCTTATTGGGTGATACTAAAGTAAAAAAAAAACTGTAAAGGATTCTTTTGGTTGCACACAATAGAAAATCCAACTAACTGTGGGCTAAAATATAAGAATATTTCTGATCAGTAAAATGATACCTGCTTCTAGGGTCCATTCAGGGATCAAATAAGAACCTAGCCTCTTTTAATTAATTGCAGCATCATGTTAGAATTTCCTGTTCATGTTAATTACATGATGGTCACAAGACAGAGGCGACCTCTCAAGGGTCATAGCCTCAAACCAGCCTCCTATGAACAAAGAGGGAGCTTGGGAAACAGGTTTTCTCCTCCTGAGACTGTCTTTTAATATGAAAAGAAGCTTTTGCCTTTTCCCTTTTAGGATGCCTCTACTAGTGATGCTGACAAGACAACATGGATGTTCAAATACATGACTTTTGTCTGCAAGAGTGCCCAATAGCATGCCAGCTTATGTATAAAAGAGTTCAAATTTCACACATCATTATGTTATTTTTTTTGGTACAAATTCTTTCCAAGTTCCTTCTCTAAACATTTTCTCCCCAAAAGCAGCTAGTTAGAATAAAATATCAACACTTCTGATCACTGTTTACTACATTTTTATGTAGATCATCTTATCACAATGCCACTAAAAACACGGAGGAGCAGTGTCCTGCTACTATGCTAACCAAGAATGAAACATACAACCCACATTTAGTTGAATGCTGTGTTCCATTTTGTCAAGTTCTAAAGGTCTTCTTAATTCACCTCACTTCTGAAAACTAAAAAATAGGATAAATATTTTGTAATTTCCCATTATGCATTTGATCTAGCCCATAGAGAGTGAGTGACCTATACATATTCACCTGATTTTAGTGACCTCACATAAGTATTTTTTTTTTACCTCTTGCTAAGATGTCTGCTGCTCCTCATCATTCAAACAGAATTCTCCTTTGATCAATATCAAAACTTTAAAAAATAGCAAAACAAATAAATAAATAAATAGGACCTTGCGAAACTTGTGTTGGGTCTTTATACAGCTGGGAAAAAAAGGCCTTAAGTAATGAGCTATCTCCCAGTCCTACCTCCTCCTGCCGTTTTATTCCCAGTAGATCGGAGGTTCACAGTTTGAAATGAATGACAACATAGAGCAAGAAAAAAGGAAAAAAATAACACTTTCATTTACTCATTAATTTGTCCAAGTACACTTTAGCAATTACTATGTGCCAGCCTTAGTACTAAGCACCGGATATATACTAGAGAACAAAACTGACAGGGCCCCCAACCTTGTAGAACTTACAATCTATTGAGAAAGAGGGGCCATAGTGAACTAAACAAATACACACTAATAATTTTTTTCAGTGCTATATGTGTATATTTCATTACATATAGTGATAGAGGATAGCAGAGGAAGGCCACTTAGATAAAACGCTAAGTGAGGACAGTCTCTCTCAGCATGTACTTACTTATTAAAACAAGGACTGAAGAACAAGAAAATAGACAAACATAGAGCAAGGGGAAGAGATTCCTATGGAGAAGAAATATCATGTGTAAATTCATTAGGCAGCACAAAACTTGGCATGCTCAGAGAACCAAAAGGTTACCTCTATGGCTGAAGCATAAAGCACAGATATAAGAGTAGCATTAACATTAAATGGGAAAGGTAAGCAGGGGCTAGATCATAGCAGAAATCAGAGATATGTTCAAAGTGAAATGAGAAGTCATTGCAGGCTTTCAAAGAGGGTGGTGAGAGAGTAAAATATATATATATATATACACATATATATAAAACATGTGTGTGTATGTATGTATATAAATATATATATAATTGCTCTTATTATTATATTTTCAGGAGGGTCTATGAAAGGAAAGAGAAAGGAAGAAAGGAAGAAAGGAATAAAGGAAGAAAGGAAGAAAGAAAGAAAAGTTTGGAGATGGATCTTTCTGGGAGACTAGCTTCTGATGAGTTTTCCCAAAACTGTTTGACAATTTATGCTCTGGAGTTTGAAGAAGACAATTTCAGAAAGGAGGGTAGAGCAAATGTCAGTGGAGTGAAGTTAAACAGTGGTGTATGTCCAAAGAGGATACTCTAGGTAGAGTTAAATTTAGCTTTCAATGTTAAATTCTGTCATTCATGTCTTGTAAAATCCTACATTTTAATCCATTTTTGTGAAAAAATTACAACAAAGCATCTTAATGTTTGATAAATGAGGATATATAAAATATCTCATCTCATTTTTCCCTTCAAGAGAAGATGATACTTAAGAGTGTGAAGTAAAATAAAATTTTAAGGCTCACCCCCCGCCCCCACCAGCTGACTGAATGGACCTTCGTGGCCAAAGGAATATCCTAAAACTAAATTGTCTGCCAGGAGGAGGGAGGTCAGACAGGCCTCATCATACCCCTCTCCCTTCTTGGGGACTTCCTTTGTAACCCATTAACAGGCCTAAGGGTATGCAAGACCTGCAGGTCCTCAATTTACACAATAAATCTATGTCAGGTGACTTATCTCTGATAACAGCTCCTTATGTTAAAACATTCCAAGCCTTTAGACAAAGCTAAATGTCTTTAAACAATTATAAGCCAAAAAATCTTTAAACCTACCTATAACCTGTAAGCCTCCCGCTTCAAGATGTCCCACCTTTTGGGGCCAAACCAATGTATGCCTCCCACGTATTGATTGATGACTTTACCTGTAACCCCCTGTCTCCCTGAAATGTATAATAACCAAACTGTAACCTAGTCACATCGAGTCCACTTGCCCAAGCCCTCATGGCAGTGGCTCTGGGTCACGGTCCTCAAAATTTGGCTCAGAATAAATCTCTTTAAAATTATTTTACAATAAGCCAAAAAAAAGTTTGGCTTTTTTTCCGTTGACAACAGAGAATGAAAAATTGACACAATAAAATCAATATTAGAAAAAATAACCTTATGTTTGTTCACATATTTAAAGTTATCCAGAAATATTTAGTATATTCCAGCATCCCAAGTGATTTTATGAAATTGCTCCACTTAGATCTCCCACCACAACTGGGGTCTTCAATCCAGAATAACAGAAAGCAAGCCAGGATTCAGGCCAAGGAAAAATTTCTATGTAAGCATGTTAACACCCTTTTTCAGTGCTAATGAAAGTGCTGCATAGCTATCAGCTTGGACTTCTCACTCACACAAACATTTATTCTAGTGATAATGTACTTCCTCCCCATGCACACTGAAGTGTGAAAACACAGGCTCACAGTATCACAGAGTTTTAAAGCTAGAAAATAAATCTAAGCGAAAGAATCAGTTTGACTACTCTCCATGTTTTTACCTCATAGGATAAAAATAAAAAACTTTCTCTCCTTTCAAAAGATATATTTCACATATTTCAAGACTAACCAATTATGGTAGGGAAGAGTCTACCCATCATCTAGTTTGTTTATGTATATATATATATATATATAATCATACACATACCTCAATCTACATTTTCCCCAAGAAATTGCATGGATCACCTAGGTACACTCTTGGACTCTATGCAAAGCTGAGATATGATGTACTCAAGGCAAAATAATTGGTGTAAAGATGAAGTGAGGCTCTTTGAAATGTCATGGTCCTTTAATGTGGATTGTGTTTATTATGTTTATGGTTTTAAATCCAGAAATAAAATGAAATTACAAAGTTATTAACAATATCTCTGTTTGAAAATTTCCAGATCCCTAAATTAGGCATATAAACTACTTTTGGTAAGGTAAACTTTGTGAATAAAATAAAAATTGGTAAGGCATTGTACATTTTGGTGTTTTAGGAAAGTATTAATAGTATTAATACCTGTAATATACTATATCTTGCCTATCAATGAAATTTGAAAACATATCACTAAATTAGTATTTTTCCATGTGGAAAGTTTGGCGTATTGTTTTCTGACCTATAGTTCTCATTTAGAGACGTCAGAGATATCACCAGTTGCTGAGATTTATTATACATATTTCACTGTCAAAAGCTTTCAAGGGCAAATGAAAGAGCAATAGTCTATATTCCTAATTGACAGATGGTTTTAATGTTGTAGTGACAAGGAATCAGTAGACTCGATCATATCATATGTACTGATAATTCTTTTCAGAGAAAGTCACTACAGCATGAGTTCATTCAGCATTTATACTTCAGCTGAAATGTTACCACTTCAGATAAGCCATACATGAACACCCAATCTGACAGTGCCCCACCCATTCTAGATTATTCTCTCAGTTAGCTTCACCCAGTAGGCTGAAAAATGTCCCCCAACCAAAATGTCCCAAGAACCTGTGAATATGTTACATTGTATGGCAAAAGAGACTTCGCAAATGTGATTAAGGATTCTGATGTGGTAAATTATCCTGGAATATCTGGGTGGACCCCAAACATAAGGGCCCTTGTAAGGGCCTGCAGGCAGGGAGAGGGTTGAAAATCAGTAGTAAAAGATGTGATGATAGAAGCAACAGATTGAAGTGATGCAAGGAAGGAGCCATGAACCAAAGAAAGCAGGGGCCCTCTAGAACCTGAAGATAGCAGAAACACCCCAGAAGACTCTAGAAATAACACAGCCCTGCCAACATTTGGCTTTTAAACTTCTGACCTCTAGAAATGTAAAAGAATGAATCTGTTTTATGTTAAGCCACTAATATCAATAAGATATTAATACATTTCATTTTCATTTCCATTGTAATACTTACCTCTACTTAAAATTACCTCATTTCTTAATTTTATAAATATATTTCAGTCCAATTTTGAACATAAAGTCCCTAACCATGGACATAGAACTTAATTATCTTGTTGGCTGAAAAAGCCACAGCACCTGGAAGAATGTCCCAAACATAGCACTACATAAATATTGAAGGAGTGAGAAGAGAGAATAGAGCTATAAAAAGACACAGAGGTGATCATCAAATCTTTTGCTTCTGGCAATCATGTGCTTTCTTCACTATTATGCCAGCATTGTCTTTATTTCTTAGGGAAAAAAGAAGATAACTCCTTTATTTTTTTATTACCCCTAATATGAAGACACGGTGATGATGAAGAGGAACATGTTGCTTCACATAAAATTTGAATCTAATAATTTTACAATTATTAAAAATTGCTATATTAAAAAAATCT
Source organism: Cheirogaleus medius (assembly GCA_008086735.1). Classification (NCBI taxonomy): domain Eukaryota; kingdom Metazoa; phylum Chordata; class Mammalia; order Primates; family Cheirogaleidae; genus Cheirogaleus; species Cheirogaleus medius. Next base: position 30,804,031 of record VBSM01001124.1, on the reverse strand, counting down.
AAACTTCACCAGGGTTTAAATACTAAATAATTTTGTTTTATTCTCCATTCACTCTACTACTCTTTCCTGTCTGTCCCTGAAGGATGTCTAGAGCAAGTCAAAATTTAGTCCAACTTAAACTTTAAATATCATACCTCATTTAGCACTCATTTCCTCCTTGTCCACAGTGATTCTTAATAAATTCCTTTTTATTCCACTGTTGTCTGCTTATAAGGACACTAGGACTGAGTCAACAGGGTGACTGGCAAGCCCAGTTCTAATGCCTTTTAAAAAACTTTCCAGAAGTGTACTTAATATCTACTATTTTCAACTGTGCTTCTCAGTTTGCTTAACTGCAAAATGGAGATAACAGCTTTCTTTCTTACCACAGAAAGATGCTGTGAGGTTCAAAAAGCACAAATTAAAAGAAAAATTTTGTAAAATGCAAAACAGTAAAGAGTAGTGGAAATGAGGTTCAGTAAACATAGGGGAGGGAAATCACATCTGCTGCAAGGTGCCTTTCACATGCTGTAGCACTTAACCCTACCAACAGTGCAATCCAGTATACCGTGTTTCCCTGAAAATAAGACAGGGTCTTACATTTATTTTTCCTCAAGAAGACACCCTAGGGCTTATTTTCAGGGGATGTGTTATTCTCTCTGGGCTCAGTAGGAGACTGCTTGCTGAAGCTTTTCCCCTATCCCCTGGTGTTTGTGGGGGGTGACAGAAGCCCACAGTGCTGAGTAAAATGGCAGCCATAGCTTTCCTTCTCCCCCCTGGGGACACACAATACCTAAAGCAGAGCATCCCGCTCCTCACTTCACTCAGGAGACTTTCCCCTCAAAGCCTGAGCTTGCAGCACACACAGGATGGCCGGGACCTGACAGGGGGAGCCGACCTTGTTGGTGGGGCTGCCGGCACCTTTCCGGTCACCTCTGGGAGAGTAGCTGTCAGGATGGGGCAGATGAGAAGGGCTGCTTGTCTTCTTTACTGCTCTGCAACGAAATACATGGGTTGTGCAGACACGCTGAGTAGCCACGCCCATCACTAGGTCTTATTTTCAGGGTAGGGGTTATATTGCACAAATGCTTAGAAATCCTGCTAGGGCTTATTTTATGGGTAGGTCTTATTTTTGGGGAAACACAGTATGATGATTTGAGGCTCAAAGACATTAGAATTGTGTCCACATTCAAACTGGCTAATACACGGCAGAGCCTGGATTCAAAGTCAGTCTCCAAAGCTCATGACTTCTTTTCAAAACACCACCACCATCACCAAAACCCTGTTTATTATCAATGGGCTCTTTTGTCTTCAAAAATTATGATACATACATGAAAGTAGAGATGGCACAAGCACAGTTAGCTTGTTATGTTTTAAGAATAAAAGCATAATGATGAAAGTAATATGATTTTTATATGCCATTAAGTATAGACTAGTGAGATGAATGATGTCATTTTTTTAAAAAGTTAGTGTGCCATAGTAAGCCTAATTTTTGCTTTATAGAACCAAAATGCAAAGAGTGTCCCAAGGCCAATGACTCCTGGTTAACTCACTTCAAGCATGACATCTGTGAAGAACTAGGTAAGAAATTAGAAAACCTAACTAGATGGATTATTTCACTTTTCCAAGGGAAATCCTTGAGAAAGAAATGAATGCTCAGTTTAGTCTAAAATACTTGATCTCATAGAAGTAGAGAGTAGAATGGTGATTACCAGGAGCTGGGGAGGTTGAGAGGTTGGCAAGATGTTGGTCAAAGGAAGTAAAATTTCAATTAAATAAAGTTCAAGAAACCTATTCTACAATATGGTGATGATAGTTAATAACAATATATTGTATTCTTGAAAAATGATGAGAGTGGATGTTGTGTTCTCACCACAAAAATAACTAAGTGAATTAATACATATGTTAATTAGCTAGACTTAGTCATTTCAAAATGCATATATACTTGAAAACATCATACTGTACATGATAAATACATATAATTTTTTCTATCATCTTAAAAAAATAAAATAATAAGAAACAAAAAAAGAAAAGTTAGTACTGATTTTAGAAATGTAGGTTGCTTACAATAAGAATTCTAAATTTAACATTGGTATCCAACTCACATACATTTCCTACTTCCCAATGCAGTTATGAGATATATTAACAAGTTGGACTGCATTTAACATTCTTGCACAAAATAATAAATGACAAGCTAAGTTTTCAAAGACATGAGAAGTTTAAGGATAGCAATGCCATTTTTACTTTATTTTCCTAGCATTCTTCCCATCCTTGGGGAACTGTTTCTACTTCGATGCTACCCTGTATTCTAGTGTAAACACAAAGAACTAAGTCGGTGTTTATTAAACTTTTAATGGAATTCCTCATAAAAAAGTCTAAAAATAAACAAAAATATTAAGATTAGAGGCCAAATTAAGCTTATTTATAACTTTTATAATGATTTTGTATTATACTAGCTGCTGGGTTATAGCTGATTGCAACAAGAGGAACAACAGACCCAAGTACAGTCACAGGGTCTTGAATTTCTGGCCACAGGTGATTGAGACCAGGGTAGACACCTGACCCAAACCTGAGCAATCAGATTATATCTCTGGAATTTTTTCACTCTGATGGTAGAGCTATAAATTGTGGATCTTTGAAGACTGTCTCTCTCATATGCCATATGGCAAAAACCTACGGTGAGAAGAGATGACAAATTCTTTGGCAGAGTTCTAGATTTTTATGCAGCTTTAGTTTGTAATCCTCTCTTCAGTAATATAGGAGTCTTTCAATAAAACAGCAAGTTTGCCTATGCTCATTTAAATTAGATTCCCATGGCTTATAGACATAAAATTCCTGAATTATACAAAAATGTCAACACTGAAGAAATAGTCCCTCATGGTGTCAGAGATAGTCTTATTAATTTCAGCTGTGAAATTTTAAAAATATTTGTAATTTGCTTTATTGCTGAAAAATGTAATCTTATATAGAAAAATTTGTACTTTTAGTTTTACTATAAGGGATGGAATTGCTATTTTTTCTTCTTAGCCACATTACCTAAGAATGAGCAGCTCGGTTTTGGGGCACTGTGTACTGATTATACAGAGACTCTACACTCAAAATACACAGCCAAGCTTCCCAAAGTTAACCAAGAGAGAATTTAGCGTATTTTCCCTCTGGATTATTATATTTAGTAAAACTCATTAAATGGCAAAGCAAAACAATGATAATAAGAGAAAAAATACATCAAAAACATATTAATATAGAGGAAAAGTAAAGGCATTTGAATAGACTCGTAACATTTATCAATAATTTCCTAAACTAGGGTATGCAACAAATTAACCACAACCACTGACACCACAACCACATTTAAGTATTATGATTTTTTAAAATTCACATTCAGCTTCATATTTGAGCAAAATATCATTCTTGGGCTATAATCACAACCCTGGAGTTTGGGGGCTTCACAACAGCTTGATAAAAAAAAATGTGTTTTTTGCCAATTTGAAAAGTACATGTGAGTTTTACAATGAAAAAGGAGAAAGGAGACAATAGACAAGGGAGACCTAAAGATTTTTTTCTATAGTTCATGGTTTTCTTATGTCTCCATCTAGATTAATGCTAAATAAAAAACAGTAATAATTTACATGGGAACATGATTCTTACGCTAGTCAAGTAACCCTGTACCTCTCATTCCTTCCCCTAAAACAAAATATATTTCTTCTCTCCTTTCTTTTTATTTTATTGTCTGATTTTTATTTAAAAAGGCTCTTACCTTTCAACTGTTAACAAAGGAGTCTTATACGTACATTTAATACAGACTTTCTTTGTAGGCGCTATATATTTTCACCAATGATGACACGTTAAGTCATAGTGACAGCTAAAGTGAAGCTTCTCCCAAAACATAAACACAAATGTGACAGGCATCCTCTAAGAGGATGATATGATGTGCCCACCTCTTAGTATTCAGGCCCTTGTGTAATCCTATCCCCTTGAGTGGGGATTCAATGACTCCTCTCTGTTGATACAATAGCAGCGGTCATAGAGTTTACTCCAGAGGTTAAGTTACAAAAAGACTGTGGCTTCTACTTTGGTGCCCTCCCCTGCTCTCTTGTTTATTTGGTCTTATTTATTGGGTTCCCTCCCCTGCTCTCTTATTTATTTGGTCTGAGGGAAACCAGCTGCCACGTGTAAGCTGCCCCAGGGAGAAGCCCACATGGCAAGTATCTGGCCAACAGCCAGAGAGAACCTTACGCCTGCCAACAGTCACATATGGGTGAGCTTGGAAGTTGATGCTCTCCCAGTAGAGCCCTGAGATGATTTATTAACAACTGCAGTCTTGTAAAATGTCCTGAGTCAGAGGCACCCAGACTCTAGATTCATGATCTACAGAAACTGTGAGATAATAAATGGTTGGTGTTTGAAGATGCTGAGCTTTGATTATATAGTAATAGATAACTATTAATAATATAAAAAGCAATAAATTTGTACTCTGCCTATAAAACATTATGATCAACATATTAATTTTCAGTGCTGAAAAATGCAAATCTGCCTAAGTAGGCTGAATAATTGCTAGAATGAAAGGAATCAATCTAACAAATGTGTATAACTATCTTTATATATCTACATGTGTGTCTACATCTATATTTATATCATCTCTCTGAGGAAGATGGCTGGCCATGGGAAAAGGCCATCTCTGCTGTGGAATAGAGGAATCAAACTATTGTATCTTGATTCCAGTAAATACCAACTTTATCTAATTAACTGCACTAATTTTGAGTCTGGCTTATCAAGCAATTTTCTGATTATGATACATTTTATGAGCCATTCATATAGGCTGACATTCTTGACTTTGAAATTGCTACTATCTAACATGCATATGCATTTTCATTATGACTGATAAATGAAACTGCCACTTTACTTTCTATGTAGTTCTGTTTACAGAAGTAAGTAAACTAGTTATAGGTACAATAGTACAAATAACTGTATCCTAGACCATGTGACAATAGTATTTCTCATGTTGCTGATAAAATTAAGTTTTCAGCCAGGCATTCCATCAGAATAAATTTACCAGGTTAATGAATGACACTTTCTGGACTCTCACAGGTGGTAGCAGCCTCCTAATCCCTCCAGATGGATGCTTTGCCTTCAATGTCTCTCTTTTAATTAAATATGCACATACCTTTCCCACTAAAAATAGAAAATAATATTAAAATCTCACTTTGGTGGTAGCCTAATAATTTTTAACAGCTCTACTGAGGTAATTTATTACCCAAAAATTCACTTACTTTAAGCACACAGTTTGATTTTGGTACTGTTATACAGTTGTGAAACCACAACACAATTTTTAAATTCTTTCATAACCCCCAAAGTTGCTTTGTGCCATTTACAGTCTTTTCCACTCCAACCCAAACCCCCAGGCAACCACGATCTGCTTTCTGTCTCTACAGACTTGCCTTTTCTAAAACTCCAATATAAGTGGAATAATATACTCCCCACTGCAGAAAAAAAAATAAAATAAGTGGAATAACACAATAGTCTTTTGTAGTCTTTTGTGTCTAGCATCTTTTACTTAGCATATATATATATATATATATACACTTTGGAGACAGGGTCTCCCTCTCTTGCTCAGAGTAGAGTGCAGTGGGTCATCATAGCTCACTGCAACCTCAAACTCCTGAGCTCAAGTAATCCACCTGCCTTAGCCTCCTGAACAGCTGGGACTTCAGGGACTTCAGGCATGTACTAACAGGTCTGGCTAATTTTTTTTATTTTAATTTTTTTGTAGAGACGGGATCTCACTATGTTGCCCAGGCTGGTCTCAAACTCCTGGTTTTTAGCAATCCTCCCACCTTAGCCTTCCAAAGTGCTAGTATTACAGGTGTGAGCCACCATGCCTGGCTAGCATAATATTTTAAGATTCATTCATGTCATTGCCTGTATCAGTAGTTCATTCTATTTATTGCTAGAAAGTATTCCATCATATAGATTTACCACATTTATTTACCCATTCACGAGGTGATGACTATTTATTCCTTTTACATACAAGATTTTGCGTAGACATACATTTTCATTTCTCTTGCTTAGATGGTTAGAACTGTAACTGCTGGCCTAATGGCAAGAAACTACAAAATTATTTTCTAAAGTGGCTATAAGATTTACACTATCCCCAACACTGTATGAGCATCCTAGTTTCTCCACATGCATCAATACTTGGTATTCAATTTTAGCTGTTCTCATGGATTTGTAATTGTATCACCTTGTGGATTTAATTTGCATATTTATTGATGATAATGACATTGAGTATCTTTTATGTGCTTATTATTTGCCATTTGTATATCTTTGTTGGGTCTCTTTAAATATTTTCCCCATTTTTAACTGGGTTGTCTTTTTATATTTTAGTGGTAATACCTCTTTATGTATTTTGGAATACAAGTCCTTTATCACATATTTTGAAAATGCCCTTTTCTACCCTCTAGCTGTCTTTTTATTTTTTTGGTGGTGTCTTTTAAAGAAAAAATGTTTTTAATCCTGATAAAGTTATCTTTGTCATTTTTTATTTTTTATACTTTTTTGTCACTAAAAAGATCTTTGTCTCATTCCTAGATTAAAAGATTCTCTCCTATGTTTCCTTAAAACTTTCATAATTTTAGGTCTTACATTCATGTCCTTTTGATGCTACTGCAAATGAGATTCTTTTTAATTTTATCTCTTGATTATACACATATGTGTATATTCTGTGATCCTGTATAAAATAAAAAAGAAATTTTGAGTAGAAAGGTACACCTGTTTTAACACAGATACAAATATACCACAAAGACAAAATTAAAGGCATTTAACTGTAATCAGGGGAGATCTACAGCAAAAATGGTTTTCTTATGACATTACAGGAAGAAAACTCTATGTATCTTTTAAAAATTGAGTAAGGAAAGCTGTAATGAAGAAAGAAGAGATAAAAGCCCAAATTGTATTGTGAATTCGTGGCAGTTTGAGAGTTTAGCTGCTCCATAAGATTGGAATGATTTATGCTCATACTGGCATATCCCATGAGATCCCTTGATTCCCCTCTAAGGTAATTCATTCACTGTAATTCATTTGACACAAGCAGTAAAAAAATTATTTTAAATCTTTAATATGTTTATTTTCCTATCTACAATATTTTAAGAAATGTAGAAGGAATTTCTTCTATACTAAAAATTAAGAATAAAAAGTGTGGAATAAAACATACTATATGAATATTATGTATTACAGCCAGTATAATATGTAATAATATTTTATAGAAAGATATGAAAATTATACATACAAAAACACACATGAACTTCCTGTCAAGTAGTCAGTTGAAAACTCAAGCCAAAAGGTCCCTAATGTTGCACTCTTTTGAACAAACATCAGAATCTCTTTACCGCTCCCTCCTCCATCTCAGTATCTTCCCCTTTCTCCGCTGGGCAGTTACTTTGAAGACTTTTGTTTTCAAATGCTTCTTGGTCTCTATTCAAATCTATATTTGCCTTTGTCTTGTATGAAATATCAAAAATCTCTCAAAGAGCACACTTGAAATTTTATTTTATGATGAGTTCCACTATTACCAACTCCATTGACCATTATTTGTGCCGCTTCTTTCTTCCCAGGGAGTGATGAGTTTTTTTACTTTCCTATGGTTGATCACAACACAAATCTCACAGGAGGTCTTGGTATCTGCAGGCGTAAAAGACAATCTGTTCTTTGGACTTGTTAAGAACTGGGCTGTCATGATTTAATCCCTCTCTGGTGAGCACAATGCTGCTCATAGAAATGCCAACATTATACGTCTGTGGTCTTTTGTCCACAACAGTACTATTATGAATAATGAAGGGGTGTTTGCTATAATTGAGGCATTCTAACAGTAAAATTGCACAATCAAAAATCTAGCTTATTTGTCTTTATTTACCCTTAAAATTTTGGAGATGATAAACATTTCTGCTATGATTTTAAAATACCAATAATCAAGACAATGTGCTTCAATTAAATGTCTATGTTATTATTTCCTTTAGACGAATTTGCTTAATAATGTATCTGGATCTTTTTTCTATGATCCAAAATGTATTAACACCTATTTCTCCTAGCAAATATTTATAAAAACAGAAAAATTACTGACCACAAATGTTGTATTAAATCACAGAGCTGATGATATTCCTTAAAAATAATAATTAGAATTGCTACACATTACATACATTACTGAAGCCACTTTGATATTACTCAGCCATTGCTAATCAGTCTGAACTACTAATTAAATTTAATGGGCAGTGTTTTCCTGTCATTGACACCATGTGGTTTGTAATTCCTAAAGAACTTAAATGAGATAACAGAATTGAAGTTGAAAACAAAGAAAGGAAAAAAAAGTAGGTTTAAATCAGACAACAAAAATATATTTCACAAGATACAATCATTAATGATGAATAAAGTAAAAAAGTTACCTCTGACTTCATCTGTATTCATGATAAGAGACCCGCATCCCTCTATTTGTCATTCACTCCCACTTAGACTTCTGTTGAATAATGCAATTGCTTCCTAAAGCATTCAATGTGTCATGGCCTAAGTGGCCACCAGTCCATAAATTTCAAATTAATTAGTTTTTAATTTATCTGTATTTACCAATATAATTCTAGTCTCACTATGCAGTAGTCATTCTTTCTCATATTAATTATATAATATTTATAGTGTAAAATGAGATCTTGCTTTTGAAACAGAACATTTAGAGAAAGAATGAATTATAAACTCATAGTAATCACCTGAAAAGTAGCACCACCAGCAGTCTATTATATCTGTAAATGCAATGTGATTTCACCATTTATGCTCAGTACTAATTACTTAGTACTCTTTCATCTTCTAGATTTATTATAATATATTTAGTGGTGGGCAGGTTATAATGCGGTGGTCCCCAACCTTTTTGGCAGCAGGAATCATTTCCCTAACAGACAATTTTTCCATGGCTTGGGGAGGAGGGGGTTACGTGGAGCTCAGGCTGTGATGCGAGCCATGGGGAGTGGCTGTAAATACAGATGAAGCTTCAGGGGCTTGCCCACTGCTCACTTCTTGCTGTGTGGCCCAGTTCCTAACGGGCCACAGACTGGTACCAGTCCGGAGCCTGGGGGTTGGCGATCGTAGTTATATTAATTTAAAATCATACTTAATTTGACTATATATGCTAATAGATCATTGCATAACATGCAAGCCTTCTTTTTCTCTCCCTGTTAAACAATATGCTTCCCTTCCCTTAGAGAAACTTACATGCCAAAGAATGAACATCCATTAAATATGAGATAGCAAAGACCCATCCATTTTCCCTTTTTCTTGAGAAGTTTACAGCACATGGCAGCTATCAATCAATATTTTGTTACAGAAATTGCTTCAATGGACTGGACAAAACAACCACTCTGAGTGGAAAGGAGAAATCCTAAAAAGACTTCTCTCTGTTCCATATTTGTACTTCCAATTAACATTGAAAATGGTGGCTATACTGTGATGTAGTTCAATTTTTCTTACTTAATTTGTAAAGGGGGTATTCCTGTGCTTTAGAGAAACAAACATGGAAAGAAAAAAATCCACAAAGTAATACAATAAGCTACAGAATAACACACATCTTATTACTCTTTCTCTTATAACATTACTATTTATTATTTGCTTTTCTTTGATTTGATTTGATTTGACTTTAGACCTAGTTTACCCCAATAATTCCCTGGAAAACACTAATACAGAACCTATACATTACACATTGGATTGCAGATTGCTTTTAAGAGTGAAGTCTCTTATGGAGGTGATTATGATTTGTAAGCAAGTATGCAGGTGCTGCTGAAAAGGGCAGAAGACAGCTAATGACCCTCTAAGTTGCCCCTATAAATACTTAAAATATTGTCACTGGTTTATGACAACTATTTGAAGAACCCCTCACTATGTCTGACTGTCTCTTAAAGTCCCAACCTTGTGAAGCATTTGCTAAAAAAGATGTAACCTATTTTTGATAGCTTCATGTCCTATGGGATTAGTTCTATAGTTCATAGGTGCCACGAATTATTTAAGTTATTCTCAGGGATCCTCAAAGTAGTTTTCCTCTACTCTTCACTTGAAACTGTTATGCTTATTATCTATTTTTTAATGACCTGAAAAAATGGAGCAAGTTTAACATTGGTAAACATTGATGGTCACATCAGTAAGCATTTAGTAAAATAAAATCAACAATGGAATAGCCTAGACTGACTGTTACTGAAATAATCAAATGAGTCCTAAAACTCATAGATCACTGATAAATAATTTTTCTTTCTTCTGTGAAAGATTAAAAGAATAGATTGTGGTCATTTTCCTTTAGCAAGACTGCCCAGCAAGATCACTCTGCCCTTTCCTGTTAAGATTCCTGCAGATCTGCTCCGAGAGTGAATAATGAGCACATCTGCTGCTTAAGGCCCCATGTTTATACTCTCTCTCAGTATAAGTCCCAGAATACTGATCAGGGAGATAGGTATCCCTTTGTTTTCCACATCAATTTAAGGGATTGGCATTTACCTACTGAGGTTGTAATTTGATTTCACCAGGAACTCTCAATCTATGTCTAGGGAAAGTAATGAAAAACAAAGGGTCAAAACACCCCTTGCTAGAGGGTAGCCTCATCTGTTTGATCCAGCTCTCAAGTCCAGGATAGTCTGCAGATTCCCACCTTAAGGACTAAAGAGAAAGCGATATTGGAAAAATCCAAATATTACATGACATTGCATTTGACAGGGAAGAAAGGAAAATTCTACCACTGGTCTTATTCTCTTGGAGCTCTGAAGTTTCCTTTTCATTGTTATTAAAAGAATAGGAGCATAATCCATGCCAGGGGCAAAGCATTTGCTAATTTGAAAGACACTATACAAAAGAGAACCAGGGTTTGAATAAGCAACATGTGCCAGGGAGTAAGTACGTTGAAGGTGAGAGGAATGAGACAGGCAAAAATCACACTGGCAAAAAACCAAGAGGTATATTTAGGGGATTCTGAATGAGCCAAGTTGGCTAGCTATGATGATTCTGTAGAAATATAATGGGATGTGAGGCATAATAAATGTAAATTGAAACTAGGCTGCAGAGTACCTTGAAAGCTATACTACAGAGGAACCTATTAATGTCAAGGAACCATTTAAAGTTTTTGATTCAGGAAGCAACAAGATCAAAAGGAGTTTTAAAAAATTATAATGGGGCTACAACTAGGTGAGACTAGACGGAAAAGATGGGAGAAAGGAGGCTCATGTAGTTGGCAAGTCAAGAGGTGATCAGGCCAGGTTTGGGATTTGGGGGACAGGAAAGGGGGAAAAAAGGATGAATATGAGAACTAGAACTACTCAAAGATTGCAAGATCTGGCCTTGGTAAAAAAAAAAATGTATTTATATATATTTATATATATATATATGTATGTTAGTGTACAGAAAGTTGTGAGTGATAGATTTCAAAACTGGCTAAGTAGGAAAAGGATGGTACCAATCAAAAGAAACTGGAGGTATTATCAGCTGCCTGAACCATGAACTGACAGATAAAGACACTGAGGACCTCGAACCTAAGCTGCTCTGGAAGAGAAAAAAGAGAGATCTACTCAACATCGTACATTCCCTTTCCCTTTTCTTATTCCTAAAAAATAATGCTGAACTAGGACAAGTTACTCAGTCCTAAACATAATTTCTTACATGTGCTTTCATGAATGAAGTTCTGAGCCTTTGTTGGTTATTTTTCCATCTTTCTGCCCCTTCTTTTTCTCTTCTTCTGGCCTGGTTTCCTCTCTCCTAATATTCTAGATTAAATCATTTAAACTGGCTTTGTTAAAGACTCCTCACAGGTAACATTCACGTTTTAGTGAGGCCTATTGTTCTGAGTGAAGAAGACTTGTTCAATCATCTAAAGGAAAAAGAGGTATGTTGGAAGAATACACATGGGCTACAGTGGGAACTGAAACTTGCAAGGCATCTCTGAGTCAGGGGCTGTGAGGTCTCTGCTTTTTTCTGCAGACCTACTTCAATCTCATCTCCCTCCTGACAACTGTCCTCTGGTAGCTCCTAGTTTCTTCTTGTCCATAACTTCCTTTTATACATGGGCCATCATACACTTTCAGCCCTAGCCTATGATTCAGCTACAACTCAGATCAAAAATTGTAAACTTTTTTCTAAGTTTTTTGTTTCTAGTACAAAGTCCAGAGAAAGAGAATTTAATTGGCCAAATTTATTTTTGAGCCAGGACAGAGTTTATGTGCTACCATCTAACCTAGAATTTACATACCATTGGCTAACCTCTGGGTTAGATGCCTTTGGGTCAGTAACTTCCTTCTGTTCCAAAGAGACGCAAAAAGAGAAGAGGTGGTGTGTGCCATTATTGTATTCAGTTCTATGCTGCGGTTACAGATTAACCACAAATTAAGTGGCTTAAACAATCCAAACTTATTACTTTATAGTCCGTACATCACACATCTGATGTGGGGCTCACCAGGCTACAATTCAAAGTGTCAAATGGCCGTGCTCCTTTTAGACGCCTCTAGAGGAGGATCTATCTCCTTGCCCATCCAGATTATTGGCAGAACTCAATTCCATCTGGGTGTGAGACTGAGGTCCCTGTCTCTTTCCTAGAAGTCAGTTGAAAGGTGGTCCCAGCTTTTAAGGGGCTGCCCACATTCCTTGCCTCAGGGTACTCTCCTCCATCTCTAAAGCCACTAATGGCATGTCTATTATCTCTCACAGTTTGAATCTTTCCTCCTTCCGTCTGAGTATCTCTCCCTGACCACAGCTGGAAAGATTTTCTGCATTTAAGGACTCATGTGATTAATCCAGGCCCATCTGAGTAGTCCAGGATAATTTACCCATCTCAAGGTCCTTACCCTTAATCTTATCTGCAAATACCCTTTTGTGTGTCAGGTGACATTCAAAGGTCCTAAGGATTAGACCGTACACAACTTTAGGATCATATTATTCTGTCTACCCCAACAAAGACTATGGAAAAGGTTATTTTTCTCTGGAAAAACAAAAGAGGCAGAGTAGGGCGGGCTTTACAAGTGCATCTAGTCCATGACAGTACTTTTGCTTATTCAGTTCCCTCAATCTAGAATACATCAGACAAGTCATAAGCAGTCATGTCCAGCCCAACTTCCTTTAAAAAACCTTTACTAAACAGCTTGAGATCATAGTAGTTCCTCTGTTCTCTTAACTACATGTTAAATTCATATGCATTACCACAGTTTTCCCCATTATTTAAATTAATTCATTCAATAATCCATTCATTCAACAATACTTACTGAAGTTTTGTTAAAGAAATTACTGAAAATATAAGAGATAAACATAAATATATCTCATTGTTGACCTCAACAGCTCACGTATTTCATGAGCATTTATTTTATCTCCTCTACAAAAATGTTAGTTTCTTGAAAGGATAATCACACCTTTAGTGTTTTAGCAGAATAGTAAACCAAGGTACAATTATTAAAGGCACAACTAACCAATTACTAAGAATAAAAAAATCAGTCTTCAATATAAACCTAATACATTAATCTTTGCTTAACACCTACAGATATTTAAGCAGAAACTAATGATTTAAATTGCATTCGGAATGGGACAATTGTTATTTTTTACTACATAGATTTCTTTTACTTCATCTCATTTTGAAAGTACTTTATCAAGTCATAACATAAAATTAATAGAACTTTACTATTTCTTAATATTACAACACTTTCTGTCCTGTAAACCAATACACTTACTCTTACCAATAGAAAGTTTCCCATCAAAATACATCAAGTATGACTGACAACTGTCCTATGGTTATGAACAATAAACTGGGAAATTAGAGATAAATCAATAGATGAGTCCCAGACATTTTAATAGTAAAAATAAGCATTTAATACAGGAGATAAATATTTACTTAAAACTTTTATGACCCACATTTCACACTTTTTATCATTATTAATCGCTCATCTTTTGGTTCGTCAAAATACAGTTAAAGACACTAGACTTAGGTCAATAATGAGTTTTAATTTTGTTATTAAAAAACTAGAGTTGCTTCTCAACAAGTACCTTTTGAACAGATTTGACCATGACCCTTAGCTAGAGAGGTATATGTTACAGTGACTGACTACACATAAATGCATAAAACTGAAACAAAACTTTCACGAAACATCTACCCTTTACTACACATCTATGTACTCTATTATTCTCAATTCTAATCTATTTTACTCAGCTCTATTCCATGTTTAGCCTACAAATTGATTTCATGACCCACTAATAGATCACCAATAGGTTGAACAAATATTTTTGCAGAAAATCTATATAATTCACCTAAGAACTTGGAAACATTTTTCTTTCTCTTTACAAATTTAAAAAATAACTTATGGTAGTTACTTTACAGAGCAGGACAGGATAATTTATTAAACTATACTTAAATGTATTATCATTCATTATAAAAATAATTATAAAAACAATAAATTATATAGTTTTATTCACTTTTATTTACAGAAATGCTAAAGAAATGGATTAGAATTTTATTCAATTATTTACATTTGATGTCTCCAGAAAAAGAAACTATAAACATTTTGATAAACACATTGAAAGACTCTTTCCAGTTTAGATTTGTAAATAGTCTTTGCTCATAAGTAAATTTGAAATGTTATTTTGAGTCTCCAGTGTGAATCAGCACAAACATTCTTATGCATATAAAAGCCACAATAAAAAAAAGTACACTATATTTTTCCACCAGTGAAAGAACACAGCTGCCAGAATGAAATGTTAAATAAGAGGACTAGGCTTTAAACACTGAAATTAATAACATCGACAAACAGAAAACATTATCAAAAACTTCTGTTCTGGAACCATAATTCCTACATTCACTGGTGTCATGTAAATTTCTCTCAACAGAGAAAAGCTGGCTTTGTTGCCATGAAAATATTCTAAGTATTGTAGTAATGTAGTAGATGATTTTTTTATGTGTGTGGGTATGTGTGTGTGTGTGTGTGTGTGTGTATATATACACATACACAGACCTTTAGTTTAATAAATGATGATACTGTCAAGTATCTTTATTAAGTGAATTTTACTGCCAGGCGATTGATTTATAAATATATAGTGCATTTTATTTTTTAAAATTACAAAAACCTGGATTGATACAATGGAACTTTAAAACAGAAAAAAAAAAATAATATATATATATAGCTTTGAAACACCAATACAGTTATTTTAATGCCATATCACAGATAAAGCAATAAAATAGATGCCATAAATGAAATTTGCAAACATCAATTAACTAGAAAATGAATAAATACAGGTAGAATTAATAAAAACAAGCCCAGATGTTTTGGACTAATATTTGACAGCCCTATATTCAGATTTCAAAATAGTATTATATAGGAAAGAAACTGAACTTTTATCATGTATTGATCAATAAGTGGTTAAAAAAAAAAGAAAATGTGATTCATGATTTTGCTGAGATAAAATAACTAAATCAGATATTTATTAGAAAATTAAATAAAAATTAATCCAATTATATCTGAATAAAATTTGGTGATCAATCAAAAACCATGTATAATAATAATAAATGAATCTTTGGAAATAACTTATTGTATTTACACAAAAATTAATGGAATTAATCATATTTAAACATAATTAAGTATCTTAAGGCAGCACAGTTACCTAGTCAATATATGAATGACAGAAATTCAAGATCCCAACATTGTCATCTACATTTCAGAAAATGTTTATCATACTCCAAAATTACAAAAATAGCTACATAGATGGTAAAAGCATAATTGTGACAACAGAATTATTTGCAAATTGGTTTACTCTAGGAAAGTGAGAATTGTTAGGGCTTTTAATCAACATATAGAGAATCACCATTCATATAATTTTTAGGTAATTATTTCCATGATCTTGAAATATCAGCAATGCAATTCCAGAACTCACATTTTCCTCCCTGCATGTTACTATTTTCCTGGTTGGCCACTATAACAGACATGCAACTATGGTCAACAATAGTGGACACCAAAGATTCCCCTTACCCCTTTCATGCATATTGCTCTCCCCATCAAGAAAAGCTGTCAATTTCTCCTCCTCTTTAATCTGAGCTAGGCTTGTGACTTTATTTCCTGTGATCAACAGAATGTGGGTGAAGTGACATTCCTATACTTCAGAGTCCAGGCCTAATAGGACTAGTAACTTCCACTTTCTGTCTCTCAGAACTCACAGGCCACCATGCTGTGAAATAACCAAGGTGGCCATCTGAGCAGGCCACGTGGAGGAGAACTAATGAGTTCCAGCTGACACCTCAGCCCAACCACCAGCTGATTGTAGCTGCATGAGTGATCACACCTGAGACCAGTAGAGGACCAGTCAATGCATAGCATCATGAGAAAAAAATAATTGCCATTGTGTTAAATCACTAAGTTCTGGGGTGGTTTCTTTTACAGAAAAAGGTATCAGAAATGGTTATCTTTTCTCATGTGGACTTAACCTTTCTTCGGGAAATATCTAATTTTTAAATGCAATCCTTCTTATGTAGCTGCCAGACCAGACCCAGATAGAACATAATAAAATAAAATGCATAATAAGTGGCTAATGCAATCCTAAACAACTCCTCTGTACCTCTAATACAATGCACTGAACCCAGATATATTAATATATCCCTGACAAATCTGATGATTGACCTGCAACAGCTTGGACTTCATTCTTAGGGATCCTGACATGGAATGCAGTGTGTATACTCAAATGGGCTTCCATCACACACACAGACTGTTGAAACACATGGCATTTTATCACTGCTCCCTCTTAGGCATTAAGTTTTATATTATATACTTTTCTGTTATTTTCCTGGTTGTTCAGAACCACCAATAAGTATGAAAATTAAAGGACATAAAAAGACAAACTTTGGTCATTAAAAAAAAATTAAGCATGTATACAAGCATAATCAGGAAAAACATATTGCTTAATGAATACCTAAAAAAACTGTGTCTCTCCAAATACCTAAATCTGATAATTTCAGATATTCTATCAAAAAATACTAAAGTACCATGAGGAAGATTATATTCTGGTCTCAAATTTAATGCTGACTGAGTATCCCTGTTCAAGTCGCTTAACTTCTTTATGCCTCATTTTACTGAACAATTAGAATGATAATGCCTGTCCTTACATACATCATAAGAAATTTGTTCAAATAAATGAGATAATATATATGAAAGTGCTTTTGAAGACTACCTAAGAGGGTAGTTAATGACACAAGAGAAAAATGTAAGGCATAGAATACAGAAGTTGGAGGAGAATTTAGAGGTCAGGCTATGCAACATTTCATCTGCATTATCATTCACCTTGTGCTTGACCTACATTGTAAAGGCAGGTCATTTCATTTTCAGACAGCTCTAATTATTAGTAATGAGCTTAAATAATCTGTGTCCTTGTCACTTCTGCCCTCTGGCCCTATTTCTTTCCTCCAGAGCACGATAGAACATTTCTATTATACACCCAGTTCAATTCAGTACAAAAGCATATTGTCAGAAATTGAACATACACTTGGGCTACAGACATAACACATTACTAAGATGAGGTCTGTGTTGTCATATCCCTTGCAGTCTAGAGGAGACAGGCACACATGTCAATAAATTAATGTCCTTTAATGTGGTAAGTGCTGAAACAATATGGAGAGGGCAGAAATACAAAGAAAACACAAAAGAGGGAGTGGTCCACTTCTTGGAGTATCAAGGAAGTCCTCACAGAGAAGGTATCTCTAGAATTGAGCTTTGAAAGATGATTAAGGGAATGAGTTTGTGGAGAAATGTAAAAAGTGAAATTTGTGGTGAAAGGGAAACAGTAACAATCCTTTAATTATATGTACCTAATATCACCTTGGTAAAAATTTCTTCAACATTGTCTACATTATCTTTATAGTAAATAATTTATAGATTCACCCTCCAAGTGTTCAAACTACCATCATTTCTCTAAATGTGTTACAGATCTTAAGAAGAATAAGAAGTAGAAACCATAAACCAAGTCTCAGACAGAAATTATACAGGCAATGTCTTTTGTTGATTTTTGTTGCTATCATCCAATACTGCAACTTACATATTTGGGGAGGCAGGAGAAGGGTTAGGGAAGGAACTAGCAACTTGTAAGCAAAAATAATTAAATAAATAAACACTTAGTCCACCTTTAAACTAAGCACTTTAAAGCATGGCTTTGGTAGCCTCTCTGTAATGTTTCAACCTAAATGTAGAATTTAATATTTATTCCTTTAAATTTTTACTTCATTGTTTTCAGATACTGATTCCAGTTAAATGAAATTTACTGAATTCCAATATTGTCATCTAGTATATTACTTACACCACTCATTTTTATATTTGAATTCCTAAAAAAAATCCACCCACTTTGTATGTGTTCATCTAAATCACTGATGGAAAAACTAGATAGTGGAGGAGGGCCATAGGAGTATGGCTACCTCAGCTCCCACACTTCAGGAACCAAATGAGCTGACAATGTCTATAGTGATTATTTCTCCTCTAAGTTCCAGGACTGTGTGTTCTGTATGTCTAGTTATCTTCAAGAATTTTCAATTAGATACCCAACAAGGACTCTAAGTTCAATGTTCAAAAACTCATTTTTATTTCTATTTTTCCTCTACACCTGCTTTTTCTGTTATTATCTAACTTGTTTATAGGCCATTTTATCCTAACGCTCTCATCTAGAAATTAAGATTCATTTCATTTTCTTCACAAAATAATTTGGTCCCCAAATAATAAATAAGTTTAAAATACCCACAAACCCATGTCCTTAATAAACATTCTTGCCTATTTTAAATCTTTACTGGGAAAATGAAGCCAATGCAAATATAGGAATTGTACCTATCCAGTTAGGATAGCTTATGTAATCATACAGAGAAAAGATGCTCTGAGTATGACAAGTGTCTATTGTCTAATGCCCTGGAGTCACTCCTAGCCTGCCAACAATTGACCACAAACCAAGGATGATGTAATTTCTGACCTGGTATTAGAAGGCATATGTTAATATCACCATGATGATGTCGATGAAAATTTATAACACCAAAAGGTTTGCCTGCTATGAACTTTTAGCATTTTATGGCTGTACTTGGCATTTTGCAGTCCCATTAAATAATTAAGTGGGTCTTCATTTCTTCGAAGTGTCATTTCTCTAAGTATGACCCTTCAACTCCAGGCATGGCCTGTGGTAATTGGAATTTAAGTAGGCAAAAACAATGAAATCCTGCATAAATTTTCTTCTATAATTCCAAAATTCAATAATCTGTAACCTAATGCTCCATAAAACAACTCAGGCTGAAAGTGGGGCTCTACCAACTACCTGAACATTTTCCAATTACCTTTACTGGTCAGAGTATTCACACAATCTTTTTCCCAGCAAGTTTTCTTTTTTTTTTTTTTTTTAAACCAAGAGTAATTTTTGCCAAAAAATTAACTATTTTTAAAAAATATCTAATTCCCAAAATTCACATTCAGAGTCAAAAACCATTTGGTAAATACCTGCTATGGTCAGATATTATCTCATTTAATCCTCGAAAGAATACTCTAAAGTAAGTAGTATTAGTGGGGCACAGAAGAACATGGGTGAGGCTTTGGCTCAGGGGACAGAAGCCTGATTCATTTCCTAAGCTTGCATGCTATCTGTCTGGATAAATTTCTTAACCTCTTTGTACTTCAGTTTCCTAATTTAGAAAGTGATGATGATTATTGTGGTACCACTCCCTAGAGTTGTCTGAAAATTAAATAAGTTAATTCATGTAAGACCCTAAGAATAAGAAAAGTGAACAGAGACACAAAGAGGTTAAGTTACTTGTTGTATAATTTGTAGTCAATAAATAGTATTTCTCTAATTCAGACAAATTTCTGTTACCCAAGTCCAGTACACTTTCTCTACAACAACTGCATGAAGATCCTATTATTTTTAAAATGTAGACAAGATGAGGATATCAAGTAGAGAGACAAGATTACTTTAAAAGTCCTCAGGACAGAAAATAAGACCTTCAGAAATGCTTTTATATCAGAGAATGTCTTTTAATGTAAGGCACTCCCAGTAATTACATAGGAAGCCCTTTACCTGCTGTTTGATATGAGAACACACCTTGACTTAATGAAAACTGTTAGGTAGCAAAATACAGGTGTCTGCTAGAAAATAAAAAATCCTGTTCAGAAAGGAGAAATGTTATTCTTTGTGTAAGAACATATGCTAAGAGTAATCTGAATGTATTTTTGCACATAACTCAACTCTTACTAGGAATATTTCAGGACTTTGTATTAAGCTAAAAACTAGAACAGAAAACATGATAGACAGAAACAGCTGACAGATGTTGGCAAACAAGTTAACACATGTAACCCTTCCCCAACTCTGAGATAATTACACCCTTCACCAGTAATCAGACATACCCTTTGCAGCCCTGGCCTTTGGTGGACCTGTAATTTGTGGTAAATTGCTTGTTTTACCATAACCGTGGGTATTTCATGATATTCATTCTATGCCTTTCAAAATCTTTTTAAATGAAACCTTACTCATAATCATAATAATTTTGCTAAGTGGTATCCTTATTTATGCTCCTGGTTATAAAAAGGAAAAAATTCTTCTAATTTAGTTTCCAGTGAAATTATATGCAATATCTCATTCATTCATCCACTTCCATAAAATTAGTTTTAAAAAACTTAAACGAAATTTCTAGGGAAAATGCCACATAAGTGCATATAAGCACATTCATAGTCATTTCAGATGTGCAGCTACAATTATATTATTATTAATTTATTTTTGCACAAGTATTTTATTGAGTGTTTACTCTTAGTGCTCTAGGAATAGAAAGATAAATAGAGCAAAGTTTCTTTGTTAAAAAGTTCAGGTGACTATTATGTCTGGATTTCAAAGCCCTCTACCCACCTGGTAATGACAGAACTTTCCAGAATAGCTTACACAAAACTTCATCAAGGATCTGAAGCACCAGTTAAACCCAGCTTCTTTTGAATTTCCAAATGCACCCGACTTGCCCAACCTTACATATTTGTTCTAAGGGTTTATAGATGTTTTCCCCAAATCTGTCAATTAAAATTCAATACATCTTTTAATATTATCTCAAATAATTCTTCCATGACAACCACCAATCAAAAACCATTTCTACTTTTTCAGCTCTTTCAAATCAATTGTACATGACACCTCAACTTCACAGTGTAGGTCTATAAGAAAGTTCTGTGAAGTCAGAGTCCATACCTAAATTTTTATGTCCTACACATTCTGGTACCATACCTTGCACATAGAAGATATTTAGCAAATATTTGTTAAATCAAGTTTTTAAATAATTAAGATTTTCAGTTTAAGCATGCATCATTTTGTGATACAAAACTGACTTACCCTCCACGTTTTCGTTCCGTTTAACACTCCCATGCCCTCCACATGCACAAACTTCAGAATTCCCACAGTACTGATTTGCTAAAATTCAAGACAAATTTTCAAATGCCAAAGGCAATTGGAGCCCTCAGGAAAGATGCTCAGACTATAAACAGACAAAGGAGAATTTATTCACTTCTCCTGTCATGACATGTCACAATGTCAAAGGCACTAGAGTTTCATTAATGGCAGGGCCTACAGACCCTCAGACTTCACAGACTTTTAGAGAACAGCTAACTGAGGAGATCAAATTTCATCTTTACATTCCTTCCATTTGTACTTCTCTGTCTACATCATCTGAGGGCAGGCTAGGTAGGCAAGTATCAGAGTCGCTTGGGTTGGAGTGGTACCCATAATCTAAACAGGTATATTCAATATTACAATTTAATCTTATATCTTTTAAGCAAAGTTTACTGCTTTTAAAGTATATACAACAGAAAATAAAAGTAACTTGGCTAATGTTGATACTAAAAAATGAATAATACACAATAAAGATATAAAAGGAACACGGTCCGCTGGGAAGTAACAGAATCTTGGCGAAGTTTAAATTTTATAGTGGCAAATAATGTGAGTGACTATTCGGTTTGCCTGAACTGTGGAGGTCCCCAGAACTTGGGATTTCCAGTGCTGACACCAGTAAAGTGCTGGGCAAATCATGATGAGCTGGTCACCCTAGTAACAAAAGGATGAGAAACAATATTTTCATCCATTCAGGGGCACGAATTCCCAGAAAGACAGTATGGATTGGGCCAAAGTGGACAAGAAATGGTATGCTGCATGTTGGAATAAGGAATTGGCCATAGGAAGGAATGGACCCATGAAAAACCATAAGGGCACTTTTGGGTATCAACGATGTCACAGGAAGAAATATTGCTTTAAGTCATCCAAGAGTAAATTCTACTTTATCCACCTAGACAGTGGGTGAGTAAGATAGTTCCTAATTCAAGAGACTCATAAATGCATGCAAAGGCAAGGTCCAAAAAAGATGGCGTGGATGTTTATATTTGTACATCAACTGCTTTTCTATTTTAGGATGCAAGACAAGAATTCTAACAGCACCCAGGATGGTCAAGAACAGGACAGTTAGAATCTGTCTATCCCAATAAATTCCTTTTCAAATGCCAGGCATGGAAAGACTAATTTTCATTCAACAGTAATAAAGTAAAATGAGACTACCCACCCAATACACCCACATATTTTTAAAAAGAGTAGTACATGTATATCAAATAAAAGCCATAGGCTATTAGGAAACAAGTTTTACTCAATGTAAGTACAATAGAAAAATTAAAATAAGATTTGAAGCAAAAACACAAGAGTCTTTATTTGGAAAATTAAATTTATAATGTAAATGACACACTTGAAAAGACTCTCCCATAATGGAGGGAAGTAAAGATATGTGGCAGAAAATTAAATGAGATATTGATATTTATTCTTACAGAAAAGACCACATCACATGTACAATAACATGCAAAAATAAAATAATTTAGTTTGAAACATAAATTTGAAATTTGAAAGAGATTATCAGTTATACTAGTTATACTTCATCTTAATTCAAAGACATCAACACTTACATATATTCTAAATATTTTTTTCTAGTTATTTCAGGATAAAGAAAAAAATCATATAGAGAAAAGCAGATTATGTGTGTCAGGAATCATACTTGCCTCAAACTTCACCACTAAATTATAAAAATCATTAAAGCAATGTCTCCAGAAACACTAGCTTTGCATGACTCAATTTTGGCCTATGGTCATTTCTTTTTTCCTTCCCACATTAAAATTACATAGTTGAGTGTGAATGCTTTCAAAATGGGTCTGCACGTCTGCATTTTGCCATAGACTTTACATATTATCTTACATTTGGCATACTTTACCACTTACATTTCCAGCTTGGATTTGTGAGTTCTCTTTAACTTCTAGTCTATGGAAAATTTTATGACTAGCATATTTAATTTGTGTCTGAAGCAACAGAATTTATTTTCGGTTACAATACCTTCAGGTCACTCTTAAAAATATAATCCAAAAATGAGCACTGGCTGTCTAGAAATAAATAAATAATAATAATAGGGAAAATGTGGTTTCATTAATAGTGTTGGTAAAGTATCTTGAAGACAGTGAAATGTGGATGTTTCTCTCAATGTTTGTCATAAATATGGTGCACCACAAAATGTAACTATGAAAATTTGTGGCTCAAAGATAAAAATATGACAGTTCATTTTAGAGAATGATATATCAACAAAACCTGTGAAACAAGTGAGGGCTTAGGAGGAGTAAAGAACACTAATTTCTCCATTTTTCATACATTGAGAGTTGATATAATTTCCTCATTAACATTAATAGAGAAATATAGTTTCACATACTAAAAAGTAAACAACTAAAATGGAACTACCAGGAGAATCTGAAAAAGAAATCACTCTAAATATTCTCTCCAAATCATTAGAGAAAGCAGAAATGAAAATAAATTCTATACATCAAAAGAAGAAAACAAATGCATAAACAAATACACAAAAACAGAAAGCAGGAAAGAAAACAGCAAAGATGAGCCTATCAACTGTGACAGCAAAAGTAAATGGATTAATGCCCTTATTAAAATACAAATATTTGCAGATTGTGACTCAAAATCAACTATATGCCATTTTTAAAAAATGATTTCAAAGAAAATACACAAAGACAAATATATTAATTTCAGATAAAGTGGAATTTTTTAAATGGGTGTCTTTATTTGTTTAGTGTCAGTCTAACTAGACTCTAGACTCCAAAATGAGAGAAAACGTGCTTTCTTTTAAAAATCACAACTTTATATCCTGACCTGAAACAGTGAGAACTCATTAAATATTGAACAGATGGAGGAATGGATGAATAAAGGACTGTATGAGCAAATGAATGAAACATGGCACAGGAGGCTCTATGTGGTTTCCCTGCCGGGCTCTACCCTTAAGCAATCTTTCCCTTCTTTACTTCTCACACTCTGTTTCCATGGGACCTTTTATATACCTCTCCCATAACACTTTCACCAACTGCAGTTATTAGCTGGAGTTTTCAACTGGTCTCTAAATTTCATGAAAGCAATGACTATGTATTTTATACCAGTATTTTCAGCCCTCATCCAAATACCTAAAACCATTTTAGGCATTCAAGAAATGTTTATCGAATGGACTTCATTATATCTGGTCTATGCATATGCACCAGAATGAATGGGTTAAGTATGTCATTTGTATTAACTAGATTGTTGCAAGATCCAATACTGAAGGTACTATTAATTATTCTCATCTCTGAAGAGGCAATTCAGACACAGAGGAGTAAAATAACTCACCCAAGCTTATACAATTAATAAGGGGCAGAGCCTAGATGTGTTACTCTAGAGTCTAAGCTCTTAATAAGCACGCTGTACTGCCACAAAATGACTAATTCAAAAAGTGGTGTCAAGGAGACAATTTTACTACTGTAAGAGTCAGCATATTTTTAACAAGGAAATTATTACTATTTGACAACGGAAGTAAATCATTACCAAAAATTCAAAATAAATATATGAACATCTCAAGTTTGTTTCTGCATCCTGATACAGTATCTTCCCATAACCAGCGGGGTAACTTGATCTGGGCAGCAGGGCTTCTGAGTCCTAGCCTGCAGTCTACCTTCCACAACTTTGATGATGTAAAAGCCATCATTTAAACGTTACCTGCTTCAGTTTTCTTAATTCTGTAAAAGAAATAATAATAACTTCCCCATCTACATTTTTACAAGAGTACAGTGAAGTGAAAAAAGCATCCTCCATAAAAAAACAACTTGTAAATGTTTCCTACAGTCCCTTACCTGCCATGTTATATACAGAAAACACTCTTTCAACATTACTTCTTTTTAGAACTTTAAGAACCTATTTAATATTGAAGAATTAGGAGCAAATAGCTTTGCAAAGAAAGAATAAAAATAAACTGCCATACTAAAACCTGAGAAGAAGATCAACTGATAGAGAAATGGTTGCAAAGTACAAATTTTAGAATAGTTACTTTCTAGTATACATAGGTTGTGGGAGTGAAAATTAGGCTCCTTGGTAGTCTATTTTCTATTTATTATACCCTATCTTTCTTTTAACTTGCTGATAATTCTATAGTAAATGTCTCTAAGGAAGTACCTGGTAGACTGAAAAACCACCTTTTTACACTAAGGATAAATCAGCATCAACTATAGCCTTAAATTTTGTATATAACTTTTTAAAGCAATTCAACATCACATGTGTATCATTTGTTTTCATTTTTTCCTAAGTAAAAGGCCAAACATTTCTATATTTCTATCTTATAATTTCCCATAATTAAGATACTAATTACAGTTTTTTCCATAAAAATATCAAAATGGTCATATTTCTCTGGGCTAATAGAAAAAAAATTACTTAAAACTGAACATAATACCACCAGACTGAATTTGAATATAAATTAAATAAAATATGTATGAAACATGAAGATAAGACACACCTGAAGTTTCACTTTATGCCATCTGCTCATTTGCTTATTAGGACTTGGAGTTCAAAAAGAGCTTTTTTAAAAATTTTAAGAAGAGCATGTAAACTGCTATTTCATTGTTATGATATTAAAATTTTTGAGAAGCTAGAAAGCTTCTGTTTTCCTAAAATTAAAGAATATAGAAAGATAAATTGATTTCCAGTTCTCTTTTTATATTATCTCAGCTGTTTAATGTAGCAGGATATTGTAATAAACTAATCTAAAGCAAGAATAAAATTAGAAATCCCACACTAATATTTTTATTACATTTTGCAATATTTTTCAAAACACTTTCCTTATCAAAACTGTTTAGCTTTCCATATTTTCCTGTTATTGTATTATTAATAGCTTGATTATGTGTATACAGAAAAAAAGTTGATAATAATAAATTATCTGTAGGTATTATTATTTTTTAAATTTTCTCTCCCTGGAAAACTTTTCTTTCATATGTAGTGTAGTGTAGTAGAGGATACTCTCTAAGACATCAAGAAACCTGTTTGGTCCTGGTTTTGAAATAATTTAGTGGCATCCTTTGATTTTCTACTAACCCAGCTTAGTTTTCTATAAAATGCAGAGCAAATATATACTCAACTCTTTTTCAGTTTTAAGGCTACAGAATTCCACATTCACCTTCATCACTTCCTCAAGTCATTATTTTTTCACCATTAAAAACAGAATTGTAAGAATAAAGTTAAAAGTATCACTTAGCACCTCAGAAATGTTTTAATAAAGTTATAAATTTTAATAGCTCATTGATCTTAAAGTGGAGATTTTAAATGAGGGTTGTACTATGTTTTCTTCTCAATGATGTGGATCTCAGATAGATTAGGCATAAACATTTATCTCAACTATTTTACAAGTTCTGTCTAATTGCAAATTTTGGAGAAATCCTAATGTGTCAGATGTCTATACCTGGCTAACTATGGTGAATTCTAGTAGGGAAAAGGAAGAACATAAATAACTTTTTAATTTAATTTGTCAAATTCCAGGCAATCTTTTTATAATTCCTTACACCAATTTGGAGTAACCAGTTTTTTTCTTAAATATCTCCTTTCTTATATTTTTATATTCAGATGTTTCAGTATTGTCTGCACAGTTCTTTTTTTATATAATGTTGTTTTTATCACAATGAATAACTACTTTTGTTCAAGAAATGGTCCCTCCATGACCATGAAATAAACAAATATTATACATAAAAAGAGAATCATGACTACAATGTGATATTTCTTTCTTTCTTGATATAATCAACTGGATAATTTATGTTTGAGGTATATCAAGCTAACTCTAAAAGACCAAGTCCCTGAAGCAGAGTTTGTTGATTATTTCTTCTTTACATTCCATAATTCAAAAGGAAAATGTAAATCTTTCCATAAAATGAAACTGCTGCTACTTATGTGCTCCCAATTTGGAGCATATAAATATGAGCTTGAGTTATGCACAGATTTCAAGCCAAATTTCAAGATGATTGATCCTCAGCCCAAAATGTCTAATAGCATCAGAACAGATAACAAGAAAGAGGAATGAAATAAAGAATGTTTTCTCCATTTGCAGCATCACAGTGCAAATCTAAAACCAGGAAAGAGAGTGTTGGTGGAGAACAAAAGATGGCTATGGATTATAAAAAAGTAGACTACTAGCAATAAGAAAAGAGAGCATCAAATTACTGCTGTTATCATTTTGTGGAAACAGTATTAGATCATTAATGAGGTATGAATTCTGACAACAAAGAGCTCCTAGGTATATTAAGAGGGACACATCAGGTGTTATCCCCTTGGAGAGGCATGACATTGTTTATCTATTAGCAGATTATTTGGTCCAGGCTTGATATAGTTGCTGAGTAGGACCATTACAGACTAATCTTTACTTCTAATTACTCCCATGAGTCCCCTGAAACATTCCTCAAGCTGTAAGCCTAGACCTGGCCAATTTCTTTATGAGCATCCTGAAGAGATGTCTCATGACAGCCTGATGTAACCAACCAAAAACTTAGTCACATATTTCAATACCTAGCATACAAATTAGTAATCCTCTTATTTCTTCCTCTTAAATACATGAAGGTATCCCCTAAGCAAATTAAAGGATAAATAAAGTTACATGTATCTTATCTATGATTATTATTGTTGTTATTATCATTATTGTAATTTATTAGGTTAGCAACCTTAAGCTTAAAAAATCATTTACATTTTGAAAAACTTTTTCACTTGACAAAGATTTTTCATAAAATATATTCATTTGGCATAATATGTAGAGGAACTGGTCCTACTTGGGTGTCATTTTTAAAAGGTACAAATTAATGCAAGCAAGGATAGTGTGGGTCCCACCATTTATTTTATTTGCATAGCTGAAACTCTGGCAGGCTGTTTGTCGTCTTATCCCTGCCTAAATGGCAGAGCTGTGAGCAGATGGTAAGATGGTTCATTTCGATTAGGCATGTCTGGATTATTACACTTGAAGGAGTACTTTATTAAAGACCCTTGGAAAATAATAAAATAAATCCTTTTTAGAATAGAATTTAGAATAACCAAAACTAAACCACAGATTTATTTAACAATTCACTTGTAATTAAAGCCTCCATTCTATACTGTATTTACAATTTTTTCCAGGTTTGGACCAAGTTTTTTATCCAAAATATCTCACTAAATTATTGCACAAACTTGTAGGAATAAACTTCAAGCACGCCTAATCTTTGACCTGCCAAGGACACCATACTTTATACGCTAATCTCGAGACAAGTTCAGTAATGTGCTGGGACTGCTACTACCAGTTACATGCACCTTATAAGCAATACACAAATATTGGAACAAACCAAAGGGTTTATAAGACATCACAGAAGAATGACAAAGAAATGCCAAGAAAAACCTAATGGTCAGGTTTTGTGCTAGGGCACAATGGATGTACCTGAAGCCACGGGACACTTGCTCCTCTAATGGGAATAATATGTGGAAAGTCTCCTGCTTTATACAACCATTTTGATCCAGTTAAGTTCATGCAAACTTCCTTAAAGAAACGTGTATACTTAACCTGTGGTGTCTTTCCATAAATTACTGTCACCATTTGACAATCTCACAAACCCTGTAAAACAGATACTTCTATGCAGCTTATTTTACAGACAAGGGATCTGAAGGCCAGACTGACCAAGTTCATGCAGGTAGTAAGTAGAAGACCTAAGATTTGGACAAAGCCAGTCTCACTCCAAAGTCTGGGTTGTTAACCACCGTGCTTTCTGAGGGTCATAGACAACTGATGGCAATTAGAAAATGATACTGATGAATGATCAATCTTTTTGCTTCAAAAACTGGTCAGTTGTTCTACTTAGTGGTGTTGAAAAGCATCCATCCATGTCTCTCCTGCTCCAAGTACAGTTCTTTAGTACACACCCAACCTCTACTGTGGCAACAGCCCTGTATACACCTCCTCTCCACCAGTCATGTTTGCAAGCAGAAACCCAGGTCAGTTTTCAGATCCTGCTTACGTCTCCAACCTCATCTCAGATCACTTACCTGCAAGAGACTTTCCTCCAGCCACACTGGCCTTCTGTCAGTTTCTGACTGTATGAAGGTCTTTCCTATTCTGTCTTCCATGGCAGTCCCTTCTTCCTTTATCTGGGAATACTCTTACCTGGATTTAGCTCTCAGCTTAAATATCACTTCCTCTGAGAAGCTTTTCTATTCTTTCAATCTAATTTAATTGTCCCTTGTAAGTTTCTCCCTTGCAAGTCTTTATGATTTGTGATCATATATGTATTTCTTTTACAAACTTACAAGTTTCTTGAAGGCAAAGATCACAATTTCTGTTGACTGCTATAACCTTAGGTCTACCCATAGTGCCTGACAAAAAGTAAATGTTTATAAGATGAAAAATGGGGGGAAAAAGTAAAAAACAGTGCAGGGGAAAGAAGGAATGAGTGGAGGAGAGGGGAGGGGAGGGGAGAGGAGGATAGGATAAAGCTCATTTCTGAGTGTTCTCCACTGTCTTCCCAGGTGCTATCTACCTTGGGGATATACAAGTGACCTTGCCAGTTTACCTCAGGGCTCTGAGACTTTTTCATTCTTTCACTGTCAAGTTTAAACTGAACAAATGCTTGACACTCTTAAAAAAGCACAGTTCTCTCCCCAGGCCACTGTCACGTCTATCATTTTACTATCTTCCTTTGGCTTCTGAATACCAACATATGATATTACAGTATTCAGGGCTTGATTTCTCCATGCTCTCTTTTCTGTGAAGCTCTCTGCATTTGCTTTCAAAGCTGTACTTTCTCTTTGTCAATTAAGATTCCTCCTAGGCTGTGCTTTAATTATTAAAAAGTTCTTCTTTGTAATGAAAGTAAATCAGCCTCCTCATAACCTTTATACATTGATCTTGATTCTATATTCTGGATCAGTCTAAACCTACCCCGCTGCCCCTACAGCATTCCTTCAGATTATTTAAATATGGTATTATGCATACACCTGTGTCTCCTTCTCTCCAGGCTAAACATTTAGTTTAAGATTAATAAATGTTCTTATGAAAATGTGCCATCCGAAACCATTCAAGCATCTTAGATATAAGTCATATGCATATGCTCAAACAGCTAATGACAATAACAATAAGGACAGTAGAATATGTGACGATTTTCTTAGTATTTAATTTGCTCCGTTCAAGCATTTTCTATTTGAAGCCTTCTCAGAATCAAGGCCCCCAAGCAGAATTTGTCAGCCTTGCCTTTAGGCCACCAATATAGGAAGTCTACATTTTTCTGTACATATTACACTCTGGTAAAATTATTTGTTCATATCAACCTGTCCTACAAGACAATATATCAGAAGCTGCTAATTATTTTTAAAAATCCATTGTCCTTTTCTTCCTTTCATTGGGAAAAACTTCTCAATGAGTCTTTCGTGTTTCTGCACATCTTGCTAGCAGAGGAAACTATTCCAGATTATCTTTCCAAAGATGTTTGTATAGCAAAGAAACTTGGAAGACAGAAACAGTATCTTCCCCTGCAGAGAGGGTAGATTTGTTTGCTGACCAGTATAATAATGAAGATCATATCACCCTTCAGTGCAAAGCTGGAGCAGGTTCACTTGCACAGCCACTACCTGTGCAGTATCCACCTGAGTCATTCTATGTTCCTCTCATGGGACTTAAGGACAAGAATAATAATGTGAACTTGAAAATCAGGTTACCTGCAGTGTCTTAATCAAGTCTTTTGTCTCTTACTCAGGAATCTTGTGTCTTCTGCCAGCATCCATGAGAACTTACACATCAGGAATAATCTGAAACCCTTCACTGTTCTTCCTGGGTCCCAAGTAACAGCGAGAATCTACTTTCAGATATAAGTGAAGGAGAATTCTGGTGGTTCTAGCTCCTGACCATTGAATCTCCCAGCCGATCCCAAGATACTGTGATGCAAAGAGAAGCCATAGCTACTGCTGTGTGACTGAATTCGTGATCCACAAAATGTGAAAGATAATAAATGACCATTTTTGTTTAAAGCAGACAGGTTTTGAGGTAATCGAGTTAACAACAAAGACAACGAACATCTGGAAGTGAGGTGCTGCTCTGACAAAAAAACAAAAAATTCAGCAGATTTGAGATAGTATGGTGGGCAGAGGGAAAAAGGCTTTGAAAAAATTGTCAGAGGAAACCTGATGGCCTTCAGAATGGCTTAAGAAACGTGACAAGAATGATATTGAAAACTGGAAGAAAAGAGACTCTTGTCTTGTGGGACAACTCTGGTTACTCATGCTGTTCAGAAACTTTGATGATGTATTTGGATGAACATAAAAAGGGAACATAATGTAATGGTGTCTAACTTCATATATACAGTTTGCTTGGTAGATAAATTATTTGAAACATAGTATCTAAAAGGAATTCTATGTTTTCATGTTCCTTTTTACTTCCTGGGAACCAGTGGAAAAACTACAAACCTTGGTGTCAAACCTAGTTGGTAATTTATTTAACTGCGGTTGATTTTTAATATCATCATCTGTCAAATGGGATAGCTTCATAGAATTTATTACTGGAGAGTTTATAGGAAATAACCATCATAAAATACATAGTTGCTTCTATTGCACTGTGGCACATTGAACATGCATGTTCATATAGTGTTCCTCCCAGAAAGTCACTAAATTAGTAGTAAAGAAAAAAATATTTTACTAAAACACATAGACAAAATGAAAAGAAAAAAGACAAAAACAAGTAAGAGATGTACATCCATTTAAGTTGATGGAGAGCTCTTAGAAGAATAGCAACTGAGTTAGCAGAGCAGAGTAAGTCTGACTTCAAAGGGAAATAGCAAAGAGAAGTGCATGTCCTTCTGGTTTATGGCCTCCCAGAACCCCTAAGTCGTAATGCAGGATTACATCTCTGTGAAGCCAGGTAATGCCCTCTCATGTTACTACGCTGTATTACCCAACCCTTGAAAAATAAAATCTGAGAGACTGTGGATTGGAAGAAACTCGGAACAGCAAAGGAGAGAGATAAGACAAACTGTTAATCGAAATTGGGGGGAGCAGTGTATGGGGGTGAGTAATTAAATGAAGTCCACATATTTAACTCTGCTCTTTCTCCCCATCCAGCTTCCCAAAAATGGGTAGAGAGAAGCACATCTCCCAGATAGAAAACTACAATGTTCCACTCTAGAAAATCTGATAGATCTCAAAGAAAAACGCTGTGGATACTTATATTTGGAAGACTTCCTCCACAGAGATTTCAGTCCAAATCACTGATCACACTCTAAGAAATCCGGCAGCTGTCAAGCCACTGCATTCTCTCTTCATCCTCCAACCCCCAACCCAAACACACAGAGCTTTGTACTGCCTTACTCTTACATGCGAACATAATCAGGGATTATCAGACATCTGAGAAAACCTCCAACATGAAAAAGAGAGACCAAAGGAAGAATAATCAAACCAGAAGGAAGCAGAGACCACGAAGAGAAAGAAAAAAAAAATCACATGGAAATCATAACAGTCACTGCAGTACACCTGACCATAAACTGTGGCATGGATGTACTGGGGTAATGTGTGAAAGGGAAGTACTTCTGTGTTTGCACATGTGCTTATGCATACGTGTGTATGTGTATGTTTGTTTAAGAGAAGAAAGTATTTGATTGCTCTAAGAGAAAATCAATAGTTCATGTCCAAAATAAATATATATATGTATAGAAATGACAGCATGTCTATATTATTTTAATATATGCAGGTAAATACTTAATAGAATTTTTCTCTTTTAATACAGGGCGGTAAGGGATGAGGTATGTTTCTGCTGCTTTTCTTTAAAAACTTATTACCACTATTTTATTATTAAGCTATGTGCATTTATTGCACTGATTTTAAAAAACCACATATGTGTTTTAAACACTCAATGCTACTCCTGGGATATAGCTGATTTTCAAATTTGATTATTTTTATTGCACTCTTTTTACTGCTCCCTGTTAAAATCAAATGTTTGTAGCTTAGCTGAAAAGTTTTAAAGTTAGTGATTGAAAAGTTCCTATAAATGCCCAATTCAGGAAAGTTTTGCCATGAGAACATCTTTATCCAGGATGTTGAAGTAAGTATAAAGAGCTCTCTCCTTTCTCAAAAGTGCAATAGCATTTGCTGTCTGTTTTATTCATGTGGCAATGAATTCACATTATCATCTGTGACATTACTTCTATTATCTTGACGGATGAAACTTCCCTACAACAATGCATGTTCTTTAAAGATATTCATTTCTTTGTAACAGTGTTGCACTTAATAGACACTCAATAAATATCTGTTGATTAGAATTTATGGTAAGAAAGAGGTCAGCACTTTCAATATTCTAGTCTCAGGATGTCAGGAGGGCAAAATAAGCAATACCTCAATTGACACTAATTTGAATTTTGGAAGGCAGTTAAACACACTGGATCAAAACTAAAGAGAATTCTAGATAGAACAATTTCCTGGATAATCTAAATTTCACATTAATGGTTAAATAGTGATAAATTATCAAAAATATAATTGTTATTTAAATGTATACTTTTCAAATTTAGTTAAATTCACAAACCAGGGAAAAATTTTTTTTGTTCATTTGTCTCAATTCCGGTTTAGGAAATATATAAATTTAATCTGTCTACAATGATATCGATAAACACCAGTAATGTTTAGAAGACTTAGTCATCACTGCTACTGATTCTTCAACAACAACATAAAATATTACCTTTCTATTGTTTGTCACTTTAACATAAATCTATTTTGAAGGGAAAGTACCAAGTATGATGCAGTACTTTGGTACATACACCAGAGTCAGCCTACCTCAGTGCAAATCCTGGCAGCTCTTGAGAAACCTTTAGTTAGTTACTAACATTACCATGCCTCATTTTCCTTATCTGTAAAATGGAAATGATAATTACTCTGCCATAATGCCATGAGGATTTAATGAGCTGACACATGTAAAGGCCAGGCACATTATAAACACAATGTAGCTATTTTAAAATTATTACCAGAGGTATATTATTTCTAGATAAACATATTATAATTTGATTACATTAAATTGATTGGTTCTGACACAATTAGAAAATGACCTGAATGTATTCAATGCTTGAGGGGGCTCAATTCTATTTATCAAGATATCAGAATATGTTTTATTGGAGTTGTTCAGAAATGAATTATAAACTATATAAATGTTCGATTGGTGAGAACTCCTGTTCTCTATAAAAACATCTTAACTTCTTAAAAGACATTTTCTATGTACCTACTAACTATAGAATTGTCAAACCACACATCAAGAGGGGAAAACCAGCAACGTGGTTGTGTAGTCTCATGCTATTTTGATACTTAGTTCATCAACACCTGTAACAGAGAAAGTTGCTGCACATTACAGGGCAGTCTGGTGTCCAACACAGTATTACAAAAGATGTCTTTACATCTTTGTCAGCCTAGGAGAAGCCCCATGGCTCACAGCAGAGCCTCTAATTCTCAGCTATAACTTGTAGCAGGAAACAAGATATACACTATAGAATGTCATAAAACTAGATTATGTGCAATTCATTATATTGATTACAGATCTGGAATTAACAGACTGAGAATCAACAGCTGCCACCATGCCTTCTGCTTTCCAGTTGCTGTCACTCTGTGCCCCTTAGATGTGTTAACTCTTGCTAACCCCCATGGAAGAAGCTCTCCAATGCTCCTCCCCTCTCTCATACCCTGCCACTGTAACCTTCAAAGGGCTCTCGACTTTTCACCATTTACAATCTTCTTCATTGCTTCCCTGCCAAGCCCAGTCAACACCCCTCTCTTATTCACTGGGTTCACCATGAATTTCACAACATAATAAGGAGAAAAATTTCTCTCTATTAAAAATGCGAGTCTCTCTGTCATAAGGTAAGCAGTAGCTGGTTGATACATGCAGTAGTTCATGGAGCAAACATTGACTGTATACCTAGGATGCATGTGGTATAGTGAAAAGCTCTGGAAATAGAAATATAAAAGGACAAAGTCGGCCCTCAAGAAAATTCTAGTCCTTGGAGAAAAAAAATATATAATTTTTAATATGTTATATATAATAAATACGCATATATATGCATTGATAAATATCATGTAACAGGAATGTGTGCAACAAAACAGTTTCTCAGATTATATGCATAAGATCAATCTCTGTGCATCATCACAGAGATATTTTATAAATATTCCCCAAATTTTCTTCACTAATGAATGTAATGCTGGTCTGAAAAAAAATTACCTCTGACAACAGATCATCATAGTTTTATGAAGGAGAAAGGGTGGATTATACTTCAAAATATTTTAAGTTCAATAAATGATTTACAAGCAATTTCAGGATAACATTATGATTATAATTAATATCATCTTACAGGTTCATATTTTAATAGCTATTTTCCAATTAATCTTATTTTTCGAAGAAACTTTGGTCTTTTTTTACTGAGACTATGTTGACTATGCTTCCTTTTCTTCACTTTCCTGATTTCATCAACTCATTTCACATCCTTCACTTTTTCACCCATTCATATTTTGAGTTTTTGAATTTTCATTTTGAAATGCTCTTTTACATATGCAAATACTCATCTAATAATATTTCTTCTCCTTTGTGGGTGGTATTTGAGAAGCATAATCATCAGATAAAAAATGATTCTTACTTTTTGTTTTCTTTTTATAGTAATGTGGTCTGGATACTGCCTAATGTTTCATTTTAAATTATCTTGGGGTTTTCTGTACCAACAAAAAACTGGTTCTATCCAGAAAAGGATTTGAATTTTGCTATTGTTGCTGCTGTCAAAAGTACTTTGTTATTTGTTATAATAAAGTATATTTTTTAAATCAACTATTGACAGAAAGGGGTGGGATGTCATATGATCTGGGGATACTCTTTCTTTAACACTCCAAATTTCTACCAACTGCTTCTTTTCTCCCCTTTACCTCTCAGCCTCTTAAGAGAACCTTGCCCCAGGCAATGCCTTCCCAAGACTGCCACCTCTGCTTCTGCATACCTTTAAGATCCTTCCTTATGATTCTCCAGTAGCCAGTGCTCTCATTCACAGGGCCAGACCAGTTCTCAGTACTTCTCCCTCTTTCTTGGGAGTGATCTTATCTGTGATGGTCCATCACTAAGATCCTGCCTCACTTCCCTGTTCAGGGCTCTGTCCCCACCTGAAGACAGCATGGGCTTTGGAACTGGCTCCGCAGGTTTATGGTAACTTTTATCTTATTTAGATGTATCCTGAAGTTTCTACTATTCTTTTTCTGCTAGTTATTCTGTAGGCTTGGTTATAAGCAGTTTTGTTTGCTCTCTTTGTTGATTTTTCTACAGGGTATTTAGAGAGATCAATTTAGATAGTCATCATTATCCTACAGGAACCTAGTCAGTTCGCCATCTAAGAACCAAATACGT
Source organism: Cheirogaleus medius (assembly GCA_008086735.1). Lineage (NCBI taxonomy): Eukaryota > Metazoa > Chordata > Mammalia > Primates > Cheirogaleidae > Cheirogaleus > Cheirogaleus medius. The sequence goes on along the minus strand of VBSM01001124.1, from coordinate 30,767,316 downwards.
TTACTTAACTAACTAGCCACTAATTAGGTAAATTATAGTACACCATATTATTTTTTTAGTTTAATAAATTTTTATTAAAGTACATGACATCTCCCATCATTTAATTATAATCGATCTGTTTGAAGTGTGAAACAATTTTGTTTCCAGCTTTTTCTTTTACATTTTTATCATGTCTCTCTTAGTATTTTGATACAGTAAAAGGCTATCACTGTAGTTAACACATAAAGATATTGATTGCAAAAGTATACGGAGTGATGGGAAGGCAGACCCCTTGCAACATCTGTGTCTGGCATACACAGAGGAGTCTTTCGTAGAAAAGTTCCCCAGTGGGCCCTCCCTACATCTTTTTTCACTTCAACACAAACCCTAGCATCTTGCTTTACTGGAGAGATAAAAGTAGCAACTCAATCACATGAATTAGGACAGGATCACTCTATAATATAAAAGATAACTATTATAGGCAGGTTCAAAGTTTACTCCAACAAATACTACTGAATGGCAAGAAACCAACCCAATAGAAACCTCCTTAGGGGCAGGGTCATTTAGCCAAGGCTGTGAGTATAAACTCCTGTTAACTGTTCAGCTGATGAATAAATTTTTACACAATTCCCTGCAAGTGCTTAGCATAAACTTTGATTGTTATAAGTGATTCATCTGTATTTTTCTTTGTGATCCTGAGTAACTTTATATTATTGGACAGATGCAAGAACAAAAAGTTGTCCATAAATATATGAATAAAAAAAAGCATTGGTGGTCTTATTTTTTCAACTATGCCTTTAGTCCTTTTTTAAAAAACAATTTATATATACTTTGCAAATCGTATTACTCAGGCTAATTATATTGGATGTGGTACAATTAGGCTACCTAATGTCATAGTAAAAAATGAAACATAACCACACACAAGAGCAGCTTTAATTAACAGAAATCATTTTGTTAATATCTAAGAAATTCATCAGATAATATTGAGTATTTCATATCAGTCTAGCTTCATCTTATTTGGAATGATAACATAATACTTATTAAAAGTACTATTAACTATCAGATTCTGTGTTGAGGCATCAGCATCATTAATAAGGCAAGCTATTAATATTGGAAATTTCATTCCTGCATTTCTCCTTATGTGCTTTATATAACTTTTATATCAATATCTTGCAAGACATTCTGAGGTTATCTTCTGGCCATTCCAACTTCAAATGTTGTCAAATTATGGCAACAAAAATTGATTTCATACAAACTCAGGAGAACAGACTAAAACTAAGAACTGAACTTGCCTGTCTAACTACCTTTCAAGGAGCCATAACTGATCATCTGAGGTATATCAGGTATATGAAGAGAAAAGGGCAGATTTCAAGTCTTATACTATAGGAAAGGGGAGGCTAGTAACAAACACCTGTGTCTAAAGCAGTTCAGATGCCCTAAACCAGTTTGCCTAATCGATTTTTTAGCCTGTATTTTGACTTCATCTGAATATTGTGGTATTTTTCTACAGATTCTTGAAATGAAAATGAAATTGTTTTAGAGTCAACTAAAAGTAAATTTCACATTATAATTAAATAAAAATAAATGTTGAAGGATGCAAACACTGAATTAAAATGTTTGTAAAATATTTAAAATAGACAAAATGAAAAAAGTCACCTAAAAACAAAACAAATATCCACATTAGTTCTAAAATTTTGGAATTCAGTAAATACTTAAACAAAATGATGCTGGATGTCCTCTTAGAAAATTGAGTTTAGGCTGAGTGGCTCAGTGGTTCACGCTTATAATCCCAGTACTTTGGGAGGCTGAGGGAGGATCGCTTGAGGCCAGGAGTTTGAGACCAGTCTGAACAACATAGTGAGACCCGTCATCTCTATTAAACATATGTTTAAAAAAACAAAAATACCCAGGAATGGTAGTGCACACCATAGTCCCAGCTACTTGAGAGGCTGAGGCAAAAGGATTACTTGAGCTGAGGAGTCTGAGAGTGCAGTGAGCTATCATCATGCCACTATACTCCAGCCTGGGGGACAGAGTGAGACGCTGTCAAAAAAAAGAAAGAAAAGGAAAGAAAAGAGAAGAAAGACATTTGAGTTTAAGATGATTCAAATTTTAAAAAGGTGAACAGATAGACTAAAAGAAAAAACATTCAAATGAAGGAAAAACTCTCAAAAATGGTAGCATTTCCAGATAAGGAAACTGAAGCTTAAAAAGGTTAAATATCTTATCTTATCCAAAGTCACACCGAGCTGGATCAGTTATGAAACATGTATTTAAAGAAAACCCCTGCCTTATCATTACAGATAGAGTACTTAATCCTTGTATGACATTGTATCCTGGTCATCACATGTTCAAGCCTAAGGATCAGATTGAAGAAGACTGGCTGGATGATGTTATTTCTGTTCAAGCTATGAGAAAGAAGCATGTCATTTTATCACATAGAATAGGAAAAAAATATATAAAAGGTCTACATTACAGAGCTCTTTAGAAAAGATACTATTTTTTGAGATGAAACAAAAGATAAATGGACAAAATGGGACAACCTGACAAAGCTAAGAAATGGCTGGGCTAAGAGGAGTAATTAGCAACGATTAGATTCTTGAAAGTGTATGAGCAATTTAACTGTGGATTTTTTCCCAAAAAGCCTAATGCACTGAAAATTAAGGGAGTTATCTAGCTTTCCTTTATGATATTTATATTTATAACTCATTCTACAGAGAGGTACAAAAAGATAAATAGGTAAAAGTGCTGCCAAAAAATAAGAAAGAGAGGCAAAGCAATCAAAGATGCATCAGTAAATTGCAGACAAATCAGACTGGAAAGCAGAGTTTGCATCAGTGGAACAATGGATGGCCAACTACAAGGTTCATGGTCAGCATCTGAAGCACACAAAGAAAGGAAACCACTGTGTAACAGGCAACAGGAAAGACTTACAGAATTTGAGTTGAAACATGACATTTTTCAAGCATTTTAGCAGAGGTGTTAGAATAAACTAAAGAGAGAGACAGAAAGAAACAAGACCAATTGGAAAGTTATTCCATCATCAACATATAGGAGATCCCAGAATATGATGTTGGTCCAAGTGGAGAAAAAAGAATGGGTGGAAGAATTAGTGGGACTTGGTGGGCAGTAAGGGTGGCTAAGACAAAGCAAAGGAAAGTTAACAGAAAACTCCAGGGTTTCGAGTGTGAGTGACTAGAAGAATGGAGGTGGCACAGTGATAACAAGGAAGCAGTACCAGTCCTCTCTTTCTGCTATCTCAAATTTCAAAACGCAAATACTAGCTTCAATTCTACTCAGTGTCTAAACTAAAGCAGACAAAAGCTAGAATGAGTCACGTGCTTTGTGTCTGGAGTTAGTCCAGCTCTCTTACACCTGTGATACAGTGTTATATGTATCCCCAGAGCCCAGATCTGCCATAGTAAAGTTTTGTCTCCACCAAATCTACCAGGTTTCTTCCTACAAAATGAAAGTTTTTATTTTCTCTGAATATAAAAATGTATCATAAATAAAATACAAATATAGAAAAGAAAGAAATTATCCAAAACCTAATTAACAAGAAATATCTACAATATATCAAGGCTTTCTCCTATGTTCAGAAATATTATTCTACCATTTTATGGCTATTTTATCATATTATTAAAATATTACACAATTATAATTATAAACAGATATAATATGATCACATTATAGCATAGTAATATAATATAAACACATATTTATATTATATAGCATTTTTAATTGACATAAAATTGTATGTATTTGTCACACATACAACATATAGATACATATTGTCTCCTCTTCAAACAACATGACATTTTTAAGTATATATACATGTGGAATGACTACTAGATAATTAACAAATTAATTACCTCACATGGTTATTATTTATAACTTGGTATTAACATCTTAGCATTTTTCAAGAATATAATACATCATTATTAAATATCTATGCCGTACATAGATCTCTTGAACTTATTCTTTCAATATAACTGAAATTCTGTATCCTTTCCTTTAAAGAACATTTTTCAATTGGATAGGATAAAATGATATCTCATTATTTTATTTGCATTTTTAGATTATTAGCAAGTCTGAATACATTTGAATATTTTATTGGCCATATTAACTATTCATTGATCACTTATGTTGAAAACATTTTTCACAGTTATTTTTCTTTCTGTATATATGTTATTTTCATTGTAGAAAAGTTTTAAATTTTTATATAGTCAAATGTATGTTTGCTTTTGGACTTCTGCCTTTGGTATCATTTACTGAAAATCCTTCTATATTCTAAGTTACTCAAATTTTGTGTTTGTACTTTCATTGTTTCATTTTTTACAATTAAATCTCTCATGCATCTAAAACTTAGATTGGTATAAGGTGTGAAGTACTGAGCAGACATTTTTTTTCCCAAATAATTTGTTGGTTTTATTAAGGCCTCTTTTGGAGTAATCCATCTTTAACATGATTATCTGAAATGTTGCCTCTATCACACACTAAATACCTGTAATGCCAGATATATTTGACAAATCCTACATTGTATTTCTTTCTCAGTTTCCTAATCTGCATGCCAATTTTGTGAACAGGAAGAGGAGACTTGCCCAGAATCCTAGTATATGTAGCTGTCTTCTCATGGACAGGGCCAGTCATATGGTAGTTATACAAAGGAAGTGTACTTGAAAAGGATGTTATAGCTACTTTGAGAGAGAGTTTGTCGGACTTACTGGTAACCTAATGTCTACGAAGATATTTGTAGATATAACCATGTAACTTGAGTATGAAAGAAATAAACAGAACTCTATATATTTACTTAGGTGCATGTAAGCAACAAATATGTTTTAAGAACAGAAAAAATAAAACCTTTAAAAATGTCCTCCAGCCCTCACCTTGAGCTGCTGTCATAATCTCCTCACTGGTATTCTTCCCACCAGTGTGGCCCCTTTCATGCCATTGCATGCTATGTCCAGTGTGATCATACAGAACGAATGTGACTATTTTTCAATACTATAAAGTTATGAACAGTACCCCAATAACTATGAAATATATTATATGCCTTTTGCAACATTCAGATGGAACTAAAGACAATTATCCTAAGTAAAGTATCTAAAGAATGGGAAAAACAAACACCACATGTACTCACTATATACTGGAACTAACCAATGAGCCCACATGTGCATAGAGAGAAGTAAAACTCAACAGAAATCAAGGAGGGGGAGGGTGTAGGGGGAGGAGGGGATAGGTGAAAACCTACCTAACAGGTACAATGAACACTATCTGGGTGACGGGCACACTTATAACCATGACTCAAGCATTATAAAAGTAATCCATGTAACCAAAGATATTTGTACCCCCCTAATATTTTGAAATTAAAAAAGATTAAAAATGCAAAAAATTAATATTTTATAACCTCTAATACATCAATAATATGAATAAAATTCATATGATAGTTTATAATATATATGCATTTTCCTCTAACTGTACTTCTTGCTTCAATCAGAAAACTATATTTTCCCCCCTGCTGTGTCATGGTGCTTAGTATTTTCTCATATCTGGAGAACCATTCCCTCTCTTATCCATTCAACACTTTCTTATTTTTTAGTCTCAGATCAAGCATCACTTCTTACACAAAGCCCTTTCTTTGAAGTTCCTAGGTTATGACTTTGATACCCTCACTATGTTCTTATGGATTACTACTACAGCAACCATAAGATTCCATTGCAAGTGTTTGGTTAAATGTCTTCTCTTTTGGAGAAAGTCCAGTAGGGCTAAAGCTAATCTTTTGTTCTTGGCATTGCTAACATCTGCAAGAACGCTAGTATATAGAGGCTCAGTAAATATGTGGCAACTGAATAAAGACAGTGTAGCATGGAAGTCAAGAACATGGGCTTTGGAATCAGAGAGGGTTAGGCTTAAGTACCACCTGTGCTATTTCACGGTCATTTGACTCTGAGTAATTTCTTTATTCCCCATGAGATTCTTATTTCCCATCTATAAAGTGTGGATAATGATAACAAACTTGTAAAAATATTATTAGAATTAAGTGAGATAACATAGGTAAAGGGTTTCGAACAGTGCTTGGCATTAAAACATGTGTTCAACAAAGGTAGCTATTAGTAGTTAATAGTAGTAAGTACTATTAAGTAGTGTCCATAGTAGTAACTATTCTAGTATGAAAGTTGAAAAAAATAACAGTTCCATATCTTCAGGATTTGTAAGAAACCTAAGAAGAATAACTAGAGAGTCAGTTATTATACAAATTTATATTTTAACTAATATAAACAAATTTTTACATACTAAAATTTGCTTTTGTTCACATTATTCATAGGGTATATATATATATAATTCATTAGTACATTAAATTTCCAGAAATGGAAGTTCTGTTTATTCTTGTTATTTTGGTATTTTCTTCATCCAAATTAATGGAATGGAAGTGTATCATCTTTACAAATTCTTCTGCAACATGTATTAACGTTATAGGGTTGGCAACAACTCTCCATGTATAAATTATCTCATGAATTTCATAAAATATTTAATTAACTTATTGAACAGAATGTAAATTTCTTAATTAAATCAGCTACCACAGAAAAATTTTGTGAATTATTACAAATTATTTTTAGAAATCAGGAATATGAAGCTATTTCCATATTTTTACGTGGTCTGTTGGCACTAATAGTGTTTAAAAGATAAATCTTACATATGTGGACTATATTAGGTTAAATGTTGTTAAGCATAAATTATTTCATTTATGTATTATTTATGTCCACTCTACTTTTCAAATTAATTAGAGATCTCATCCAAATAAAACCATATGTTAATATCATTATAGTAATTTTCTGTTTCATTTATGTCACACTCAAATTCTTAGGTTTGAATTCTGCAAACCGTCTTCTTACCCTATATGACATAATCTGATTTCCTTATCAAAGGGAGAAAGTCACTACAAGTCAGGAACTATGAGTTCTAGTTCCAGCTCTGCCACGGCAGGAGTACTCAACCATGGGATGTCACATAACTTTTATCTTCATCTGCAAAATGAGAAAGTTGAACCAGAAATACATCAAGGTTCATGCTAACTACAATTTCTATTTTTTCTAAAAGACGCATATTTCTTGACCCTAAGATCTCTAGTTATTCTCTAGTTACCCATACTTTAAACCTGGGTCATCTTAGCATTTATTGAGAGATATGAGAAGCTATACAATTATGATAGGCAGGAATGAAAAAAAGGGGCTGGGAGTCAATAGAGACTGTTCTTGGAGTTGTTGAGTCTCAACATCCCAAACAGAAAGTTAATATTATGGAATAAATAGTTCAAAATTCTCTCCTTGTTGAAGAAATACAAGAACTTGGCCATTGCCATTTAACATGTATTTATCGCTGCGCATTTAGCACTTGCTCGTCCTTTATTTTACATTCTACGTATTTGAATCTCACTTATTCCTTGAGACTTAGTTCAAACTCCACTACTTCCTTGCATTTTTCATGAAGACCCAGAGTAATTTATACGTGTACTTCTGTTATGACTCAGAACACTTTCTATTTTCTCTTCAAGAACAGAGACTGTGTTTCAGATCACTGTGTCTGTCAAAGAAACTGAAAGTATTACTTGGTTTATAAATGTTTCCCCAAAAATGGTTGATTTCATGGTTAATTGAATGCATTTATGGATGTATGCATGTATGAGTGAATGAACAAATTAATGAATAGGATGAGATGAAACTGTAGAAAGCACTGGAGCCTGAGTATGGCAATGGTGTAGAAGTTCTTAACATCTTGTGTGTGTGCGTATAAAATGCAGCTTTGATGAGTCATTTACATTTAATATAGCAAATGATGTACTCTACGCCGTTACCATGAGACAAATATAGTGTTTTTCCTCTATTTGGCAGTTTTGGACATTCTCTTCTAAATACTGATGTTCTTACCATTTCCAATGGCACATAAAAGTTACAGTATTTTGTCAGTTGATACCTTTTGTGTCCGGAGTTTGTCTTATTCTCAGGAGTCTAGTATTACCCTCAGCTATTTACAGTCAAGTGTACATGGAAATGCTACCAAAATACTTGTATGGTAGAAATTTTGTTTGACTCTGTCATACACTTAAAAATCGCCTATACAACCAGGATGGAGCTTAAATTCTTTAACCTGGCTTACTCTTGCTAATCCATTTCATAGCCTTCCTACACTCTCATCTCCCTATACTATGCTATTTTCTCTGACTGAGACATTAACTATCCCAATCACTTTTTTTTTCTAAGTGATTTCTGTCCTTTGTGTCTTAGCTTAAACGGTATTTTGGAACAAAGACATTTCACTGAACACTCAAGAATAGAGGAGTCTCTTCAATTCATTACTGTACAGCTCTATATCGTAACCAATGAAGCATTTTCCCACTGTGTAATGTAGTTACCTGTTTACCATTCCATACACTCCACTGAAGGGCATGTTCCATGTGGGCTAGGAGGGTGTCTTTTAATTGTTAATGGCAAGCATAAAGCAATTCTTGATTAATATTTGATAAATGAATATTTATTAATATTTGATAAATGGCATATATCATGGTAGTAACAATTTAAAATTCAGAGAGAAAAATTGTTTTCTGAGTCACTATTACAATAATGAAACTGATTTCTAAGACTTGATTCATAGTACCTAATAACCCATAACTACTATAATCATACTTAATCCTTATCAACTTTACATTATTTCTTATCAGGAACAGGCAAGTCCAGGAGAAATAGTTGATTGGGGGAAAATATCATCACATAATGTGACTCTAATAAGATAAAAGGGCTTGCAGATGAAAGGCCAAAAAATAAAAATTAAAAATTTCATTGTGGAAGAATAAGATCACTTAACTTTTATTTGGTAAATATTGACTGAATGTACCACTTTTTTTGGTGATATCTAAAAACAAATATATGTTGAATTCCTTCTCAATGAAACTATTAAGACTGAACTAGCAAGAATTATACACAATGATTTTACAATGATTATTATTAGAACAATGGTTTTCAAATGTTTCTTTTAAGAAATACATTTTTGAAACCTACAACAGCCAAAAAAATATAAACATGAACAAACATCTAACTGAATCAAGTGTCATGAAACTATACTTAACTTATCATGCAAAGTACTCTATGTTCTTTCCTTTTCTATTCTACTCCATTCCATTCCATTCTTTCACTAATATACATGTTAGCTCAGATCGACTAACAGATATCAATACTAAAGTATTACATTGTGACCCACACTCTAAAAAAACTGTCTTGGGAGAAGATCACTGAATATTGGTAACAATCCAACTATTTTTATTTGTTTTTGTTTTTTTAGATAGGGTCTTGCTCTGTCACCCTGGCTAGAGTGCAATGGCATAACCATAGCTCACTGCAATCTCAAAGTCCTGGGTTTGAGTGATCCTCCTGCCTCAGCCTCCCAAGTAGCTGGGACTACAGGTGCATACCACCATGCCTGGCTAATTTTTCTATTTTTGTAGATGAGGTCTTGTTCTTGCTCAGACTAGTTTTGAATTCCTGGCCTCAAGCTATACTCCCACGTCAGTTTTTCAAAGCATTAGGATTATAGGCATGAGCCACCATACCCAGTCCTACTGGATTTTTAAAATTGAATATTGTTCTTAAAAAATGTAAACAGAAGTTAGAAATTAATTTTAATGATAAACTCTACTTTTCAAACACATGCAACTACTGTTTTTCAAAAAAATGTTGAGCTTTTCTAAAGAAGTCTTCAGCTAAATAAAATTAAATGGGCAATAGATACAGATATAAATTCTCTCCCTCTTAAGCTATTCTCCTTCCTAGCCACCATTTATTAAGCATATATCCTTTCCTAAACTAAGCTTTTGATAAGGCAAAGACATACATTATTTTATTTCTAAAATAATCCCTGTGAACAGGTACAAATTAACAGTGTTTCTCAACAGATTTCTGAACAATAATTTCTCTCGAATTTAAAAATTTAAGTTGGATGATTTTATGTTTTCTTTTACAGTTTTTGCATTTTGACTTATGGATTGGGAAATAGTTGCTTTCTTAATGAATAATAAGAATAGATCAAATATTTTCTCCCACTCTGTGGGTTGTCTATTTGCTCTGATGATAGTTTCCTTGGTTGTGCAGAAACTTTTTAATTTGATGAGATCCCATTTGTTTACTTTTGCTGCTGCGACAATTGCCTTGGGGGTCTTCCTCAAAAGTTCTTTGCCTAGACCAATGTCTGAGAGAGTTTTTCCAACATCTTCTTCTAGGATTTTTAAGGTTTCATGCCTTAGGTTTAAATCTGTTAGCCATCTTGAGTGAATTTTTGTGACAGGTGAGAGGTAGGGATCCTGGTTCAATCTTCTGCATGTAGCTAACCAGTTTTCCCGGCACCATTTATTGAAGAGAGATTCTCTTCCCCATTGTATATTTTTGTCTGGTTTATCAAAGATTAGGTTACCGTATACTGAGGGTTTCATCTCTGGTATCTCAGATCTATTCCAGATATCGATGTTTCTGTTCTTGTGCCAGTTCCAGGCTGATTTAACTATTATTGCTTTATAGTACAGCTTGAGGTCAGGAAGACTGATGCCTCCCAGTTTGTTCTTTTTACTTAAAATTGCTTTGGCTATACAAGGCTTTTTCTGGTTCCATACAAAGCGAAGAATTATTTTTTTCTAGCTCTGTAAAGAATGCTGG
>VBSM01001124.1:30740266-30756540 GCA_008086735.1 Cheirogaleus medius | reverse complement strand
AAAAAAAAGAATAGATCAAAGTAATTAAGATTAGATGAAGGTATAAATGAATAAGCCTGAGTACTCAATAAATGATCTAAATCAAAGATTAAATTTTAATCTGAATTAAACATATAAAATTTGTGAAGTCAAAATGATGAAGATCTTACCTAAAGAAATGCAACACCTATTCGATGTAAATAAATAGGCAGTCATGCTTACATTATACATTAGTACCAAAATTTTATTTTTGATATACTGCTACCCATAGTAATTGGCTTTTCTACTCCTTCTATTAAACTCACTAAAAAACCTATTTCTCATTTCTTTTCAATCATTCATTCCTCCAGAAGCATATTGGCTTTACACATGTGTCAGGCACAGGGCTGAGTGATAAAAATACAACAGAAAAAAAAGGGAGACAGGGTTTCATGGAGTATTCATTCTAGAGAAGCAGACTGAGAGCAGTCAAGTAAAAAGAACACACATTCTAGATTGCACTAAGTATGACAAAGGAAATAAACAGGCACTGTGAGCAAGAAAACTGGGAGTGGGGGTCATACAAGTTTGAGATCAAAGAAGGCTTCTTTTCGTAGGTGCAATAAAATCTGAAACACCAAAAATGAGAAGAAACCAGGAGCGCAAAGAGGTAAAGGAAGAATTTTCATGCAGAGAGAGAAACGGCCAAGATTCTGGACAGAAATAAAGCTGCTTTGAAAAACTGAGGACTCTGTGGCTGAAATATAATCAGCAAAAGGGAACAAGACAAGGCTGGAGAGGATAAGCAGGAACCAAAACAGGGAGGGCTGTGTAAGCCACTGTAAAGAACTTGGATATTGTTCTAAGGGTAGGGAAAAGTTGCTGAAGGATCAAGCCACGTGTGACATGATCTGATTTGCAATTTAGAAAGATCACCTCTAACTGCTATGTAGAGAATATCAATGTGAAAGTCCATTATTTTAGTAAATTATCTAGATTATTTAGATTATTTTAGTAGATTATTTAGATTATTTTAGTAAATTTAGGCTAGGAATGACATGACTTGGCCTTGGGCAGTGGCAAAGGAAATGGGGGAAAAAAGTGGAAAAATTCAAAATACTTTTTGTAAAGGAACATTTAAGACTTCTTCAGTATCAGAAAATAAGGACAAGGCAAAGAGAAGAATTAAGGATAACTTCTTACTATCTAGCCTGAGCAATTGGATGGATGGTGATGTCACCATTTACTGAAACAGGAAAGTTAAGAGGAAGGCAAATATCCATAATATTTGTGGGTCCCAAAACTAGGTTTCAAATGAAGTTACAACAACCATGTGTTTAAATATTTTCAAATTATTAACCAAGCTAATAACCCATTAAATAATTTTATATTATACCTTGACAGATATACATTCAAAATAAACTATCACGCTTAGTTTGAATATATAATTTTCAAATTCCTTGGAATTTTGTGTAGCAATGTGACAGCCTAGACAGAGCTGGTCCCTGGGCCCCAGACTAATGCCCTTATTTTCCATACCTCGCTGTATCCTTCGTGGCCAGCATGCTCACTCACTGTCATTTGGACAGTTCTGCCCAGCCACCCACTCTTGCAAAAAGCTACTTGCTGAGCTCTGAGGTATGCATATTAGTGACACCATCCACCTCTGTGAAGATGAACCTGGGGAAGAAGGCCTTACAGAACTGAAAGTGGGAGATGGGCCATTTGAGGAAGGAATTCTTGAGTTTTGGATACCTGGAGCTTGGTCTGGAAGTGGAGGAAAATACTACCTTGAAGTGAGCATGAACATCTTACCCTACAGAGTGAGCTGCAGCTGGAAGAGGTCAGAGCAAGCACAAAGCCAAAGGTAGGGACCCTTTCTGTGGGCAGTTCTAGAGAAAGGGCAGGGTTGTGAAGAATAAAAAATCAGAAGTTCTAACTATGACAGGGAAAACATAAGATGCCTCCACACACTCAAGTGATGATATCCAGTAGGCTACTGGACATAAGAAGTTGGATACCTGAATCCTTCCTCATCTCATCTCCTATGACCATACTGGAAGAATTCAATGCATAACACCCTGGTCTCATATTTTCTTGATCACATTGATTTTAATGATCTTTATAAATTCATTTATTCATTCAGAAATATTTATTAATCGCTTACTATGTGCCACTTACAAAACTTAGAAAGTTGTACAGGATAAGATGTTCCCAGCCCCTGTGCAGTTTAAAATAAATCCAATTCAGTGCCATAGGGTTCTGTAATTACACCCGGGAACCCTAAACTTCCTTCCAGCCTAAAACCTACTCTGTTCTGAGAACTACTAGAGAAAATTGCTGCATTATGTAAATTAAGAAAATAACCAATTCATGGTTCAACCATGGTTCGTGGTGCAACACCCTGCTATCTGGCATTATTTTTGCTTATCATTGCTCAGCTTCATCTCCCTTTTCTTAAAATGAGTATTCCAAACTTTTACCATTGTCCTTGCCCACCCTTCACTCTCATCCTAGTGTGTTAGCAGAAAGGCACGTGCTTTAACCTGACCTTTATCTAATTCTGGGTGACCACTCTGAGCTAGTCAGAAAAGCTGGAAAGAAAAGAGCCTATTAGAACTCGACCAAGATAGTCCATTAACCAAAGAGTATTTAGTTTTAAATTCTAGACATTTAAACAGGGAGAGGACGGGAGGAAGGAGGAAGAGATGGATGGAGGGAGGGTAAGAACACTCTTTCACTCTACCTGTCCCCGAAATTCCCACCTAAAGTTTAAAGACACAATATTCTCTTAATGGAGAAATTTTCCAAGGTGGATGTGGCAGACAGTGGCAGGATAGTGATGGCTCCTCTGGCACTTGGATTCCCATAAGCCTCTCTTTTCAGGATTTACTTGAACAGGGTGCATGTTTCAAGGCCAATCACATCACCTTCACTTCACGACCAAAGACTTGGTCTTATAGTGTTCTTGCCCCCAGTCCTTTACCCTTGCTAGTTATATAAGAAACTGGGGTTAGTTATCAATGGCATATGAATTCTTAGGTCCTAAGTAACTCATATATCGCATACTACCCATTTAGCTCAAAATATTTAAAATAGCCCTAAGCCAAAACACGAAAATGGATGTTTTAAAAAATATAATTATACAAAAAATAAACACTTAAGGTCATGTATAAATCATAGCAATCGTCTGCTTTGTGTTAAGAAACAAAACTAACAGACTCTAGGAAGAGGGGCCATACCAGAATCCCAAGAGTACTTTATAGACATCTCTGTTCCAGTTGCACTCCAGTGAACCTACATCCACGTATATGGAAACTGAAACATATGAAGTGTTATGTTTTTCTCACCTTAATTTTAGATTTCCCTTTGTGTCATGGTACAATTGGGAAAAAGGCATTTATAGCACTTGGACTTCTGGTATATAATCATAACAGCCAAGATTTATTCAGCATTAATATGAACATATTATATATAGTACCTTAAATTCTGGGAAGAATTCCTGAGTTATAACCACTGTCCCTTCTATGAATGTGAAAACATTATTACTTGCAGTTCTGTTTCTCTTTGTGCATATTATGTATATATTCTGCCTTCCATTTTTCTATAAAATTAACTTATTTTTTAAATGTTGTTTATGATGATACCAAAATCTCCCAATGGAATTAATTAACTGATATTCTCCATTACATTATAATATGCAAAGTAATAAATGCCTTATCAGATTAATAGCTGAAGCAAAACTAAAGTGGTTAATGAGTCTCAAAGCCTATTTACTTTGAGGAAATAGTGATTATTGTTCACTTACAGTCAACCATATCATTAGGAGGAAATATAAGAAAAATATATTTTATTTCACCTGAAAGTGTTGAAAATAGTGTTTCTGTCAAGTGTTCAGCAAGACACATTCTAATATATGATATAAATATATTGGTCAAATTGTAAAAAGTGAGTTATGGTTTGGTGAGATTTACTAAGATAGTATAGTTTAAATTAATACAGTGAGTACATTTAAGAAAAATTTTAATGAAATAAAGGAAATGAAAAATTTTAGTTATATTAATAATGTACTCCTAATCACTTATGTACAAATTCTGGACTGTGGTTTACAGAAACTGTTCTTGTTTGATTTAACTGCATGAAACTCACTGCAAAAGAAACTCAAATGAGTGGCTAGTTTCATCACCTGAGGGAAATAAAATATTGGCTAATATGGAAGTTGTTTCAAATGGCTATTATGTGTGCATAAAAATTATGATCTGATGTAAAAATCAGGAAGACATTTGGAAATGGGTTATGTTTTTTTCTTCTTTTTATTATCATTTACCATAATCTTCAATGAAAGTATTATAAAACCACAATCTCTATTTCAATGATTTCCAGGATGAATGACATTTCCCGAAAGTTAGTGTTATAGAACAAGAATATTAACTGCTTTCCAGTTGTGGGCTCATCAGGGACAGAAATATACCATATTTCACCATGTATTTAAATACTAGCCTTTAACAGAAAAACATGCATGTTAAATCAAGCCAAATCATTCAAAAATATGTTATACTTATACAAATGACAAAGCAAGTGACTGAATATATAAATACGGTACAAACATGTTTCTGTAGTCTTAGAGAACTTAAGATTTCATAATTGTTTATAATAGTAGCAGCATTAATATCAGAACTTAGTAACACAACATTACATAGAGAGGAGTAATCAATATATTATTAAAAACAATTAGCTACCTCATTATGAAGCATTGGTTGACTATATCCAAATTATGCAACTAAGGATGTCCAAACTTTCCAGAGTGCCACAGTCAAAACATTTATTGAGATGATTAGGTTAGGAATATAAGGCATCTAAAAAAATCAAACTGTTAGTGTTGTCATAGCCAAAACATAAAGGACTCCATTTTCTTTAGTTTTACATCATCGAAGCATAAGAAGAATGTTTGACCAATGGTCTATCAATGATTCATTTTTACCTATTTACCTGTCTTCTGTTATTACTTTTTCAGAAAGAAGAAAACAGTAATCTTCTGCTTCTCATATCCTTATTCCTTTCCCCTATAGATCTGACTATCCATATTAGACTCAGTTAGAGTTAATATTATGTAATAATTTTCAATAACAGGATTTCAATTTACTTTGTTTTATTCAGTCATGCTATGCTGCACCATGCATTCTCATTCATTTCTCTTAAAAACAAAACTTTGTTAAACATAAACTCTTTCTCTCTCTCACAAAGTATCTTATTCATTTTTAAGTTACACTTAATATAAAGTGTGAGTGAAAATTAGCAAGTGGATCATCATACAAAGAAAACAGAAAATGTATAAAGTATACAATCTCAATGTTTCTTACCTATAGCTTTTTATTTAAATTCACTGTAAACTAACTCCAGGCTTTAGTTTGGCATCACATTATCCAAGAGTGTGCACTAAATTTTCTAGGTTTCAGGATAACTTCAAAATGTCTCTGAAATGTGATTCAGATGTGGGAAACTCATTCTGTCTTTGAAAGAGTTTAAGAGGAAAAAACTTCATTTGGTATTCTGGCTACTACATCAGCACCCCTTTCATTTATTATTCTCCCATTTATTCATTCGTGAAAGATTTATTCAGCACAAAGCATATACTGGACACTATGCTACAAATTTTAAAAAGGCTATCATGTGCCCGCTAGGGCTCTGGAAATTCTGTGTTAGGTATAGAAGATCAATAAATTGACTATTGAGATAAGCTTCAGTAGAGCTGTGCATAGGGACTGTGGGAGCTCAGATGAGGGGCATTTGAATAAGACTTGGAGTTAGAAACATTCTCCAGAGAGAGTCTGAGACGTCACTGGAGTTCTAACTTGTAGGGCATGAAGGTCTTCCCTGCTGTCAGTCTGCATTATTTATAAAAAAATATTGAATCAGAGGAATCTTTGTGAAAAAAATACCCTATTTCATAAAATTTTAAGGACATATTTTTCACATTTTAACAGCTCTGAAAGCAGGCCATATTTTACAATTGAAGGAATGTCATAGTTGAATTCACAGCATTTTTCCTTTTAAGAAAATGGTGCATCTTATATTCAATAGCATCTTAGATTTGATGACATACAGGAAGCTATTTTTCTGCAAGACATCAGTTGGGCAGTATTTCTGTTGAGAGAGTGTAACTGGTCCTGCTTAGGTTCTCTCCAATTTTAAAGGGTTACATCTCCCACTTACTTTCTCCACAAAAGACTTAAACCCTATCTTAATTTCAACTATCAACTTAGAAAGCGGCTTAAATAAATTGTCTATGACTAGTCCATCTACCTGCAAGAAACCCATACTGCAGCTCACCCATACTTTTCACAAATGGTGAAATAAAATGTTCTAGAATCACTTTTTTAAAGAGTCTAACTTTTTTCAGAAAACATGATAAAAGATATTGTATACTTGAAAACTGCTGAGAAAAAAAGATTTTAAATGTTCTCACCATAAAAAAATTAGTATTGTAAGGTAGAGAATATATTAATTTTCTGGATTAGCCATTCTACAATGTGTGTGTATGTGTGTGTATATACACATATATACATATAAAGAAAATATGTTAAACAATGTTTAAACTATTAGATCAGTGATGAGAATTAGTTTACAGACTATTATATTAGGCTCTTCTAGTTTTATCCTCAATGATCATTTTACATGCTGGTTAGACAGATCATATTAAAACCAGGCATTTTGATGAAAAAAATCAGGTAGTGAGACAATATATTTCCAAGGATTATCTACTATAAAAATTTTAACAAACATTCTGCTTTACAAGTGGATTTGAGAATTCCCACTATATAGAAACCAAGTCCCACAAGCCTGACAAAATATATTTGAGATATATAAGTGATTTTAAAAAAAACTTATGTTCTCTACTTTAATTCATAATTATTTTCCTTTCAATGTAACACTATATGGTCTTGCCTTGAAGTGTTACACTCTAGTTCTTTAATATTGCACAACTTGTCATCCTCTTCTGTAAACTATTTTATTTAATATAGTCTATGTGCACACACAAATTGAAGAATAATTTATTTCAAATATATTTAATATTTAGTGTATTTTAAATAATTTAAGATATGCTTACAAAATTGATTTTAATATGCATTTGCCAGGCAATTTTTGTTTTGGAAATCATAATAGTTCTTTTCTCTAATAAAAAGTATTAAATGACTTAGTAATTTCTAAAAGCTAAACTCACACAGCAAATTAAAATGCAAAATGTGCTTCTCCGGTAAGATTATTCACCAGGAAACAAGGACACACTAAGTGGATCACAATTCTGAAAGAGCTTACCTACTGAGGGTAAGATTTACATATTAATGATACAGAAAGTTTGCACAAGCTCAGAGGCTAAGCTGTGTTCAGGGATGAGCAGGCTTCTATTTAAAAGGGTTATAACCCATTATAACCCTTTGTGTTATTATTACAAAACTTGATATATGCTAGCAGCGTATAGATGTAAGGCAGTTCCAGTTTTATCTTAGGACAGAAATAGAGTATACTGGTTATAAGGCCAGTCTAGTTTGCTGTAACACCTACCTGCAATGTGAATTATCTCATACAGATTGGTGAATAAAGAAATGATGTTAGGACAATGTAGAGATCAATTGGTTTATATCTGCAATGTTCAATTTGGTAGCCACTGGCTATACACAGCTATTTAAATGTAAATAAGTTAAAATAAAAATAAATTCAGTTTCACACTCACAGTAGTCATATTTCAAGTGCTGATTAGCCACAAATGGCTAACGTACTGAACAGCAGATAGAGAACACTTCCCTCACTGAAGAAAGTTCTACTGGATAGCACTGGTATACACTTCATATTTCCCAAGAAGTGAAAAGTCTGTATCAGGGAATTCAGCTAAATAAAACACAAGGAGAGAAAGAAACTATGTGAGCTGATGGATATGTTAATTTGCTCCACTATAGTAACTACTGTACTATTATTATATGTATCCCATAATATCTTATCATATATCTTAAATATAAACAATAAAATGTATTCTAAAACATTTAAAAAGGAGTTTGTGCCCCCAAGTCTTAGCAAGTGAACACAAAGTCTATTAGTATAGCAGAAAACGGCAAGCCTCAGAAGAATTCAGTAATGTATGGGGTGCCTCCTTCTTCCTCCTGGCTCATTTTGGCCAGCTACTAAGTCTTGGAAGTACTTTTTGCACACTTACTTATCCCTGCACTTGTGCATGGTGCTCATTCAATAATTTCATAGTGTTATCCCTTCTTTACACCCCTTCCACCTGTCACCTTCACCATTTTTAAAGTTTAACTCTTACATTTGCCCTATTACCCCTTTATTAAAAGTTTTACATTTCTTTTCAACTCTGCTAAGTTTTATCAAAATAATATATTTATTCATGATCTGATTACACATACTTATGGTAGTGTAACCCTAAGTCCGTTTTCCCCATAAGCCTTGTAAGTTTTAGTGCATGATTTAGACATGTTAGATTTTTCAGAAATGCATATATTAAATCATAGCAGAAATTCTGTACAGGCTCTGGGAACAAACTAGCCAAGCCTCAACTTCAGGATCTGGCATCCCTGAAAACTCCTCAACATGCAAGGCTCAGTTCCTCATCTGTACAACAGTGATAATCACAACCCTGGATCACAGGGTAGAGAGAGGAAGGAGAGGTCATGTGCCTTACAGGTAGTAAATGCAAATATGTGGCATTGTTTACTGAAGTACCATTTATTTTCAAATGTTACTCTGGGACTATAAATTCAGAGAATATTTATATTTTCTCATACAAGTATCTGGTCATAGTTTCTTCTAGGGAATGTGTACAGTAATAAGAAGGGAGATCTAAATTTTAGTTCATGCCTTTTTGCACGTTTTCTTGTTTGCCATGTGTATGCATTACTTATTCAAAAGGATAATTTTTTAAAAAAATGTTCTTTAAGTATCCTGGCTCTGCTCTTCTTTGTGCACCTTGGGAATAGATAAATTAGTATGAGTAGTCTAACCTGGAAATCACAAAAGCCAATCAAAGATTTTCAGAATTAGAGAGTGAAGTACTGGCTGGATTATGAATTTAAGATTAACATGCCACTGTTTATGTATCAAGGAAATAAGTCAGCAGGAAAAAGGGACTGAGCTACACATAGAAAAATGAAGATGTAAACTGCAGAAGAGATAAATTTAAAAATATAGCCTAGGATATTTTTCCATAAATAATTAAAATTTCAATTTACCCATGCTTAATATATACATTCCCATTAAATGAATAACATTTTCAATATAATATCATTTACATTATTCAGAATCAATGAATGATAAGGCATAAAAATTTTTCTTTATAAACAGAAAGGATCCACTTTAGTGCTAATGACCATTTTGATAAAATATTTTATTATTCAAATGCTAATGACAGTTTTTGCATATCATATGTCAAAAAATCATTATGGACATGACATTTACTCAAATATTAGTTTTCCTGTGAAATATATATAAGTCATATTTTAGTCGAAAACTTAATATTGAACTTTCTGGATCATGAATTAGATAAATCAGTGCTTTATAAATTCTAATGAAGGACCAGACTTCTCCTTTCATTGCACAAACTGTGATGGACTGCTAAAATAAAAATTAACTACTACCAAAATGAAAGAAAATAAGACACGCAAAAAGAGAAGCCAAAGTATTTATATGTCAATGGATAAAAATTACTGTCACTTGGTATAAATGTTCTTAAATGCTAATTTGCATTTTCTATCTCCCAACAGACCTGAAATAAACACTAGTGGAGTAATAGTGGTATAGTAGATAGACTACACTTTGAGCAGCTCTGAAGAGGGCTAATATACAATTCAATGAAAATGTGTCAAATACTTCTTGCCATTTAGGTATATTAATGTTATCATGGCTATTATGATAAATAATATTAAATTATCTCTCACAATATTTGAAAAATTTAACAAGTAACTAAAAAGCTAAAATAAATTGTTATTGTATATTTTAAAAACACTTAGGTCAATAGGATATTTTTAGTAAATATGTCATTTTATTATGCCAAATTTAAATATTCATGCAGATAAAGTATTTTCTCTACTAAGTTTATATAAATTTGACAAAGCACAAAGACACATTCCATCCCAGCCTATATAAACCCATCTAGTTATCAGAAATGGAGTTTGACCATAAAAACATACCCATAATTCTACAGCCTATTTTATGTATATGAAATGATACAAATTCCTTATATTCAGATTATCAGTTTTCATTACTCAAAGTTCATTTGTTAAAACATGCCGCATAATTACCTTGCCTTATTTTTTAACAACCTAATAATCTACGGTAATATGACCTAATTTAGCATTTTAGTAAATAATTGACCTAAAATATTAAGTACAGGTTATGGAAATTGATAACAATGATGAATCACAGCCACAGCAAAGAAAATTAGCTAAATACAAAACAAATCAAAATATTATTAATTTAGAAATAAAAATAGGGAAACTTTAATAATAATGAATTGTTTAAATAAACTCTGTTGAATATTTTCTTCATTTATCTTCCAATAATATTAATAAAAATCCCTACTTATGTATATAAAGTAGTCACTCTTATACTAACAAGACATATTGAAGGCATTCACATTACACAAATTGATAATTATTGTGTAAATAACTGCCCACATGTATGTATGTCAATTTTGAACATTCAAGTACATATTCTAAGGATAGGACTTAAACATATATATGTAATTGTTATACTTCCCAAAACGCAACTAATGGGAAATATATGAAATTCATTGCAGGGATTTGTTTTGAAAATGACAAATGTGGGATTTATGTAACATGTATTTTGTAACATGTACTTTGTGTCAGTATTATAAATGATTACTTTTATCTTGAACCAAAAATAGACACATACATGCACACACATAATTTCCTTTTGAGAAAAGAAAGGTAATCTAGTTATTCCAAATAAAATACATTTCTGAAAAATTAGGATTCTTTAAATGGAATCTGATGCATATTTTCAAAATAATAATTAATTTAAATATAAAAAACCTTTTATTATATGCAGAAATTTTTTATTTTCACACAGTAAGACAGTTATCATATTACTTATCATTGAAACATCATTTCTGTCATGTACCTAAATATTCTTATGAAATTCTTAAAGATAAAAACTGTCAATTAAATGTTTTTTAAATATGCAAAGGTAATTGAAGAAAAGCATGCTTAAGAGAATATTAATCTTTTTCAAACATATATCCATAAATTCATAGTACATATTTTTAGTGAAATATTGAAATTATCGGTCTTATTTTTCAATGGGAAGATTTCTGTTTGTACAATGCTCACATTAGCTTTACTTCATTTATGTAACCTGTACTTCATGTACAGCTCCAGATATTGCTAATGCTGTGCTTCAATTTGAATTAAAGAGTCTTATGTGCACACACAAACACACACACATAAATTATAATAAATAAAAATATTAAAACAGATTTAACTAACAATTATTACAAATATATTCCCCTTCTATATTGCTTCTTGAAGCCTGAAACTATTTCATCAAAATTTAGAAGCTGCAATAATAGCCTTTGCATCTTCAGAGATCAATCAGTGTGTGTTCTCATTTTAAGTCCTGGATTCGCTTGCTGGTGATTTCGTGCTCCTTATTAAATGTCACTATGATTCTTTCTTTTTATTAAAAGTTTAGAAAATCACATCTTTCCAGAAAACATGAAGGAGTTATGAGGATTGCATCAACTGTTGAACATGGTTTTGAAAATAGAAAACAGAGAAATAAAAGATGATAATGTAATTTATGGTAGGGCAGAAGGCTAGAATATAATTTTTCCTGTTAAAAAATAAATACCATGTAAAATAAATTAAATTTCCATTTACATGTCAGAAAACACTATGATGATATAATTCTTAGAAAATATAAGCTGATTTGATATGTCACCATAGATTTTTCTCTAGGATTTGTTTTCCAACTGCATGCATTCTCTCTTCTATAATTCTAAATATATTTTCCTGTGGTTCTGATTGAGTGCAAACATTTATACACAGCCATATCAAATCATAACACATCTTGGTGTCAGCCAACAAGGCAGTTTCCTGAATTTCATGGAATTCATCACCATTCATCAGTATGTAATTTTGGATCAAGGTACAGGCAGTTAGTGAATTAACCCAGCAGCCATTTTCAAACATTCAACAGAGAGTTTCCTATTGCGCAGAATGGGGAAACCACGCGTGGTAATCATTGACATTGTAATCTAATCACCACATGATAAAAAAAAATCATGGGAGGAAGCAAAATCTAAGTGCTGGATCTAATTACATTACTATTCAGTAGCTTGATGGAGAAGATGGGCAAGTTGTTGCAGTCATTTATACAACCAAACACTCCAAAGACCATTCTAGGCCCCAGTCCAAGCTGTTACTGGAAAGCTAGTAGCTGTGCATTTCAAATCAAGACCAGTTGTTAAAAAAATTAACTAAGGGGCTCCTTTAGGTAACAACAATCCTGCAGGGACAATTAGGATGATGTAGTATGGCACGTGAGAAAGAGCTCAGGTACAACGTCAAAGAGATATATTTTCAAATTTCTCCACTTGCTGACTGACATGAGCAAGTGATCTAATTTTTCACAGCCATAATCTGTAAAATGGAGATCAGAAGATATCTATCTTTCAGGGATTGTGTAAATGCTAGAAACAATGACTACAGAATACCTGCACACAATTGGTATTCAGGAATTGATGCTGCTTTTATTGGTAATCATAAAATAATTTTTAAAAAATTAAGGAAGAAGCCAACATTTAAACATTATACAAAACTGCATCATCATTCACTACACTTATATAAACAACATGAAGATTAAGCTAGTTGTTGATAAATCAGTGTCTAGCACACATTAGGTATATAGATATAGTTGCTACGATGCTGATGCTGATGATGCAATTTATGGAAACCGAGTGAAATGAATAATCCATGTACATCTGCCTCTCATACAAGCATGAATGGCATACAGCCTTGTTGAAAAAATTAAGTTTGTGAAAATAAAACGTAATAAAACATGTTCAGCAAACTATAAAATAAACTTTCAATGGCTCATCACTTTACAAAGTGGTTTCTGTCAATGAATAAAACAAAACACTGCATATTATGAACATTCCTCAATTTTCTGCACTGGCAGAAGGAATGATCCAGAACAGCAAGTGATCTATGTTTTATTTCTATTTTGACTCTTGAATAAGTGCTTGCACATATATTTTTACATCACAATAGCTTTTTTTTTTTTTTGGAGGCCAATGTAATATTGTTTTTGTGAATGAACCACCAATTGAGAAAGAGAAGCAGTTCATACTGCTACTAGCACTACTGGGTCCTACGGTGATGTAAGAAGTTTGCTTAAAAAAAGATCCATTTTGAGAAATCGATAGTATATTGAACATGATTTATTAAAATGTTAAATGCAGGATTTAAAGATTCATCAGCTGTCAATACAGAGACTCGGTAAAAGTAATTTAAATAATTTGAAAAGTAATTAAGAAAATATATATACACACGAATACATATATATTTATTATTAAGCTTGTACAGTCCTAAAGCTTTAAAACTAGATAGCATATAAATATGCAATTCATTTTAAAAACATATCAAAAGATCTACACTGAACTGTGAACTATCAATCCAAAATAGTCAGCTTCAGATATGTACACTTATTCCAATGATGTTTTCATCAGGCCTCTTTAATAATTGTCTTTGCCTTTGTGTGAGGTTTCCATATGAGAAAAGTAGCTGTATTAATTTGCAATCACACTACATACTTCACACTACACACTACACAGTTGTCAGCCAAAGAGGAGTAAATATAAAATGCAGAATACAAAGCAGCAGCATATTGCGCAAATAATGATAGCTACCTATTCAGAAATAGTCATTAAATTGGAACACACACATGTGTAAACATACACACACAGTTAGGGGTGGAAAGGGGTTGGAACACTACACTAGAATGCCAAATCTACTTTGTCCTGTTTTTCATTTGGCTGATGGTATCATAGACTGATTCCCACGCTAACAGCACTTTAAAACAAACTGGGGACCTTCTAATATGCAGATTTCCAAGCTCCATCCTAGGCTCAGATGATTCTGAGTCGTGGGGCTGCAATCAGAGCACTGAAATTTTTTTAAACTTCCAGGTGATATGATGCAAGGACTACTGAATTATAAGAAAGAGGCCATTACTTACTGAAAACATTATCCGGTGGTCCTTCAGTTTACTAAAGGTGATCCTCACAACTGTTAAGAGTTCAATGTTACCAACCCCATTTTCCATATGACAAAAGGAAGCTTTAGAGGTTAGAATGCAAAGCTAATATCTGAGTCTAGATCTGTCTAATTCAAAATGTGTACTTTTTAAAAACACACCACACTAAAACCAAACAACTTTCACAGAATTTATAAGTGGGGCCACAATGAACCAGCACTTACATTTTGTCTAGCCAGCAGTGCTGTCGTTTTGAAAACTGCACAAGCATCTGTTGGATGTCAGGAAACATCAGAAAGACAATACCTCCTGAAAAAAACAATCTCCTTGTAATAAATATCTCGCATACATATATTTTTGATTGGGGAGTGGGGTATATTTGCAACATATATTAGTTAAATGTTTTTAAGTGTTTTTATTTATTATTATTTGTGTGTGTGTGCAAGTGCACACAAAAGCCTCTTCAATTCAAAATTAAAGCACAGCATTCACCTGACTCCCAAAAAGGGTGAGAGCTTCATGCAGCCAATACAATCTTCTAACTATGGCCTCCCTGTTTCTTATTTATCTGTTTTACCCTGGGTTGGTAGACATGACTGCTAGTCTCAGGTAGCCAACTTAGAGAACCCTCTTATATCATAAAGAGACAGTTTCAATCTTGTTTGTGATCCCTGCTTTAAAACTTGCTTAATTTTTAGCTTGAACATTTTAAATCAGAAATAATAATAATAAATTTGAATAACATCAGCCAAAGTGTTCCTGTCAATCAAGTTAGCACCATTTCTATAGATGAGGAAATTGAAGCTCAGGCAAGAAAAGCGCAATATGAGCTCAAAAGTCAGGGCAGGAATTTCAGGCAGGTCTTCTGCCTGCCAGCCCAAGGATCTTTCCAAGGTTGTCTATTCTTAAGAAGTTGAAAACCCTCCTTATAGAAAGTTTATGCTCCTCCTGAGGAGATTAAGATCCATCACAATTAAAATAGGGCTGTTCACTGATTAGTTAAAAAAATTCACCAGACAACAGTTAAGCCAAGAGTAAGTCTAAAAAAGTTAAGCTGAGAGTAAGCCTAAAAAAGGCAATGTACCAATCATATTTTAGGATTTCAGGGGAAAAGGATAACTGAAAATAACGTTTATAATTTGCCAGTACATCTGATTTACTTAGATACAAAGAACATTCTGATTTTAAAAGAAACCTCTAATATCTTACAAATACAAATTTCAAACTCTAAAAGATTTTGTTTCTGTGCTGATTTTTAACATTAAGCTTTCATTACTGATATCACAATTTAATGCTCTACAGAAAGAGTTTCGTGTAGCCAATCAATCTTGTGTTACTTAGAGAGTATCATTGGATATGTGTACAATACATTTAAAAAACTCAAATTGTTGACCAAAAAAATGGTAGCTTTGATCTGTATTTGACAGTTGCTAATAGGATTATGCAGGTTAAAAAGCTTCCCTCCTAATAAAACTCTAGCAAATTAAATGTTTTTCTTCAAACAGCAAATTGCAAATTCTACTTTGATGAACTCTGTTCTTTTTTTCCTCCCAGTTTTAATGAGGTATAATTGACACATAAACATTGTATATATTTATGATGGACAATGCGATATTTTAATATACATAACACTATGAACTGATTATTACAATCAAGCTAATTAACAATCTATCACCTCACAGTTTCCTTTTTGGAGGGTGAATGAGAATATCTGAGATCTACTCACTTATAAAATTTTAAGTATACAATATAGTATTATATTATTAACTACAGTCACCATGATGCATATTAGATCTCCAGAACTTATTCACTCTGTATAACTGAAACTTTGTAACCTTTGACCAACATCTCCCCATTTCCTTCATCCCTCAATCCCAAACAACCACCATTCTACTCTCTGCTTCTGAGTTCAACTTTTTTAGATTACACATATAAATAATATCTCGCAGTGTTGGTCTTTCTGTGCCTGATTTATTTCACTTAGCATAATGTCTTCCAGTTTCATCTGTTGTTTCAAATGAAAAAATTTCCTT
>VBSM01001124.1:30720568-30740166 GCA_008086735.1 Cheirogaleus medius | reverse complement strand
TCCTTTTCTAGTTCCTTGAGGTGTGACATTAGGTTGTTAATTTTTTATCTTTCTGTCTTTTTGATGCAGGCATTTGATGCTATGAATTTTCCCCTAAGGAATGCTTTTGCTGTGCCCTATCAATTTTGATAGATTGTGTCCCCCTTTGTCATTTGGTTCAAATAATTTTTTTTATTTCTATCTTAATTTCATTCTTGACCCAATAATCATTCACAGCAGCAGGTTGCTTAGGTTCCATGACTGTGTAGATTTGAGTGTTTCTCTTGTGATTTATTTCTAGTTTTATTTCACTGTGGTCTGAGAAGGTATATATAATGATTTCAATTTGTTTGAATTTGTTGAGATCTGTTTCGTGGCCTAAGATATGATCAAGCTTGGAGAATGTCCCATGTGCTGCTAAGACATACCACATTTTCTTTATTCATTTATCCACTGAGGGACACTTAGTTTATTTTCATATTTGGGCTATTGTGAATAATGCTGCAATGAATGTGGGGATGAAGATTACTCTTTGAAATACTGCTTTCCTGCCCTTTAGATATATACCCAGAAGTGAGATTTTGGCATCATATGAAAGTTGTTTTATTAATTTTTTGAGGAACCTCCATAATGCTTTCCATAATGGCTATTCTAATTTATATTCCCACTGTGTATACATCCTCACCATCAATTGCTTTCTTTTACTGTTTTGCTAATAACCATCCAAGAGATGTGAGGTGATATCTCATTGTGGTTTTGATTTGCATGTCCCTGATGATTAGTGATGTTAAGCATTTTTTTCATATACATGTTGGCCTTATGTCTTCTTTTGAGAAATGTATATCCAGGGATAAAGTTTATGTTCCTAATAATCTTTTCCTTAGCTTCCACTAAGCCTTACAATTTCCTTGTTAGTTTGCCTTCCTTTGGCCTCAAGCGCTTTGCTGTCTACGATTCCGTATTCCCAGATGCATCTACTTTCATTCTGACTATCAAATATCATCTCATCTCAGATAATTCTAAAATTTCTCTTTATTCCTGACTATTTCCTCAAAGTGCATGGCAATTACTATAGCTACTGACACTTCAAATTCTCACTTGAAAAACTGAATTCATATGTCCTCTAATTGAATTTACTTTTACCACTAATTCAGTCCTTAATCATATGCTCTCACTGAACTATTTTTCCAGTGTCTCATGTATATAGCCTTGATGAAATAATTACATTTTCTAATAGGAAAAGTATCCTCTTAAAATGAATAGCTTTTGAGTGACTGAGTAAAGAACACTTTCCCAGCTACTCAAATGAGGTCACTTGACTTTAGGTGCCATATGCAAGGTTAGAGTTACTTCCAAATCACCCACCAAACTCATGACATGGCTATTTTATCCAGTCCCATGTGGAATTGCAAACTCCTGGAAAGCTAGATCTGTGATTTATTCTTCTAGTATTTCCAACGGTGCTTAGAATAGTTGAGACTTGTTCTGGACTGAATTGTGTCCACCCCCCAAAAGTCATATGTTGAATTCATAACCCCTAGTACTTCAGAGTATGACCGTATTGGGAGAAAGGCCCCTAAAAGAGGTAATAAAGGTAAAACTAAGTCTTATGAGTAGGCCCTAATGCAATAAGACTGGCGTCTTTATATGTTAAGAAGAAGAGATTGAGACATCAGGGATACATGCACACAGAGGAAAGACCAAGTGAGGACACAGCAAAAATGTGGCTGTCTGCAAGCCAAGGGCACAGGCCACAGAAGAACCAAACCTGCCAACACCTTGACCTTGGACTTCTAACCTCCAGAAGTGTGAGAAAGTGAAGTTTCTGTTGTGTAAGCCACATAATCTGTGGCATTTTGTTATGGGAACCCTAGTAAACTAACACAATATTCAGCATTTATTTGCTGAGTTGGTTAGAATTTATAATTTACTATTTCTTTCTCCTTCTCAGACAAGATTTTTATAATAAAACAGATTCACAAAGATGAATCTGTTTAGTCACCATCGATCTCAAGGTGACTTGAAATCATGGATTCCTCCCTTATTCTTATTTCTAACTTAGTCCTTTATAAAATCACTGCTGTTTTTAACATCCAGCCCCAACGTGATATTAAACTGATTTCTTCAAGTAATGATTTCTTCAGGTAACCACGCTTCAGTTGGAAATCAAGAAAATATCGAAAAGACAAAACCTCCAAGTAAAAGAGAAGCAATGGCCTTTCCTTTTTAGTACCTAGTGTATGTGTCAGAGGGAGAGGGAGACGGCGTAATATTTTCAGGTTATAATTTATAATTTTCAGGTTATATATATTTTTGGAATCCTCTCTAAGTTGAACTTAAACTGTTTAACTCCTAAACAGAAAAGGGCTTCATGTAGTCAGTTTTCAGCTACATGGTCTTCCTCATCCCAATTTATTTATTTTACACTGCAAAGCTAAAGACAAACAGAGGGGTGGGTCCTAGAAATCATTATGTTGCCGCCTTACCTTGTTTGAGCCAAGGTCACAAGTATTCAGTAACTGCATAATTGAGAACATTACCTGTGGCCAATGGCTTTAAAGACATTTGGAAGTATCAACATGTGTTTCATTACACAGAAAAAATAACAACACAGATAAAATCAAAGGGCCATGTTAGTAAATAATCAAATCCTACTTATCCTAGCATAAGAAATGAGATAAGAGTAACCCAGTAGGTAAGAGTTAACAGGCTTTCAGAATCAGACTGACCTGGGCTTAAATTTTAGCTCTGCTACTTACTAGTCCTATCATCTTGGGCAAGGACCTTAAGCCCTTTGAGCTTCCTGTCATCCATAAAATAGGAATAAAAATAATCAAACTCCAAGGAGTATTGTGAGAAAAAAATTTAAGCACTCTTTGTATGTCTAGCCTCTATTAAGAATTCAAATAACATATATTAATTAATTTAGAAATGCTGAACACTCTCTTTGCCTACTGAAATTATGTCTCCAGAATTACTTTTGGAAATGATTATATAAATATCCACATAAGCTTTATGAAGAAATTGGAGACAGCAGTTGAACATATGGCATGCACAAAAAAGATACATTTAGGAATTCAACAAATATTAGAAAGGAGCATAGTATTACAATAGTACTTTGAGGAATATACTATGGTGAGATAACACTTTTGTAAAAACAAACAAAACAAATAGACAAACATAAAGAAGAATGACTTGATTTAGGTAAAATTGATGTTGATCAGGAATATGCAAAATACTGGAAGAACCTGTAGGCAGTAATGACATGCACAGTTATAATGCAAGTTTGTATGCATTCAGCATGAAACAGATTGAGTCAAAATATGTATAATCTCTGTAAAGAAGAAAAAATATCTTACTCCTCCATTTTTAGATTTTAAGAGAATTATAGAATATTATTTATAGATTCTAATTTATCAGTAATATTCCAGATATTTTAATCCAAAGGGAAAAAAGGTATACTTTTTTGTGCTCTTCCTCTCATTTTTTCTTTGAGCTAGAGTTCTATTGGTTAAAAGATGATTCTGATATTTGCTCAGATCTTTTGGGTAAACCACTTAAAATATCAGTCTCTACATGATATTTCTATATTCTTATTCAAGGTTATTAAATTATAAGAGTAATTCAATATTATTTGTCTTTGATGATTACTTTTGAAATTTAGGCAATTCACATGCGATGCCAGAGGTATAGAAAACAAAAAACATAAGTAAATACACACACATATATACACTGTATACATATATGTTATATACACACATATATATTTACTTAAATAAATACAATTAAATTCTAAGAATGTTTATTGAAAAATCTATAAGCACTAAAGCAACTGCTTTCACAGAGTTTCCCCAGAGATTTAGAGTCTACTGAGAATGGGACAATGTTTTATTCATCTTGCAACTAACATGGTGCCACTAACGTTTGTGAATGAATGAATGAATAAGTGAATTAAAAAATGACTTAATTACAAAATCTCTAGTTTTAAGAAAGCATATAATCTAGAAAAGACTAAAGCTGCTTGAGTGCAATGTGCTTGTTTTGTACCTGTGCTTCTCAACCAGTCTGTGTTGAAGTGACCATTTTTTTCCCTCTCTAACCAATCACAAACCCATATTTTATATGATATAATAATAAATTACTAGAAAAATGAAGGAGAAAATACAAAGGCATACAATGAGATACAAAGGCATACAATGAGATACAAAATTATTCTGTAAAATTCTGCAAGTCTCAATGTCTTGTTTCAAAACAGCAACCCACAAGCCAGAGACCATGTTTTGAGTAGCACCATTTGTTACTGTCACCAGAAACAATGTGATGGGAGAAAACTCCACTTAACATTTGAAAGAAAAGCACTTGAAAAATTCCATTAAGATTCGTTTAGAATAATCTGCTAGGAAAATTTACCATTTTCTTCCTGTACTTTCCAGAATTCTATAGCTATTCATCCAACTGACAAAACAGAACAAAAAAATAGGACACCAAATGATTCTTCTTAGCAAACTCTAGTCATCCTGGCAACTCCGCAGGACTTAAAAGGAGGATCTGGGATCTGCACGTACAGCTGCTTTTCCGTAGAAAAGCTTTATAGCATCAGGCACTCTCCTTATGGTAGGTAAGAAACACAACTCACCTAAGTGGATAAATGGTAAATGTTCTAAGTATACTTCTTATTTTCATTTGTTTCTTTTTCTAATTAACTACTATTCTTTTGCTGTGTGGCTGGAAATAATTACTTGATGACTATACAAGGTACTGATATCTCTACTATGTTCCCATGTAATACTGTTTCTGGTTTACATTTTTCAAGCAATTTTCACCTCCGAATGATATATTACTTTTTAAAAAAAGCTATTATTTGCATTCAAAAGCTAATACACATGTATGTGGTGAAAATATTAAGAAATATTTATTAATTGAATGTCCAAAATGTTACACCTATAGCATAAACAAAATATTCTACAAAATGCAATCGCATAGCATAATTCCTCATGGTTATGCTCTAAAGTCATCATGAAAAGTATGTAAAAAATGCTTCTGAAAATACCTTCAATAGATCACACAATACGTATACATGATTTTATACGTTTTAGATCGTCTTTCAGTAAGTCTAACCCAGTCAGTTTTTCTACCAATGTTGTAAAAGACAAATTCTTCAGTTAAACTTGGTTGAAGTGATAGGCTTACGGTTTTACAAAAAAATATAACCAAAGTATATGAATTCATATAAATTAAAAGCATATATGATGATACCATACCAGAATAAAATAAGCAAAAAAAGATGGTGAGAGAATACATATTATTTAAAATAGAATAAAGAAAAAAAAGAGCCAACTAAAATATTCAAAATGGGACATGGCAAAGTACATACTTACAATCTAATACTACATAATTATTAAAATCTGTGTGTGTCAAAACCAGAAAATCTATCTCATAAAAAAATTTACTTAAATGTAATATGTTTCACGCATCCGTTAGGGACAAAGAGACATAGTATCAAATAAATACGCAAAAAAGAATGAGAACTCCTCTAATTTGATGCTACGTGGTAATTAAACACCTAAAACCATTTCCTAAAGCAGTTCATAAGCCAGTGATTCCCCCGACATGCACATTCACACTCATACTCATACCCACACTCACAAGAGCATATTCCCCTCACACACACAGACATACCTTGAAAGATCTGAACAGAGAACACCGACATATGCTTAGCTCTGAAACACCAAATAATGACAGATAATAGATCAAAATTCAATGCTTGTATTTCTCCATCAAATTAATGGTGATTCGCAAATTTTAATCAGAGATACTAAATCAATTTAACCTCAAAGACTATACAAATTATTTAATATTTTATAAATTTGAGGCATTTATTTCCATTAATGTTATTCTACATAGTCTTAGGAAGCTCATTTGATTTTATTCATTTCATGATGGGCTACACTTTGCAGTTGAAATTACATAGGAAAATTAATTCTCTGATTTAATAGAAAAGAACATACCATTTTAACCATGAACTTTATTTTCACTTCTTATGGAATTTATCACCACCAGCCCCTTTTGCACTGTAAGCTCCATATTTATGCATTACGTGATGCCTCATACACATAGAATGGTAAAAAAGTGAGTTTTCAGGGAATATTTATTGGATAAATGAACTGATTCATGAAATAATGTGAAGATATATATTTCATAAATTAAACAATATACTTACAGTTTAGGAACTGGCAAATGAGGAAACGCCATAAACCAGTGATTGTTCAACCTTAAAAACTGAATTGTTATCACATTCCCTTCACTAAAACTAAGAATGAATTTTCAAGCCTTTTAATTTTATATATAAACTGTTCACAAAATAGCCCAAGAAACTGTCAAAATACATCACCTAGATCATCTTTTAAATAAAATATTAATTCTATTTTGTTCAACCCTTAATTCAATTAAATAGAAAAGTAATTCTACATTTTTCAAGTGACAAATGTAAAAATGGCTGTGGTTTAACCATTAAAAGTATTTTAAGATACTCTTTTATTTCAAAATAGTTAAAAAGTCTTAGCTAAAACCACATAAAGGAAGTGATTTTCAAACTTATTTAGTCTTAGAACACTTTCTATTAATGGAGGTTTATATAAAAGTTCCTAAATCAGATAAAAGTAGTAACTTCTACATAAAATTATTTTTTTTATTTGCACTTGTAAAACTTTCTTACAAAGTCAACCAATGCCTGAAATATGGTTTGTTTGATGAATTTATACAAAGTTTTGAATCTGGAGTCTATAGAGGTCATAACTGCTATCCTGTGCCACTCTCAGCATCCAATGTATTTATTTTGTTTAGTGTACTATATTGTGAAAATTCTTATGAATATAATTAAGCACCTGTAAATGGTAACAGTTTAACTGTTAATGATATCCATTAAAATCTCATGATATCCTACAATAACAGTGTTACAGAAACTTGAGTGAGCAAAAATAGAAAACTTTACTTTGTTTCAAGTTCAATCCTAAGAATATCTAATACCTTAAATTTTTATCATAAATGTAAGCAGCACCCAGAAGTTATAATAAACATTAAGATTTTCAAACTATTCCAAATAAATGATTAAATGAAAATCAAAAGAACTCACCGAGTAGACTGTTACCTTCCAATGCAATTGGCAGAAATAAGTAGAGTTCTTTTTATGACATTTACGAGGTGAGCAAACTGAGTGAGTCACCTTACCTCTGAGATTAAATTTCAACATTCAAAAATGAAGCAGTGGGAATAAAATTAAAAAGTGTATGAATATACTTTTTGAATTATAAAGCCTTCTACAAAAGTAAGGTAACTCTGTTAAGACAAATTATCACCTAAGTAAAGTACACATACTCTCTTAGCACTTATGTCTGTGTTCCTTCCTGCTGGAGAAATTATGTTTCCCTTTAACTGTCACAAATGGTGGTGAGAGATCTTTAAAAATCTTTTTCAATTCAGTTGCCACCTACGTGCTATGAAAGAGAGTTTAGAGAGATATTGAAAATATCTAGAAAAATCCAAGTGTAATAAGCCACCAGTGAGGGATTAATTCAAAAAGATGTATTGAGTGCTTCCTTTGTGTCAGACAGTGTAGGTACTAGAAGACATCATTAAGATAAACTTATCGTAATGAAGTTACAACCTAGTAGGATATGAAAAATGCAATGTTAAAAGTGCTGTGGGACTAACTTCTGTGTAAAA
This sequence comes from Cheirogaleus medius, assembly GCA_008086735.1. NCBI lineage: Eukaryota > Metazoa > Chordata > Mammalia > Primates > Cheirogaleidae > Cheirogaleus > Cheirogaleus medius. The sequence continues at coordinate 30,732,465 of VBSM01001124.1, read as the reverse complement.
AGGTAGGACCTAATAATGGGTAAAGGTGTCTTTAATGTCACTGTAGAAACTGTATGTGAGAGAGACTCAGAAACTAATCTGATTGGAACAGAAGGCTGTGGGGAGTAAACTGAGGCTGAGCAGCTTGGAGAGTTTCATATTTTACAATGCCCTTTGTTTTATATACTTATGGACTTTGAACATGCAGAAAATAAATTACTACATACAGAATTTGCTATTTAATTCATAGCTTCTGAAACTAAGTTGGTAGTCAATGACTAAGTCTATAAGCAAACTTACCTATCAAGTATAGCATTCTGTTATTAAAATAGTGGTTGCCTGTGCAGGACCATGGATAGTTCTCACCAAAAATTAGGTGCCAGACAAATATCCCTAATACAAAAGCCTAGTCTATGAAAATGTTATCCATTTCTGACCACTGCATTATTTCTTAATCTACAGAGCCAAATAACAAATGAGTAGACTAGGAAAGCAATTCAGTAAAAGTGGCTATCCTGCTACGGAACAATAAGTATCAAGATAAATTTAATATTTCTTAGTCAACTGACCATATTTTAGGACCACTTTTTGACAAAAAAATGAACTTCAATGGATTTCAATTTAGGTTCTTAATAAAAAGTGAAAGCTAAAATTGAAACAATCAGAGAGTATTTTAAAAATCTATCTTGGCTAATCTCTGATAAAGAACAAGATGCCAAAAAGAGTTTAGACATAGGACATAGCCCTGAGGTTTCTCTGAACCCTCTAGATCTGCAATGTCCTGTGTGATAACCACTAGCACATGAACACTTGAAACAGGCTAGTTCTGCGCTACAAGTATACACTAATAACTAGATTTCAAAGAAGTAGTACAAAATAAGCATAGATTATTTTTAAAGTAATTTTATATTGATTATATATTGAAATAATTTTTGACATACTGGGTTGTATAAAATATATTATGATAATTAATTTCATTTGCTTCCTTTGTTTAATGTGTCTTCCAGAAAATTTAAAATTACCATGTGGCCTACTTTCATGACTTACATAATATTTCTATTTGACAGTACTGATCTAGAGATTATTTTGCCATGGCCATTGCTGACCTCCACCCCTCTATTGCTCTGTTTCCCTCTCTCCTCTTCAAAGCTTCCCCTGTCTTTACCCTCCACCTGGAGTAGTACCAATGTCAGGGGGGAGGACTAGAATAGGGAAGATCTAGCAATTCTGAAATAAAAAGATTGCAAACTTGATGGAATGGGTTCAGAAATAAAAGAGAAAATATTTTTATACTATTGGTTCACTAATGTAATTTAAATGATTTATAAAGCTCTAGTGTTAGCTATTTTAAAAAATCTAAATGCAGTGATATTTCTGAACTCATTTTATATTTTTATAGCACTTCAGAGTTTCTAATATATTTTTATTTGAAATTTTGAAGGAATCTAAGTATATTCCAGAACAAAATTAATTTTCTCAGACCATTTATCAAAGCATTAAATGGGTATAAATACAAAGTTGAAAACTCATACTAATTGTATCTTGCTTTACTCTGACATTCTCTTATTTTCCTCAAAATTTTATGAGTTCTTTTCATCTCTCAATTTTCTTTCCAGATTGCTTTCACTAAATTTTTTTTGTTGCTGTTATTCCTCTTGCTTGGTCTCCTTTACTTTTCCTTCTACACATCTCCTTTTGTCTGATCTCATTTATTCTTGATTTTGGAATACAATGTAAAGAAAGTGCTATCAAATCTCCCAACCTGAAGAACTTACCAAGTCAATGAAGAGGAGAGATAGGCACTGCATTTCAAATTGTTCAAATGCCTTAATAAGGTACAGAACTATAAATAACCATCAGGGAAACCACCACAGAGGGACTAGAATCAGAACCTATTGCAGCACAGTTTTTAATTAGCAATCTTCTATATAGAGAGAACTATTGTGAGGGCTTTAATTATGTGAGTGTGTTTATTATATTGGACAAAATGTCACTGATTTATTGATGTAAAACTCAAAGTATTTCTTTTTCTCCATCTTTTAAACAAGGCACAATGGTCCACATTCAAGTTGTGGAGCCAAAAGTCCTGAGTTCACATCTTTACTCAGCCATTTAATAGCAATGATACATTTAACAAGTCACCCATCTGATCCTTACTTTTCTTCCTGTCTGTGGAAAAATTGTCTTCCATGAAACCAGTCCCTGGTGCCAAAAAGGTTGGGGACTGCTGCTCTATAGCTGCCTTCTTAGTCTGAATCATTTATTGTTATATTTGGAAAGTATCTAATTGAAGTATCCTCTATTGGCCTCCTTGGTTCTGATCTATAAATTCCTTACAAAGGGTTGCACTACTGCACCCACTGCAAAATTTATTTCTGCACTACCTGAAAATTCTCCTCAAATTCAAGAAAGATCAATACACATATTATACACCTATAGCTCATTTCATAATGGTCTGAACAAAGGATTAAAGTCCCAGAAGTCACAAATTTAAATAAAAAAAATCTTTTGGTATTAGTTAATTGTAAACCTCCAGAAATGTCATCAATACTTTTAGAGTGTATATTGTTTCCCTTTCGAGGTTTTCCTCTGTCATCCAATTACAGATTTTAAAAAATCTCCTTTCCTAAATTACACCTTTAACACTCAGACTCGCTTCACAATACTTCAACTTCTCAACATCAGCAGCATCTTCCTTACTTAACCGCATGCCTTACCATACTCTAAAATTGATTCATCATTTGAGTATGCTCCACTTTCAAAGTCTGGAAATACAATATTCTTTCTGACCAAAACTATCCATCCTTGCACCTTTCTCATTCTATCAAAAATTGTGAGCCTGCTATTTAGTTTTCATCCTGACCTTCAGGCTCTCAAATCTTACTAGTTCATATTCTATTCATCTCATGGAGTTGGTCTTGCCCTCGATCCCAGCCCAGATTTATTTATGTCTTTTTATTCAACATATTCACTACTTCCAGAAAGCCCACCTTTTTTTTTTTCACAACGTGTGTGCCTTGTTAATCTCCTAACCAAGTAAACCTCAGTTCTTTCCTTGACTCATTCAGATTACAAGCTAAGTGTTGCCAGAGAAACTGATGCAATTGTGTTGACTAAAGTAACAACAAATGTTAATTTTGCCACGTTCCTCATTATGGGTCTAGGATCTTTTATTATACCTCATGCTTATTTCCTGTTACATTCCCGAAGCTCCTATCCTCATACTAGTAGATCTCCACCTATGACTTCACTTATACTTACCTGAGAAGGCTAAAGTCATCCTTAGATGGCAAACTCTGTAGTAAGAATTTTTATCAGTTTTATTTATCACTGAATCCTCATCTTCCAGCACAGTACTGATAGAGAAAATGCTCAAAAATATGTTAAATAAATAATGAATATTTAGTTAACTAATGAACCGATTCAATTTACTTCATCTTCTAAGATGTGACTGGCCTCTTCTCCTGCTACCACTGATCACACCAACTTTCTCAGAACATTCTGGAACTTACTCTTGAAAATTATCTTCCTTCCCATTATACTTCCAACTGTCCTAGCTAGGGGATTCTATCCTGAAAAACATAAAACACACATTCAGACTTTCCTTATTCTAGCTTTAAAAATACATCCTTCCTTCGATAATATTACTTCCTTGAGTAGTATTCTATTCCCCCAATTTAACACTAAACTTTATTTACTTCCTTTCTCCATATTTTAAGACCCTCCATGATCTTAAACATGGGCGATCAGAATTCTTCTTCTATTTAACCCTAATATACATATATTTTCTCCATAACAACTAATAGACTGTTCAACTTTCTTTACTAAAAATTCAAATACACAGAATATTTGAAAGAATAATACAATGAAACCAGCATAAGCACTCCCTGGATTTAAAATTGATTGGCAAAAGATGATCTGCTTTATACATAGACGCACAGACACACACACACACACACTCACACACTCAATGACTCATCAGAAATTAAGTTGCAGACAGCATAGCATTTATCCCTAAATAATCCAGCATTTATCTCCTGATATCATTTATTTTCTAGCCCATATGCAAATGTTCCCAATTCTACCAAAATTTGATCTTTATAGCCTGTTTTTTTAAAAAGTAGAGTAAAGCCAAGAGTAGTGGCTCACGTCTATAATCCCAGCATTTTGGGAGGCTGAGGCAGAAGGATTACTTGAGCCCAAGAGTTCAAGACCTGGGAAACACAGTGAGACCTTGTCTCTACAAAAAATAAAAATAAATAAATAAAATAGTTGGGCAAGGTGGCATGAACCTATAGTCCCAGCTACTCAGGAGGCTGAGATAGGAGGATGGCTTGAGCTCAGGAGTTTAAGGCTACAGTGAGCTATGACAACACCACTGCACTCTAGCCCAGGCAACAGAGTGAGACTCTGTCTCAAAAAAAATAAAAATATATAAAAAGTAGAATAAAATCAAGATTCAAACACTGCATTTGGTTATCTTTAGTCCCTTTTATTCTATAAAAGTTTCCTCCACAGTTGCACTGACTTTTGAAGAGACTAGGCCATAGGTCTGATATTTTCAATGCAGAATATCTCACCTTATGAATTTACCTGATTATTTTCTTGTGGTTTAGCTTAACTTGTTCTTTCCCTGCATTTTTCCATAAACTGGAAGTTAAGTATAACCAGGTTTTATTAGTAGATTCAGGTTAAACATTCTAGCAACAATATTTTGCAAATGATGTATAGTTCTAATATGGCATCACATCACAAGGCTCATGGTGTCAGATTGTCTATCAGTGATTCTGGGTTTGATCACTCAGTTACTTAACATGATGACTGCCACATACAATGAGGAAGTAATATTTGAGTGCCATGAGTTTATGATATTCCCCCAAATACTTCTAATCGATGGTTTTTATCGCTGATTGATCATCCTTGCGTGAATCACGTGTTTCACTGGGAGTTACATAGAGTAATTTTCTAATATAGGATTTCTTACATTTAACTCACATTATTTTGTGAAGAGATGTCCTTCAACTAACAAAGGCAGGCTAACCATTTAATTCTTTTGATTTAATTACCATCAGATTTTTTTAAAAATATATTTATAGTATCACTATGGACTCATGGATTTTACTTTATTCAATGTTTTACAATCTGTTACAGTCACTCTTGATGTTCAAATTGCTTCAAATTGGGCAACTGGAAGACCCTTCAAGCTGTTTTCTACTTATGTTGATACAACTTTGTCCTTTACTTTCTGGCACAATGAGATATCCCAGGCTCATCTCGTATTTTTTCCACCCATACCTAAAATCAACCAATTGCCTGGAGTTCTGGTCCTCTTTAGTAGGGGATAATATTTAGAAGCCTGGATTTGTGTACTAGGTGTGCTCATTGCTTCTGGAGAGACATTGCTTTGAAGCCTTTTCAGTAGACAGAGATAGCGAATATATTCATTTTTAAAAGCTTTATAGTGTATGTTAATAACTGATAGATTAGCCCTCTCTTTGCTCTTCTTTCTCAGAATATTCCTTGCTATTCTTGTTTTTTATATCTCTATATGTAATTTAAAAATCAACTTACCTAGTTCCAATAACTTCTTACTGGTCTTCCTATTGAAATCATGTTACATGCACACACACACACACACACACACACACCATATATAATCTTGGGGGCAACAGACCTATTTATAATGCTGCCACATCATATCCAGAATCGCTTTCTCATTTACTCAAATCTGTCTCATTCATTTAGTATCTTCTTAAAATTAGCAGATTTTTAATCACAGATTCAAAGACCTTTTCTTCAGGCCTCAACTTTTTTTGAGCCTATGCAGAATTAGCTGTATAACACTTTATTGTTTAAACACACCCAAACACTTTTCTGAGCTTCAGTGGCTATTATCCTAACTCTATTTTTCTGCCTTATACCAGCACTATTTATACTCACTCAGAAAAATACAGGCATTTCCCAAATTTTTACCCTGGAATGACTTATTTCCACCTAGAGTTTTAGCATATATGATTTTGTAGCATCTCCTCCTAACCTTAAGTGTGTTTTCCAGCTCTAGACCTGAATTTTAATTTTACTTTGGTCATTTCTTCCAGAAGTAAATGTCAGAACTTCAAATTAGTGATATGTTAAAAACTGAACTATTCTCTCACCAACCAAATCAGAGTCTCCTCTAGATACTATTTTCTCTTTTTTGTTTTGTTGTATATGGCTAGTTCTCAAGATATCCAGATTCCAAAATTTGAAGGTAGCTTTTAATATTCTCTACACTTGGCTTGCAAATCTACTGATTTTATAGACTTACAGATGTATCACTGAATGTCTTCAAAATCCATTTCATCATGTTCATTCACACTGTCTCCACTGTGGTTTATGCTTGCCATTCTTTATTGAAAATACTCACTTTTCCAAGTTCCAAAGAATCTAGTTAATAATGGAAGACTTTCTGCATATATCTGAAGAGGCAATTAAACACAGAATCCTAAAATAACATGCTGCAGTTATAGGTGTTTTATGTTATTAACAAATAGGTAAAATGAGCTTGAAAAATGTCACATCCAAATATGTGTAAAACTTTGAGGTGGAGATGTTGGTGAGATGTTGGTAGACAGAAGAAACACCTGTATTTACAGACTTACTGTGTTATAAAAGAAGTAGCTGTTTGGTTTTCCTTGTGCAAAAGTCTAATTTTCCACATCAGACGGCAAAAGCTTCAAGAGTGGAGATTATATTTTGTATTCAGTAAGTGTTGAATGTTTTTTCTAGGGCCTCTGCAAAACCACTGTAGACAGAGAACTATCTATTTTGTCCTGGCCATACAGCACCAGTGGTAACTCACAAATTTCCATGCTCTCTTCAGAAAATCCACTAGTCCTCAAGAGATATATGATAATATGGCCACTTAAAGGTCATTTCAGAACCAGTAAGAGTTTCTGGGTAAGTGGTACAATTTTCTTTTATTCCTGGCCAGAACACTCAGTAGTGAAAAGCACTCACTAGTGAAAACTTGCCAAACTACAGTCGTTTTAAATAATGTATCAGAATAAATATATAGCAGTTGTTTTATATAAAAAAACAAACAAACAAACAAACAAATTTCTCTCTACAAATGCAACATCCCTGTGCAAAAAAAGAGATATGACTTCTGTTTGTCATCTGTCCTTTTACCACCTGTGGAGCTTTAAGCAAGTTAAGTATTTCTCCAAGTCTCAGTGTCCTCCAACATATAAAATGATGATGATACTATCTACTCACAGAAAGAACAAATGGAAGTGTTTGTCACATCAAATAAATGTTAGTAGTTTTCTTTCTCTCTCATCTTGACTTAATGAGAAAATACTTCTACCTGTTAACGATTTCCAACATAAATCAGAAATATGTTTTCCCTGTTATTATTCAGCATATGGCCATCAAAATGTGTATAAACATTTTCTCTAAACACATGGATTACATATAAATGCAATTAATTTTCACTGTGAATTTAGAAAAAATTCAACTACATTATTCTAAGCAAAAATATTAATGGATAAATTAAATGGAATTTTACCAAATATATTTATACACATAAAAATCTGTAGCTTTTTTTTCAGTATGAGAGAACTTAGTAATGCATTCTATTGCATCTTTCAGAAAACCAGGACAGGGTGCCCAGGTTCTACTCCATAATTTTCTCTCCATTCAGATTTATGGATGGCCAAAGAAATAACTCTTGAAGTCTTGACCCCAGCTGAGGAATCTCCAAGGACAATCCAGAAGACATTTATCCTAAACACTAACTGAAGTTCTTCCACTGCCATCTCTGTGGCTAGGAATGGATGTTTTCCATCCATCATAAATCAACACCTTTGTTTTCTAGGATTCAGTCTCAGAAAGATAGCAAGATAATGTAAAAGAAACAAAAACCTTTTTAAATATAGGGAAGAATGAGAAAAACATAAAAGTCGTTTTTCCACAATGTAAGTCTCATATTTAACACAAGTCTAACAAAATAAAGGGACAACCAAAAAATCTCCAATATGTTCTCGAAAATCTAAAATCTGTGAGAACAAGCAAAACTACCAAAAGTTGGCAGTTGCGTTAAGTCTATGCCTTCTGTAGATCACAATTTAATAATAAAAGGAAGAGTGCTAACAAAATTACATTTATATAAACTTGCTAAATGTATAACTAGCTATTGATACATTCAGAAATCACATATTACTTAAATTTTATTTAATATTGTTCCCAAAATTATGGTGTAGTGAAACTGTTTTCATTGCCAATAATGTGAAAGTTTATGTTGCCATAGTCAATTATTGAAGAAAAACTTACTAAATCAAAGAATCATACTGTGTCATAAAAATTGGATCTTTAAAAGCATTTGTGTAAGTCATTGTAAGTAGCAGATAATAATAAGAGAATAATAACAATAACTTCAGGTCAGTGAGAATATTTTTAAAAAATAAGTTTTTATTTACTTTCTGGAGATCCATACATAGATTGAAGAATAAAATTCATCATTATCTCAGTTTTTCAAAGCACAACATAGAGTTTACTTATTGGCAGTGTGATAAAAGAAGTAAAAAAAAAATAGCTGTTTTTTAAAGTCACAACTAATCACCACTTAAAAATAAAACTTTTCAGTTAGGAAAATAAATTGTAATTAAAATATTTTCCTCAAATTCCTTCTTATTATGTAAACAATTCTAGATATCCACTTCTCTTCTACTTCCATAACAGAGCTTTTTTGAGGACTTGAAATGTTAAGTTTTATTTGATTTGATGCACTACTTAATTACTTGCTGACAGTACCAGTAAATAGTAAACAAAGCCTGACCACACTCTTACTAGGGTGGAAAGCTTTCAAAAATGCAACAGATTTCTATTTCTTACTGGCATTTTCATATACTTATCACTGGCTTCTTAAAAAAATTTATTTAAGAAATAGTTAACCAAATAATATTAACACATGTTTAACTAGGAAAACAAATTTTCAGCATATAAAATAATGTTCTATTTCACTATTTTTATATTCTGAAATTATCATTTGTTTGTTTAAATAGATTTTTTTCAACCACTAGCCTTTCATAGGAATTAGAGAAAATAAACTAGCTATCATTTTTAAAAGGTAATATATTTGTTATAGTTAAGAATATGAAAGAGTGTTTTTATAAATGTATGTTTGGACATTTTCCCCCTTCTATATGACACCACCACAGTGTGGTTACTTGATCAGGTTGCTACTTGATTGCTTATGACCGTGAAAGAATAAATTTTTTAAAAAATTGTGTTTATCTTAATGATGAAAATTTATTCATTTAAAGATTTTTGAACAGACCACAAACTCAAGACAAAATGTCAACTAGGATTTTCTTTCTTTATATCAAGATTGAGACAGAAACTACTGCAAAATTCATTCAAGTAATCCAAGATTTTTAAAAATACCTACATTTTACCGTCCCTTACAAAAGTTCTAGGAAATTTAACAGGTTGTTTTAAGTTTGTGATTATTTCTTTGTCATAATCTTTTTTAGACAGTAAAATATTTGAGGTCAATTAATGGTCTAATAGCCAATTTAATTTATGTGTCTTCTTTCCCTCACTCCTTCACCTTCACTTCAGAAACCGTATCTCCCTACAAAATAGAAACTTTTTTTCTCTCTCTCTTTGAGTAAGCAGTTGAAAAAATACGCAGGATAAAGTTGATTGAAATCACAATGTGTTGCTTGGTCAAAGAAGAACAGTATGTTTTTCCATGAGAAACCAGTAGGCGGTGCTAACTCTAAGATACAATCTTCAACAATTTGAAACCAAGAAACTCACAGAACAGGTGGTCAGTTTAAAGAGTTGTAGAATCCCCAGTATGATTCATGGAAAAGGAAATTTGAAAATTTCAAAAATATGTATATAATATAATGAAAAATGAATATTAAATAAATGAAAACATAAGCTGACTAAAGGTTCTTAGCCTGATCTTTATTACAGAATTCAAAGTACAACTACCTCTCTGTCTCCACATTAAAACCTTATGAGTATCTTTTTTGGTCCCATTCTGGTTTCAATCTAGTTTGCAAATACCATACAGTACAGCTAGTGCGTTGCCCATCTTAAGACACAAACTATCACCACTTAGAACAGCAACTTGTTCTCTTAATAAAAATTCAGGTTTAATCACTCCAGTTATTTCTTCCTTGTTTCCTCTCTCTTTTAAAGGAACTAAATGATTTACAATGCATATAACCTACAAAAATATATTATACACATACATTGTCTTGTATTTTTAAATAAATAAACATTTCTACCTATATACATTATGATTAAAATAATTAAAAATCACAGAATGTTGTAAATAACTTTTTAAAAATGATTTATGTTAGCTGTTTAAACTACATGAAAGACTACATTTTAGCAATGAGCTCAATATACAAAATATGAAAATCCAAATTTAAGGCTTAGTGACATAATATTGGCTTCAAATCTTAGAACTATGCACTTCAAGATATCAAGTTTGGTGTCCACGGATAGTGACACAAACTGTCTTCCTTATATAAATGCAACAGAACTACATTCACAGAGAAAAGCTACCCTGAATACAAAAATATCTCACATATAGTGCAATGTCCAAAGACCTTTAAGACACATGCGTGCATTGTTAATATAACATATAGATAGTTTTCTAGATATTCCAATAAATTTTACTCTTCTACAGATAAATGGCCATTTGTACTCCTTAATGTTTCACCAAAAAATGTAAAAATAAAGCATACAACTTTTCATTCCACAAACTGAAGTTACAGACTCAGTGAAATGTTTGCTTGAAAAAAGCCAGTGTATATTACTAATTCCTTCGTTATGGGTCGCTATATATGTTGGAGATTAGGTTATTGCTGTGGTAACCTAGAAGAAGCCTTAATCTGAGAGGTAAAAAGTTATTTCATTTGCTTTATGTTTATTTAACAGAATTCAAAATATATATGCATGATAAATTTAAGGCTAAACTTTTTATTTAAGGAAAAAAGTAAGAAAATCAAAGCTTCAAAATCAAATAATTTCAACAACAGTTATCCTTCAGATCTGAAGATTTAAGGTATGACTTTATGAAATTTACTTGGACAGCAAATTTTCCAGTAGATTCTGTTCCTGTGTTAAATACAGAACAGGCTTTTTATTGCCAACTGGTACATCTCTGAAAGTAGTGCACATAATTCTGAAAACATGTAACAGGACAATTATAAAATATCATAGAATACATTCAACACTGAGTACTTCACTGCGACCAACACACGAAATCATCGCCACTGTCACCAACCCCTGACTCCTGCCCTGTACCCAGTTCTCAGGGGAAAACCTTTGAACCAGTATCAGGTGGTTAAAAAGAGGGAAAATACTGTCGCTTTAAAACTTAAGCAAAAGGCTATTTTTGAACCTTAGGTGTGTAGTCTCATTAAGGCAAAGTAATAGTTTCGTCCTCGACATTAAACCCAAGTGACCATCCTATAAGTAACTATTTCCCCATCCCCTGGAAGACGACACCAGCAAGCACTTAAAACCAATGCAACACAACAGTGAAAGAAAAGATCTTAAGACAGCGCCACTAAGAAAGCAAAGCCCTTCCAAAAAAGCAAAACAGGCTGGGAAAGACCTACTGCGTTGTTTACTCATTGCGAAGAGGAGGAGCAGGAGTTGAGCGTGCAGGGGCTGGTGCCATCTTCAAGGCTCTGGAAATGTGTCAAGCTATGGCCCGCGTGGCCTGGAGCCGACCCCGCTGGAAGACGCTGTCCCTGCCGCTTCTACCCCCATTTTCCCCAGTGCTCTGAGGGGCCGCCCCAGCCGGCCAGACGGCCAGCGCCACATACATGGCCCTCGCCTCTCTCGCTTTGCATGTGGCCCTCGGAGAACTTACAGGGCCCGCGGGCAGCCGGGTCCCTGACCGGCGC
>VBSM01001124.1:30702778-30720468 GCA_008086735.1 Cheirogaleus medius | reverse complement strand
AAAAAAAGGACAAAAAAAAAGAATAGGACAAGAATGCCACTGAGAAGGTACTCACCGAGCGGGAGTAAAATGTTGGAATAAAAATGAGATTTAGTATAAAATACAGTATGGCGGTGGAAGAAGGAATGAAGCGCGTTTTTTTCTCTCAGTCTCTGCCTCAGGCACTGACACGTGACTCGGCGCCAGGCTGACTTGCAGGCAGCGGGGAAGGACCGCGGCTGCGAGGGGGGAAGCCCGCGGAGCCCAACTCCGGCTGACGAGGCGGCGGCGGCGGCGGCGACGGGGAGCCCGGCGCCTGTGAGCGGCGGCACCAGTGGCGGCAGTAGCGGCAGCGGCAGCGGCAGCTCACCGCGAGGCTGCCTCCGCTGTGAGCCCAGACGAGCAGGTGCCCCTCACGCTGAGGCTGAGCACACGCACACGCACACGCAAGGCGGGCAGGGCGCCGGCGAGAGGGGGAGCCGAGCGGGGCTGGGCCCGAGGCGCGCAGCTGCCGCTGCCTCCGCCGCTGCCGCCGCTGTTACTGCTGCTGTTTCTGCTGCTGCAGCCGCCGTCGCCGCCTCCGACTGGGGGCGTGTGTTCCGGGGGCAGCTCAGGGGGTGACGACCGAAGGCCTGACGGGAGGTGCACAACTTGCTGCTCACCTCAAAGTTGTTGCTTCCCACTTCCTTGTGTATCCATCTATTTTTCATCTCAAGGTAGTTACCTGGGGAGGGATCCCGTCCTCTTCTCCCTCTCGAAGTTTCACTATCCAAGCCCTGTTTAACTCATTTTTGTTGTTGTTGTTTTGTTTTTAATTTTCTGATTTCCCACTTCCCATTCCTCATAAGCTGCCTTTGCCTCGACTGTTCCCTCCCCCTAGATCTGCGTTTCTCCCTCGCCGTTCTCTGGGAACCTGGCTCAGCGCGGTGCTGGGGGCGTTGTCACCGGCAAAGCCACCGTCAATCTTTACTGCCATTCGAACGCACAGCGTCTCTTTTGCCGTCTCCAAGCAAGGGAGGTTTGCAGTTTGAAAGACAAAACAAAATCTCTTATTTGGGGCACCCCGTCCCGGGTTTCTTTCTGCGGGTTGCAGAGCGGTGGGTGGGGGCGTGGGTGTCTTTAATTTATTCATTCGTGGACCAGGCATTGTTTGTTTTGTCTGCGTGTGCGCGCGTGCTTCCAAGCTCGTCTGGAAGGCTCCATGCTACAGGGCAGAGACTCCTGCCTGACTCTTGCTCAAGTTGTTGACTGAGGCTGGAAGTCAAAGGACAGGTGCAAGGGAAACAAGTGAGTCCATTGTGTGAGTGCTCGCCGGGAGGGAGCGAGCTCTTGGCGGTCGAGAGGGGGAGACGTGCACCAGCAGAGGGGCGGCAGCGCACCCCGTGGGAGCCCAGGTGGCTGAGCAGTGGCTTCTGAGGAAGGTGAGGGTGAGAGAGGGATTTCTCCACCCAGCATCTGTTTCAGGATGCCTATCGCCTGAACAAAGATGCCATCAGCCAATCGCTGGATGCGTTGGGATTCTCCTATTGCTGCCTGTTGAAGAATCAGCTTTCTGGGCACTGGAACGCATCAGTTTTTCTTCATTTTTGTACAATACTCACATCAGGACCATTTCCCTGTGCTGCTTTGAATCTGGGTTGTGTGTAATTAATCGACATCTCTGTGTTTGAGAATGAACAATTAACACAGTTCTGCAGTTCACAGATTCCTGCCCCGATCTCTATCTCAATGTTTCCAATGTTGACATTTAAGATAAAATGCGTCCATCAGAGATGATCTAACCTGGACACTTCTGAAAATTAAGTACACATCCATTACAGAGAGCTTCAATAGCAAATATGTTTCTTAAACATTCTGTTTACAATTCATTGGCCAAATAATGTTTTAATCCACAATTTAAATAAAGAGATTTCAAATAACCATTAAAATGTTATTAAATATTTATTTTGGTGAGTTGCCAACTGTACACCACTTATTACACATACTTTCCAGTGAGGACTCTTGATTAGAGATACTGACTGAGGGAGATGAATACATCAAAGTGGATTTGGTAATTTTGGAAGACTTGAATTCTATTCAGAAATCACAGGGTTTTAAGCTGACTAATACAAATCAAATACTGTGCTTTCATCGTAAAACACGTTGGACTTCATTTTTCATCAATAAGATCTTTTAAAAAGTGGTCTTTTTCTTCCATGACTCCTGAATTAATTTTATCTAGCACTTAAACCTAAGTTTGCTAAATTCTCCAGTTTTCCTTTCCACATTAAAATACATTTCATTCTAAACATTTAGGAAGAAAATGCTAGTTTAATGCATATCTTTTTCTATTACTTGTATCACTGTGGGATTCAAATGTAAAAATCTTCACTTTAAAAATGAGTTTTGAACCTTTCAACCAGGCTGGACAATGTCTGGATTTTAGAGAGTTATTCAAGAAGAACTTTGAAAAACAAGCTGTTTAGAATTACACTGCAGTAATGGCTGTCAGCCAATCACAGTGATTGTCAGACTTTTATTATTCAATAAAATGACTCCCCTTTATGTTAAATGCAATTCTGCTGAAGAAAAGCAAGACATCAATATCCTCCCTGCACTTTTCCCATTTACTTACATAATTACATTACAGTACTCAAAATATTCTGCTACCATTTATTTCCAATGTGCCATTCTCGTCTTTTTAGGTTGCGTCACCACATTATGAACAACAGTAAACAAAGTCTGGTTGAGGGTACTGGTACTTAGAAAGCATAGCCACTCATTTAATTCTTGTAACAGCTTTATGACATTGATATTATACTCATTTTAAAGATTAGGAAAATAAAGTCAGAAATTTGCATAATATTTGCCTAAGATTCTAGTTTTAGTACATAGAAGAGACAGGATTGAACCAAAATTATATCTAGTTTTACAGCTAGAATAAAATTTTTTTAAAAAATACTTGAAAGATACTGAATACTCTCAAGTACTATGTTGCCACTTAACAAAGGCATGCTTTTCTCAAATTCAGTAGATCTGAAATAAATTTGTGGAAATTAATTTAGCTATATTATTGCCACAAATAATAATTGTAATACATATTTGTATTTACTTTTTTGATTCCATAAAACACATGGAGAAGAAACTAAATGTTCAAAATGCAGAGGTGTCTTGCTTTATCTCTTGGTTCTTGAAAAAAAAAAGGAAAGAAAAGAAAAAAATGGAAAAAGAAAAAATACAGAGATGAAGGGGTTAAATTTTTCTCAGCAAAAAAATTTGTACAAAAAATGTGATCATGTCATCCTGGTCCCAGCCTCTGGAGTTAACTACAAAAACTTTTGAAAATGAAGTTTCAATTTTAAACTGCTTCTTTTTATATCCATTCTGAAGTAAGCCATGGAAGATTTATAATTGAAAAGTATACTAAATTTAAGATAAGACAAATAAATGATGATGAATGAGGAAAAAATCTATTTTGAAATCTATGCTACAAAATATCAATTTTTTTCTTTAGAAAATATTGAAGGTATATGAATTATAGCTACCCATATTTTACATATTAATTCATACCTATTTAGAAATTGTGTTATAATTCCATGGTTTAAATGCACACTTTTACATCCAGTACCCTTTAATTATTTTCTTTCATTTTGCTTGATAATGTTTTTCACAACTTAGTGACTTTTATTTTTGATTAATTTAAATTTTTTTCTTAATTATGTTTCCTATCCCTACCTAGGAATACATTCTTTTAACCTTTGCTTTCAAATTTTGATGGTTTCTTGTATTTTTTCCAATATTTTTATTCGGAGAAAATTTAAATACCAAAACACATCAAATAATGTGTACAAATTATCAAAAAAGATCAAATAATGTGAAAATAAATATTACGAGTAAAATATAGCATGAGTCACATAAGGCAGAAGAAAGCATTAACAAAATTCTGTTTAATTTAATTTTTAATATTTCCTACTTCACTCTTCACATAAAATTTTATGGAATCCAAAAAATTCAGTTACATAGAACAAAATACATAGTAAATCAAAATTTAGTATGATTTGTGTACACTCATATTTATTTCTATATAATTTTAATAAAATGAATCTATTGTTAAGAAAGTAAATTTAGAACAAATTAATACATTTACTAATATCATTACTTGAATATGTTTACTTTGAATTAACTAGCTTGAGTTTAGTTCAATGATAAAGTAACCTGCGAAAGCGACTTGAATGTATACACAAGGAAGAGCTGATGGGTTTCCTGATAAAAAATACTTGAGACATAGAGAGGAAAAAGAGCATGACGTGTTCAGGGTTCTACACCATTTGTGATTATTCTTTGATTGCTGATCTGAAAATCATCCATTCTAAAGAGAATATAAAATATGTCAGTTTATAAATTTAGAAGA
The DNA here is from genome assembly GCA_008086735.1 of Cheirogaleus medius. NCBI lineage: Eukaryota > Metazoa > Chordata > Mammalia > Primates > Cheirogaleidae > Cheirogaleus > Cheirogaleus medius. The sequence continues at coordinate 30,716,099 of VBSM01001124.1, read as the reverse complement.
TTTTAATTTATTCAAGATACTTTAGAGTTTTCGAGTTAAAAATGAAAATGTGGCAATCCTGGAGTCAGAAACAGGCATATGAAAAGGTTCTAAAGGTTAAAAATGCTAATTTAAAAATACTCTAGGATGTATAAATATAAGCATATAAGAAGCCTGAAGGGAACAAAAAGAAAGGGGATTTATGCAAAACAAAACAAAATGCAATTGAGAAACACCATAAAGGAAAAACTATCTGCCAGTTAGTAACTATTTATTGTGTTTTAGATGCTTGACATATATGTCATAAAATCCTCATAGTCAGAAAATGAATTTCTGAAAGACTCCGCCCAAGGCCATCAGACTATTAAATGGTTCTGGGACATTGAAGAGGAGGGTCAGGGAAGAGGGGATGAACTGAAGAAAGGAAGACAGGAAGTTAAGGACAGGAAGGAGAGAAGAAGGGAGATAGTGAAAGTATAAGACCAAGAGCAACAGTGGCCTTGAAAATCTCCAAAACAATACTTGAGAAATGTATGACAAGTGCAAACACTGGACAGATTTGGGTCATACAGATGAGTCCTAAAAGACATGTGACAAAAGCACATTAAAAAAATATTGCAGACTTTACAATGTGTTTCTTTAGTGAGACTAAATGTTGCCTGAAAACTCCAGAAAACAATCTTGCTGAGGTTAACAAAATTCTAAACCTGAGGAAGCAATATTTTTAAAAAGAGAAAGGAAAACCACAAATAGCTATCTTCATTTCTATCTAAAAATCAAGAGATTTGTTTATTTGAATGACCAGATATTTCATTGTAAAGTTAACTTTGTTTAGGAGAAGAATCTTGAAGACATAGAAGAAAAAACTAATATTTTACTGTGCATCCACAAGATTTTAAACTCAGAGGTATGAAGTTGCTCCTTTATATACTATATTATGCATTGATCACTTGGTATTTTGGGGAATTGGCTGCAAGACTCCCTCCTCCCATATCAACATCCATGGATGCTCAAGTCTCTTATGTCAAATGGCATGATATTTGCATATAACCTACGCACATCCTACCTCATACTTTAAATTATCTCTAGATTACTTATAATACCTAAGACAATGTAAATGCTGTGTAAATAGTTGTTGTACTATATTGCTTTTTTGTGTTTTTTTATTGTTGTATTGTTATTTTTTATTTTTTTCTATAAATATTTTTTATCTGCAGTTGGTTGAATCCACTAGGATTTGGAAGTTGCTGATACAGAGAGCCAACTGTAGTTATATAGTATATGATAGTTATTCTCCTGTTTTGTTTTTTCTTAGTTTGTCTACTTGTTTTAATTTTAAAAACTGTGTGTTTAGAGATGATATGGATTTCAAGTATGAATATTAATTCAACTAAACTCTGGACATCTTTTGAGTTAAGGGTTATTCATTCATTGTTTATTTAACAATTATAGCATTCAAGAAATGAGTACATGAGATCAGTTGGTTATTATCAAGTCTTGGGCTCCTGTCAAAAATTAATGAGGCACTTCTCATTTATATGAAATTTAGTAAATTATTTATTCTTATTAATATAAATATTACAATTTGAAAACACAATTTTCTTTTCTATGAATGAAATTGAGTTTTTCAAAGGCCAGATATAGTAGATTCATTTTATTATGACAAATCATGTGGCAATATACTCTGCAAGTCTCTTATGATAGATCTGAACATGTAAATAATCAATATTTGCTCATTTACATCTTTTGTACTAAAAATGTGTGAATAGACATGTGGTAAAAAAAAATAATTATAGGAAACTGTTGATTAAATCTAAGTTGTAGTATGCACAGATCTGTATTCTCCAGTTCTTTTGTGGTCTGATTGAAACTACACATAGGTTGTTTTTATATAACTTTCCTGTTTTATATTCTTTGTGTCCTCTGATATTCTCTACCTTCTTTTTACTTTCTCCCAGAAGTCAGGCTTCTTATACCTTTATATATCCTATATACATTCAGGGTTTATGTGTGAGGTGAGATAGGACATATAAACATATTAATTCCTTGACTTTTTCTTTTATTTATATAATAGTAGAAAACTTTTGTACTTGCAAATGTATGAATAGACATTTGGTAAAAGATAATTATAGGAAAGAGTGACTATGTATGTGATATGTATATGTCTGTATTCTCCAGGTAGAATAAGGATCTCTTCTTTCCTCATGGATGTCTCCCTCCTCAGTCTAGAGAGGGGTGGAATTTGTTAAGATCTGAAAAGATCACAGCCCTTGGCAGTTTGGCTTCAGGGTAGTAAATTATTTGTTGTTTTATTCATTTAAAGCTCCAAAGAAAACAGGAGCAAAGATCAAACACAGGTTTTCCAAATAAAAGTATAATGAACTACTAGTATGCTGCTGGGCAGTATATGAATATTTCAAACTACAAACTTATAAATACACAAACATTCCAGTTAAGTTTCACATCACAGAAGAGCAGCACACCATTCATTACAAGTAGTCATACATGTCCTTGTATGAATGCTAGTTTCAGAAGCATTTATCTTTACAAATTATATAAAATCAAATGTAGGTCTTCTCTCTATTTTCATGTAACTATAAAAAATTTTTTCAAAACTTGATGTACAGCATTATTTTTGGATTGTTTACAAGAATTGGTGGCTTTTAAAAAATTTAAGTAGTAGTCCCCAAATCAACTGTGTTCAAGACCCAGGAGTTAACAAAAATGTGTAAATTGCAGATAAAATTTAATTTTTGAATTTGACACTTGTTTTATCTTGCAAATAAATGTCATCTGTAATTTTTGTTATTTGTAATACAACAGAAGATATAACATATTTAAGATCTATAAAAAGAAATCAACAACTATTCTTCAAACATACTTTAGGCAACATTGATTTAAAAAGCTGTTATTAAAATGTTATAGTACACTCAGTGAGCATTTACAAAAAGAAAACAAGAACATAAAATTAAAATTTAAATGTCTAAGTCAAGAATATACTACTTTTTTTAAGAAGGAGGGATTTTATAGATGAATTTTTGTCAAAAACTAATTTTCTGCCACAACATACTGGTATAGACAGAGGCTATGTTGTTTGGTTAAAATATTCCTGGAATCAGGTATAGTTACTGATGAAAATAGAATTTCTTCTACTCAGGATAAGGACCTTTATTAGAATCCTGAAACATAATACATCATAATTTATTGGTGATTTAAATGCCACAATAGTCCCCCCTTATCCACAGGTGATAAGTTCCAAGACCCCCAGTGGATGCCTAAAACCATGAATAGTACTGACTCCTATATACACAATGTTTTTTTTTATATACATATAGACCTATGACAATATTTGTTATAAATTAGGCACAGTAAGAGATTAATAAAAATAATAGTAAAATAAAACAATTATAACAATATGCTGACATCATTGCTCTTGTGCTTTGGAGCCACTATTAAGCCAAATAAGGGTTACTTGAATACGAGCACTGAGATACTGTAACAATGGCTTTGATGACTGAGATGGCTACAAAGTAACTAATGTTCATGGAATATAGATTTCATGGATCCACTGGACAAAGTGACAATTCCTCTCCTGGGCAGGAATGAGCAAGATGGTGCATGATTTTATCACACTACTTAGAATGGCACACAGTTTAAAATTTATGAATTATTTATCTCTGCAATTTCTCATTTAATATTTTCGGACCTTGGTTGACCACAGGTAACTGAAACTTCTGAAAGTGAAACCACAGAAAAAAGGAGACTCCTATACCTCTAAGTGTATATTTTCATCAACAGCAAAAATCCAATGGAAATGACAATGAATTAACAAGTTTAACACTCCAGTAGATAAATAGATCAGATTAGATAGATAAAAAACATCTATTAGATGGCTATTAAAACATACAACTTTGTTATTCATTTCCTATAAGCTGTGTATTATTTATATAGTTATAAAGGCATTCATTTGTTATCTTGAGAGAAATTATTCTGTGTTAGAGAAATACTATAATATTTTGGGTACCTTAAAATATTTGAATATTTGCAAATTTTAAGTATATAGAATTACTCTTTAACTTACTCAAGCAAGGTGGCAGGGTGTATAAAAGTAAAAACTGATGAAATAATCTCATTGTTGAAACTCTGTTCATGTGACTCTGTACTCAATGTACTCAAAAGAACCTTGTGCTTCTGTGTTCATAAAAGACTCTAAAAAATTCAGACTTGGATTCTTTTTTATTTAAATCTCAAATTTAACTAAAATATAATCAATATATATCATTTGTAAAGATTCTCAATATTTTAAATTCAAACTAAAATATAAACATTATTTATTGGTCCTATTTCTTATTTTTATTTTTTAAAAAAACATGATCTTAAGAAGTTTTTCATTCTTAATGAAACAAAATTTCTTTAAAGGTTGCAGAGAAATCAAGGTACCAGACCTAGGATGAGTTAGTCTCCTCAACAAAATATTAAATTTACCTCTGAATGTTTGTTTCCATTGACCAATGAAGGAAATACACACGTTCACTAGGAAAATTATCTTTATTCTAATGCCAAGATCTCAAAGAAATATATTTCTTAGATCCTTACAATGACTCTTTTGTGATAAAGAATGACTTTCAATGAAATATTTTTAGATTATCTTTCTATAAAAATTGAAGAGCTAACATTAAATGCCAACTTAGTAAAAGCATTTCTGCAGGATTCTGTTTTCTATCTATCCTCTAACTACCTAGGGTTTGGTTTTTGAGAATCTGGAATAATGGACAGTTATGTGTTCTCCATACATTTATAAATATCAGATTTTCCAGCAAGCTTTTCCCATGTATTGGATCACCGTCAAATCATGGTTGAATTCTTTTACAAGTGCCTGAAGAGCTGATAGAGGGCATTGCTGAATAGACATTCATATGCTTAAGATGCCAAGCATTCAAGCAGTAGAAATGATATTCCTTGTGAAAATTCAGGGTCTGATTTGTATGCATCAGTCAGGTGGAAAGCCAAGCCACTTCCTCAAAACGGTGTGACAAAGGATTGATATCAGTAGGTGGGTACAAATTTTTTGCTTTGAAAAAAGCAATGGGTATACTGGGCTGTGTTCTATGACCCAGAATCCTGCCCAGAGAAAAAAGCAAGAAAAGGCAACAGGGACTGAACAGTTTTAAGGGAAATTATTTTAAATAAGCAACTCAAACAAAAAGTAGCTTAATAGAGTTTTATTTTATTTTTAATTGACATATATATGTATTGATACAAAGTGATGTTTCAATACATGTATACATTGTGGACTGATCAAATCAGGGAAAACAGCTTTGGTTTGAATAGAACTACATGCTTAAGAATCTGCCAGGATGTCAGGTTTAAAAGCATTGTTAGAAGTATCCAAATCCATGCAATGCTCCCTATACTACCTGCTTGATTCCGGGAAGACAAAAATCCAGGAAGCAAGTTGCTATGCCCAGTTCATGGCTCTAGATATCACATCTCCAATCACAGCTGCATGGTCTTTTACAAGTCCTGCTTGTTTCCCCCACACCGCCACCATTTTCCACATCAGAAAGCTACTTCCCTCTCTCAACTTAAGTTCTTTATACCTCTATCCCTCTGTCCTCTCTCAGCACATGATCTTATTTCCTACATTATGGCTACTGTCAAGCTCGAACTTGTAGAATAGTTTGAAGCTTTCAAATGGAGGAAGAAGTATAGACAAAGGAGGTGAGGAAAGCCTTGAGAAGAGGGAATACAGACTGAAGGGAAGAAAGTGTCAGTGTAAGTTTCAGATGAAAATCTCTATTGCATAACTTGAAATTCTTATGTGGAGTTCTAGAGAGTGACACAGATTAGTGCTAATAAATATGGATAAAATCAGTTAAAGTTATAACAACCATATGGCATAGATACTATTATTATCTTCGTTTTACAGATGAGGGAAGTGATGCACAAAGAGGTGATGTAATTTTGTCCATGGTTACACACCATCTGCAGTGTGACTCCAAGTTCTTAACAAGCTCCCAAGAAACACCAACATTTAAGAAGACTGTAAAGGAGCTGTCAGAATGCAATGGAAACTAGGAGAGTTCCGAGAAGGCAAGAGTGATCAAGAGAACCAAATGTTGTTGAGAGTTCAAGGGAAAGAAGTGATTTTGTGCTGAGTAAACAATACAGAAGAAAAGCATTAGAAAGAGTCTAAAATATCTCATTGGTGAGAACTCTGTAATCAGAACACCCATACCTTCAGAGGAGTTTGTTACCTCTATTCATGCTTAAGGGAAAAATCTGACCAGAGTTGTGACAATGACACTAGAGAGGTGTTAAGGGGAAATCTGAAAGACTTGGGGAACAGATTTTAGAAGACCGAGAAGAAAAGAGAGGAGATAATTTGATATTATCTACTTCCTGGGTGAATGGAGGTATCTTTTTTTTTCTTTTCTTTTAAGGAGTTGGGGAAGGATAAGTTGGTGTTAGAAATTGTCCTGGAAAAAGTTGTTAAGTTAGTTTGGGGACATATTGTGTTAGAAGTGACACCAAGATACACATACAGAATTACCTGGTATGGAATAAGAAAAAATACTTCTTGTAACTTAAATTTCCCAGTTGTCTTTTCAGAGTCTTGAGAGTAATTGGCATAGATTTTGAGAGTTGAAGCTCTTCAAATAGATGAGCTCTGCGAAGGAAATACCTGGAGAGATCACAAGGGCTAAAGTTTCAAAAGTATAGATTTAAAGACAAAAGTGAGAGAAGGGAGCAAATATAAAAAAGAGCTGTTAGAGAGTTTAAGTAGAAAGCATGGATGGATATGTCACTATTTTTTTTTCAAAATGTGATTATCAGACACAGTATAAGGATGTAAGTATATTTCTTTGACTATAAGAAGTAAAATTTCACTTTTTAACATGTAGAGTGCTTCTTTTCCATTCTTGAGAAGCTTTTACTAAATAGATGTTGCTTCTTTTGACAGTACCTTAGAATTAGAAATACATATTTTCCTAGTGCTTATAGACTTTCATTTATGATTTATACACATTTTATTACTGTAAAAGAGAGAGGCTATTTGTTATCCTTCATGATTAAATGGTTTATGTAAAGAGTGGGAGGAGGTAATATATTTAGGAATTTAAGATTCATTAATAATCTATTCAGGGCTCCAATGGTGGTGTGGATGCTGAGGGTCAGAGGAGTAAGCTTATTGTTTTTAATGCCCCAATTTCCTGCTTTGCAAATATCTAGGAGCATTAAGAAGATGACAGGCAGATATCTGCTACATATACTGTTAATACTGCCTACATTTATAATGTGGACAAATGATGAGGAATAATAATTATAATGAAGCAGTTTTAAACAGGTTCAGGAAGAATTAGCCATAAGGAAGATACTGCTGAGATGCTTATGAAAGCTATGGAGTTGTCCCTTGTGATGTGCTTTGTCAGGCAGAACTAATTATCTGTGGATGATAAGAGAAAATATGGTGAAAAACAGCAGCCATTTCCCATAGCGAGAGTATCCATTTAAAACCCAACAACTCCCTGAACCATGAGATAATTGAAACAGTACCAAAGCTGGCATGAATAACAAAGCATGTACTGTCTTTCTTGGAAAGTAGTGGGGGATGGCAGTGAAAATAACTTCAAATGCATCTTAGAAAAAATAAATTTTATTTCAACTGATTGACATTATTCAATTAGAATAAGAAGGGAATTATTAAATGCACTCAAATTAAGGCTTTCTAACGAGGAAAAAAATACCTTAGCTTGCTGAACTTTTCAGATAGCATCATCTGATATTTGTCTAACCTTTCTATTTTGCAGTTTTAACATGAAACAAACTTTAAAGATTTTTTTTAGTATAACTTTGCTTATCTATTCAGCAAAGTTAAGATTTAAGGATCTCAATGAAATATGTTTCAAATTAAAAGAGATATTATCTAACAGAACTTAAATATTCTAACCAAACTTTCAGAGTGTCTACCAAAAAGAAAGTTATTTTTGTTCCTGAATTCAGTTAATACCAACAAAGAATGGTTTACAAGTTTGTTTGCTACCAATTCTCTGACACCATCCTGCCCCAACATCCTAATTTTCCAGGACCAGGGAGGTATCTAAGGAAGTCCTCATAAACCTCTTCTATGGGTCTTTTCTTTTATGCTTAGACTGTGGCTGTCATTATCCTGATACAAAAATTGGTGCTTTTGGTCAAGAAGAAGGAGAAAAGGTCAAAAGGTAAGGGAAGCCAGGAAAGTGACTATTTTTAACTAGCACTTTTAGCAAATCAGAGTTTTGTTAGCAAGGAAGAAGGGGAGAATAGGTTTTATTGGAGTCACTAGTAGTGTTGTCAGGTATACAAATTAGTTATCTGATACTAGAGAAATAAGAGAAGAGGGATTCTGTGTCTTTTAGAATTTTTAAACAGATCCATGGTGTATAGCACAGTGAGTGCATTAGTAGCACTTAATGTTTATTTATTCAATAAAGAAATAGTCTGCATGTCGCAGAAAATTTGAGGGGAGAAAAACAGAGCATTCAGCCAAATTGCTAAATGCTTTTATTTAAGTAAAAGATGAAATAAGAAAATTGAATAAATGTAGATATTTAAACTTTATCAATTTATTTTCTCTGTGCTTTGTATTAATTTCTCATTATAATGGGTAATTAGAAATTCATTATTAATGAGAACAATGTGGTAAGCTATATTGTTTACACAATAAAAATAATAGAAATTTTCTATTATGATTAATTACTAGGAAAATTTAAGTGGTTTCTTTCTGTAAATTTAAAATGATGATGAGAAATGAATAAGGTTTTTGTTTTGTTTTTTGACTTTTTCAATGCTCATTTCTCTGTTCTCATTAAATTTCTAAAGGGGGATGTAAGTTATGATAAACTGCATTGCTATTCATATATTCCCTTCTTTTCTACTGCATATCTCCATGTCTCTTCAAAAAGGCAGCATATTCTTTGGGTTTATACTCAGTTTAAATTCAACCTTCAGGAACCAATATAAAATCAACTTAAGATCAGTAGGTTTCATGAATCGCTTCTTTAAATGGAGATTTTAAAAAGAATGCACATGCAATAACGCGATTGAATTTAAGATATTTGGTAACAGTAATAGTATTGACATATTAAGAAGATGTAGTAGAGCATAAAATTATTGATGCTGACTAACATAATTAGAATATAACTGCTCACATAATTTTTTGAAACAAGTAAATCTGCTCTTCTTCAATATGATGCTCATTTACCAAAAGAGAAAATATTTTCACCCCTGTCAACAGAAACTAATTGTCAACATATTTAAGGTAAAATATATGGATATAAAAGCATAATTATAAACTCTCCTACATTATGGAAAATAATACTAACTTTTCAAAAACATATCTTTTCAGTTGAGTCAAATTTTCAAGCCAATCATAGAAAAATAACAAGTGTTGTCACTCGAATGTTACACATTATAATGTTGATGTAGTAACTGCAAATAAAATATCTATATTTAATAGGCCAATATTTATTATTTAGAATATTTGCTATAGTGTTTGCATTATGATACTGAAAATTATCATATCAAAATGTTGGTAGAATCTAGGGTATAAATTATACTGACACAATTTTTAAAATATCTTATGCTCAAATTGAACCCATAAGGACATCACAAAACAATAATTAAAAGAAGCATTTTTTGTGTTCCCAAAATTAGAGTTATTATAATGCGGTAACTATATTTTGGCTTTTGGATATTTAAAATATACTGTAGCCAAAACAAATTTTACATATACACACAATAGGATGAGGAAATCAAAATCCAACACACTTAAGAGGAACACATGGGCAGAAGAATGTAGATTATTCTCCTTATATATAAAGAAGTACCTGACCGGGTGCGGTGGCTCACGCCTGTAATCCTAGCACTCTGGGAGGCCGAGGTGGGTGGATCCCTCAAGGTCAGGAGTTCGAAACCAGCCTGAGCTAGAGCAAGACCCCGTCTCTACTAAAAATAGAAAGAAATTAATTGGACAACTAATATATATAGAAAAAATTAGCCGGGCATGGTGGTGCATGCCTGTAGTCCCAGCTACTCGGGAGGCTGAGGCAGTAGGATTGCTTGAGCCCAGGAGTTTGAGGTTGCTGTGAGCTAGGCTAACGCCATGGCAATCACTCTAGCCTGGGCAACAAAGTGAAACTCTAAAAAAAAAAAAAAGGAAGTACCCTCTAACTGATATGAATTGAAAACTATAACTGATCTAGTAGTTTCCCAGAAAGGGAGTATAGCAAAGAGAGGTTCATTTCTGTGGAGTTGGGGAGAAAGTCTAAAGTACAGGAAGAAAATTCCTACATGAGGGGAAGAAAAGCTACTGAAATAAGATATTTTTTTATTTTGCTTTGTTTGATTACAAAAAAATTAAGTGTTGTAGGGATAGATCCAGTTTGGTTTTGAAAAAAGATTAGGTGATGTGATCTTTCAAAGAACTAGTTTAGTGAATTTTATATTTAGAATGTACATTCTATAAAGGAATGTGCCCCCTTTTTACATGACTGGCTTCTTGGAGAAGTGAACTCTAAGAAACTGGTTGATTGACATTTGGGAATTTGGGAGGTGAAATGAACTGAAGCCTGGGCTAAGACATCACAAATGTGGCAGTGTAGTAACTTAACAAAATGATCTGGCATGGGAGTGTGCATTCAAAACAGGTTATTTGCTTTTTTGTCTTTCCTTGTCCTGAGAAGCTTTGCTCATTGTTTTTAACCCAAAATATTTTTAAAGAGCCAAATTCAATTAAAATCACATTCTAAAGCTTTCCTCTGATCATTAGCAAACAGCCATTTCTTCTTACACTGAATCCATCATACTTACAATCTAGCTGATTTTCTTAATATTGCATTAGAAATCTATAAACAATAATTATATAAATAAATCCCTGTTGTTCTTTGCTTTCAAGCATGTACCATAGAGTTCCCTATGTAAGTCCCAGCTTAATTGCAAACCAATACTTATAAATTGAAGCCTGATGTCCTGATGACATTTTATTTGGGCCTCATGTTTGAAAACAGTATTATCTCTGGTCAAATTGTCTAATCAGTATGGCAGGTCTGTTGCAGTGAGCACATGGGTCTCTTGTCCTAAGATTTCATCTACTTTTGGCATCACTGTGAAACTCTTTTGAATTTTCACCTGGGCACCCTAAAGTGAATTCCACACATGTCACATGGCTTGTACTTTAAGTCTTAACCTTACTCTTGAAATCGAAAATTGATTCATGCATTTCCACACGATGCACAAAGAGGCAGTCACAAACTTTTATTATGTGTGTATCACTCATTTGGTATATCTACTATATCGTTTTGCTTAATTTGCCTCCCATTTAACAATATGCATCTGTGTGTACAATTGTGTGTTTGTCTCTGTGTGTGTGAGAGAGAGAGAGAAAAAGAGAGAGAGAGAGACTTATCTTTCTAACTAGATTCTAAAGTCATCGAGAGCAGATGAGTACTGTACATCCTACATCCTACACAACAATATTGGTGTACAGAATTTAAAAAAGCATAGTATATTAGTCGACAGTAAACTGAGTGATAGGATTGGAAAAGAATATGGGATATTGGAATTAATCTGTGGCATTATAATTTCTGTATTCTTTAAACCTCTGGCACACACATATATACATATAGACAATTTAGTTATTTAAACATTTGCTAAGGTGTTTAAATGCCTACTAATGGAAAGCATACTTGAGTTACACATGTGAATGCCCATCTTTAAACAGGATTCCCACATGATGGCTACCAGCTTTGGAATTCTGTTAGTGCCTTACACAGACTTGAACAAGTGCTTGTGGAATAAATATTTTGGATAAGTGAATGATACTTCAGAAAGAGAAGTAAGGGATCCATTATGTTGAATTGGCCTGATGTTGTTGGTAAAAACAGTTCGGATTCATAAAGAAATCAGCGGCAGCTCTGTTTTGTTGGTACATAGGTACATAAAGTAGTAGCCCTTGCTATTTTTATTTTCCATTATTGGTGAGGGCTGTTCAAATCCATGAAGCACTCCCCAAGTTGCTAGCTGTAAGCACAGATTTTTCTCTTCTTATCAAGAAATCACATTGCCATGCAAATGCATTAAACAGACACTTTTATGGACATGTTAGAAAAATTAATTTATTAAACATGTAAATCATATACATATTTTAATTCTTTATTAGTAGTAGCAAATTGTCTGTAACCTCAAAAAATGAGTGTATTACATCAAAGCCTGACTGTGCAGCAATTAAGGACAACTGCATAAATAAACAGTATTGCATTTTGGTCATTAGGTTTTCCTTGAAGTGCTATTATATTGATTCTATGATCACTCTTCTGTCATGGTGACCATGATGCTTTCCAAATTAATGATTACTTCTGGAATTTATTTTTCAGTAGTTTTAGCAGACCTTGGGAGACCTCTTCTGAAGCTTTTTGTTGCTCCAGCACCTGCCGCAGTACTAATAAAAAATTAGAATATTAGTGAGGTCAAGATATTTTATTTGTATAAACTTTTATTCTGTTAGGCTTTAGCCAAGTGCTCAAAAGATAATAATAATAAAAAAAAACAGGTTCTTTTTCTTTTACTTTCATTGTTACTGTCTGATGGTAGAGAATATATATATGTAGAGGAATGATAGAGTCTGAAGAAAATTTATAACAAACCTTTGTGACCTGAGGTTAGAGGATGGTTTTGCCGAGGCAAAATTGGAGGCAGTGAGAATTTGAATAATTCAAGTGAGAGCTGGTAAAGACTGGGACTACTGTAGGCAAAGAAAATGTAGGAATAAAAAGGAAGGAGTTGATCTGATAACCTCAGGAGGTGAATGGACAAGACTTGATTTTGAGTAGGGGACAGAAAGGGGATGTGGAAGAGACTAGAATGACCATGGTGACTGGTGCATTGGCTGGGTGGAAAATTGTGGTGTTAGCAGAGATTTAGGAGAACAGGAGTAGCTGCTTTCATGAGGAAAAGGTGGTAAATTCACTTTTAGAATATTTGGGTTGAGGCACCTATGGAATTCCATTATTTATGCTCATCAAGAAGTTGGAGTCTTTAGTTCAAAGAGAGTCAGGGTTGGAGTAAAGATTGGGAGCAGCAGTATTCAGGTTACTACCTGAATGTATAAGACGTGAAAATGATGAAATCCAAGAGTATGTACAATGAAAACCACAGGGATTATGGATTTAAAAATACCAACATTTGAGCTACAGGCACAGCATAACCTTAAACAATAAGTAGGACCAGAAGCTCTCATTGCCTGAGAAATGAAGGGAGTCCAGATTTTCAAAAAGTGAGTAGTTAGGCCGGACATTGTGGTACA
>VBSM01001124.1:30672724-30702678 GCA_008086735.1 Cheirogaleus medius | reverse complement strand
AAAAAAAAAAAAAAAAAAAGACAAAAATTAACAAATGCTGGTGAAAATATGAGGAAAGGGGAACTCTTATATACCATTGGTGAGACTGTCAACTAGCACAGTCATTATGGAAAACATTATGGAGGTTCCTTAAGAAAAATAATAATAGATTTACCATATGATCCAACAATCTCACTACTGGATATATATCCAAAGGAAAGGGAATTGGTACGTTCAAGAGATACAGTATAGCCAAGATAAAGAGTCAATCTAAGTGTTCCTCAACAGATGAATGGATAAAGAAAATGTGGTATCTATACACAATGGAATACTATTCATCCATAGAAAAGAATGAAATTCTGTCATTTGCAATAACATAGATGAGCTTGGAGGACATTACATTAAGTGAAATAAGTCAGGCAAAGATAAATGCCATTCGTATGTGGGAGCTAAAGAAGTTGATCTCACAGAAATGCATAGTACAATACTGGTTACTAGAGGTGGGGAAGGGAAGGAGTGGGGAGGATAGCCTAAGGTTAGTTAATGGATAGAAAGGTACAGCTAGGTAGGAGGAATAAGCATGAGAGAATGTCATAAAAAATCAAAATTAAAACACATTCTATAAAATAACTGGACTATTCTTTTCGAAAAAGTCAAGATCTTGGAAGCAAAGACTGCAGAGGAGACTAAATAGCCATGACAAGTAAATGAAATATATAATATTGGACTAGATACTGAATTGGAAAAAAAAATGACCTATAAAAGGCATTTTGGGGACAATTAAAATTTGAATGCAGTCTGTAGATTGGAACCTAGGCATCAGTACTTTTTATAGCTCCCCAGTAGATTTCCATGTGCAGCCAAGTTTGAGAACTATTAGAGTCCCTCCCCTGGTTTTCATTTAGACCTCACTGCTGGCCCAATTAGACCAAGCGATTTCTATCTTCACATTAATGTCTCAGGATCTTTAGGAAGCCTTGAAGACAGATAGAATTATAAAAGATGACATGCTATAAACCTAACATTGGCATGCTTTTATGGTAATTAATAAGAGTGATGATTATGTAACTATATTAAAAGAATTGCAGATGACTTGAATGATGTAAATAATTCATCTTCCTTCCTAATCACACATACATACACACCACACACACACAAACATTTGATGAGGGCAACTCAAAGGGATACAGAAGTCAATTGAAAGAACTCCCAGTGGCTAAAAGTGAAAAATTTTGAGCAAAAAAATAGTGTTGAATTATAACCTAAAGTATAAAATAAATAGTTGTGAGTCCATACTGATATAACTAAAGGATTGAATATATAAATTAAGTATAATGAACAAATCTCCCATACATATTAATTTAAATGATTTATGTAGATATCCTGCCCTTAAGGAGAAGGAGCATAAATCTTATTACTTGAGCACAGGCTGCACATAGTGTCTTCCTTCTGAGGAGTACATTATGGAAAGGGTAACTGTGCAGGGGAGAAACCTCACAAACACTAACTCAAACGGATGATCCAGGCTAACATTAACAGTGATAGGTCTTGTTAATTGCACATATCCTTGTTATTTTGTGATGAAAATTGCACTTTGAGTGGTTTTCCTCCCCAAAACCTTTAACCACAATCTAACCATGAGAAAAACTCCAATTGAGTTACATTCTGTATATATCTGACCAGTACTTTGCAAAACTGTTAAAGTCATTGAAAACAAGAAAGTCAGTAAGAAGGAAAAAATTAACAGTGGTAACACAATTTAATGCAATTCGAAGAGTACGTAATAACATAACAACAATCAATAAATACGAACTTTTCTTCCTCTCTCCTGCTCATTCTCCTCTTTCCTCTTCTTATGAAAATTTAACTAATAGAAACCCCTCATATGTAATGAATGTGTGCACAAGTCTGAAGCCTTCCAAAATACTTCTCTTAACTTTGTATCTATATAGTCTTCTCCCAGAACATACTTATCTATTCTTTTCATATTTCAAATATAGATTAATTCAGGACAACTGGAAAATATGATCTCTTCTCTAATAACAAATCTGAGATAGTCTCTAATAGAACTGTTTCTTATAACTTCTAAAGGACTAGAGATAAATCAAAGTGATTGAGGATACTTACAGCCTTAGAATCGTCCCACCCATGAGACGATATGTAGCAGAGATTAACTCCCAACCTTATAAAGAGTGATTCTTCCTGATTTCCCAGACAAAATCTTTTTACCTATAATCTCTCCCTTAAGATCACCCTTAACTTTTAAGAAGTGATTATTTCTGGAAAATAAATACAGGAAGCTGAGGTCAACTATATATCTTGTTAAGGCACTTGTCTAGAGCAAAGGTCTTGGTATCTTGTGATGTGGAAACCCCACAAGCAGGCAAAATATGACTTGAGCATCCCTTTGCCTCCTTTATTTCCCCTCTTAATGCTTTCTGTTGTAGATCAGTTACTTTTTATGCCTGTCCATGTAAGTAATCAAAGCCTTTCCTTGAATCTTAGCATTCAGATCTGCTTTTCCTCATTTGGTCTCATATATTCTAACACCTTCCCTGTCAACAGCAAAACTACCTTTCTTCTGCTTTCATTCCTTCATGCTTTTTAATTTTGCTATTGTGTTGCTAGTTCTCCTGCCCAAACCTTTTGATTTAGCAAAAGAATTCTACAAATAACATCATAACTAAAAGAGATAATTCTAAGGGTAAGAATTTGGGGTTAGTAGTCATTAAATAAGGGTGATAATTTCATGTATGTGTTCAAATTTTTCAACTCTATGTCAGAGCAAAAATGCAACTGGGTAGTTTACTGGTGTTCATATGTGGGTCATATACATGAGATGTCCATCATGAAAAATTATACTCACAGATGTATGTCTATATGTGTGTGTATGTGTAAAACTTCCTGACCTCTACACAGGATTATTGAATGACTTTAAGACAATTGTTAAAAACCAATGCAATGAGATTTAAACCTTAACATTCTTAGTATCTCAAACATGTATTGAAATTTTTGGTATCATTTGCTGTAAACAATGTACATTATTTAAATAATTTGTTTTGATAATTCTATTTGCAAGGTTTATTTACATTTCATATATTATAATTATAAATCAACAAAAATAGATGCAGCAAGATGCTATGGGCACAATGTTGAAACTGCAGATAATTTAGTCAATGGAGTACAAGCACTAAACATAAAGTATATACTATAGCCCATTAGAGCCCACAAGTTCAAAGCTAATTCTAGATAACTAGGTCATCCAGGATGAAAGGCACCTGTATTAATTAGAAGGGTGAAGGGTAAGTAACTGTAACAAAAAGATGGGAAAAAAATACAGTGGCTTAAATAAGATGAAACTTTACTTTCTTTTCATGTAAGAGTCAGACACATCTAGGCTGGTGAGCACATCTGCTTCATAAGTTCACTGTGAGACCAGGATTTTCTTTCTCTGTTTGGCCTGCCCATTCATAGGCATTGTCCTAGTCTCCCAGGTCTGTGCTTCATCCCTGACACTTTTGTTTTCCATCCCAAAGGAAGAGAAAGAGACAGGAAGACATCTTGGGCAAGTAATTTCCGTTTAAGCATGTGAGTGAAAATCACTCACATCCTTTGTGCTCACTTCCCAATGGAGACAAGCTGATCACGTGGCCACAGTGTCAATGCTGAGCTTATAAACTTTGCATTATAAGATGAAGTGCTGATTAGTAGCCCTTGGCTTAGGGAATTCAATGGAGTGAGTATTTTGTACCTATCCCATTGTGTTTTTTGAGAAATAAATTGAATAAAATCATCACTCCTTATGTAAGGCATATGGTGATCGTTTACCAAATATCAGGCTTCTTCCTTTCTCTAGACGATTCAGTCAGACCTAGTGATCTAGGATTTTTCTGGCAAATTGATGATTGGTGATATCTGTTGGAGATTCAAAGACTCAAAGTCTATTTGAGCCCAAATAGAACAATGCTGATAAATAGGTCAGGACTGATAAGCAAGGGTTTCACTGAGCAATGTGGTAAGTTTATACGTTTTAAAAAGCCATTCTACCCTGGGCAGGAGCTGGTTCTAGTCTCTAAATTGAAGAGGAATTGAATTTGACATTCAAAGATCATGGATAGTGACAGATTTTTGCTAGATGATATGGTCTAGAAGGCATGATACTAACACTTAGTAAATATTTGCACAAAATTCAGGAAAAACACAAAACATCAGAGGAGACTTCTCTACACAGGTTGAATAGTTAGATTGATTTATTATGCAATGTCTTAGACAATAACTATGTTGCATTTTGGAAAACATCAATTTTAATTGAGGATCTATACAAAGTACCTAGTACTTTTATCTCAGTGATTTTACCTACCTATGTTGATCTTTGAGAATATTATTTGTTAAATCAATGTTAGTCACTCATTTCTGGGCTTATTTCCCCCTCCTGCATGCTAAATGGTTATTCCAGGGAATCAGAAAATGATTTTTCAAAATCTAGACCTATATGGACAGAAATCTGCAATACTTAAAAATTTTAACATTGTGTCCTAAATATAATTCAGTAGACAAGGCATATTCAAGGCCCAGCTCAAATCCTAAAAATAAATTCCCCACAGGAAGTTATTTCCTATCACACTGTCAAGAGTTTTCTCTCTTTTTATTCCTCAAAAAAACTATAACATTTTCCGTATCATTCATGTGAAGTTTATCGTATACACATTGGACTTTAATTATCCTTATGTTCTTATCTCCTCACCTAAGTGATGAGCTAGCTGGGGTGTGGTTTATGCTTCTTTTTTGGGACTGCATATGGGGGCTTTCAAGGATTAAGTACATTATAAACCCTGAACAGACTTTTCAATATCCAGCCCTGGTTTTAGTTTTTTTTGTTGTTGTTGTTGTTATATTTTCCATATTCTGTCTTATAAATCAATAAGCATTTGCTTGCTATAGTTTTGATTGCATATACATGTTCTGTAGAGTCAGACCCTTGTCTTACAATGACATAACTTGGTTTCTCTGTGCTAATATTGAGGACTAGAGTCTAGACACATTTTTCTTCTGTTAGATTTCTGATTCTACTGGCAACCCTGACTATATAGGAATCTATTTTTTTTTCTTTTTATCTGCTTAATTTTAACATAAGCTGAACCTGTCAGAGTCTCTTGCTCATATGTGATTCAATATATATTGAATGAATTAATGAATGTCTGAGCTAAATTACATAACTATCTGAATTATTTTGAATTAATATTCTGACTGAAGATGACATGAGACTTTATTGAGTAATTTTCATATCCTGAACTTATGTGCCAGATATTATCATATCAAAAAATTAAATACACATTTTAAAGTTGATATCCCAATAGAGCTATGAAGACTCTGTAGGAAATAAACTAGTAAAGTATATTATTATGACATATACAATTATAAAAATGTTATCCTTAAGAAAAATATGTAACTTTGATATATAGAATAAAATCTTATGAAACAAAAATAATCAAAATCCTCTGATATAACTAGATCACTGCTCAAGGATAATAAAAACCTATGCTAAAGAGAAATATCTAACACAAGAAAATCATATAGATCGCTACTATGGTTTATTTATAAAAAAATATTTGTATTAAGTATTTCTTTATTCTTAATAAATGCTTAAAAATTGATAAAATAAAGCAAAATTAAAAGTTCATGCAATGTAATATGAATTCTGCTACAAAGGAATATATATAATATTTTGAATTAGATTTATTCCAGGAAACCAACTTCTGGAGGTCATGGGATCTGGCTTTCATATGTTAATGAATCATTTTACTCTTCAAAGATGGTGGATAAGGTTGTGAGCAAGACTAAAACCCTAGTTGGTCTGGAGTGTAGGATGATCAATGAGAAAACACAATGAGCTTCCAGCAGTTTTCACATCGTTTCTACCAGTATTGATGATGTAATTTATAATTTTAAAAAGAGTATCTTCACTCTTATTAAAGTTTGTATTCCTCCTAGAATGAGGAGAGAAGTGGAATAGAATGAATCAACTGTGTGCAGGAGGTTTATACTTAGAAGTTGGTCAAATAAAACACATGCTGTCCTCAATCTGGTTCTCTTTAGGTCAAGGCTATTCTTAGCCACACTGGTAAAATTGAGAGGAAGCTTGCCACACTCAACAGTTAATATTCTCAGGACTTTCAGAAACATTCTATCTTATTACAATGCATTCTATACAGGGAACAGATCATCATCCATTATTTACTCAAATAAAAATATTCAATGGGTAAATTGATGAAATGATGAATAAAGCATTTTGCAACTGGCTTGACAATAGTTACTTTATTGATTTCTTTCTACTATGCAAACTTTAGAATATTAATTATCTAGGATGCTTATTAGATAGATGCCTAATTAAAAGAATAAAATATTCTATCATTTTGCTTTTTAATTACTTGAAATTATTTTAATATACTTCCTATCTCTTTCTACCAGTGTTTGAACATTTCTTCATGTATTATAAAGGCCAAATATATAATCAAAAAGTTCAAAATAATCTCTAGCTAATAAATAGTGACAGTACTCTTGCTATACCAACTATTTGCTGTGAATGAATTATTTACATTACTTGATTTAATGCCATTCTGGTGACAGATATGTGCTTTCTTAGTTAAATGGTGTTGGGGAAACATAATTAAAGATAGCATTTTTTTCCCAATTCAGAAAAGTTCTCTACAAAAGTAGTGGAGAAAGAATACTGTTTTATTATTCAATTAGCATTAAACCAGATGTAATATGCATCACAGGTAATTTGCTAAGAGGCTGAAAATAAAGAAACTTCATTCTTCTATATAGCCAAGACCAAAAGTAAGAAGACTTGACAGTTGCCCTTCGTTAAACATAGTTCATCCTTGATTCATCTCATAATTGGGTGATTATCTATGTTACCTAATTAGCTTTATCCAGAGGAAATACAAACTTTTCATATCTTTATGATATATGTAGTTTGCAACTTGGAGCAAGGTATTCACAGAAGTTAGACTTCAACCTACTCATAGAAACTGGATAGAAAGGGATGCAATCTCCCTTGATATATACATTTCAAAGAGATGGCTCCCAAGTCCTTGAGAAAGCTTCCTGGGTCATAAAGCTGACAAAAGGCCTATCTAGTTTCAAAAGGATTTATACACATTTCAAAGAGAGGAAAAAGTACTACAAGTTTTCTAAAGTAAATGCTCTAAGAAAAAGGAGGACAGGGAAATCTCTTCCCTTATTTTCAAAGGGAAAACAAAGCTGCTTATTTATTTATTTTTTAATAATCAGCTTTATGGACTACTTCTAGCTAATTAGCATTACTTCACATAATTGTTTTTTTGGTGAGAACCATTAACATCCACTATATTAGCATTTTTCAAGAATTCAATACATTGTTGTTAACTATAGTCACCATGTTGTATAATAGATATCTTGAACTGATTCCTCCAAAGTAACTAAAATTTTGTATCCTTTGCCCAATAAGTCCTCAAACCTTCAACCCCAAATGCTGAAGCCCCTGGTAACACCTTTCTCCTTTCTATTTCTATGAGATCAACTTTTTTAGATTCCACATATAAGTGAGATCATGCAGTATTCGTATTTCTGTGCCAGGCTTATTTAACTTAACACAGTATCTTTTTTATTCATCCATGTTGTTGCAAATGATAAGAATGCCTTCTTTTCCATGGCTGAATAGTATTCCACTGTGTATATCTCATTTAGCTTCCCCTTTAGGAAAGACAGAATTTCCTCTTTTACAAGGCCAAATAGTATCCCATATGTACATCTACAACATTTGCTTTATTCATTTATGCATTGATGAACACTTAACATTGGTTGCATACCTTGGCTATTGTGAATACTGCTGCAATAGATATTGGAGTACAGATATTTCTTTGACATACTGATTTCATATCGTTTGGATATATACCCAATAGTAGGATTATTGGATCATATGATAGTTCTACTATTAATTTTTTGAGGAACTTCCTGCACTGTTTTCCATAATGGCTATACTACTAATAAATATTCCCACCAACACTAGCAAGTGTTCCCTTTTCTCCACATCCTCCTGACGGCATATTATCTTTTGTCTTTTTAATAGGCATCTAACAAGTGTGAGGTGATATTTCATTGTGACTTTAACTTTTATTTCCCTGATGATTAGTGATGTTGAGCATTTTTTCACACACCTGTTTGGCATTTTTATGTCTTCTTTTGAAAAATGGCTATTCAGATCCTTTTCCTATTTTTTATTTGGGTTATTTGTTTTCTTGTTATTGAGTTGTTTGAGTTCCTTGTGTAGTTTGGACATTACCCCTTATCAGATTTATAGTTTACAAGTATATTTTTCCATTCTGTATGTTGTCTATTCACTCCGTTGTTTCCTTTGCCATGCAGAAGCTTTTTAGTTTGATGTACTCTCATTTGTCTATTTTTGCTTTTGTTTCCTGTGCTTTGAGGTCATATCCAACAAAATGATTGCCCAGACCAACATCAATCTTAAAAATGAAAATGGAAAAGGCTAACATGAATAAAGCGATTGCTTAGGCACTGTTTTAAGCACTTACAACTAGTAACACATTTAATGCACAAGGTAGGTACTATTATTATTATTCTTTCTTACTAAAAGAAAACAGAGACACAGAGAGTTTAAGCAATTTTTCCAAGCTCATTTAGCTAGCTAGCAGCAACACTAGAATTTGACTCTGAGCCCCAATTTTTAACAACTACTATGCTATGTCCACCATCTAAGGTGATGTGATAAAGTGTATTAGATATTCCATGTTCTGCAATACTCAGCATATAGTATGCACTCAATAAATATTATCCTCTATTGCTGTTTTGTGATTTGTTGTGTGGCTTTCAGGGTAATCTTCACCTTTTTCCTCCACTAATTAAAAAAAGGCTTTTATTTAATCTGCTGTATAGACAACATTAATACATAAATGTGGGATTTTACGGTTAGGGAATTCTGTCATTAACTAATTCATTCAGTCAACAGCTATCTAAGCAGTGCCTCCTAAATGCTAGTACACTATGCTAGGTATTTTCGTAGAAGTCCATGCTTTAAAGATTTGAGGAGAATTAATAAGTATTACGGGTTCAAGGCCCACAGAGACTAAAACCTATTATTAGAGCTTAATTTGAAAACAAATTTGGCATGAACTACACAGAAGCCTCAAAACCTTTTGAATCTAACCCTGTCATCTTTCTCTAAGTGATTTATCCAGAGATCTGTTACTATTTTCTTGAGGCAAAATAGTCTTGAATGACCCAAGGTTTCCATTAATAGTTTTCATTTTTTGTTTTGTCTCAGCTAATTGCTTTAGAATACCTCTCCATCTGTAATCTTCTTATAGTGAACATTTTAAGACTCTCTGATAAAAACTTAGCTTCCCCTTAGGAAACTCAAAATCTACAAAAGCAAAATGTTGAACTTATAAATGATGGAATCAAGGAGACAGACATGGTGAAAATATTAAAACTTTGAAAAATTAATCATAAAGATAATTATACACTGGCAGTAATATACTTGAAAGTTTCTCATAGTGCCATTAACCTCAAGATCAATTTTTGCCACATTTATCAGTGGGAAGTGGAGGTGTGGGGAGGGGCTGCTGAGTAAGTGTAAAAGGATTGGGGTAGATCGGTCTCAAATTCTAGCTTTGCCTCTTAGTATCTGATTTTGGACAGTTTATTCAACTTCTCTGAATCTTAGTTTGCAAAGCTGGAAAATTAGTTGGTCTTTTTATGTATTTCAAAATTTAGTTGTATTAGTAAGGTAATGAATATAAAGAAATTATTAAGTGCTAACTGTATAATCAAGTGAGTTATTTGATAAATGTTCAACATGTAATGAGTTCAATAAAATTTATCTGAAATTCTATAAGCCTACATCTTTCTATTTTTTTCATTTATTTCAATACAGCAACCATAATAATCTTTTAAATTAAGTCAGGTCAAAACAAACACCTGCTGACCTTGATGTGCAAGTCCTTACGTGGTCTGCATTTTGTTTGTTTCTGACCTCATTTCTTTCCAATCTTTGACTTTTTTGGTTAGGTCACAGTCACATGAGCTCAGGACTTTTTTTCTATTCCTGGAGAAGGAGAGACACTCCTGTTTCAAAGCCTATGCACTTGATGTTGCCTCTCTTGGAACATATTTATTTATTTATTTATTTTGAGACAGGGTCTCCCTCTGTTGCCTAGGCTAGAGTACAGTGGCATCATCATAGCTCACTGCAACCTCAAACTCTTGGGCTCAAGCGATCCTCCTGCCTCATCCTCCTGAGTAGCTGGTACTATAGGCCCATACCACCACACCTGGGTAAGTGGAACACATTTTGACCTATCCATTGCAAAGTTTGCTCCTTACTTTCTTGAGGTTTTTACTCATATGTCAATTTCTCTTTAATGTCTTCTGTAAAGACGTTAAAAATGATGTTTCACCTCCGCATATTCCTAGTCTTCTTCTAGGCTTTGTTATTCTCCATCACATTTGTCACCATTTAATATGTATACTGTAATTTGCTTATTTATATTATTTATTATTTGCCTCCTTTTACTATAATGGAAACACTATGAGGGCAGGAGTTTTTGTCAATCTTAATCAATTTTGAGAGCCCACTTCCAAGAAGAGTCTAGTACACAAAAGACACCTCAATGAGCATATGACAGTATAAATTGTCCAAGCGAAAAAAAAAAAAAAGCATGAATAAAATTCTTAGAGTGTGGATAAAAGAAGCATAATGGGTCAGAATATGTAGGAAGGCATGTAATAAGGGAGACTTGAGTTGTACTTTAGGATGATTTGTGTAAGACAAACCAATGGGAGAAAAACCACTTGGGAAGAACATAAAGTTATCTTATATCATCCTTGATAAATTTTAGTTGTTTACCTCTTATTTTAGGTAACCAATAACTAGATATTTAACCAGCAAACCAGATACTATCATTGGTCTTAGCTAGTTTGCTATATCATACTTATTATCTAGTACTTCACACTTTTTATCAACCAGAAATATCTCGTGATATATAAATATAATAAATTAATAGCAGAGAAACCCTTCAAGAAAGTCCCAATACATTTATATGTAACAGATAAGTTCTTATTCTGAATTAGGCAGATGTCATATGACTCAAGAATCCTACAGATTTTATCTACCAGGTCTACTAACATTAAATTAAATTAACATTAAATTACATTAAATTTTTTAAAAACCACAGTAAATTTTTTTTGCATTTTTAAAATAAAACATGAGTTTATTTTGAGTAAGGGGAGGCTGTCTTTATTTTGTGGTGCTCTGATTTATACAAAACTTTCTTGAGTATGTTTCTGTGCTATATTCTACCATGAAATATCATTACCAATTTGTGCCATACCCCATCTCAATCTCAGAAGTATTTATGTCAGGAAAATTATGGCTCATAAAAATGATCTCTCTTAAACAAATATAAGGTGTAGGATAGGAAAAAACATAACACTGTGCTTTTTACTAGACTTAATTTTATTTCCTTGCTTGTATGTTAGGTATTGGATGCATCAAATAAAATACTGTTATTGGTCTTAGGCAGTTTCATTGCTATTAGCTATACTCTGAATATTATCCAGTGACTTATGTTTTCTGTGGCATTGCCAAATGATCCTTACATTTGATAAAATGTATTAAATATTATATTCTTATTGAATTAGAAGTAATTGCATCTGTTTCAATTACTGAGACCACATTCTGAATCATATGTGCATTTATTTTCATTTGCTATAAACTCAAAATTTTGGCTAAATAAATTAGTGATAAGCCAAGAAATGTTTATGAAGAGTTTATATCATTAACTAGTTGAGGGAGTTAAATAAATTATTTTCAATGTTAATTCTTTTCAATGTTTCATATTAATATGCAACCTGAAAAATTTGTTTCTCATTTGTGAATTAATCAGCTTTATAGAGTGCCCATAAAATTACTTATTCTTAATATAAAATGCATTAAATTCTTCTTTTATTATAGAACTAATCTCACTCTTCTGCCCTTATCTATGAAGGCAGAAATTATATCTAATTTATTCTTCTATCACAGAGCATTAGACAGTACTAAGTCCACAGTGGGTGCTCAGCATATATTTTAAATGAAATAATTAATAATCACATAACCAACATTTCCTCTAATTGTTTGCTATTTTGAGAAGAATTATAGAACTATAAGACATAAAATCAGATTAATTCTTATCTTGCAGAAACTTACAGTCTGATAATATTTTCAAATTTTTTAAACTTTTTCCCTGAGATATTCTCAAATGTTCTCTTTTCACTTCCATGTGTTCTGATAATCAGTTTAACTCAGCACAGGCAAATCAACATGTCAGTAGATTAGGAGCAGAGAGGACAAAGGTGGATCCAGGGTATAGGGGTCCCTTTAGAGATTCATGTGACTTAGAGCTAGTGTGGAATTATATATTGATGTGCCTTGGAAAGTCCTAGTTTAGACCTGTTGTGTTGGCGTCTAAATAGATTTTAGCAATTTTGCTCAAAAACGGGCCTCAGTTGAGACAATAAATTGTATAGTCACTCTACCTATGATGCCCTATTGCCACAATCACTGGTTTGTTACTTAAGTTTTCAAAGTTTCCATCCCATGACTACCTATAAGGATAAGCTGACCCTAGTGCAAGAAATTCTAATATTCAGTAAACATAAACACAAAAGTCATGCAAATGACCATACCTCAATTCATTTGACAAGTATGCCTACATAGTAGTGTCTGAGATCTGATTCATATATTACAAGGGAAAATTCAGAAGCTTAATCCAAATGTACCAGATGCTTCCTGTCAAGCACCAATAGCAGCAATGCTGTTAGCATCTTAATGAAGGACACGATGACACATTAGATATCAAAAGAATGGCTTATATTTTTTTCTCTCACAAAATTAGAGAAATTGCCAAACATCTAAACTGGCATTGAAAACTCTGCTTCTTTCAGTGGAAGCTGGATATTGTGCCTACTCTATTTTTCCATAATTTGTAAAATATTCTCGGTACATAAATATCTGGGCATGTGTACAAGTTTAAAATGTTATAAACACATTCTTAAAATAATTTATCTTTTTGTCTATTACAAATTTGATTTATGCATAATATAAATAGCTTTGTTTACAGCCTTTTGATACCCAAAACTGTATTTTGTTCAAGGAATCAGAATAACAAATGCAATTACTTGAGCTAACCAATCTCATTTTGGCAGAAAGGAAACTATAAACTGTGAAATCTGATTGTCTGTTTTCAATTTCCTATAGATTCAGTTTTCATGAGGACATAAGGATCACTTAGGATTTGATATATATTTTTTTAAATGTGGACCTTAATGGATAAAGGATATGCTTTAAATTCACATACATCTGGGCTTGAATCCCAAGTTAGTTGATTACTAGTTTTGTGAGTTGGATAAGTTATTTGATCTTTTCAGCTTCATTATTCTTGTTTGGAAAATGAAGATAACAATTCTCTCTTTTAGGAGGATACAAGATTACGTGAGATGATGCATTTAATGTGTTTAGCACAGTGCCTGGCATTTGATAAGGGCTTAACCTTTTCCTTTTTTTCCCAACAAAATTGCTAGTATATTGAAGGAAAGAACTGTACTTATTATTCTTTGTCACATCTCTTTTTTCCTCTTCTATTCTTATCTATAAAAAGTGCCATGTACATAGTACTTAATAAATATATGCTACCTCCATTTAGGAAATTACAGAATATAATTATAAATCTGACATTTTCAAGCTTTGTCTGATTGCATTGATTTCTCTTTTTAATTTTCATATTATAATTTTTCCATGTCTGAAAATTTTGATTATTGAAGGAACTTAATGCAGCTTTTTTTTTCATTTTTAACTGAATGTAGCTAAACTGTATTCGACTCCATGTAACACTTTTACCTATAGAACTATTCTGGTGGAAATATTAAAACAAACTAAACCAACTGGCATGGAGAAAAGTTAGGTGGGAAAGAAGGAAATGGACACAGAGGTTATCCCAAAGTTTGTCTGAGGGCTATTCTCCCATTTACCTCTCCTACATTTGAATGTCAGAAGAATACGAGAGAACCTGGGCAGTGAATAATTAGTCTTGCTACTGCTACTGAATTTTTTTTTAGAACTTGGTGATGATGCTACCTTTTTGTAACGCATGGCCAAGGTAAAAAAAAAAAAAATCTTTTGACTTTCTTTGCTATAGTTTCCTCCTTTTTCAAACAAAGATCTATCATAATGACCATCACATGCTTAATAAATTGCTTTGATATACATTTAAGGAAATTCCTTATTTTTTTGTTAAACAGATTTGGCTAAATAAACAAAAATCACATACAAAACAGAACAAGTATTAGGGAATACATTATATTAAAACTGGATTATAAATTTCTGATAGCATCAAATAGTTTTATGCGTATTTTTCTGAAAATATTGTAAAATGCTAATTTTGTGTATTTGTCAACATTAATAATCATTATCAATAGAAAACCATCTAAAAACCCTTGATCGAGTTGCAAAGAGTTTAACTGACAATGTTAATTTAAGTAAATATGCAATTATAACCCATGAAAGTGCAATAATCAAACACATTCATATTTGTTTTCTCTCTATATTGATTGTCTTAATGAATGAAGGAAAGGTTGGGGCTTACTTCTGATTCCAGTGTGTTAAGCATTAGACGTGGAGGAGAAGTCAAATCAGGGAGAGGCCAAGTAAAGAGGCAAAGCAGGATAAGGGCTGACAAATATCTCTGGATTTAGGAAATAGAAAGTGACTAGTAGTCTTGGTGAGATCAGAAGTATTACAGAATGACTCAGAGATCAGATTCCTAAGAGTTGAGGGAAAGTGGTGGATGACAAAGCCCAAATAAGAATTCAGATTTTTATTGCAAAGAGCAAGGTATTAGAAGAAAAAAGTTGAAATTCTAGATTACCATGTAGAATAAAGTGATGGCTTCTTCTTCTTTCTCCTTCTCCTCCTTCTCCTTCTTCCCTTCTCTTCCTTCCTTCCTTCCTTCCTTGCTTCCTTCCTTCCTTCCATTGGAAAGATAAGTTTGAGAATGTTCACATGCTGAAAAACAATGGTGCTAGTTGATACACAGGTTGAAAGTGAAGGAAATGGGGTAATATTTATGAATTGAAATGTCAGAAGGGACAAGAGAGGATAAGCTTTAGAACACAGGTGAAGTGACAAGTATTACCCAAGATTAAAGGCTCTTTCTACTGAAATAAGAAGGAAAGAGGTAAAATGAATGTTAATTCATTCTTCCTCTTATTTATTCAATTAGCAAATTGAAACTTATGATATTGAATATTAAAACTTATGATGACAGCTACTTTACTATACCCTTGGTTGCAGAGATTAAACTAGTTCGTTTTTCTAAAGGGATTCAATACACAAATAATAATGGGAGGAGGTAGGTGCTATTATCCAGGGATGTACAGGGCTATAGGAATGTATGCCTTTCCTTAATGATACTTAACAAATTACACATTTAAATTTATTTTCTTAATCATTTGATTAATGCCATTCTCCATTAGATTTATCTACTAGATAGTAAAACTCCACAAGGGCAGGGACCACAATTACTTTCCTTACCATTTTATTACTAGTGTATAGAACATGCACATAAGAAGTCATATATATATGTTGAATAAGTTGATTAACACAAGTAGCACTTAATCTAGTTAAGAGGTAGAGTAGAATGGGAGGTAATGCTCTCTAGAGGAAAAGTCAATTGGGAGTTTTAAAGGATAAATACGAGTTGGTCAAGGCTAGAAAACTGGGGTTTATGTGTTTGAGAGGGAGCAGAGGGAACTATAGGTGCAAAAAGGTGATTAAATAAACTAGGTTACTGTAAGTAGGTCAGTATATTTGAAGAGGATGTTGTGGGGGGCAGGTGAGAGGGGTGGTGAGATGAGACTGGAGAGAAAGACAGATGTCAGATCCTTGTGTGTCTTGTTAGAACACATGAGATTTATGTTGAAAATGCATTGGTGAATCATTGCAGTACAGTCATGTGCTACATAACTATCTTTCAGTCAATGACAGACTGCACATAGGGTGGATCCATAAGATTATAATATTTTACTGTATCTTTTCTATGTTTAGGTACACAAATACCATTGTGTTAGAATTGTCTGTAGTATTTAGTACAGTAACATGCTGTACAGGTTATAGTCTAGGATCCATAAGCTATACCAAATAGCCCAGGTGTGTAGTAGGCTATGCCATCTAGGTTTGTTTAAGTACACTCTATGATATTCTCACAGTGACAAAATTGCTTAACAACTCATATCTCAGAACGTATCTTTATATAATAGTTAAACAATGCATGACTGTATTTTAAAAATGGCAATCATATTTTGTATTTTCAAAAGATCATTTGAGAGACTAATGTAGTATAATTTAGGGAGCATAATAATGAGGCAAGAGGTCACTTAGAAAGTTGTGAAAATAAAATAAGTAAGAATATTTGCAGAGATTATGATGAGAATGAGCTCAAAGAACTTAACTTGGGAGGAGACTATATCATTAGTGTTGTTTGTTTATGCTTGAGGGTAGTGGTAAGAGAGGGGTGAATAGAGCTTTACAAAAACATCAGCTTGTTTGCACACAGGAAGGGAACCAGAGTAAGTGCAAAGAGGCTATTAGTGTGCTATTGCAGTAGTCCAGGAAATAGATTATATAGTTTGGAGGACTAGAATTATGGGCAAATTTGAGACATACTTAGAAAGTAGAATTAAACATGAAAGGAGTTAGGGAGTTTGTATAAGTGTTTTAAAGGTAAGGCCTGTATAAAACATTTTTTCAAAATATATAAGTGAGCAACAACAATAGGAATAGTTGAATAGGTAATATGGAGGGAGCCCAAGTTCGGATTAGAAAGAATACTCAAGTCGGGGTTTGTACAGGGAGTAGTGATGGCAAAGACTGAGAGAGTGGGGAGGGAAGGAAGAGGAGGGGAAAACTGAAATTGACTCAGGGCAAGACACTGTGGGTGTAATGTTGGATTGGTCATGCATAACAATACTGGAGTCGCCCCAAACATGGGAGATGAAGATTGATAGCTGGATAAAATGTTTTCAATAAGTAAAAGAAATATGCTTTTGAGAGAAATAAAATGCAATGGATGGATAGAGAAGCTTGCAAATGAGCCTGAGAAGAAGCACACAATTTGGTTTGTATGGGTGAGGGACAGTCCATGTACATCCTAATTTTCCCGATGACGTATAAAATCAGCTTGGCTATAGAAACAGACTAAGTGCATAGAGTTGAAGGACACAAGGATCAGTCTCATCTTCTTCAAGAGTGACTCTGTAGTATAAATGGAAAGGGGGGATGACTCACATTTGTCCCACGTCTTCCATTTCCATTTACTTCTCCACATCACTTGCTTCTCATTATCTCTCACAAATGCTTCTGAGATTTCCTTTTCTCTATTTCTGATCACCCATGTGGAACTTTGTGATCATTGTTCATTTCCTATGATTCTGCTACTGCCTTCCGAGTTGTGTTGCAGGACAAAATTAGGTCCACATCCTTAAGTTCTCATAGCACCATTCTAGGAGGCTGTATGTATGCAATAGACCTTATTGAAGGATTCAGGCATGTTTTTGCGGGTGCATGTGTGTGTCTGTGGGTGTGTGTGCATGTGTGGGGGTGTGTGCGTGTATGTCTCCAGTTATTCAGAGCCTCTAGTATTAAAGTTTATCCTTAAAATTTCTCCACAGAAGATCATTCTTTGAACCACTCCTTCAGGAAATCCTTATAAACAAAGTGGTGTGTAGTTAGTTCAGTACTATTTTAGTGACAGACCATTATTCATCATTGTGTGCTTTTATTAAATGCTTAATATTAACTTTTGAAATCTGAATTAAAAAATTATAGAAATTTCCAAAAGATTGATTTACAATTAATTATCCAATTTATCAGTCAATCAAAAATAATATTACCTTATACAATATATTACATTTAAAAATTGTTTTGTATACAAAAAAGAATCAGACTCATCACCCTCTTCAACAAATGTTAATCTAATCAAGTACACAAAACATATACATATATGCACACAAGAAAGAGTTCTTTTATTTAGCTGCTGTTTTCTGAACAACCACTATTAGCAGGGAACTGTGATAGATGCTTCATTTATGTCACTTCTAATCTATCAAGGTAGATATTGTTACCCCCGTTTGATATATGAGAAAACTAAAACTCAGAGTTTTGATGATATAAAGTTAACTTTCAGTATTAGGAAATTAATTCTCTCATTGAATAATATAATAATGATAGTAAATAGCATTTTGAACAAGAGGTTAAGTTCAGAAAATTTCAAAAATTGAAAACATCCTGAACTTACTTTCTGACAAATACAATTAAGTTAGATTTCCAAAACACTAAAAAAGTATGCAAAAATAATTCTAAATCAATAGTCAAGTTAGATTCAATACTAGAGTTTAGAAAATACTTGGTACTGGTGATAATAAAAATTAATCATAGGAAAACTTGTCGTATGCAGTGAATGTAAAACATAAATATTCTCATTAGAAAAGAAGATAGTCTAACAAATTATGGCCTATACATCTAATTTATGAAGCTATAAAAAGAACACTAAAACAAACACGAAGGAAGTAGAATGAATAAAAAGAATAATAAATAAAAGAGCAGAATGTAATAAAAAAACTATGATGCAATAGAGAGGATGAAGAAAGCTAACTTTGTTTTAAACATTAGTATAGTTAACAATATCTCACAAGACTGATAAACAATATACATAAAAATGTATTAGAAATGAAGCCCAGATGTATAGATACAGCAGACATTTTCCAATTACTATTGAATAATATTAACAACTTGATGGAAATAATTTTTAAAACGTAAATAAAGTGGATAAATTTTTGAAAAAGTATAGCTTAAAATAGTGATTCAAGAAGAATAGAAATATCAAACAGAAGCTTACAATTTCTTATCTAAAACTCTTGGGAACAATTTTGTCATTTTGGAATTGAGAGTTTTTCAGATTTAGAACATAACAGATTACATATATTTTATATTGTTTAGCACTGCTAGCATATAAACACATGGTTTGGAGTGCAGGACTTTAATTACAGAAGTTTGAATCACACAATCTTTAAAGAAGTTGAATCAACATTTTAAAAATTACTCACAAAGAAAACACTAGGACCAATTTAAAGACCAGCTTTGAACATATATTTAAGGAACAGACAATTGTTCTCTTGCATATGTCTATGAGAGAATAAAAATAGAAAAAAACTCTCTTCAACTTTTTTTTTTCATGGCATTAGATTAACCCTTATGGCAAAAACAGAAAATAACTATATGAAAATAAAACATTAAAAGCTAATGTCCCCTATGTACAAAAGAAGATGGGAACATCTTTTTAAAAAGTAAAATATAGCAGTACCACCAAATTAGGTTTATTCTAGAAAGGCAAGGCAAATTCAACATTAGAAAATACATTAGTATAATTTATTGCATTTAACGATTAAAGATAAAAGTGTGATTATTCCAACAGACACACAAAATAGCCATTCATGAATTAAAACACAAAATGTTTAGCAACATAGGAATGAAAGACAACTTCTCTGATGTGATAAAAATCTGGAGAAAAATAACATTTAATAGTAAACTGTTAAAATCATTTATCTTTTAAATAAAGAATAAGACATGATATCCACTGTCCTGATTTCTATTCAATATTGTTCTAAAGGGATTGGCCAGAACAAGAGGAAAGGAGAAAACATAAGGTCTTGAAAAGGAAACAAAGCTATCAGCATACATGGATTTGTTATTTCCAATGCAGAAGCCCCAAAAGAATCTTAAGATGAATTAATAAGAGAGTTTAGAACTGTTGCTATAGGTATCAGATGAATTATATGGCATTTCTCCACATCAGAAAATAAGAGAAAATTTTATTTAAAAATGCATGTTATCTAAGAGTACTACCAAAAATTTAAGGTAGTAAAAATAAATTTCATAATACATGTAAAAGACTTTTTTCAGAAAATTATAACCTTTATTGAAAGACATTAAAGACCCAAATAACTTGCACTATATATAGGAAGATCCAGGAATGGAAAGGTGTAAATTTTCCAAGAAAATGATGTAGAAATTCAATTCAATTTCAGTTAAAATTTCTATCAATTATTCTTATGAAGCTTGACAAGCTGATTCTTAGATAGTTATGAACAATTAAAGAGCAGAAACTGTGACAGCCAACTGGAATCCCGCTGACCACATGGGTGTCCTCCAAATCCATACAGTGAAATTGCCCTACAGGAGAAACTATCTTAGAAAAGTTATTTCAGTAACTCATGCCCAAAATAAAGGCCAAAATTCCCAAAACTCTCTAGTTTATGATTAATCCTGAGATATATTATGGCTCTGGTATATTTTCTTAGAAAAGAAGTCAATATTCTGGCAAACTTCCCAACACTTCAAT
The DNA here is from genome assembly GCA_008086735.1 of Cheirogaleus medius. Taxonomy (NCBI): domain Eukaryota; kingdom Metazoa; phylum Chordata; class Mammalia; order Primates; family Cheirogaleidae; genus Cheirogaleus; species Cheirogaleus medius. Next base: position 30,682,201 of record VBSM01001124.1, on the reverse strand, counting down.
CAAATATATGTAATTGCAAAATAGGGCAGCTTAGTTTATAAATTTTTTCGAAGATCATTAAATAGTAACAGAGAATGTAACTTCATACCCTTTCTGTCTCTGTAAGAGAATACAATTACATCATTGCTTTATCAGTTGGGTTGAAAACAAAGAACGTACCCAGATTTAGAAGACAAACCAGAAAAATAGCTCTTCATTAAAATATATCCCACATGTTTCTTTTATTCTTTTTAGTGGCCTATCTAGTTGTATAAGCAAAGAAAGTGTATTTCTAATAACTATAAATATGATACTACTACAAAAATAAAATCAAAAAATAAAAGCGAGATTAAACAAGACAATTCAGAAGGGCAGGTTGTGAACAGTTCACCTAATAGATATCAAGGTTTGCTAGAAATGTCTAGAAATGAAGGGAGTATGATATTTTCTCAGGGAACAAAATAATAAAGATGAAAACACCAACATATATGACAAATTAATATAAGAGGGAAATAGGATATGAAAAAATAGTCTTCAATAATTGAAGACAGAAAAACTACTTGCCCAAAAGAACAATCAAAAATAAAAAAGGAAAATAAAAGACAGAGTGAGAGCAAGAATGAGAGAGACAGAGACAAAGGAAAAGGAAAGGGAAAAAGGGAAAAGAAAGAGGGGGAAAAAGTAAGGGAAAGAAAACAATAGGAAAAGGAAGATTTAACTTTTAACTTTTTGCTGTATATGAAAATAAAGCCCAAATAAATTAAGTACTTAAGTGTGAAAGGGAAACTTAAAATTTCTAGGAAAAATATACTCAAATTTTTGATTTGGTAATAAAGAAGGATTTCTTATTCATGACATAAAAATCTCAAACCACTGAAGTGACATGTGATAAATTATATTTATGAATTTATGTTCATGAAGATACTATTAAAAAAGGAAAAGAAAGCCACAAGATGAACAAAAATATTCATAACAAGTACATTATGACTTGCAATTTCCTGTGATTATATGGTGTAAAAATAATCCTAGTAGTGAATTACTGAAATAATTTCAGTAGTTTCCAATAATAAGAATTTATTTCTCAATCATATGTCTGTGCATTGGCTATGGGATGTAGGATGGCTGAGTTGGGCAGTACCTGGTCAGGAGTGCTTCGGGTCAACCCTGTCTGTCTTTTCTTTCTGGGACAAATAGCTACCCAGCAAATGCAGAGGCTTATGGCAGAACTAAGATTCCAAAGAGAGCTCTCAGCTACTTAGTATGCCTCCCATAGCCATAGCTTAGAACAGAGACATTGACATTCTAAAGCAAGACAAAGGGCCAAGCCCAGCTGTGCTGCTCCAAAAGAGAGAAGAAAGTATTTGTTAAACAATGATTCTACCGTAGACATAGTCAACAAATCCCATTTCTAAAATATATACACAATTACAATGAATGGATAAGGGGAAAAATCGAGCAATTGGCAAAAGACATGAATAGACAATTCACAGACAAGGAAACATAAATGGCCCCATCTCATTGATAATCAAGAAAATGCAAACTAAAGCTACAAAGGAACACCATTTGTTAATACCATTTTACAAAAATTTAAAAGTTGACAGAAGTATGTGTAAGTAGGAATGAGACACATGTCTAGTACAAGTTCAAAAGGTGCAGTCTCTTTGAAAGTTAATTTGGCCTAACTGGGAGAACTAAAGGTGTTCCTTACCCCATGACCTTTTTATATTCCCTATAGAAATTTTTGCACATCTACAGCTGGAGACATGTACAAAAGTTTTGATAGTGTGCATTTTGTAACAACAAAACCTGGACACACTCCAAATACTTTTTGATAGGAGAAAAGATTATAAATGGCAGTAAAACATTATTAATAATTGGATGGCTATACAGCAGGGATAAAAAAGTGAAATAAAATACAGATAACTCAAACAAACACAATTTAAGGCAAAAAAGATGTATCCAGAAGAATACATATAGTATGATTAATATAAATATGAATAGTAATTTTATACATTTAAAATTAAATATTATGTTTTTAAGGTTATGCACATGTGATAAATTTTTATTTGAGGATAGTGGTTACCTATCGGGGATGGGGGAATGGGATATGGGATTCAAAGGCATAGTAATGCCTTATATATCATACTGGGTTTTTAAATATGAGTGAATATTATCACTTTTTAAACTACACAAATACTTTATATGCACAATGTATAAAACCAAAGAAAGTTTAACTAAATATGTTCTTTTATTCCTAGCACATCTGAGGATCCTGTTTTAATGGCACACTAGTAAATTGACACCATTATTGGATATAGTTACTCAATGGCTCAAAAAGTCTTATAAAATTTTTATAATTAATTGGAGAGGGAAGAAGAGTAAAAATATCACTTGGATACTCAGACATAATCAGAAGAGAAAGCAACCCATGGAGTAGAGGCCCAAACATGGTCTCTGAAGAAATAAAGAGATAGAATTCATTATTTTGGTGGTTTTTATCACCATGTATAATCCATCTCCATCTTGATGACAAATAAATTTGGTTTATCAGCACTTGAAGCAGATTTGTCTCCTTGTGGTGGACAAAACAAACAAGCCCTCCAGAATCAAAATGCCAGAGCATTAATTTATGAAAAATATATTGATAATTGTACCAGGAATTGGAATACAATTATTCCAGAACTGGAATTGCCGGGTCTGATCGGACATATTTTAATAGGATCATTCTAGTTGCTGTAGGGCAAGAAGACGAGGTAAAAACTAAGAGAAAATAAAAACAGGGAGACTGGTGGGAGGGCTACTGGAAAAATCCAAGGGTGGGATGGTAGGACCATAATTGTGTAGGTGATAATAACGTGGTCAAATTGTGGTAGAGCTAACTGAATGTGTTTCTGGATTAGAAGTGAGGTCTGAGAGAAAGAGAGGAGTTCCTGGTAATTCTAAGGGGTTCATCTTGAGCAATTATGGTCAAGGAGACCGGAGGAAGGAGAATACAATGTGTGAATCACTTTGGAGTGTGAGGGTGATCAAGAGTTTGATTTGATGTTAAAGTGGACATGTCAAGCAGATTTATGTATATTTTTTCTATAATTTATGAAAAAGTTAAGGTCTAAAGATATAAATTTGGGAATTTTTATCAGTGGGTAGAAGGTATTTTAAGCTAAAAGACAGGATGTAATTCCCTAGTGAGTGAGTGTAGATGGACAAAAGATGTTTAAAGATGGAGCCCTAGGGCTACCTGACATTTGGAGGTTGAGAAGGGAAGAATCATCTGGCACAGGGAGAAGAGAAGAAAGGACAGTGAAGGTGGGGAGAGACAAGGTGACCAAAGTGTCTTGGAAGTCAAACAGAGAAAGTATTTTATCAAAGAAGTGGTGATCAAATGTTTCAAAAGCTGCTGACATCAAAGATAGTGAACAAAAAGAGAAATAAAAATGGACTTTTAGGCACCTGAAAATAAGTTAATTGTGTTTAATAAAAGAAATGAAAATTTGAATAATATCGAAATATTTTTTATTACCTATCCAGTTGCAAGACATGCAAAATTTTGACAGAATTCCCTGATAAGGAAGCTGTAAGGAAACAAAATTCTCATATTGCTGATAAGAATGAATAAATGAAGAGAAATTGAGCAATAACTAAAAAAATGATATATGCATTTATCTTTGACCGAGTCACATTTAGGAACCATTCTAAAAAGATTCCAGGAAAAAATACATAAAATTCATGACAACTGATTAATTTTCAATACGATAAAAACAATAGTAAACAAAACAAGGCAAAATGAAGCAAAACAACTCCCCACCTTCATCAACCCAGAGGGAGCTGTTTTATTTAAGAAACATTAAAAAAATCTGAAAACCTTAAAGCGATACAAATAGATCTACCATTTGATCCAGCAATCCCATTACTGGGCATCTACCCAAAAGAACAAAAGTCACTCTATGAAAAAGACACCTGCACTTGAATGTTTATAGCAGCACAGTTCACAATTGCAAAGTTGTGGAAACAACCCAGGTGCCCATCAATACATGAGTGTATCAATAAAATGTGGTATATGTATACCATGGAGTACTATTCAGCTTTAAGAAACAATAGTGATATAGCACCTCTTGTATATTCCTGGATACAGCTGGAACCCATTCTACTAAGCGAAGTATCTCAAGAATGGAAAAACAAGCACCACATATACTCACCAGCAGATTGGTATTGACGGATCAACACCTAAGTGGACATGTAGGAATAACATTTGTCGGTTGTTGGGCGGGTGGGAGGGGGGAGGAGGGGAAGGGTATATACAAACATAATGAGTGAGATGTGCAACATTTGGGGGATGGTCACGCTTGAGGCTCTGCCTCGAGGGGGGAGGGGGGCATGGGCAATATACATAACCGTAATATTTGTACCCCCATAATATGCTGAAAGAAAAACCTCTGAAAACCGAATATTGTGTGTAGGCCTTGTCTGGATTCTCTTTAGAATAAATCAACTATGAAAACATATTTTTGAGATAATAGGGAATTTTTGCTTATAGACTAGATATTGTTTTATTTTATCATTAATTTTATTACTGCTTATTCTATTAGATGTGATTTTGGGGAGGATTATGGCAGGGTAATGTTTATATTTTTTAGAAATGCATATTGAAATGGATAATGATGAAATGCCATGATACCAAGGATTTGCTTTAAATTACCTCAGCCTCATGAGCTTTAAATACTTCACCAAAGGAAAATGTGACAAAACCTTGATAATGGTTGAATCCGAGTGATAGGTGAGGAGCATGGTTTGAATATGTAAGGACTTACCATAATGTTCTCTAGGTTTACCCATGGTGTTGCATAAGGCAGGATTTCCTTCCTTTACAAGAATGAATAATATTTATAGTATATACACACACCGCAATTTCTTTATCCATTCATCCATAGATGAACGTTTAGATTGTTTCTATATCTTGGCTATTGTGAATAATCCTGCAATGAACATGGGAGTGCAGGTATCTCTTCAGGATCCTGATTTCAATTCTTTTGAAGATATAACCAGCGGTAGGATTGCTGGATCATATGGTAGCTTTATTTTTACTGTTTTGAGGAACCACATACTGTTTTCCATAATGGTTGTACTACTTTAGGCTCCCACCAACAGTGCACAAATCACAGAAGAATGAATACTACATGATTCCACTTATATGAGGTATCTAAAGTAGTTGAACTTAAAGAAACAGAGTAGAATGGTGGTTCCAGGGGCTGGAGGCAGAAGGAAATGGGAAGTTTTTCTTTAATGGATATAAAGTTTCAGTTACACAAGATGAATAAATTATAGAGATCTGCTATACAATGTTGTGCCTATAGTTGACAATATTATATTATGCACCTAAAAATTTAAGAGAGTAGATCTCATGTTAAGTGTTTTTATCACAATAATAATACAAAATAAAAAAATCTATGAGGGCTATGCGAGGTCTCATTGTATTACTCCTTCTACTATTATATGTACTTAAAAAATTAATAATAATTTTTAAAGCTGCTGATATCAAGAAATAAGAGGACAAATTGACTGTCAGCATTAGCATTATGTTGGTCACCTTAGTATGAGCTGTTTGAGTGGCCAGTCTAGGGTAAAATCCTGGCTTGAGTATGTTCAAAAGAAATTAGGCTAAGACAGATGACACACAAGTCTTTGGAAAAATTTATGTAGAGGGAAACGAAGAATTGAAGAATGATATGGAGGGATATGTGAAATCTAATTTTATTTTTTTTAATTTGTGAATTGAATTATTTTAATACATTTTGATAGACTCATTTGATTTCTTCCCCACAAGAAAGGATAATTAAAAATTCTCTTAAAAAACATGCAATAAGAATGAATCAGTTTAGCTAAATTTAAAAAAACAGCTCTCTGCATTATTGTATGATAGGAAAGCTTTATCAGTGGGATGGACATATCTGGAGCCCCTTAGTTTACCTGCTTTCATTCCTGGACAGATGAATATGCCAGTGTTCCTAATTACAATTTTTCTTTAGTTTTTTATAGGTTGCCAACTCCTGTCTTTGTTTTGAGAGGGGAGGTTAAATTTTTCATTTTTAATTATTGTGGTTACGTAATAGTTGTATATATGTATAGGATATATGGAGTGTTTTGATAAAGGTATACAATGTGTAATAATGAAATCAGAGTAATTGAGGTGTCCTTTGCCTTAAGCATTTATCACTTCTTTGTTAGGAACACTCCACTTCCACTCTTTTAGTTCTTTAATCCCTTTCTGTTTGGCATGTTCTTTTTTTAAATATATGAATACATTCAGTTTTGGCACAGAATGTCTTGACTTTGGGAGTACTGTTTCATGGGGAACTTTCTCAGGGCCATTATGAGTTAGTCTCAAATTTTACTCTCCAACAATGATATTAGTTTCTTTAAAAATTATGGCACTCATTTTATCCACTGTCTACTGACAAGATGTGAAATTTGGGAACAGATTTTATGAAGCAATTCCTCCAAAAGGTAAGTGAGCAGGAATGAAAAACTACCAGACTATTAATCTTTATTAACTTGTTGAATATACATACTATTTAAACTTGTGTTAAATATTATAGTATTGAATGTTTTTTGATGATGCTATCTTGTCAAAAAATGTTTTTAACTAGAATGAGTTTGGTAATTTTAAGTTTCTTCTTTTGCATGTTATAAAAATATATGTAAATATAGTTATCTTCCTAAAATTCCACAGTTTAAACATTTAAGTATTAGATGGATAAATCAGTAAAGGAGTAATGAATTTACATAGATCAAACAATACGGAGAAAATTTTTTTAAATCAGGAATAACTGTTAATTTCTGAGTGTATTTCAGTTGTTTATTTTCATTTTCTTTCTCCTTCCAAAATTATCACCATGAAAATAGAGTAGCTTCTTTTGTTTGTCCCTGCAGTGTTTCTCATATTATTATCAAAGGTTCTTTCACAATTACCTTATTTTAAACTAGAGAATACTGTTTGAGTAAAACATACTCTTCTCAAATAACCTTGATCAAAACCAATGTTCATTTTGAATGAGATCATCAGTTTCAATTAGAAGAAAAGTCAAAGGATTTTACAAGTTTGAATTTTTTTCCCTAAGTGTCAATATCTCCATTGCAAATGGTTTGTGATGTTTTAATTCAGTCCTTCAAAGAACACTTTTTAGAACTGTATTAGAATTTATTAAAATATAATAAGTGGTTTATATTTTGAGATCACATATTCACACTTATAGGACAAATTTTTCAAAAGATTGCCTTAATATTTTCTATATGGGATGAAATCTTTAGAGACAATATCACACCTAAATTGAAAAGGTGCAATTTTTCACAACTGAGATAGAAGTGAGGATGATGCACTCTTAAAAATGCGTTAGACGGCTTAAAAAATTGTCCTTATTTTGACAAAGCCTCTAACATTAAAGATGCATTTGCGAAGACTGACTATAATTTTTAATCAAATGGTGCAGTCTAAAAAAGTAATATTTAAAAATAAATATAGTTTATATAATTTTAATAAAATAACAGTGGTGAGCAACTGGTACAAAATCTAACACTTGATTTTTCCCCTCAATATTTGACCCTCTCAGAGTCTTAATTGTCTCAAGAATTACGAACTCTATTTTTATAGTTTCTCAGGTCAAGTCTTGGGATTGCCTTTAGTTTCCACTTTGATTCGCACCTTATGTCCAGCCATTACCAAACCCCATCGATTATTCCTTCAAGAGATGATAAAATTCTATCACTTTTGGCTGGGCGCAGGGGCTCACGCCTGTAATCCTAGCACTCTGGTGAGGCCGAGGCTGGCGGATCGTTTGAGCTGAGCTCAGGAGTTCCATACCAGCCTGAGCAAGAGCGAGACCTGTCTCTACTAAAAATAGAAAGAAATTAGCTGGACAACTAAAAATATACAGAAAAAATTAGCCCGGCATGGTGGCACATGCCTGTAATCCCAGCTACTTGGGAGGCTGAGGCAGGAGGATCGCTTGAGTCCAGGAATTTGAGGTTGCTGTGAGCTAGGCTGAGGCCACTGCACTCGCTCAGGCAACAGAGTGAGATTCTGTCTCAAGAAAAAAAAAAAAATTCGACCACTTCTCGCCACTACTCTCTCATGCTATTCTAAATCGCCACTAAATCTTTTCTAGATTACGCAGTAGACTCTCAACTGATCTCCTCCCACAATAATCTAATGCAACACAGCAGCTAAAATTATCCTTTTAAAACAGAAGTCAGATCATGTTACTTATCTGCTCAAAATATTCTGTGAACTATTTCAGAGAAAAACCAAAGTGGTTAAAATGACCTAAAAAGTCCTTCAAGATCTGGTGATCCTCCAAACCATCTGCCCAATTGCTACCATTCTTGACCTCACTGACTGAGCTGTAGCCAAAATAAACCTCCTTAATTTTTCTCGGTACAACAAACACAATTCACCAGGTGGATTTGGCGCTTGCTATTCCCTCTGTCTAGAATGGCCTTTCCCAGAAACTCCCCCTTGTCAGTTATATTTCTGCTCAAATGTCTTGTTATCAGAACAACCTTTTCTGGCAATCTTGTAGGAAAATAGTATACTGCAGATTTCATACTTCAGACCTGGACTCAGCCAATTATCCAAGTATCCCTGGTTCCTTTTCCTGGGAGATGGTATTTAGAGATCACAGTTTGAACAGAGGAGTGTCATTCCTAATAGTGAACATGGCTAGAACTTGTGTGTGTGTGTGTGTGTGCATGTGTGTGCTATCTGCCATCTATCTGTATCTATCTATCCATATCTCTATTGACATAAATATATACATGGATGTAGAATAAAAAACATGTATGTAGATATTTTTAAAATAAAATATCTTTGATATTTCATGACATTTATATTCATATTCAGTAAAATTTAACCTCTTTTTTTATGTGTCCTTTTCCCCACAATGAAGGTCCTGAATTGCAAAGATACTGGGCATAATAAAATTGGAATTGCACATATTGTATACCAGATTATATACAAGGCATCTTTACAATAATAATACTAACATTACCACCAATTCAGTTTTAAAAGTTTTTTCTGCAAATGGTCTACCCATTCTCTCCCGCTGTACTCATCGTCAGAACATATAGCCAACACAAATTATAATCTCTTCTTTATATCTTCCATCAATATTAATTCTACTAATATAGACAAAAAACTATATTGTAATGCTCACCACAAGTCTTTATGTCAAAGTCACTCCAGTCATTTTGGTTGTCTAAAGCTCATTCATTAGTAGATTTAAGGAAAATACTCTTTGGGACAACAGACTTTGAGAGTTTGCATGCTGATGACAAAGTATCTGCAAACTTTATGCTTGAAAGTAATTTTGACCATATATAAAATTCTTATCAATTTCTTTCTACATTTCTTTTTACTTTAAAACTTTTTTTTAAATCCTTTATTTCCCTTAAAACACTGCCTACATATTTGCCTTTTTTTGTCTTTATTTTAGAAACAATTGCTTT
>VBSM01001124.1:30613113-30672624 GCA_008086735.1 Cheirogaleus medius | reverse complement strand
TCCACCTGCTTGCATTTTAGTAATCATGAGGATATTGCCAACTTCTTTCCCCCTGTAGATACTGTCTATCTCTTTTTTGTTTTACTATCATAGTTGCTCTGTATGTTTTGTATGCCCTCTCTTCTGAATCCTCCTCTCACTTTAATAAGTTGATTTGACTTTACATGATATCAAAAATCTGAGGCGATTAAAAAAAATCTAGAAAAAATAAGATGCTTTGTTTAAAAGTTGTTAAATGGTGGATATCTGTAAGTATCTTGTTTATTGATTGATTTGTTTAATCATAGTACACTACTTGTCAAAATATTTGAATAAAGTTGCTCTCCTGCATAAAAAAAAAGAAAAAAAAGTTAAAAAAAACTAGGGATCTTCACTAATATACAACTATCTATCTGCCTCTTTCTGCCCCTCTACTCTTACCTTCCCTGGGGCAGAGGAGTGATATATTTGTTTCTGAGTTTGAGAGAAAAATAGAGTGCATTTGCAGTGCCTTTATGCCCTCCCTTCTACTTATGAGAAACACTTTCTGCTCAGAGCTCTTTGAATTTTGAATTTTATATGTCCCCTCAGTGAAGGGGATGGAGCACTCTTTGGTGGTCAAGTTCTGCTAGTGAGGAGTCTAGCTCCTGGCCCAAAACCTATGTGTGATCTTTCAGGCCCCACCGTAGGCAGTTGCAAAGCTCTACCTGCACATCTCACAGGGAAAGTTGCCCTCCCTATACCAGACCTGATGCACAATCAGTACATCATAGTTTCTAAAGAGAATAGCAGTCAAGGTCCCAGCAGTCCCCTCTATGCTTCCTTCTCCTCCCCACCCTGACCACGATCTCAGATATGTCTGCATTTCTAGCCTGGGTACCTCCATTTGGAGGCTTTTTTAGAGGAGCACTTTGGTTAAGGCCTCTCTCAGGTGCCTCTCCTGAGATCGCCTAGTGAAGGGTTGGGAACCTTGAAAACATTGTTTTCCGCTGTGACTCAGTTTTCAGTACTTTTCTGCTCCTAACCTTTCTCTTTAACCCCTCTCACATCCTTAGGTCCATAAAATATTCTAGAGTTTCTAGGCAGTGAAATTTTCCCCAGCTGTGCTGATCCTCTGGACCCTCCCTGGTGCTGTTCCATGGGGAAGAATGGAATATTGTGGGAGCCTCTTGCTTACAGTATCTCAGTAAGTGAATTAAGGCTTGACTGTTCATTTCATTTTGGCCTGTTGTCTTGATTGACTGCTATGCCTGACGATTCAGTCCCTTTTGGCTTGTCTGAGCTCTTAACAACTGGGTGAGTAAAGTTTTCTTATGCTGGGCATCAGTATTAGCAAGTCCACTAGCCTTCATATAGTTTACAGTCCCAGCGATAATCTCAATATATCTTATTTTTCTTTCTTATTTCTTTCTTATTAGAATCCAAGTGAGGAAAACAGAAATGTTATATATTGACTTCCTCAAAACCATAACGTCTCCTGTTTGGTCTGAAATCTTGAGGAATAAAGAATAAACAGCGAAATGTGAAAAACAAAACAAAACTTGAATGTCCACCTTTTGTTGGGTTGGCATGTGGAGTTAGGACTCTGGCACTTTGTATTAGTTCATATTGTGTATTGTGGCTGGATTTTATAGTAGCATAATTAGCTTGTAACCAATATGGCCTGGACAAACATATTTTAGCCTTTGGTCGCATGCGATTTTTGACTTTGACATATCACTTCAATTTGTGGTAGCTTTAACCACAAGAAAGAGGTTGTTTCAATCTTAGCTAAATAGACTGTAAGAGTACATAGGCCTCAGCAAAATTGTGGTACACTGGGACTTCATGAAAGCAGTGGAGGAACAGGTAGAAAATAAAACAATGACTCCATGCCCACCACTTTAGAAAAAGGGGTGTGGAGAGAAGGGAACTGAAAGACTAGGTTGCACAAAGCTGAGGAAAAGTGAGGTTTCAAGAAGCAACATGGTTAAGTATCCCCTAGGATACTGGGTGCACTGCATTCTGAAGTGACAAGGCAACTTTAATCATGACTCTGCTGGGGATAATTCTCCAGGGAAAAGATTCAGGAACAGAGGCGGGAAATCACTTTTAGGGCTTTACAGAGCTAAGGAATTCCATAGGCTGAGAAAATTGTTTAAACTACTGTGGCATAAGAATAAAAATATTTGCAAAAGAAAGTTAATTCTCTCTCTCTGATAACCATCTTTCATGAAGTATGGGGATTACAGGAACACAGGTTCAAAGGGTAAGTGCAAATTAATAAGCTTTTATTACAAGATTACAATACAGATACCTCCAAGAAGACCTGACTATTGGGATTCATTTTCTGCAAATTTCAAAAGTACCACATGAAAGGGCTATTTAAGATGCCTCTGACCCAGACTCAGCTTAGGGTAGCTCCAGTATTCTATATCCTGGCCTTTATTTGCTTTTTATTTTCTCCTTTCTTAGCAAAGATAAGATATTTGTTTAGAAACCAAATGTGCCTACTTAGATCTTTTCTCTTCTCTTCTGTGAGCTGGCTGCCTGTACAGTATACAATCTGTTCTACTTTTCCTTGTTTTGTGTTTAGAACAGTCACAGGCTCTTTCATGAGGAGACCTTCCCTGATCCAGTGCTGCTTATAACTGTTTGGGTCAGTATGACAAACTCACTTACCTAAGGATATGAGTAGCATAACCTGTCATCAACTTTGTCGGTAATAAATATGCATTTTTTCCTTATCAGCCTTACCTGTGTATCTTATTTCTCAATTGATTCCGAATTGGCAGGGAAAAGAGGACTGTTATGTATTTGGCCCCTCTAAATCCCAACACTTACCTCTTCCAGCTCATCTTATGTTTTCACTCCTTCACTCTTTCTGCGCCTACTCTCTGTTCCCCACGTACACATACCCTACACTGTAGTTACCAAAAGTAACCTGCTATTCTGCATATACATCTCATATTTTGTGCTTTTGTTCGAGCTAATCTTATCAGAACATTCTTCTCATAGAAAAACTGCTGATCTTATAAAACTCACTGCAAAGGCATCTTCTTTTTCTCCCTGACTCTGTCCCCAAGTCAGAATTCATATATCCCACATGCACACAGTTCTCCTTAGAACATGCAGTGTAGCCTGCTTGCATTGTAGTTGTAAACCTGCTGTCTTAGCTTGGGCTGTCATAATAAAGTAGCTTTATTGGGTGGCTTAAGCAACAGAAATTTATTTTCTTACAGTTTTGGAGGCTGGAAGTCTAAAATCAGGGGACCAGCATGGCCGGGTTGTGGTGAGGGCTCTATTCGTTGCTGAAAGGTGGCCGCCTTCTCACTGTGTGCTCACATGATGGAGACGAGAGAGAGCAAGTTCTTTGGTGTCTCTTCTTATAAGGACATTGATCCTATTGGCTCCACCCCTCATGACTTTGTTTAACCTCAATTACTTCCATAAACACTCCATCTCCATGTAAAATTGAGTTGAGGTTTGGAGCATCAACATATGAATGGGGGCCACAATTCAGTCCATAGCACCCACTTTTCATGGCAAGACCATCATAAAACTCACAAGGGAAGAGATTTCTTATGCAACTTCATTTATCCCACAGCCAGCAGCACAGCTCTCTACATGATGAGGGACATTGCTTTCGTATGGATACCTACCATTTTCAACCCAATATCTATATTATATATGTTAAAGCTATCGCATAGCGCCTTCTTCCCTAAGTCTTTCTTTTTATGCTTTGATTGGTACATGTCAGAAATATATTAATATGTATCTGTTCAGAAGTTATGTATTTCATAACTTTGTAGAAAGAAATATCATCATAATTAAAAATAGAAATAAAACTGAATGTGAAGTGTAAATTATCAAAGCAAAGCCAAAAAAGTCATTTATTTAAAGAAAGACTCAAACTAAGAGAAAGGCAAAGTGCTTCATACATTATGTAGTGGTAAGAAACATAAAAGGTAAGTAAATAAACGTGGTGGAATTTGATACAGGGCATCAAATGGTACCCCGTGAACAAACACTTCGTTTGCATTTCTCATCACACTGCCTACTTTGCTTGGTGCTAACATTTCACAGCATTTTATTGACTGGTGTTTCAAATATCCTTAAATTTCTACGTCACAACAGAACATCTTGTTAGTATCTATCATATTCATCAATGTGAAAGTAAAAGTTAAATAAAAAGATTGAAATAAGTAGAAAAGCATTTGCTATGCCATGAGACTTTGGGTGTTATAAAGTAACAGAGAACATATTACTTTAGAAATAAAAGAAGAAAACTAATGTTTTCCTTGAAAGTACTAATGTTTTCTAACACAGTCTATAACATGATTCAGTATTTTAGTTGATTTCCCGAAAGATCGACTTTTCAAAATTGTGTAATTTCTGCACAAAATCTCCTCTGAGCTCTTACTGCTTCTGAGATATAGAATTCTTGATAATTTTAATTTTTCAAGAGTTAAAACCATGCTAGGTAAGAATTCTTTATGAAATACGATATGAAAAAATATTGATTATTTTCTTGTTTTAACTATTCCAAATTGCCAAATATCTTTTTGGTGTTTCACTTTTGGGAGAGTTCATAAATGTTTGGATTATTTTGATTTATTATAACATACTTACTTATGGGTAACTTATCATCTCTTCCCCTTGCTTCCCTTCACCAATCCTGTATTCCCAGTGGTGTTTTCACATTGATTACTATAGTGTCACCCGATCAGTCAATCAATTTGGAAACTAGGAGTCAGTCATTCTTGGGTCATTCTTTTCCTAACATGCTGTATTTAATTGACCAAGAAGTTCTATGGATCTTTCTTATTAACTATTTTAAAATTTTTCCCATACTTTTCTATCCCTGCAGCATTGGCTGCAATTATGAACATTATATTTTATCTGGATTACTGAAATGAATTTCCATTATTCTCACTGTTTTATATGCCCCCTGTTTTCAACCCCATCTATTTACCTACCTTGCTGTTAGAAGAATAATCTTTCTAAAATACAAATAATCATGTTCATCCTCTTATTTAAACCACCAGTGGATCCTCTTCACTAGTAACAGGAAGTTATATTCATTAGCATGGCATAAATCACCCTCCAAAACCCAGTACTTACTTGCAATTTCAGTCCCGTGTATTATTTCTCTCTCCCTCATACCCTGAACTTCAAATATAGATAATTCTTTTTAGTTCCCTGAAAATATACATATGACTTTATATATATTACATTTGACTGAACTTTGTCTCCTCTGGTTGTCCTCACATCTATTCGCCCTTCAGTATCTCTATCAAACATTTTCTCTTCTTTGAAGACTTGCCCTCTCATCCCAGCCAATGTCATAAAAATTTACAGTATTTGTCATATCCTATTAGTTTGATTTTTTATTCCATTTCTCCCAAGCTCTACCAGTTCATGGTTTATTTCTGTTGTCTTGCTGTATTATACCTGAATTCTTATATCTCAGCTTTAGTCCCTTGTTTTATAATATACTTATTTGTATGATTTTATATATTTGTGACCATATGTATGGGCATAATTTGCATTTACTGTGTGAATAGACTTTTCTGGCTAACATTTTTTACCTGCCATCTGCCCTTCCTGTTCTCTTTCTCCTTTGCCATGTCTTGTGTCTTATGCTCCTTTTAGTTTCTTTGTCATTATTACTTACCTTTCTATGACATATGTTCTTCTTGGACCAAGATGTTTATACTGAGAAAAGGATAAAGCCTGGTTTCTGGCTTAAAAAAATTCTCTGTGACACAGGTATGTGTGTGTGTGTGTGTGTGTGTGTGTGTATGTGTGTGTGTGTGTGAGAGAGAGAGAGATTTTAAGCCTCCCTCCTCTTCATGCCACAGAGGTTGAAAGTCACTCTGCTCACAGTATGGTCTTCTTCACCATACTTCATCTACAAACCTCTTTCTGCAAATTTGACTTGTCTATTCAGTAAAGGAATGTTCTTAAAGAAAGCACTTGCAATGATTTTCATTGTTCTAAACAAGAGGTTGTTTCCCTTTAGGTGTATGTAACATTCCTCAGAGTAGGATTCTCCACTAGAATTATCCAATGTCAGCAGCACAGCAATGAGTGTTGTCTCTCAATGTCTGTGACACTTTTTTTGACCTTTATTGCTACTGTGATCCAGGAATATAGATATCTATCAATTTAAGAGAAGATAATATTTGGGTTTTTTATTTATACACTTCTAATCACTTTAAGTGATTTCTGAGAAGGAAAAGGGGGATGTCATCTTTCTTTTGCTATATTAGATTAAAAATAATTGTAATATATTAAAATTATTAATTACAGGTGAATTTGACTTTATAGATTGAAAGTATCTTGAGGAGAGGACACATTTATATTATGCATTTGTTAAATCCACATTTCAGAGTTTAGATCTTCCTTCATTGCAAATGTTTAATGAATCCTAGTTCACAAATGAGCAAGCAGAGGGGATGTTGGTGGCAGTACAAGTTGAAGCCATTACAGCCAGCCATTATAAATAATTTATTTATAAATTATTAATAAAATGTGTATGATGTCTGGGAATCAATTTATTTATTTTGTAGGCTTATACTCAACTGTAATTTTGTATCTTTTTCATTTTATCAACTTTCAGGATAGCTATATTTCTTTTTAAGTTTGACATTTTTGTTAAGTCTTGAAGTTATTCAACTCTAGCACCAGAGTTCCCTTTTCTAGGCACACTTCCTTATGTATGGACTTTCAAAAGCAGTTGTCAGATGTTGCTGTTATCCCTTTTTCTGAGCTTTTAAAAGAAAGTGTATTTTCCCCTCTACATACTAAGATATACAAAATTCTTCTATTGTGATTAGTTTGGGCAACTGTTTAATGAACTGATAAGAAATGATATTTTTAGGCTCCAAAGCGTCTATAACACATGTACCTTTTCTGTAGTGTGTTTTGATTCTTTCGCAGGAAATACAGCATGATGACTCTGAGCATAGGCTCTAAGATTGGACATTCTTTGTTTTCAATTCAGAGTCCGCCATCTTCTATTCACTTTATACATAGCCCTTAACCATTCTGTGTCTTAGTTTCCTTATTTATAAAGTGGAAATAATAATATCTACTTCACAGGATTATTTGTATTATACTTACATGTAAATATTAAATACCAGGGTCAAAATATGTTTTCCCATTTCCATTACCTGAAACTTATTTTACTGTTGGCACTGTAATGTTTCATTCATAAATGGTTTTTAAATTCAGGGTTTGTTGAATTATAGAAAATATAATCAAAGCCACAGAGTTTCACTACTGGCAATAACGCCTTATCTTTTTTTTCTCCTCAAATTCTTTGGGGTCTCTATTCATCTTCCACATCCAGCTACTTAGTTCCAAAGGTTCTGGGCAACATCAGTCTCACATTGACTCATTTCTCCACAGAACTAAACAATCATATGTATTTGGTTTTGAACAATGTAGATAAACAAGATGGAAAAGGGGAATCTATAATCAAGGCATATTTCTGTTTTTATGATTAAACATCCCTTTCAAACTTTTAGTGTAACTTTGGAATCTTATAAAAAATAGGCAAACTAATTTCAGTATTATAGTCTACTCAGAAATTTAATTAAAAATAAATTATTTCTATTGTTGTTCATAAAGAATTAGTACTGTATCTTATAAATGAATATACATGTTTATTTTTTGACTTTATTTTATGAAAGATATATTTAACATATGTAGTATATATATGAATACCTGTACCATATATAAACATTTTAAATTAAGATAATTTATAAAATTATAGATTATTAGCTAAAATTATATTATTATAATTAAAAATATAATAAAATTATATTATTTCCAAAAATTTAGGCCTAAATATATAATGTGCAAAGCTGGCATAACACATTTATCAACTTGAAGTAAATTTACAACATAGTATATTTTTAAATTTTTTATTGAAGTTAATGTACATACAGAAAAGCACATATTAGTATATGGCTTAATGAAATTTTTATAAACTGTATGCTCCTATGTAACTATTATAGCACTCAGACCAAGAAATAGAATATCACTAGCACATCAGAAATCTCCATTGTGTCTCCTTGTAGACATTAACCCTACCCAAGGGTTACTCAGACCAAGAAATAGAATATCACTAGCACATCAGAAATCCCCATTGTGTCTCCTTGTAGACATTAACCCTACCCAAGGGTTACTATATAATGATTTCTAACCACATGCATTAGTTATAACTCTTTCTGAACTTTAAATACGAGGACTTACTATAGTATGTTTTAGTTTATCCTTAGCCTCATTCTTTCAATGCTATGATTTTTTTTGAGACTTAACCATATTTTGCATATAATTTTTCATTCTCATTTCTATAAATACACTGTTTATAGACATTTGGGTAGTTTCTTCTTAGAAATATTATAAATCATGTTGCTGTGAATGTTTTAGTACAAATCTTTTGGTGAACATATGAATTAATAGCTGTTAGAATATAAACTTGGAATGGAATTGCTAAATTACGTTAGTACATATCCAGCCTTAGTAGATACTATTAAACAAGTTTTTATAATATGAATATGTCATGATAAGGAGTTCTGGTTTGGGTCCTTGTGTCCTCTTGACTAAGAAGAGTTAGAACCACTTCAGAGGGATTCCAAAAAGTAGGTTTCTTATCTATATTCTCCCAAGACCCCTTGCCAAACTTTCTCCTCCTTCTCCAGGATGCAAAATACATTGCAAGTGATTATTGAGAGAGGGAGTCTTTAAGGGACATAATCAGTCTTGCTACATTTTTCCTTCAGTCAATCGCTGCATCTTTGCCTTGCATTATCATAACTAAGATGCTCCCTCAAACAATTCTTCACAGTACACAGATGGTATGCTCAAAGGTGACTTTATATATATCCAAGTACATAAAGAAGCATGTGAAAACTTCTAATTGGAACATTTACAAAAGTTCCACCTATCCAAGTGCCCAGCTGTAGATGGAAATATCTAATATGTTGGAATCTTTCCAGCCTGTATTTATGCTTGCCTCATTCTGCAAATATCCATGCATAGTATTCAGTGTGTCTCCATAGAACATACCAGTTTGACATAATTTATTAAGTTTTAAAATTCAAAACAACAATATGGCCAAAACTAAAGAAAATTACTTACATTGATGCACAAAATCTGATCCAAATTTCTCTAGGAACAAATTGCTGTTATTCTCTGCCAATAGAAATGCTTTCTTTCAAATAAAGTTTCCTGAGAGTTATGTTCCAATCTGTTTTATTTAAAAAATACAAGCAGAAAGGAATGGAACATAGTTAATACAAAATGCAAACATGTTTATCAGAATTATTTATATTTGAGTTTAAAATAGCTTTTGCTCCTTTATTGGCAAATGGGCACATCTTCTATTTTGGCATTTCACCTCATACCAGCCAATAAAGTCATATTCTTACATTTGAGTAGGAATCAACAACATTTTCAGCTTCCTTTATTTACTTCAATCTGAAATTCATTCTGTAATAAAAGATATGGCTCTCTCTCTTTGTTTCTACTTTCCTTCATATCTGTCTCACCTTTCCAGGTCCTTGAGTGGTTGAGTGGTCAGATTTAGAAGGGCTTCTCTCCGCCTCCTAGTAAGGGTTGTGCTGTCAACAAAATGATGGATTTTCCTTTGGTTGGGCATTGACATTAAAAAACGTCCTATATTAGATATAAATTTAGCATAGATTTTCTATTCTATCTGATAGTAGAGAAGAGGTTTAGTTATTTAATATTATAAAATGGCAGACAATTCCCTTAACTAAAGCAAGGTTACAATTTTAAATTGCACAAGACAATTTTAAATTGCACAAAACAGAGGGGCCAAAGGATATGGAGCCTATGAGAACAAGTAAGGAGGGAGAGTGGGGTCTAAGAGGTGGGCAAAATCAAGTTACAGAAGGCAGACAGCATGGATGCTAGGGATTAATTTTAGTTTCACAGAATCCTGATATATACGTATAAATAAGGTGTGTGTGATGTACACCATCTGGGGGATGGACACACTTGAAGCTCTGACTCTAGGGGGGAAGAGAGGGGAAGGCAACACACGTAACCTAAACATTTGTACCCCCATAATATGCTGAAATAAAAAAGAAAAAGAAAAAAAATAAATAAGATATGTTCATTCATTTTATACTAAACTTTTTGTTGAAGTAAGTATATGTATCACACATGCACACACACAAAGTCAATGAAAGTCCACAAAATAAACACACATGTAACCAGTATCTATATCAATTTTGAGAACAATATAAACACCTACAATAAACAATATAAACACCTACAATACCATCCTTGTGTTTTTCTCAGTCTCTATTGGCATGGTTTACAGCACAATAGATTAGTTTTGCTTGTTTTCAAAATTTATATAATTGAATCAACAATATATACTTTTTATGGGCAATTATGCTTAAGATTACATTTATGAAATTTATTTGCATACTTTGTATTTACAATTGATTCATTTTCATTGCTGTACTCCAATCCTATGAATATGGTAAATTTATTTGCCTTTTTTTTGATTCTTTATGGACTTTGAGTTGTTTACAGTTTGGGGTCATTACAAACAATGCCTCTATGAACTTTTACAAAATATATCTGGCAAATATATGAATATATTAATATTAAATACATGCCCTGGAGTGGAATTGTTCAGTCATAGAGAATTGATTTTTATGTATGATATGGGACAAGGACTAAGATTCATTGGTTTCCATGAAACTGACTTGCCATTATTAATGAATATAGCATACTTTACCCAATATACTTCAGGGTTGCCTTTGTCATAAATGGCTATATGTGTGCAGGTCTGTTTCACTGTTTTTTGTTGTTGTTGTTGTTACTTCTTATGCAAATGTGTTACTTCTCTGTTAGCTGACCCATGGTTTTCATTGATCACTATGTTAGAGATACTGGTGGGTGTTAATGCAACTTCTCAGACAGTACTAGTTGCACTTGTTAAAATTGTATTTCAAACTTGCTAAATCATAAACTTTTCCCTTAGTAGAGACATTTTATAGGAGATATTTTATAGGGAAACCTGTAGCTAGATAATCATTATTAAATTTTTATCCCCTTTGGCACATTGGTTAAAGATCATGATCTCTGTGTGAGACTGGTTAGGTTTCTCCCAAGAATAAGATACAAGTTTGTGGGTTTTCTTAAGAAATTCTAAAATCCTTGATGTCTGTCATAAAATTACTCATACAAGTTTTTGCAGCAGCAGTATCAGAGCCAGTGAGGTTTATCTGAGGTGGTGATTATTACTCAAACAATTTATCAGGAATGCTAATCACCTCTCAGAAAGGATAATATGTTATATCAACTCAAAAATTCTGTCAAAGGCCAGCTTTAGAACAATATTCTTTCTTATAGATGTTTTTCAGCAAACATTATAAATGGTCAGTCTAGATCCCTGGGTAGAAATGTTCTCATAGGTCTCGAAGTTGAAGACAGGGCATTCTCTTTACTCAGTTTATTCTAACTTTAGCCCTCAACTCAATCATATAAAAGATGATTAAAAAATTTTGTTTCCTTTTTATAAGAATGGCTGCAAAACTCAGAATTTAAACTAGTTAGAATGACATTGAAAGATTTTACATTGTTCATATGTTGAAAAATCTCTACTATTTTAGCAAGAGTGGAATTTAACAACTTGTATCTGAATTTTATAAAACCAAAAGTAATTTATATGAAAAAATAATTAATTATCAATAAGTAAATGTTTTATCTAATTCACTTTTTATTTCACAGTCTTGTCACCAAAAAAAATTATCATGTAAAATTAAAATAAGCCATAAAATGTGAGAGAAAATATGATTCAATGGACATACTTTCTTTACCCCTAAACTTTTCAGTACAAACTCTATTATAATTAAAGAGAAACTCTTAGTCTGTGAAAAGATTGTTTTAAGGTGCTATTAGAGCACAACTATGTTTATATAGTCATTTATTTTAAAAGCCAAATTGTATAAAGCAATGATCGGATGTTTGGTAGGTATTCTCAATCTCCTTCAAAAATAAATGAACATCATATTAAACAAAGACATGAACTTAGCTTCAAAACCTCTTTCAAATTGCTTATAAAATACAGTTAAATTTAAATGTCTTTCAAAATAACCAATATAGCAGTGAATTTATTTCCACAAGTCAGAATTCTTGATATGCATGCTATTAGCATGATTTTTACAATTGAACTGGTGCAAACAGAGAGTAAATCAGTTCTATAATCTCCAAACATGTTCCCTGGGCCTTGAATCTAAAGCCATCTGGACACTGTGACAGTATTCTATTTATTACATACAAAAGCCTGGATTCTGCAGATGCATAAACAGTAATTAAACACACAAGCCAGCCATGCATGCCAGTTCAGTGAGAACTATCCTTTGAGTATCTTAGAGTTTCCATGCCAATGAGCTTATTGAGAAATTGGCTGGTGATTAAAGATTAATGATTTATAGTTACAAGTGAGGTTCATTTGCTGCTTACTGAAATATGTTTGACAGCATCTTTGTGCTTTTCTTAGAATCCATACTCATAGAGTTAATTATTCTTAAGACAATATCTCAACTAATTTCAAACATGAGCTTAAAGTGGCAACATATATTAATAAAATTTCAAGTATTTTAATGTCTAAGTTATCATACAGCATGCCTCTTTTCCTATGCCCTCTTTGACTAGGAAGTTTTATTTGAACACTTTAAGTATAACTCTTCCAATGTACACATTGGAGAGAATATGTATTTAAGATTTTTTTCCCCCAACTTCGTTTCTGTAATTCATATCTTCTCTGGCTAGTCACAGCCTGTGCTTAAAGCAAGAGGACATGATGGATGAAAAAGAAAAATAACGGAGGCACTTACAAAGAAGGCTGGTTGTACCTTTGGTTAATCAGCATTTTACTTTTTAAAGCTGTTTAGATTTTTCAGAATTTGTTGATTCCCATAAGAAAGCAGACGCTGGGGAGAATTACTACTCAGTTAAGCGTAAAAATAGTTGCAGCTGGGGGTGGGAGAACTCATAAGTTATGTATCAAAATAGAGTATATTCTTGAGTGCTATATCCTTAGAGCTATTGGAATCTGTTAATTCACTCATACTAACATAACATATAATTTGCTTTATAAATGCAGTAAAGTATAACTGAAAATATGACTGACCCCTTCATAACCTTAATGGTTCTATAAATACAGAACTAAAGTAATTTATAAAGCTGTTAAAATTAATTCTGCCATTAAAATAAACTCCAAAGTACATTACATTATTACTGTAGTAACCTAACTATGAACTTCTCTGAGTCAGCAAAGTGAATCAATGGTGATGAATGATTATTGCTGCTGAGCAGTGCCTGGATTAAATGCTTGCCTGGTCAGGAAGGAACTTTCTTCCAATACAAACAGGCTTGTCTTCATTGACTATTTTTTCTCTTGGCCTATGGTTCTTCTTTTCTATGAAGTTCTTTGGCTTGGGAGGTCAAACCTTGGCAGGCACATATTTGGCTAAAGCTGCCTCTCCCGTTAAATTCTTAAAATTCTCACATCAACTTGTATTCGTGGTAATATATTGTTCAGATGCTTTGTTATACAGATTCCTAAGATTTCACCTGAACTTTATTTTCTGCAAGAGGTGGAGGGTTGTTGTTAATATCCTCAAAAAACAGGTTAGTAAGTTTCAAACTCTCTCTAGTTTCACCTCTCATTTGATGCACTGTGTTATCAAGGCCCTTGCTGAAAAGTGGGGAGAATTGCCTTGGTTTCTCTACTTAGCATGGAGTAAATGTAAAAATACCGTAGATAAGATCTTCAAACAGGCCTCACACCTGGAATCCTAGCACTCTTGGAGGCCAAGGTGGGAGGATTGCTTGAGGTTAGGAGTTCAAGGCTAGCCTGAACAAGAGTGAGACCCCCATGTCTACTAAAAGTAGAAACAATTAGCTGGGAGTGGCGGTGTGTACCTGTAGTCCTAGCTGCTCAAGAGGCTGAGGCAGGAGGATTGCTTGAGCCCTGGAGTTTGAGGTTGCTGTGAGCTAGGCTGATGTCACAGCACTCTAGCCTGGGAGACAGAGCAAGACTCTGTCTCAAAAAAAAAAAAAAAAAAAAAAAAAAAGAAAAAGAAAAAGAAAAAGAAAAAGAAAAAAGAAATCCACAACCAAATTATTTAGAATTTCTGCCCCTTTATTTAACAAAGACTTTCAGCATCTGAACAAATGAACTTCTTTGTTTCAAAAGGTGATGTTTTCTACTGGTGATTGTTTCTACTCCAACTCTATTAGGTGAAGTTTTTTCTAGGCCTTATTTCTCACAGTAGAAAAGAATTAGTGCCTTTCTAGAGATACTAGAGAAGAGTCTGCCAGTGAATAAAATGTGCAGAGCTGCAGATGCATTAACTAAATGACTCACTCACAACCCAAACTCACATTGTCACTATCCAAATATCTGCTTTGGTGAAATTATCCATAATTATAGGACCTAGACCTTCATCATTGCTGTCTAGTTGTTGAAAGTAGAAATACTAAATCTCTGTATCACAGGGGCTATTGTGTACTCTGAAATAGTAGTTGAAAGGTATTCCAGGGAAAAAGAGAAAAATATGTAAAGAAAGCAGTGAGAAAAATATAAAGAGCATGTATGTTTTCCATCACTGCTGAAACTATTTAAGCAGCTGAATTTAATTGTTTCAGACAGTTTTATATTAAGGATCAATAAAATAAAAAGTGAGCAATAGTTACCTATAGTCTAGGTTGAGAACTGACTAAATAAAGTCTCTATAAATTGTAAAATGGACTGTGTCAGTCCACAATCAAACTAATGATTTGGATAAATCATCTGAGAAGTAAAAGAAGTGAAAATATTTTAGTAGGCAATACAATCAAAATTAATAAACTTTCCAGAGGAAATATTGGTAATATATATTAACAGCCTTTAAAATATTCATGTACTTTGGCCCCTGAATTTATTTTCATGGAATTTTTCCTAAGAAATCATGGATGTAATCAAGTATTTGATTAAAAAGATGAACCCATTTGGATCTTTAAATATCAAAGAAAATTAGAGACAACATAAGTGCCAAATGATAGTCATTTAAATGGTATTGTTGGAAAATATGTAACAATATGAGGAGAATAACATAATTATAACTGAAAAGGTATGTTATAATACACTCGATCTCAGCTAACAGGCCAAGAAGCAATAACAGTATGTTATAGTATATGCTGCATGATTTTATTTCTGTTGAGTTTAGGTGAGAGGGACAAAACATTGTCTTAAGTATTAATAGACCATTATTATTAAAGATGAGTCCTTAGAAGTATCCTTTTAAAAATATATATTTTTCATTTCTCAGATAGTGCACAGGGATGCACTTGAGAGATGCTGAGGGAATGGAGAGATCAGTTTCCTTTAGAAAGTGAATGTGTGTGCATGTGTGTATGTTGGGGAGAGGCTGAGGGATCCCATACTTTAAGATAAGAAGAGAGCAATAGGGTTGATGGCAATTTTGTGGTTTGAAGAGAAAGGGAGAAGGAAATTAAGCAGAAAGAAGCTTTATTGATAAGAAACGATAACTGAAAAAACCTGCAGGAAAGGTCTATGGTCCTTGCCAAGATTATTTAATCTGGACTAATCTTTTCTGTAGTGGTATCAAAGTGCTGAACTTGATCACAAGGTGACCTAGTTTTATTTAAAAGAACCCACTATCTATAGACAAATATTGTGAATGCCAGTCGATTCTTGTGTGACATTTTATTGTGTGTTTGTGTGGTTTGTGTTCTTAAAATAAATATATAATTTAAGATCTTCTTAAAACTTTTAATTATTTTACCTTTAAAATATAACTAAAGAAAATGATGTTGATTGATCACAATGTGATAAGGTTAATACTAGATGCTTAATGGACATTCTAAAAAAATCTAATTCTTCTCTCTGTTAGCTTTCCATTTATGAGTTAAATATGCTCTTTGTTTTTATAGTACTTTCGCACTTGGTGGTAAATAACAGAATAGAGGTCTAAGATTTACATACTAAATCATGTTTTTTATTTCTTTCTGATGTTTTTATTTTGCAAATCTGATCTGAAACTTCAGCTGTAAGCAATCTATCTTGTAAGCAATCTATCCCAATCCTGCCACTTAATTTGACAGGCAAGATTATTGAGACACAGAGATCTAAATTTGCAGGACATTTTAGGATTACTTATTGGACCAAAGTCTCATGCAACTCCTGCCCCAGGTTTGCTGTTACTGGACAGCCTGTCTTAAAACTCTCAGAACAATTTAATTTATCCAAAATGCTAAATATTAATAGCAAAAGAATTAGTTCAAGAGTGTCCCTAACTTTATTTTATTTTTTGCTTAATACTTTATTTCCTTAATCTATTATCTATTGTGAAAAAATATATAACTGCATGTACATATTTTTTGAATGAAGGCATGGTATCTGTGTATCTGGGTTCAGTGGAGAGATAGTAGATTCGAGAAGCTATCATGCTGCCCTGGATGTGCCTGGTGATACATCAGATTGCTACAGAGGCAAGCCGTCTAAACAATCCTGGTTCCTATTCCCCAATCTCACCTTCAAGTAGAGATGTTTTGTTAACTATTTTCTATATTTCTCTTCTTAGTAAGATATTATTTGCACAATGGATTGAATTACTTAAAACTTAAAACAAAAGCAAAACCCCCAAGTACACTATTCCAGCACTAATGTTAGGACTAATAACCTTTGTCATGATAGGTGGAGGATTTTATTACATGAATTGCTCTTGGATTAGGGATGCTTTCAGAGATTAATCATTTTTGTTTTTGTTTTTTTTTGTATATGCTGTTTTGTATTTTTTCCATTGCTCTATTATAAGCATATATTATATTTATAATCAGGAAACAAAATCTAAAAAATTTTCCACCAATTAAGGTAGCATAAAATTATTTGTCTACATGAAGAAAATCTGGCAAAGGTTTTCTCTTCTTGGTTGTTTAATTTTTCTTCTACTTCCTACTATAATGCCATAATACTAACTTCCTTGTACTCTAGCTCTGGGTTTATCCCCCTGTGGCCAGACTGATGAACCTCCTTTTCAGATGGCATATTATTTCTTTGTGTATGACAAAATATATTCAGGACATTTCACCTCCTCTATCACTACCACACTGGTCCAGGTCCCTGCCACCTCTTGCTTACACTATTGTAATAGCCTCCAAACTGGTTTGTCTCCTTCTGCCCTTTTGATTCCCCTCCCAAATCTATTCTTAACAAAGCAAACTAGAATAATCTTCCTAAAAATGATATCAGATTATGGCAGCCAATGCTCAGAAACCTCCAATAATTCTCATCTCCAACTGTAGTAAAATCCAAAGTCTATACCACCCTTCCCTTCCACTCCCATGTATTGGGGGTCTCCTAGCTTGTCTTCATCATGCTGGGAATGCTCCCACTGCAGGACTTCTGAATATACTGCTTCCTGCCTGGAATGCTTTTGCCCTGAAATTCCCATGAATTGCTCCCATACTGTCTTCAAATATTTGTTCAAATACTATTTTCACAGTGAGGCTTTGTCTTACTACCCTCTTTAAAATTACAATTTCTACTCCTGCATTCCTTTCCCAAGTTTCTTACTTATTTTCTTGATATAACAACTACCCATTCTAGCATTAATATATTTTTGTATTGATTCTATACCACCATGGCATAATTTACAAGAACGCAAAATTTTTTGGCTGTTTTGTTCACTAAGATATTCCCATGATAAAGAAAATGACTCCTATATAATATCGGATAAATGTGTTAAAAATTTATTCAACTTTTTAATGAGAGGACCAGCAGGATAGTAAAACTGATAAAACACACTTGAGAAACTTAGTATATTAGGCACTAAAGAAGGAATAATACTGATAACTTAGGTATAAAACTGTCTAATGTCCTACATGGCAACACAATAATAAATTTGGGGCTAAATTTCGATCAGAAAAAAATAATTTAAATTTCTACTGAACAAAAACCCTGCAAGTACCAACTAATTTCACTGCATGTGAGAACTAGTTAACAGGAAAGACCAAGTCAAACAAAGGCACATTCATTTAGATAGTTCAGTAATCCTGGGTGTACCTGTAAAGCAATGCTCTGACATAACCTTGAAAAGGCAGGCATTTTTTCTTAAAACTCAAATACCTAGAAGCATTATTGTCATGTAGTAAGTACTCAGTAAACCAATAAACATTTGTTGATTATGTAAGTGAATGTTTTCATCTTCAATTGTAGAAAAATCTTATTCTGTACTAAAAGTTAACCTGTGTCTTTAGGATGTTCTAATATGTTACATTTTAGTTTATTTTTCAGCTAGAAATGTTACCTCCACATTTTTTGGGCAGTCTTGTCATTGTTCTCTATGTGCAACTAATCACACAGTCCAATAATGGGAAACCTTATTTTGGCAAGAGAAAATTCTATGCTAAATACATGCAGCATGGTTTCTACAAGTGTAGGCTCAGAATATCCTTCCAATTATTTATGACAAGTTGACCTATGGTTTGGAGAATACACTGATTTTTACAAAAGAAAAGGGCACTTGCTGTATGGTAGGAGAAAATGTAAATTGGAACAACCTTTCTGAAAGGCACTTTGAATAGAAAGATAAATACACTTAGCTGATGACCAGGCAATTATAATTCTATGCCTTTAAATCATAGACAATTTAAATTTCCTACAGTGTCTTTTATTTTCTATTGTTTTTCTACAAAGAACAGATATTAAGAAATGATATTCAATGCAATAAAATATAAAGACTTACTTTAAATATTGGAATAAATTATTTATAAGTATATTCAGCCTTTAAGACCATTGATATACTGCCAAATTACTGTCAAATAGTAGGTATGGTGCAATTAAAAATGTACTGTTTCCTTTAAATATTAAAAATTATATTGAAATATTTACCTTAAAGTTGTGTCATACACACAACATCAACCAGCAAGAAGGCGAAAATGTCTGAATTTGAGCAATATGAAAATCTGCACAGAGTTGCTCTGCTTTCCTCTCAAAATATAATGCAGCCAAACTTATGCATTTTCTACCCAGTGGAAGAATCACACTCAAGGTTATTATTAAGGATAATTATACACTTTAAAATGTGTTTTGCTCTCTTCCTTTACCCCTGAGTGTTGGCTGTAGTTAGTGACTGGCTTCCAAAGACTAGTGTATGAACAGAGGAAAAATTAAATACATTCACTATGGAGAAATGTGGCAAGCACTAATTTGGCTGGGTGGGTGATCAAGGTCAATATTATCAGTGATAGGTCAAATTGATAACATGTACTCTTGTTATGCTATGAGAAGAGTACTTCACTTCTATAATATTCTTCCTGAAAACCTATCACCCTGGCTGAACCATGAGAAAACATCAGACAAACTCAAATTGAGGGATATTTTATGAAATACCTTACTGGGTACTCAAAAAAATGTCAAGGTTATGAAAAACAAACAAATCCGAGAAACCATCACAGATCAGAGGAGACTAACGAGACAATATGACTAATTATAATGTGACATCCTGGATGGAATCCTGAAACAGAAAAAAAAATTAGTGGAAAATATAATAAGATCTAAGTTGATAGTTAATAGTAATGCCAATGTTAGTTTCCTGGTTTTTCCAATAGTAACTTGGCAATGTAAGATGTTACAATAGGAGAAACTTGGTGAGGGAAACAATGAGAACTATTTTTCCAACTTTTCTGAAAATCAAAGACTAATCTAAATTTTAAAAAGTTATTTAAAAATATACCCTAACATCCCTGTATACTTACAACAACTCATTAGACAACAAAGGAAAGAAGAAAGGAAGGATGGATGAAAGGAAGGAAGGAAAAAAAGAGGAAGGAAAGAAAGGAAAAAGGAAAGAAGGAAAGCATGAAGGAAAGAAGAAAGGAGGTGAAGAAATAAACAACAGAGAAATTAATTCCTGGAGGTAAAACTTCAGAAAATTCTAAATATTTATTTTTTCATTATCAAGTGGTAAATCAGTAGTAAGAATGCCCTGAGTCTTCTGATTCTACCACTATATGCCAGCATTTTAGCATATGCTCATTAGTGTTTCTTCCTGCAAAAAGAGGCTTGCCTTTGGTAACCATATGTTAAACAGAAAATTTAAAGAAGAACCTTGTTTCCCCCACAAAAGAACACTTCATTGTCAAATGGTGGAGTCCGCTTTGCACTCACAGCCTGTAATTGTGATTATCTGGATATCTGGTGGATTATTTCAGCAAATTAGGCATGAATGCTCAAGATAATTGTTTCAATTATCCACTTTGCTTTTTGTTTCTATACATATATTGTGTTTGGTTTTGTTTTACTGTGGTATCCTAAGTACCAGAGTCATTATGCAAACCTTTAGAAATACTTGGAATCTGTATATGTTCTGATCCATTTCCAAGTCACAAAAAGCAACCATCAATTTAAACAGTGCAGTGAGTGGGTGTGTGTGTGTGCCATTTGTTAGGGATATTGAAGAATATCATAGTTCAACTTCAGGAAGGCAATGTTTTGACTATTTTAAATAATCTTTATTGCATTAGCTTATTTAATGAAATTAAATGTATTAATAAGAAATGGCTTATTATTTTACTAAGATCATATATATGAATATAGCTATTCTTTAATATCATGAAGAGACTAATGCAACTCACAGTTTTCTCTACCCTCATAGTCATGTTTTCATTTCAGATATAGTTTTCTGATGCCATTGAGAGAGTTATATTTCATGTGTACAAAACAAAATTGTCTTCGCTCCATTAATTAATATTACAAGATAGTAAAATGGTACTATTTTTGTCTTAGTTTTGGTTGGAGCCCAAAGGACAAATATAAAACTCCCACATTCCAAAGCAACCAGCTTGAATTTAATTATTCCACACTGTATTCATAAATTATAACATCATTTTGTACCCCGTACATATATGCAGTTATAAATTGTCAATTTACAATAAAACAGGGATGGGACTTGGAAAGAGGATATATGAAGACTAATTTTGTAGACACCCACTTGAGGTAGTAAAGGGTTGAATTTGAAGTGGCCTGGGGATAAAGGAGTGGATTTCTCTAAATGAGGTGTTAGAGTGGTGCGACATGATCCACCTCCCTGCTGCTCCTGTGGGGAAGAGTACAGTCTGCTTACTGTTAGTACTCACCCCAAGCCTTGGTGAGCAGACCCTCAAAGAAAACACTGCTGTGAGAGTTGACTTGTCTCTTGGAGTTTGAGAGACGCATAGAGAAATGCCTGGCGTACACCTATAGAAGAACTGAACTTGAGGCAGGACTGCAAGAGGGAGCCCAGTCAACAGAGAACAGGTTTTGTGTGGTTTTCAACTTGCTCACACAAACAGTGGGTCCAAGGTGTGTGATTCCTGGGAACCAGAAGTGGAATGGTGTCCTGGTCAGACAAGGTGACAGATGTAGATTTGGAGAGAGGAGATTTTTAAGCAGAAAGCCAAGACAAGGCTGCCACTTGTTATGGCAGCTGCAATCAGTACAACCCCGAGAGAAAAGCTACTAAGAGAATAAAAGGGTTTGCTTTAAACATTGCCCAGGTTACTGGAAATGGAAGTCATATTAGATGCACACTCTCAAGTATGGTATGACGTTCACTTTCCCTTACCTTACTTCTACTCCTCTCCCTCCCTCTTCCTCTTCTGCAGCCTGCTAACTGAACTGGCTGCCAGGGAAGAGAGATGAGCTAAGCATTCCCACTCTAAACACACCAAAGTAAACAGGTCCCAGTGGATGGGAAGCTTTACGTTTAAATAAACTTTAGGCATTTCCCTTCCCTTGCCTTCTCTTCCTTCAACTTTCATTTCCTCAGCTTTTGGTTGCTTTCCCTGCTTCTTAAAACAAAGAACTGGAAATACAGGATATTGAACCTAAACTGGAGATTTACCTTTAAATGAAAGTTGGAGTTTGTTTATTTTCGTTATGCAGCACTGAGTACTCCCATATTGAGCCTGGAGGCTTTTTTATTATCTGAGAAGGAGTGGGAAAGCTATTGACTTTGTGTTAAATCCCATCTTGGGGAAGAGGAAGAGCCTAGCCCACAAAATGGGTTTGAATGGGCAAAGAGAGAGCAATTAAGTTTTCTAAGTCCAATCAATCCTGCACTTTCAACATACTAATTACATCTATGTGCAGCACATTCTATCTGGCTTCTAGCATTTGAAATTAATTTTGTTTCTTTTCAATCCAGTGTTCTACAGAAATGTCATGCTTAACTTTGAGCCTATGGTACAATTGCCTGCACATATGGTTATATTGTATATTATGTACATAATGCCATTTTCTATGAATAAACTGATATGTAAGGATTTATAATCCTTATTTTGCTTTTCCTGGGCCTTATGCACACCACAGTCATATCATGCAATTGTGTATTCAAAAATCTGAGGATTTTTTACTATAAGGTAGCGATTATGAAAATGTGTTCTCTTTTGCTCTCTTGCAACACAGCCTTGTTATTCTTTTCGTTAATGCTGCCAACATAAATCTCTACCCTTTAGCCAGAGTAAGCTTCTGGGCTTTAGATACTTTCTTTTGATTTTTTCCCTTCTTTTTTGTCATTGTTCACTGACTCATCTCAAGGATTTGGGATATTTTAGTATCCACGGAATTGAATAATGTGTGTCTACACCAGGGCTTGCTTGTTGTTAATATTCTCAGCTCTAATTTTATTGTTCTTCTCTGTACTTCAGAAAAGTGATTTTTAGACTGTGACCCAGGGGTATCACAGAAGGGGCTGCCAGCAAGGGTCGCCCCATCTCTATTTCAATAATGGCAGATTGTCTTTTATCTGTTTTATATTTTAGGTTTCCAGGTATGATTCCTTTGAAGGTCCGTGACTAAATAGATCTTGAAAACCATTATTTTAGAAGAGCAGCCTGTACACTTCATTGAGTCACCTTCCCTTTTTCATTTCAAAATTTTGCTAATTGTAAAATAACTTTTATGGTTCCCTATAACTTCAATGTGTTTTATGTCAAAACTTTGCTATTCTTTGATATTTCTTCATATAGTTTTTAATGGCTAAATCTACCCTTTCATTGAATGAAAGAAAAAATCCTTTTTCTTCATTTTAAAGATAATGTGCCAATGACTCCTTTAACTACTTTAATTGTATTTAAAAGAAACAACCAGATTGACTTAATTATATTCTTTTAAAAATGTAATTTTTGGACATAAGTTTAATTTTTTTTCTCCTTGTAAGAGTAATGAATTCTTACAATGGGAAAAGTGAAAATGCAAAAATGTATATGAAAAAAAAAATCCTTGAACTGTGAGAAAACTGAGAAAACCACTACTAACATTTCAGTGTATTATCTATCTGGTGTTTTGAGTAGTATATTATTCAAAAGTTTTATTATATTGCCTTTAAAGTGTTGAATCCTGATTTTTTTTAACTTAGCACTTAAAAACTTCACTGAGTTTCTTATTGGCAAAGGTTGTTTTCATGTTTTACCGACCAATGTGAAGAACTGTGGAGGATCTGAGATTTTACCCATTAGACTACCCCAGTTTCATACATACTGGCTGAAGAAATGACATTCCTGAGACAAAGGGCTTTATAACTCACCGCACAATAAGAAGCATGAGTATCACGTTTGCATAAGTGACCCTTGCCTCCCAAGTCCCATGGGGGTGACCCAGAGGGGGATAGGTAAATGTAGCACACACAATAGGTTTGTGTCACAGATGAGGAACTAAGGAACCTTTAGTTTAGGAATTCATAAATCTTATAGAAGAGCAGCTAGCAAACTTGCTCAAACTTTGCCAAGGGGGAGACATTATCTTTATTATCCTGGTCAGGAAACCAATCTGCTCTCTGGCCTAGAAGGAGATCTTTTCATCTTCAAAATATATCTGCTTTAAAAATATCTTTAAAAAGATATTTAGCAATAAAAGCTAATCAAAACATGCAGAAGTGCCATGGATAATTGTATTCCAACACTATGTACTATTATATATTAAGCTGATGATATCACCATGTAAAGAAAAATAATAATATAACATGATATTTGATTTTGTATACCTAGTGGGATATATTCCAAGGATAAAAAGTAAACCACAAAGAAATTTCAAACTTCACTTAGTAGTTATTATTAATAAAAATATCTTATATATTCCTTATTGAATTTGAAAACATCAGGATCAATTCATAGCTTTTCTCTTGTGTTATAAATATGATTACCCAACATGACATTAAAAATGCTGAGAAACAAAGACAGCCCATGAGCATCCTAGTGCCAAAAATTGTGGCGATTACTACCATTTCTCAGTAAAATAATCTTGGGGCTACTCCAAATATGTGTTTTTCTAGATGTATTACAGGTAATGTAAAAACATAAAATTGTGACATAACTTTGTGTCAAAAATCAGGGAATCTATCATGGTGTAATGGAGTCATGTAAAAAAGAAACAGGAGCCATCTTGTTTGAATTCACACTGAAATAAATGGCAAGATTTGAAAGAGAAAAAAGAGAAAATAACTGCAAATGATTGGATCACATTGCATGTTTAACATTTCATGAGGTTTCTTAATGATATTTGAACTCATATACTTAGAACACATACATAGCTCATTAGTCACTATTGGAGATTGATTGGATTCCAACTCATTATTCTAAAACACATCTAGTAAAAGTAATGAATCAAGCATTTATCTTGCCTTTCCTATATAAATTGAATTTCATTGTAGAAAAATAGTTGATGTAGGAGAGTTCTTCTTTATAGAATTCTAATTTCAGAGAATAAATGCAGAGGAAAAAATAAAATTAGAACATCACTATTTGGTAATTCCTATTGAAAGAATGGAGCTTGGTAATGACCGTCACTGGAAGCCAAAACCAATGGATAAAAGAGTGATGGAGAACTTCATAATGAACCCATCAGGCTGACACCACCTGCTAGAAATCAATCCTAGCATCACTTAAAAATGGGCTATGAGGAGTGGCTCATGATGATGCAATAGAAAATGCACAGCAATATTTGATGTGTTTTTGTCTAAAAAAATGGACCTGAATCTATCAATCCTCTGGATCTCATTCGTTGTTTATAGGAGCTACCAGGTGTGATAGAGCAACAAGTTAATGATACTACAAAGAATAATCAACCAAATGTATGGAAAATATCAACAAATCAACCAGTATGTAGAATATCCTATAGCCTAAATAACCTGGCTTCTTCCCAAACTGAATGAACTAAAAATTTAAAAAGTTCTAATGGATAATTATTGTTTTAAAATGAAAAAGAGTTATATAAATAAAAAAATAAATGAAATGCATGGACTTTGGGTCTTCATTCAAACAAACTAATTGCCAAAATGAATCTTTAGGCAATAGGGAAAATTTGAATATAATTTGATACGATGATACTTAAGCTATTGCTGACTAATCCGAAGATTAGTGGAAGAAGTTAGATAACATGTTCAATAGATGATTTATAATTGTAAATGTATTTATCATAGGTTGAGATAAAAGTCTTAAACTAAGAATATCCTAATAAAAACAAATTTAAAGGCATGCAATAATGTTCTAAAGAATAGATAGATACATTACCCTAAAACCAGTTATGTTATTGAGTTGGAATTGGTTAAAGGACCAATATCAGCAGACATATTTGGGTATGTTGCCCAGAAAGCTAATGCAATATTATCCTCCATTAATAAATGTGTCTTCTCCAAATGACACATTTAATATTGTTTCATTTTACTGTTGTCAGATCATATTAGTAATACTTCCTTGAATAAAAATAGTTGGCTCTGGTCAGGCTGATTTTTCTCACTATCTGCTAAAAGATTTTTGTTCACTTTTTGAAAGTAAGGGTTTCTTAGTGTAGAACTTATTACAATAACTGTTTTTCTTTGTGTGTATGTAAAGTTGTATGAATTTTGGTAAGTGCACCTAATTATGTAATCACCACCACAGTCAATACATGGAGCTGTTTTATTAGTACAAAAATTTTTCCTCAAAATTCTTTTAGCCATACCCCTTTTCCAACTCCAACCTCTGGAATTCAATGATCTGTTTTGTGTCCCTATAGTTTGTATTTCCAAGAATGCTATATAAATGGGATCATAAAGTATGTAGTCTTTTGAATATGGCTTCTTTCACTTATTGTAATGAATTATTACTCAATTTTTTCTTGTTTGCATGTATTAGTAGTTAATTCCCTTTCATTACTGAGCAGTATTCCACTATATGGATGTACTGGTTTGTTTAACCATTTGAAATTGAAGGCCATTTGGATGATTTCCAGTTTGGGGCTATTATGAATAAACTCACCATAAACATTCAGGTTTTTGTGGAAACATAAATTTTATTTTGTCTAAGATAAATACCCAACAGTGGGATTATTAGGTCATATGCTAAATACAGATTTAATTTTACAAATAATTGGCAAACTTGTGCAAAGTAGGTGTACCATTTTGGATTCTCACTAGCAATGTATGAAGGTTCCATTTGTTCCACATCATTGTTAGCATTGCTTTTGTCAGTTTCTTTGATTTTAGTCATTCTACTTGGGGTGCATAAGATCTGATTGTAATTTATTAGTATTCTCTAATGACTGATGATATTGATTGATCCTGTTTTCATTGCTTATTTACCATGTGTATATGTTCTTCTGTGATGTCTGTTCAAACCTTTTGCCCAATTATGAATATTTTTATGGTTTAATTTTGAGAATTCTTTATAGATTCCGAATTCAAATTTCTTAGCAGATTAATCTTGCAAATATATTTTCCCAGTCTAAAGGATTTATTTTTTCATTTTCTTAACAATGTCTTTTGCAGAGCCAAAGTTTTTAATTTTTATAAAGTCCACTTTATACATTTTTTCCCTACAAATTGTGCTTTTAATGTTGTATTTAAGTAATCTTTCCTCAACTCAAGGTTACAATTCTTTTCCTTCTAGATGTTTTATAGCTTCAGGATTTATATTTAAGTCTATAATTAATTTTGTATTAATTATTTTATATAATGCAAGATATGGATTGAGGGTTTTTAAAAAATCTACATATTGAGGTCTAATTGGTCTAATACCATTTATTGAAAGTACTATATTTTCTCTACAAAATTGGCCTTGGACAGTTGTTAAAAATCATATATATATATATGTGGGTCTATTTCTGGACTTTCTGTTTTATTGATTTTTGTATCTATACTTTCAGCAATACCATATAGTCTTGATTAATGTTTTTATAGTAAATTATAGTAAATTTTTATACTAAGTCTCAAAATTGGGTAATATGAGTCTTCTAACTTTATTTTTATTCAGAATTGTTTTGGCTATTTTAGTTTTCCTAGTTTCCTTTTTTCCCCCCCTGTTCTTTCTTTCTTTCCATTTTGTTGTTGTTGTTGTTGTTGTTGTTGTTATTGATTCCTTTGAAACCAATTTCCTAATTATCTTAGACAGTAAACCTTAAAAATACAGGTATAATCCCACATCAGCTATAAGGCCTTTGTCAGTGACTTTAGTGCTGTAATATTTTATGGCTTTTGTTTCTCAGTACATTTCTATCAGCCAGCTATGTGCTCCTCTGTACCAGTCACAGTTCCACAGAGAAAGAAAAAGGCCACTTCTGATGGAATTCCAAAGAGATTAGAGAGGTGAAAGCAAAGTTAGAGGAAACAACAACAAATGTTTAGGCTCCAGGCTACTAATACACTGAGTGGTAAGCCATTACCACTCCTTGGCCTGAAACAAAAAGGAAAGAAAAGAGAGTTATCAGAGCCCAGAGATAATTAAGGTAGCAGGGGCTTCTCAGCTGGAGCTTTCATCATAGAAGGTTTCAGCTACTGTCAGAAACTTGAAGGAAGTGAAGAAGAAATACTTAGTCCCCTTTCTCCTGGTCTGTAATCTCCGCTATGCCTCTTATTGGCTGAAACTTAGCAGCAAGAGTGGGCAAAAGAAATTCACCTATTGCAGTCCAAGGAGGCACGCACCTAGGGAACCGGGGCACTGCAAAGAAGGGCAGTCAATAGGGCTGCAGAGCACATGGAGAAAAGCATCCCAGCAGCCCATTCTACAGGATTCTGACTGCAGGTCAAGTGTGTCTACACAGCTCACAAGTTTTAAGTTCAAAAATGTAAAACATTCTAATTGTACTCATTTTTGAGAGAGCAGAACAAACTAATCATTCATTTTAATAGTGAGCATTTTGCTTATTTACAATAGAAAAGCTCTGGGATTTTTTTGTTGTTTGCTTGCTTGTCTTTTAATGTAATTTTCCCCAGCTTTATTAAGGTATATTTGACACATAAAAATTGTATATACTTATGTTATACAACATAGTGTGTGTATTTGTGTGTGCACGCATATATATGTACACACACGTATACATATATAGAAAGAGAGAAATAATTAAATCAAACTAATATACTACCTCACATAACTTTTTTGGTGATAACATTTAAGATCTACTCTCAGCAATGTTCAAGTATACAATACATTATTATTAATTATAGTCACCATGCTGTGCAATAGATTTCCAGACTTATTCTTCCTAACTTTTTACTCTTTGTACAATATCTCCCTGTTCCGCTCCTACCCCCTCAGTCCCTGGCAACCACCAATCTACTCTCTATTTTTATGAGTGTGACTTTTGAAAATTCCACATATAAATGAATCATACAGTATTTGTCTTTCTGTGCCTGTAGACCTGGACTCCAAAATCTCTATTTTTTAAATGTATGAATATTAAAAATATGATCCATAGAAATGATATAATAAATATGATAACAATTAGAAATGTAAGCCAAAACACTGACAATATTCTACTCATTCTTCTTCTTTTCATTAATACAATCACTTGCTTTTTGCATCATTTTCCATTTTTAAGGCTGGTTTTGGTCCTAGAGTGGTTGCTACCTTGTTGGAGTTTAATCAGTTACTTTCTCTGAATGCTGACACCTGTTTCTGGGCCAGTTTGTTTTCAATCACTCAGTCCCACTCATCACATGAACACTTCTACCTTTTCCTTCTTTATACCTCAGAATAACTAGAAGAGAAATAGTAAGTGAAATTATTTTGTTTTTAATTTGAGGCTAAAGAGCCTTTCCTTGTCAAGCCTCTATTTTACCAAATTTTAAGATATTGTAAGTATCTCATGATACCAATAGATTGTATACAAGCAAGTTGCATGGCATCAGCCTATGTGGTAGCCTTTCTGAGACTTGGGCATCTTCACACTCCTTTGGGGAGGAGCTGCCTGTATGTGAATGGGGGAATCGGGTTTGTGAAAAGGAAAGAAATGAGAAGAGACAGGAGAAGAGATATAATTATAAATGAGGCTACATTTTATTAAGAAAGAAAATGAGGGCTAGTATAAGGGAGCAAATCACATTTACTTCCTGGAAAAAATTAAATATGGAATAACAACATAAAATTATAAAATCATGTCTATCTGCAAATATCTATTATTTAAATTTTACCAAATGACTTCTGATACTTATGACAATCAAACAATGTTAAATAAAGACTCTAGTGAGAAAAGTCCTTCTGAATATTAATACCATAAAGCCCTCTATGATAACTGCAAAGAACATCAGTACCTATGAATTCTTATATTTAGTAGACTAATGAGTTTGCCATTTAAAAATTATTTTTAGCAGGAAATCATGTAAAAATTATATCAGAATTTACATTTAATGTGAGTTAACATTATAACATTATCTATTTGAATGAGACTGGAATGCAAAGCAAAAGCAATTGACATATTTTGTCAATTATACAACTTGTGTTTTGTGTTTAAGAGGTGCCATATTTATCAAAATTTTATCTATTGGCTCACACTCTATGGAAATGATGATAATACTTAGAGACTTAGAGGCAACCATTTTGAAAATGTAAGAACAAAATTAAGACTCACTACATGTGTTATATGATTTGGACTATATTTACTATTGATACTTTATTTCTTTGCTTAATATTTCTAACTTGTACCAGTGGCAAAACTTTCATATCAAGCATAAATGAATGAACTTATGGAAGAAGAAACCAACAAACCAAAAAGAGAAGAAACAGAAACAACGAAACATGGTTCTTTATTTCACTTTTGAATTTGTTGATATCAATGTGAAAATATGGGACATAGAATAAGAGAAATACTTGATTTTGAATAAACTGAAGTTTTAGCATATGTATTTCATGGGAATTGTGTAAAAAGCTTATTGTTTCCGATTGTTTAGTTAGACATTTTTAAAATATTTAATTCAGGATTATTCAGCTTATATGTACAAAAATGTATATACGATTGGTAATATTAACCGGCAGTAGTAAGTCTTTTAAATTTTATATTATTTCTCACTTGACAGATAAAAATTATATTGCTATTGATTTCTGGTATGCTGCCCTAATAAATTTTTATTGCTTCCTATGTCCATCCATGCATGACATCATTTTATTTATTACTTGGATGATTCTGTGTTGAGAATTTTCTTTAGTCTCATCCAATAATTCATTTAAAATTTCCTCTGGTATACATGTTCTGAAATTTCAGCCAGAAGGAAACACTCTTATTTCAGTTTGACCGCAGCTCTAATTATTTTCACTAGGAACACTTGAGCAATCATATTAAATCTTGCACTCGATTGCTATGGTTTAGCCATACAATCTTGTAAGACTATAATACTCAATACATAACTGCCTAAAAATTGCAGGGTATTGCCTTATAATAAACGTAGTATTTTACATATTTGTAAATTCTAAGTAACTTTTTACCTTCTTTAAAAAAATGGTAATAGCTAAAGCAGTATATGAAATAATGAATAAAAGAAAAGAAAAGAAAGATGAAAAGGAAAGATGAGAAAAAGCCCTCAAATCTGGGAAAATAATCAAATAATCTGGAAAATTAATTTTGAAATCATGTAAATGCATTAATAGGTGAAACATAGTTTCAGATAATTTTTAAATTAATATTTAATTGAATGCATTTATAACTGGCATGGATTAGATCTGCCATTTACATTAAAGCCTAGATAACATAAATGGAAAGTTTAAAAAGCACCATATATTCCTTTTGCTTGATGTTCACATTAGTATTTTATTGTTGAATTAAATGCAAGAAGAAGTTAAATGATTAAGTACTTTGTTAACTTTGTTTCATATGATGTTTTACTTCAAAAATTAGTTTTCTGTAGAACACCTTATGGGAAACATTAGCTTATATACTCTTGTTACAATTGCTTTGTCTCAATCACCTGTACCTATTTGGTACCTCTAATAATTTTCTATTGCTGCCTATAAAAAACTAAGACAAATGTAGTGGCTGCAAACAACACAGTGCTCATTTACCATCTCCTAGTCGTGTAGGTCAGAAGTCCTGGCACAGTGTTGCTTAGCCACGCTGGGTTACATGAGACCAAATTCTAGGTATAGGCAGGTTTGAGTTCCTTTCTGGAGGCTCTGAGGATGAATCCTTTTCAGACTCATTCAGGTTGTTGGCAGATTCAGTTCCATGAATTCAGGTCCCTGTTTTCTTGCTGGCTGCCAGCCAGTGGATCATTGTTAGTTTATTGAGCCCATCTGCGTTCCTTGGCTCATGGCCACTTTTTCCATCCTCAAAGGGAGTAATGATGTGTTGAGACTTTCTCACACTTCACATATTTCTGACCACCTTTTCTGCTTCATTCTTCTCTTGCAGCAGGAGAAAGTTCTCTGATTTCAAGGGCTTATGTGATTAGATTGATCTCACCCAGATAATCCAGGATCATTCCACCTTTTCAGGGTCTGTAACTTCAATCACATTTGGACAATCCCTTTTGATAGGTAAGATAACATATTCACGCGTTTCAGGGATTATGGGTTCGCGGGCATTATTTTCTCTACCATATTACCTATCAGTCCTCCAAGCCTTCTTTATGGATCTGGATACCACTACCACTCCTCAAAAAGAGAAAAACAAAAACAAAAAACAAGGACAATCTCATTTCTATCTTTGTATTCTTGAGTTTGTGTTCACACCCTTCTCTTGGTTTGAATATTTTTCTCACTATATCCTGGTTGTTTTTATCTCCCCTTCTGTTATGATTCGAATGTTTGTGTCTCCTCCAAAATTCATGTTGAAACTTAATCTCCAGTGCAACAGTATTAAGAAGTAAGATTTTAGGAGGAAATTAGGCTATGAGGGATCCACTCTTAACCTTTATGAGGTTAGTCCCTTATAAAAGGACTGGAGAGAGCTAGGTAGACCTCTTTTTGCCCTCTATTTTTTCCTGCCACGTGAAGTTATTGTGGTCAAGGTGCTTTCTTAGAAGTAGAGACCAGGTCCTCACCAGACACCAAACCTGCTAGCACCTTGATCTTGGACATCCCAGCCTCCTAACTATAAGAAATAAATTTCTGTGGCTTATAAATGACCCAGTCAGTATCAAGTATTTTTTTATTGTAGCGCAAACAGACTAACACACCTTCTCTTCATTTCATCTCAAGTCACTATGGTTCCTTTGTGTCACCCCTTCCCTCCCCATTAACACACAAAACACACAATCTCCAGCCTACTACACCACATTAATTGACTGACTTGATTTTACACCCATTTCAAAGTTGAGTAGAGAAAATTTTCCAAGGGGATAAATATTTTTCTCTTTTACATTCTTACTCAAACAATGATCAGTCCTGTCTCCTCCCTTCATTTCTCTTAGTGAGAAATAATTACTCAATGGGAAGGTGGAATCTGCTCCATTTATATGCCAGTGATTTCATTATTTCAAAATGGAAAGGTCAGGGTGGAGCTTTATGTCTTCCTTGGATCCTTTACCATCTACAGTATTTCCAGTAGAACTTCTTTGGGAAAATCTTATATGCCAGGCATTGCGTCACTTGCTGTGAAAAATATAAAGGTGGTAGGATTTATACTCCTGGTCTTTATGTAGATTATGGTATTACTATAGAAACATGATGGATAGGCATATAAATAATTTAGAAAACATTTATAATAGCACATACTTTTGTATTAAATTTAATCATACTAAATGTATACCTCATAAGAGTTCAGAAAATATAGAAGTTATTCTGATTTCCTTAAATTGGAAGACTTGGGAATCAACATAATATAGCTTTAACATTTTTATTTTTTAATTGTTTGGCATGTACAACCACAAAATCTGGAATAAAATTATAATAAAAATTTAGAATTTTGACAACATGTTTGGTTATACAATACAAATAAAGAATCATATATTATATGCTAATTAAAAAAAAAGGTATTGGGTTGGACAGTTTGACCCGATAGTAATTGAATAAAACATTAAAATAATTTTAAGAATGAGTCACTAGGTGTTTGATTTAAATGCTTAACAGATGGGAATACCTGGAGATAACACAAAATTCAAAATCAAAGTTAAATATAGACATTCTTTTGAAATCTCAAAATCCAGTAAAATCATCAATTATCTTTATTTGGCAAAGAAAAGGCAATAACAGTAAAATGCATATCAGCACCAACTGTGATGTGAAATTTAAAGCTCTAAAACCCCATTAAAATCTGCCTGGTAATGATGTACCATATGCACTGATCTACAGTTGCCGGAGGATCCCTAACCTGTGGCTTTTTTTTTTTTTCCTGTCACATCACCTTGTTAAATAAGGATGAGTTGAGAATGTTTAAGTATTCATAAGATTGTAGATAATATAAAGG
The DNA here is from genome assembly GCA_008086735.1 of Cheirogaleus medius. NCBI lineage: Eukaryota > Metazoa > Chordata > Mammalia > Primates > Cheirogaleidae > Cheirogaleus > Cheirogaleus medius. Next base: position 30,638,975 of record VBSM01001124.1, on the reverse strand, counting down.
TTGACAATTTTAGCAATGCATATTTTTCTTCTTGCCTTATGATACATACCATATATCTGTTTTAATTTGCCGTATAAGCTGTTCCAAAGTAAATTTTGAACATAACATAAAAAAAGCTATTCATATAAAGTAAAACAAATTAGTCATTCTGACTACAAATTTATATACACATGCTGGTTAGGGAACTGGTTTAATCTAATGATTACGGAGGCCTATTAATCAAACCACTGATCAGAATTCATAAAGAAAAAGATTCATATTCCACCACCATCTTCCAAAGCACCCATTTCTTTATATTTCTTTATTGTTCATCTTTATAAATAATTCAGTGCCTATTCTCTTTTCTATACACTTACATCTCTTTCATTAACACCTGTGAAAGTTGAGATATTATAGGAAGGTAGAAAAATGTTCAGCTTTAGCTGAATATTTTCCTTTCTGAGTTCAGAAAATTTATTAATAAATAAGCTCTGGGTTTATGAGATAAGTAAAATAACACTTTTATTTATTTACATGTTCTTGACAAATTGATTATTCACATTATTTTCCTTTTCCAGGCCTGGTAGCTTGTCCTTACTAAATAGATATACTGCCACTAGGAGTTTCACAGAAGGAGAAAACTATCTTTGAAGTAACTACATAGCTACGCATAAAATTTTTAAGGCTGCATCTATGAAATTTCATCTCCTACCAAGTTAACTGACCCATTATGCATATTGTGAAATACATATTTTTGGGAGTCTGGCAATATTTATATTCAGAATTAATTCTTTTAAATGCTCTGCTCACAAGTGAAATGATCGCAGGAATCTTAAATTGTATTGCTTGAAGATATTAAAAGACAAATATATTATTCTCAAGTGACATTCCCTTTTCTCCCTTTCTCTCTCTTTCTTTCTTTTGGGTAAATTATTACAGAAAATGCTCATGCTTTTTGAAAGAAGCAAAGGGATTTGAATCAAAGCTGACTTCCTCCCACTTTTCCCCACGTGCTTGCTACCCTTCTGTCATTTTTTGAAATTTTGAAAGGCTCAAGGTGGGAGTGAATGAATGTTTATAATCATGTGAGGTAAATACAGGCTTCTCTTTGCTTATCATATTATTTGCATATGGTATAGTGTATAACGAGATTTGGCAAACTTTTTCTATAAAGGTTTAGCTAGTAAACATTTTCTCCTTGGTGAACCATACAATTTTTATGCCTACAAGCCGTTTCTGTAATTTTAATGCAAAAGCACTCTTACACTTTATGTAAATGAATAAGTGTGGATGCATGCCAATAAAACTTTATTTATGGACATTGATATTTGAATTTTATATAATTTTCACATATAAAGATATTCTTATTTGAATTTCATAAATATCTAAAAATATAAAAAACATTTTTAGGTCTCTGGCTGTACCATAATACCATATAGGTGTCAGGCTATATTTGGCTGGTGTATAATCCCTGGTCTATAACAACATATATAACAGCATTTATTATATCATGAATATAAGTAAGTTTGTAAGAACAATGGGCACACAAAAAAGAACTTTGCCCAAATCTCATTTTTGTTCATTAATCCATGAAATATATAGATATTTTCAAAGTCAAATCTTATTTCCATATTTAATATTGTTTTTAAAGAAATTGCTGTTTTCTTAGACATATGTGAAGACGTGCGGGTGTGTATTTTTTCCCAATAAGATGTTATAATTAAAATACACTGGATATTAATATTTTTTCAAACTATCATCATAATGGATGTGTCACTTCTGCCCAGCAGATATCTACAATCAATTCATATACTTTGTAAAAGACATGGAAATATTCTTGGGACAAAGTTGAAACAATTCCTGATTACCTCCTGATATCTAGCTCTTGGCTCTTCCATTTGAATGTGCAAAATCCCTTTAGCGTGTACATTCAGAGACTCTGGGGTTGTTATATGTTCAATCAGTCTGTTTGTCTGCTCCACCTACAGACCCTAGTGTAAGCATTTTATAATTCTACTTGCTTGGACCCAACTGAAAGATCACTGTGAGATACCTGACCAGTTGAAAATGCTTCCTCAATTATATTTTTAAAAGCAAACTTATAACTCAGAGGAATATTCCTTAAAAAAAGTTTGTTTTACTCTTGCAAATAAACTAACTTACTGAATATCTCTTGGGTTTAAGGTTATATATTTTGAATCCTCATTGTTTGTGGTTTTGAATTTTTTCACTTACTTAAAATATAATACATGTATTAGGTCTGAAAAAAGCAGCAACCTTCAGGGTTTTAAAAAAATTTTTATCACTTCCCTGTTATCGGAAATATGATTTGGTGGATGAATCTACATAAGAATTGTAGCAATTTGTCACCTCCTCAAGACCAAATATGCAATATATCTGAAAAATATTGTCCAAGTTAATCCATCATTGGGGTACAGAAACATTTGCCATTATCCAATATGACCCTTATATTTTAGAATAGAATAGAAATGTGTTTTATTTAATATATGCCCTGATTTATCATATGTTTTTAAATTAGCAATAGCTTTGACAATGGCAAACATCTATGACTAAAGTTAGGATAATAGTTATATATAATCAAACAATGAGGAATAAGGGCTTTTTCAGAGTTTGAAAAATTCTATTCTTTTTATAGGTCAGTTTGATCAGAATATCAAGCCAGAGTACAGCCAATTTAGAACTGTTTGCAATAAATACACAGAATTTTTCTTAACACATATTTAGTCTAGGGCATATGCTATATTGGCATCTCTTGCCAGACGTATAGTAAAGTAACTTTTAATTGAGTCTCGTAGCTGATGGTCTTTCTATTCTTAAGAGAATATAACTGATTTACAATAGGAAAAAATTAAGTATTCATTTTACTATATAGGTCAATATCAACTAAACTTGTCTTCTATCTAAATTTGTAGGTTGGTCAATAGTATTTCCACTATTATCTTGTTTTATTTCAAGCTACATCAGAATTTTCTTTTCTTACTTTATATTTTGTGAGATTATTATTATTATTATTATTATTTTGCTGAAACCCATTCTACTAAGTGAAGTGTCTCAAGAATGGAAAAATAAGCACCACATGTACTCACTATCAAATTGGCTTTGTGAGATTATTTGTTGTGACAAAAATCATCAAAAACAGTACTGTTGGCCATAACTTCAATGTTATTGAATCAACAATACAAATTAAAAAAGGATCTTTAAACAGAAATGCACATACAATAAGGTTATGTACTGAGTGGTTGACAAAAATGTTGAATCAGAGGCTCATAGGAACCTGTCCCTGAATTTCCTCTCAGAGCAATGGTTCTGAATTCTCTAATTCAGTGTTAACAGTGATCTTAGGGCCAATGCTGATTCTTTGATATATGAAAATCATGTGCTGATTTTACTGGTATATTTTAGAAATGTTGAATGACCGTAGAAAATTTTTCTATGGAAATAAGAATGCAATCAATTAACAGAGACAAGAAAGAAGAAAGAAACCAAATACACCAAATTGAAGGAGAAAGAAGAATGTGGCTGGATGTAATTTTCCAATTATATTTCCAACATTATTTCCATGCGATTTCTGACCAAGCTGACCTTAACATTTCCCTCAGCTTGACTAAACTTCAGACGGGTTTTTTTCTGACTATAGGCCTCTGACCTTGTTTTTTAAAAAGCATTTACTTTAGAAACTTGCATCTGTATACTCTTTCTCTGCTCCTTTGACATGTGAGCCTCCTCTCAGCCTCTAGCCAGTTTTACAACTCAGGGATGTCTTTTTGAAGGACCTGGGAAATAATCAAGAAAGATAGCACCCCTATCTCCCGGTCTCTGTGGGAGGGTGAGAGCTTAACTTCATCAATGCCAATTGACAAACACAGATGCCTAATCACATTGACCAATCTCCCCACTAATATCCTTCAGTACTTTTCTGCCGGCTTACTCCATTACTTAAATTCTCCTGCCTTGTGTTTCATCAGATTTCAGTTTAAACTATCTCTCTTGTTTCAATAGGCTTGAATAAAGTCTTTCTTGCTTGTTTAACTTGCCTGGTGCAATTTTTCTTTGACATTCCCCTGCAGCCATTTTACTTGAAGTAAGTGTGACTGTTTCTGGTGGCAGACTACAAACATGCACACACACACAAGCACACACACTCACACTAAAAGGTGTAATGGCAGCAATAAACCGTTTCATGGTAGGGATATAGGTGCTGCATTAGTCAGGGTTCTCCAGAGAAACAGAACCAATAGGATAGATGGATAAATACATAGATAGATAGACATTGATATATAAGAGGGGACTTACTACGGAAATTGGGTCGCATAATTATGGAGACTGAGAAGTTCCACAGTTTGCTGTCTGCAAGCTGGAGAATCAGAGAATCTTGGGGCATAGCTCAGTCAGAGTCCAAGGGCCTGAGAACCAGGGGAGCCAATGTTATAATTTTCAGCCTAGGAACCTGGGGGCCACTGGTGCAAGTCCTGGAGTTTGAAGGCCAGAGAACCTGGGGCTCTGATGTCCAAGAGCAGCAAAAGATGGGGATCCAAACTACAGAAGAGACAGCACCTTTACCTTTTCTCTTTTGTTCTCTCCATGTCTCAGCCAATTGGATGGTGCCCACCCACATGGGGTGAGGGCAGATCTTCTTTACTAAGTCCATTAATTCAAATGCCAATCTCTTCTGGAAACACCTTCACAGACATACCCAGAACTAAGGCTTTACCAGCCATCTGGGTATCCTTTAACTTGATCAAGTTGACACTCCAAAATTTAACCATCACAGGTGCTGGTGAAACTATTTCTTGTTTCTTTCTATTTTCCCCAAAGGGTTGGGGGGCACTCATGATTTCAAAGAAAAGTGAATTTGGTAGGAGGAGACAAAGAGGACAGTCCATTCAATCAGAAGATAGCTCTTCGTTATTTGCTACAAGTACTGTCTCCTCCCCACTGACAACGGAAGGCAATTCCATTTGGAGATACCTGCATGTGGGTTATATTTTGCTTCTTAATTCATTACGTCGGCATATCATTTATCTACTGCCACAATAATGTTCTGTAACAGAGAACCATAACACATCGGTGGCAAAAAACAATAAACGTTTATTTGGCTCACGAGTTTACAGAATTCAGGTAATTTGGATGGGCTCCACTGATTTAAGCGCTCTCATTCTTGCTTCTATGATCAGTTGTGTCAGCTAGGCAGATCTGCTGACCTTGTCTGATCTTATTCACAGAATTAGGGGTCTATTAAGGGTGTCCTCAGCTGGCTGTGTTCCACATGTCTTTCATCCTTCTAAAGATTAGCCCAGGAAGGTTCTCTGGAAGAGGAGCAAAAGCCAAGGGGAAATGCACAAGCACATTTCCAAGCTTCTTTTTACATCACATCTGCTAGCATTGCATCCGTAACATCCTGTTAAGCAAAGCAGGTCACAAGTCTAATCCAGATTTATAAGTGGTGGTGGTAATGGTATCAGACATACTAGAAATCACCCAAGAAAGAGCATAAATACAGAGAGGGGCAGAGAACTGGGACCATTTATATACTCCATCTCCAGTAGTCCCCCCTTATCTGAGGGGGGAGGGCAGATTCTAAGAACCCCAGGGAAGGCCTGAAACCATAGATAGTACCAAACCCTATTTTCAGACTGTGGTTGACTGCAAGTAACTGAAATCTCAGAAAGCAAGACCTCAAATAAAGGGGCACTACTATATTACAGTCGAGGCATTCTCTCTGTTATGGCTGCTTCTGCATCCTTTTCTAAGAAAAATTTATTTTTAAGAAACAAGGTCTCACTCTGTCGCCCAGGCTGGAGGACAGTTTTGCAATCATAACTCACTGACTGCAGCCTCGAATTCCTGGCCTCAAGTGTCCTCCCCCTGCCTCAGCCTTTCCAGTAGCTGGGATTACAGGTATGAGCCATCACACCCAGCTATATCTCTTTTTTTACAGTGACCTACTTTATCTCCAATGTTTGGAGGAAAACTAGCTAATTATCTTGCAAATATATTTACATATATGATTGTAGTCTAAATGTTATAATCCAAGCTATCATCTTCTATAAAATAAGGCAAAATGCTATATTTCACAATTTATAATAATCATGCATTTGGAATAATGAGTTAATTCTCGGTTGAAATTTTTTTCAGTGTGCTAGGAATCTTTACTAGAGAGGAATGTGAAATATTAATAAAGTTCTCCTCTTGAAGCATTTTAATTAAACTTTGGGTAGTTTTACATTCACTTTATCCTTTTGCATTATCTCACATTTTTGGAAAATTTAATGAAAAGGGCACATAGCATTCATGTTTTATTAAAAGGTGGAGCCAAACTCAGTGGAAATAGAAGTTAAAATTTTTGCAGTGCTATTAGTAAGCACAATGTAACAAATCCTTGGAGCAGGACTCCCACTTTTGATAAATCCACCATCTCATCTCATTTTAGGCAGGATTCGGTGTCTTTTCTGTATTCACAAATAAAAACATTGCAGCCCTATTGTTGGCCTAGGAGCTAAAATTATGCAGATGTTTGATTCATTGTAGTCTTTGATTTTCTTTATCATCTTGTATTCTTGTAGGGCCATCTATAATGTAGTGCTGCCTAATTGTAATCTTCCTAGTCAGCCACAAGCAGCTGGTGGAAAAAAAAATATTTTGTAGTCTTAATCTCCCACTTTTTTACTTGAATTTGCTGAAAGCACTGTAGCAGTCATGCTAATAGGAAAACTTGCATAAAACAAGCAGTTTCCCCAAAACTCCTGATGTATGACTAGAAAGGTAAAAATTTAGAGATTCCATCATTGAGAATATATCATAATCCAGATTTTGCTTTGTCTCTGAGAAAGGGACTTGCAAAGCAATAATTTACATGTCATTGAGGGAAGGTTTATGTGATTGTTATTCCGAATTTTCAAATATTTTTGAATTTTTGGCTAAATTAGCTTCTTGGCCCACTGATTCAATAACCACAACTACTAAGAAGCACATATCTAAAAAATAAAAATCACCATCTCTGTACTCTATTGCCCCTGGAATTGGGTTTTAGAAAAGAAAATCCTGGTTTCCTATCTGTTTCCCATCATTTACTAATTATATGACTTGATATCAAGTCATTTACCATCTCTAAGTCTCAGTTCTTTATCTTTGTTATAAACTTGATATGATCTACCTCTCAGGATATTGTAAGAGTTATGGGCAAAATGTGCATGGGTCTCAGCTCAGTTGCAGGTCGACTATTAGCATGATTATCATTATTATTAGACTCTTTGGAAGTGAGGAATATCCATACAACACTCAAAGAAATTCAGCTTGCTAGTTTATGAAGCCCCAGATAAACTGTTTGATGGCTAGTCACTGAGAGGCTACTTGTATATGTGTGCAATGTGCTGGGTATTTTTGATTCATTTGCTGAATTAATAATTTGTATATTTTAGGGCAAATAAACAGCCAGTCCTAATTAAATACTAGTTGAATATTGGTAGCTTTGATCAAAATGATGAAAATGAGTAGAGAATGGCTTTGGGATCTGCCCCACAGGAAAGAATTATGTTTAAAACTAAAATTCCCTAAGAAGTCCTATGGAACATGGCATTTTGGCTAAGATAATTTTGGTTATTTTCAAAATAATGTTTCAAGATATATTAAGTTGACTGAAAATGGCATATCCTGTTGAAAGTGGAAAACATTAAATCATATTCTCTAGTCATAAATTTACTGTTCATAAGGAAAACTCTATTAAATTATATGAAATAGTGACAGAACAATTCTAGCACAAGTTGTCGTTACTGAGCTGGAAGCACTGTGAATAAAAATAGATTTTTTTTTTTACATGTCTGTGGACTGTGGAGTATTTATAAAATCTTATGGAATTTGGAATTTTGTGAAATTACAGTAAAATGCCAGATATAGATATAATTTAATCTCTTTTCAGGAGGTCTATGATAGGCACTTCTACATACATTATCTCTTTTGATGAGCTAGTGAAGCTACTCTTTTTGCTTACAAAATAATCTGCTTCTAAAGATAATATCTTTGTTGAACGGCAAAATATTTTGAATTAGCATGGTGGAGCAGATTGCTTGCTGGGACAATTTGTTGTTATCACAAAAAGATGCAGTGAGCAGGTATCTTTTATGTTAAATTATAAGATTTCAAATTTTGTTTTTATTTTTAATGTAAATACAATAAAAATAGTTGACATTACAGAAATTTAGTGCTAATGTTTCCTTTTAAAAAAGGAAGTATAATGCATATATGCATGAGATTATAGTTCCTGTTGGAAGCCTTAAAAAAATCACTGCTACTAAGTATAAAAAGACAATTATAAAGCAACAGGTTTAGACACAAATGGGGTTAGATTCTAAACACTATTGACTATCATAGAGTGAAAACAGATAAAAGGTTTTTAATTGCAAAGTGAGGCAAAGTATAAAATAAATAATGTCAGATATTACATATAATATGGGTAATTTGAGCTGAATATTCGATCTCAGTCTCCACTATTAGGTTATGGCTTTTCTACAGCCAACACTTCATACATTATATTTTATTCTATTTTGATTTTACACATTCTCACTTTGACCCCATTAATTCTCCCAGTGGCTGAAGTTGATGGCTCTGAAATCTGGAATTCCATTTCCAACTCCCAGGTCCAACCCAACTCTGCATGCTCAGCATAAAAACAGTTTACTGGTCATCTCTAGCTGATTTTTAAGCCAGAACCTTCAGCTGACTATGTTTCAGAAATTTACCTATTTTTTTTAGTTCCCTATTGTAATTAGTGACACTGTCACACACCCAAGATCGAGACTTGGAATTCGACCTGAAATTCTTTCAATATGCTCAATTACTACTACTTAAATACCTGTAGTTTCTTCTCTATATGATGTCAAATAGTTCCTTAGTTTAAATCATCATTATTCTTGTTTGGCTTAAAGCAATATATAATATTGAAATTAATGGTGGAATGTCATGGCTCAGCTGTGCCATTTGAGTGGTTAGAGCAGTTGTCTCCAACCTTTTTGGCACCAGGGACTGTTTTCATAGAAGACATTTTTTCCAGGGACATGGATGGGGGATGGTTTCGGGATGATTCAAAGCATTACATTTATTGTGCACTTTATTTCTATTATTACTACATTATAATATATAATGAAATAATTGTACACCTCACCATAATGCAGATTCAGTGGGAGCCCTGAGCTTGTTTTCTTGCAGCTAGACAGTCCCATGAGTGGGTGATGGGAAACAGTGACACCCAAAGTGTGTTTGCTTATGTCCATTCTACTCTGTAATCTCGTTTTGGTTGCTGTCACTGCAGAAAACCCTGCTTCACAAAGACAGGATGTTGAAAATGGAAGCAAGCTTTTCAGTGCTTTTGTGGAAATCTCAGGATATTCTGCCTTGACTTTAATCCAGAATGTATGGAGATTTGAAGTTGTCTCAAACCTACTTTTAAGGTCACCGTCATTTGCAATCTTAAGCAGTTGACCCTCTTCTAGCACAGATAAAGTCAGTTCAACTGGCTTATTCACAAATGGACCACGGATCCATTCCCTCTCAGTTTGGGGGTCTTTAGTGGTTGGGAAGTAATGCTCAATCTCTTCTGAAAGCTGAGATAGGTGATCATGCACCAGCTGGGAGAAAGAAGGCCCTCGCTCAGTATCTTTCAAAATCTCTGCTAATGTTTGAAACATGTCAAAAATCCCAAAGTTCACTCGTTGTCCCCATAATTCCAGTTTGGCTTTGAATGTAGCCCCTTTATCTGCCAACTTGAGCACAGTTGTTGTTCTCCCCTGAAGTGACAGATTGAGTTTGTTGAGCAGGTTGAACATGTCACACAATTAAGCAAATTTTGTGACCCATTCTGTGGCACTGAAATGTGCTGCCAGTGGTGACTGTTTTTCTAAAAGAAATCTCTGGAGCGGCTCTTGTAACTCAAACTCTGGCCAGTGGTCTACCTTTAGAAATCCATCTCTCTTCTGCGTGTAAGAAAAGACATGTGTGCTCTGTGTCCATCTCCTCACAGAGCTCTGTGAACAGATATGAGTTAAGGGCATGTACTTTAATGTCGTTGATAATTTTAATCACATCCTGCAAAATGTTGTTTGGTTCAGGTGACATTTTTAAGCTAGCCAGCGTTTCTCTGTGGATGACACAGTGTGTAGACTGACATTCAGAAGGGACTTTTTGACCCGAGTAGTGAAACCACAAAGCCATCCAGTCGTAGCAGCTGTTTTGCCCATGCATATACTGACACAAAATGACCTCTTCAGTGTTCCTGATATGTAATCATTCAAAGATGAATAGCTCTGCAGCTGTAATGTTGGTTGGAAACAAAAGTGTACATAACATATCCTCCTGAAAAATATATCGCACACAAACAAGCATTGCTGCCTTGTCAACATCAGTAGACTCTTCAACCTGGACTGTATACCATGGTGAATCATTAATCCTCTCTAACAATTGTGTCTCAGTATCCTCTGCTATTTCATCAATTTGTCTAGTTATGGTGCTAGCCAAAAGAGGAACATGTACCACCTTTTGATTTGCAGTCTATCCTAAAAGTTCAGAGCAAATGTCCTTAGCAGCAGGCAGGATGAACTCTTCACCAATAGTAAAGGCTTCCTAGCTTTAGCAATGTGGTTAGCCACTAAGAATGATGCTGTCAGTGCAGACACATTTGATGACGTGGTGGCCTTTAATAATTGCTTCTGTTCTTCATGTTCACGTTTTTTTTTTTAAAAAAAAACAAACTCCAAAGGCTTCTCTTTTAATGCAGGGTGCTTGGTTGCCAAGTGGCATGATATAGTCTAATACACTTACTGTTTCTAAGCTAAAATCTGTACAGCAAGTTACTACTGTACTGAATACTGTTGGCAACAGCAACACAATGTAAAGCGTTTGTATATCTAAATATTGAAGGTACGGTAAAATTATGGTATAAAAAGTGAAAAATGGTACACTTGCTTAGGTCACGTATTATGAATGGAGCTTGCAGGACTTGAAGTTGCTCTGAGTGAGTCAGTGAGTGAGTCAGTGAGTGAGCAGGGAGAGACTGTAAGGCCTAGGGCATTACTGTACACTACTACTACTGTAGGCTTTATATACACTGTATACTTAGGCTACACTAAATTTAAAAATTTTTTCTTTCTTCAATAATAAATTAAACTTAGTTTACTGTAACTTTTTTACTTTATATATTTTTTAATTTTTTAACTTTTGATTCTTTTGGCTTTTTCAGTAATAACACTTATCTTAAAACACAAACACATTGTACAACTTTACAAAAATATTTTTAATCTTTATATCCTTGTTCTATAAGATTTTTTCTATCTTTAATTTTTTTTTTATATTTCAAAATTTTTGTTAAAAACTAAGACACAAACACACACACTAGCCTAGACCTACACAGAGTCATGATTATCGATATCACTGCCTTCCACCTCCACATCTTGTCCCACTGGAAGGTCTTCAGGGTCAATAACACATATTCAACTGTCTTCTCCTGTGATAAGAGTGCCTTCTTCTGGAATAACTCCTAAAGGATCTGCCTGAGATTGTTCTACAACCTTTTTTAAGTAGAATGAGTATACTCTAAAATAATAATAAAAAGTATAGTATAGTAAATGAATAAACCAGTAACGTAGTCATTTATTATCATTATTAAGTATTATCTACTGTATATAATTATATATGTTATACTTTTATATGACTAACAACAGTGTGGTAGGTTTGTTTACACTAGCATCACTACAAACATGTGAAAATGTGTTTGCTACAACATTATGACAGCTACAAAGTCACTAGGTGATAGGAATTTTTCAAGCTCCGTCATAATCTTATGGGACCATTATAGTATATATTGTCTGTCACTGATGGAAAATTTGTTATATGAAGCCATGATTGTATATGTGTGTGTGTGTGTGTGTATTTGAAGACTTATTTTACAAAATATAATACACTCATAAAATGTAATCTAGTGGAAACAAAATGATATTGTGAGGGTATAATATTTTCATGAAAGACGTTTTTAATAAGTAGTTGAATGAAAAAATGTATAAAACAGCATGGCAAGACTATTCATTTTTTGTTGTATAGAATAGTTCATTGTAAAGAATAAATATTGTATGGCATAGATGATTGCATATGTAGAAATAATTTAGGAAAAGTAAACTACCACTTTAAGACAAGATTTTTATCATTATATTTTATATACATGTTAGTCATTTCAATCTAATTTTCTTGGTGTACATATGTATTTGAATTATCTATCCATAATACATTTATATAAAAATTAAAATGATATTAAAGAATAAATGTTGGTCTAATAAAACTTATATTTGATATTAAAAATTATTTTGTATACATAGATGCGAGAAATAATCACAAATATTACACTGAGTTCCAAGCTCCCTCTATGTTAATTACATTTATCTTCAGGTACAAAGAGTGGATTTCAGGATAGGCCATAGGTAAAGTTCTGACCCAGAGGCAGCTTGGACAGTGTTAAATGTGTCCTAGAAAGGAAGGGTAAGTGAATGGCATGTTTATGCTTAGCAAAGTAAAAAGTTTCTCCTTCCGTTATGGGCTCTATATCAAACATGTCAACTCACCACAGTAAAAGTGTCTCTTTTGAGCTCAGCATGTCAGTTTGAATTTCAGTTTACCTACTAGGTGATAAGTCCTTCGGCCCTTCCTTTTAGGGTATCCCCTATTTTTCTAGAGACTGTTCAGCAATATTACAAAGCTGTAGCTCAGCTGTTCTATGGTTAGAGTCTATCCATTTTGGTCACACAAGTTGTTTCTAAAACTCTTCCTCCTGCTGGAAGCTTTTCTACTACTGTGTTACATGGAGACTGTTCCCTGTAATTTAGTAACTCAAGTTTTTTAACTTCAATAAAGTAAGCAATTGCTCCTGAAATTTTGGCATGAATTTAACCTAGGATTTCGGAGTAAGTAAAGTATATTTTCTAAAAAGATTCAAACCTATTTTTGTAGTGACATATGCACATTTAAAAAACATATTGTACATGCCAATGAAATTTGGAAAAGTAGATACACCAGTATTTCTAGACACAAAATATATCTTAATGAAATGAAATCCATTTTATTTGTCATTGTGTTTTTACAGAACAGATACAGAATAGGCATAACAAAAGAACTTTCCAGTACTCTTATAAAAATGTGTCAACCATGTTGTACACAGAATACCTCTATGGGTGAGATGATAGTTCAGTGAGGATGTTGATTCAGTCTGTGGTGTTGACAGAGACTGCCAACTAACGTACCACTTTGCCAACTGGCACCAAGTATAGTGGCTTTTCCCCTTATGATAATTGCTTATCAACTGGGAATTTCATTTATTCATTGGCACTGTAAAATTAACTTCGGTTTATGCGGCAGGCTCTAATACCTCCAGAATTTTGTCAATGAAATTATTTGAGATTTTTCACTGGAACTGGTGTTTGAAAACATTGCATTGTTGGCTGATTTTGTTCCTCTTCATTGCACTAATTGTTTATAAAAATTACACTCCATAAGCTTTTTGAGGAAACAAATACTTTAATGAGCACACCATTTTAAAAATTGAGGATAATTTAAATGATGTAGGAGCTCAGGCACTAGGAATTTATCTCAAATTATTTTAAACATATCACCTAGCCATCATTATTTTACTAAATTAGTCATAAGTAAAAATTAGAAAGATTATGGTTTAATTGCAAAAATGATTGCAAAAATATAATTTGAAAGACTTACTAGGGGAAGAACAGGATACTTGCTTGTACATAATCCTTTCCCCGGACCACAACCCCCCAGCCCAATCAATATGCAATATCATTAACTTAAAAATCACAAAATGTATACAGTTAGAAAAGGAGAGAATTATTGCTTAAAAAATAAAGGGTTACAGCCTGCAAGATGGCCATTATAACAGCTTGGAAAACAGAGACTCTGGCCAAAGCCATTAGCAGGCACTTTGAAGGAGTGGGGCTTGGGGCAGGGATTTATGTTAAATGGGTTACCCAGGTATAATATTCAACAGGTTATAGAAGGAACCATGAATATTCAGGAAGGTTGTCCTGATGCATGCATATTGAACAAACATGCATGTATCTACCACCCATGCTCAATTTGGAGTGGAGACTTAACAATTAAATGTGTTATAATTAGGACCTATAAGTCAAAAGGTCTTTTCAGGACACAGAGACATTGAAGTACACAGCATCTATAAAACCAGCCAGAACCAGTTCATGGCTGGTGGTCTTCTTATCAGAAGAAAGTTAGTGAAATCAGTTTCTTGTCCAGTCAAAGTTGTAGTTACAGCTTGTGGAACAGTGGGTAAGGGTCAGCATCAGGCTTGTGAAGCTGCAAATTGTTTTCATGTTGCTTATCTTGAGTCCAGTGCTTGTTTAGCTGCTAGAGAAAAAGAAAAATCTTGTGGCAGTTAGAATATTGTTTATTAAGTGTAGGGATGCATAACTTAACCTTGTCTGGCATGGCCTTAGGTCCTGTCTATAATTTCGTATCTTATTGCCATGAACAGTCTATTCTGTCAGTCTTAGGACCTCTATTTTGACCTTAATGCTGGTCAGCTGTTGTGTCTAAAACCCTAAAAGAAAGGGGATATAATAAGGTACGTCTGACCTCCCTTCCCATCATGTCTGGGAACTCAGTTCTTCAGGTTTCTCTGGGCTCCCCTTGGCCTAAAGGGGTTTCAGTTGGTTGGGGGCTTATGATTTTATTTTAAATTTACAATATGCAAAGGAATTCTGCTATGGCATGAGAGGGGAGGGGTGTAAGAGAACAATCTGCTTGGATTCAAGATGCTGCACTGATAGGAAAGAGAATTCGGCTACCACTATGAAAAGAGTGAGAATGCTGAGAAAACTCTACCTTGGATGCTCAGGCACAGAGGATCTTCCTAAGAGAGCAAGAGAACTGAGCAATTCATTGGGTGCTGCCATCCTTGCAATGAGTAAGAAGAAAAAACAGTCTGTTGCCTGGAAATAGGTAAGAAAAGAGAGAGAGTCCTGCTATGGCAAAGGTATGTAGGGACTATTGGGAATGTAACAGGAATACTGAGAAAAACACCTTTCAGTATCCCAGGCCTCACAGCCTGCACAAAGAAATAGCAGTCTATTAACTGAAGAAATTTGAAACCACTGAAGTTAACTACAGTAACAACCCAGCCCAAACTCTGCTCAGCTTCAGACTGTTGATAGATTCAACTGTAATCCTCTCCTATTAATAGCAAGAAACAGAATAGATGTGCATATTTCTGAGTATAAACATAATTTATCTCAGCATCTATTATTCTTTTAATCACAATGTCGGGCCTCCAATAAAAAATTATAAGAGATACAGATGCTCCTCGATTTATAATGGGGATGGTTATACCCTGATAAACCCATTGTAAGTTGAAAATATCCTTAGTAGAAAATGCATTTAAGCTAGGCGAGGGGGCTCATTCCTGTAATCCTATCACTTTGGGAGGCTGAAGTGGGAGGCTGGCTTGAGGCCAGGAATTTGAGACCAGCCTGAGCAAGAGCAAGACCCTGTCTCTACAAAAAAATAGAAAAATTAGCCCGGCATGGTGATGTGCACCTGTAGTCCCAGCTACTTGGGAGGTTGAGGCAGGAGGATAGCTTGAGCCCAGGAGTTTGAGGTTGCAGTTGGAGTTGAGCTATGAGGATGTCACTATACTCTAGCCTGGGTGACAAAGCAAGAGTCTGTCTCTGGAAACAAACAAAAAAATAAATAAATAAAAAAGAAAATGCACTTAATACACCTCACCTGCTGAACATCTTAGCTTAGCCTAGCCTAACTAAAATGTAGAATACATACATTAGCCTACAGTTGGACAGAATTATCTAACACAAAGTCTATTTTGTAATAAAGTTATTATAAAAATTTTAAATCAAAATTCAAAATTTGAAGTGTGGTTTCTACTGAATGCATATTACTTTGCATTACTGTAAAGTCAAGAAATTGTTAAGTCGATTAATTGTAAGTGGAGGAATGTCTGCATAAGAAAACAAAGCACAGGAGTAGAACTCATTGCTAAGAGGCAGAAACAGTAAAACGAATAAACAAAACACAACACACAACCAAAAAAAGTGGACTCAGAGACAACCAAAATGTTGAAAATGTTAGATAAGGGCTTTAATACAATTATTATTAAGATTTCAAATAATACAGGGTAAAAAGCTACCAGGTAAAATACTGTCATAGACAGATGGTAAATTTGAACAGAGAAGTGGAAAATTTATTAAAGAGTACAAAGGAAATGCTAGAAATGAAAAACACAAAATCAAAAATCCCTTTGATGAAATTATAATGTCATTTGACAGAATTGAGGAAAGAATCAATGAACTAGAAAAAAGGTCAGTGAAAATTATCCAAAGTGAAAAAAAAGAGAAAAAAAATAAAACAGAAAATGCCAACAAAATAGAGCATTCAAGAGCCGATGGACAATATAAATAAGCAGAGGGACAATTAATACATTATAGAATATTCAACAGCACAATCAGTTTTCCTAACTGATGTTTTGAATGCTAAAGTCAAAAAGAGAAGAAGAAATATTTTAAAATGTACCTGTAACATTCACAAAATAGAACATATTCTAGACCATAAATAACTCTCAATCTATTCAAAATGTCAAATGCATTCAAAGTATGTTCTCTGAGGAAAAGGGCAGGAAGCTATAAATTAAAAAAAACACAATAAATTTACAGAAAATACCTGGAAGCATCTGCGATGATAGAAATTGAACAATACATTTCTAAAGAATCTATAGGTCAAAGAAAAAATTACATAGTGAAAGAATAGACAGATGGATCAAGAAAAAATAAAAAGAAAATATGCAACATCAAAATTAGAGAATGCTACTATAGGTTCTATAGCCATCAATAATAGAGAAATATCAACAACTTAATGTCAATCAATTAAAAACTTAGGTAAAATAAGATTTCTTGGAAGACACAAACTACCAAAGACTATTCAAGAAACTGTAATCCAAGTAGCCCTATATTTATTAAATAAATTGAATTTATAGTAAAAAAAAAATTCTACAAAGAAAACAGCAGGCCCAAATGGCTTCACTGGGAAATTCTACCAAATATTAAAAAAAATATATAACAAGTCTACACAAACTCATCTGAGAACTGGAAGAGTAAGGAGAAGTTTCTACATCATTTTATTATGTTGGCTAATACCATGGTACCAAAAATACAGACCTTGTAAGAAAAGAAAACTGTCATGAACATTGATACAAAAATTCTAAACTGAATAACCTAACATCTAACAATATATAAAAAGAGCAAATCATCTTGACCAAGTAAAATTTATTCCAAGAATACAAACTTGAATCAACTTTGAAAGTTATTACATATTCTTTACTATATCAAAACACTATACAGAAAAACCTTATAATCTATAATATCAATAGATGCATAAAATACTTGACAAAATTTAACATCAATTTATATTAAGAATGCTAAACAACTAATAATAGATTGGCACTTCTTCAAATTGATAAAGGACATCTAAGAAAAACCTGCAGCAAACATCATACTTAATAATAAAACATTGAATACTACTACTGAATACGGGAATAAGACAAGCTGTCTAGACTTACCACTTCTATTCAACCTTACCACTGAGGTCAGAATCATTATTTTTCTTGACTGTGTCATGAGAAATGAATTTAGAACAAAATAACTGAAACTATCTTGTTATATAGATCAAATAGTTATCTATACAGAAAATCCTAAGGAGTATTCAAAAAAGATATTAGAGCTAATAAGCAAGTTTATCAATTTCACAGGATATTATGCTTTTATATGGTGGCAAGGAGCACCTAAAATTTGAAATATGGAAACAATACTATTTAGAATAGCATATAAGTACGAAATGGTTATGAAAATTTGACAAAATACGTGCAAAACAAGTAAACTGCAAATCACACTATGTTACTGAGAAACACTAAAGATGAGCAAAGTTAGGAGAAATCTGTTCTGTGTTCATGTATCGGGACGTACTGCATAGTGTTAAGATATCAATTCTCTCCTAGCTGATCTACAAATTCAATGAAATGCCAGTTGAATCCCAAGTATTTTTCTGTAAATATTGACAAGATGATGATAAGATTATATGAAAATTTAAAAGACCTAGAAAAGCCAAGTAATTTTGACAATAAGAAAAAAATTTGGAGAACTCACACTATGCTACCTGATTTAAAGACTTATTATATAGCTACAATAAGCAAGACAGAATGGTACTGACTTAAGAAATGACATATGAAATGGAATATAAAGCCAAAGAGTTTAGTAATCATATTTTAATAAAGCTGTAGGGGAAAAAGTTAAAAAAAGAACCTCAATTATTACCTTAACATCATCATAGAAATTAATTTGAAATAGGTCATAGATTTAGGATAAGAGCTAAAATTCTAAAACTTCTAAAACAAAACAAAACTTTGGATTTTGAGTTAGGCAAATATAGTATTTCTTAGGATCCAAAAACTACCAACAACATACACAAAAAATTGATATATTGGATTAGAAGAAAATTAAAAATTTCTATTCTTTGAAAGGCACTACTAAGAAACTAAAAAAAAATAAAAAACAAAAGTTAAAAACCCTACACCCAGCAGATGCTTTACCAAGTAATATATTCCAGTAGTCATTCATCCCATGAGAATATGCTTAACATCATAAATTATCAAATTAATTCAATTTAAACCACAATGAGATGGCACTTTATATGTTAGTAGAATATTAAAAGACTGTCAATACCAGTGTTTGGCAAGGGTGTGAAGCACCTGGAACTCTCATACATTTTTAGTAAGAATACAAACTGTTATAGCCACTTTGGGAAATAATTTGGCAGTCTCTTTTAAAGTTAAACAAGCACTTACCATATGACACAGCAATTCTACAACTAGGTACTTACCTAAGAGAAATGGAAATATACATACACACTAAGACACACACAAATGTTCATGGGGGATTTGTATGGGATGGGGGAGGAGACCTGTAGGGTAGCTGACCTGTCTCTCAGACTTTTAGCCAGCCCTCTGGCCTTTATTGTAGTTTTCATTTCTATTTCCAGAAGTCCTGATGCAACCTGCTTCTGGGCATATTAGAAGATCTTGAGAATAAATTTATCCTCTGCTTGCCCTATATTTTCTGCATATGACCAACTCTAGACATAGGGATTTTTTTTTAATGAGTTCCCACTTTTACTTTCAGATTCTACAGTGTTGTTCTGTTGTTTCTTTTACTGTCCTATTTTGTATTCCTTTACTATTCGATCTTGTAGACTTATGTCTATCAAAAATATCTTAAATGCTGGTTTTTAGAAGAAAACATATTTAAATGTGTGGTTTTGATCCTCCATGTTTAAGTATTTTTAGAGTAGGTATTGTTTTCTCTTTTTATTAATGGGAAAATACAAAAGTGTTCTTGTTGCTACCAGAGACAATGATATGATCTGTTAAAGTTTAAGGGGAAAATACTGGGTGAGGTAGATGTGCCTCCAGGAAGGAGGGCGGTTAGATTGCCAAGAAGCCTCACCTGCCATCTCATACCTTAAAAAATTCACTTGGGCTGGCCGTCACATTGACAGGTTCAGATTATTTATCTTATTAGCACAATGCATGTAGATCTACCTCTTATTTATTCATTTATTTATGCAGTGAATGACTTTTTAGCCCTCATCATGTATCAGAATATGGACTCAAGTTATACACGGCAAAAAATGTAAAACCAGAATGCCAATTTGCTAATTTCCAAAAAGAAATAGAGCTATCATGTGTACATGTATATTTATAGGAGCATGGCGAGCATAATCTTTCCCTTTAAGCAGGTCTGTGTCGGAAGCCAAATTATGTGTCGAAGTTTGCTGAAGCAGGACAGGAAAGTCTTATGATCCAGATATTTATTGGCATCTGAATATGAGAGGACTAGATTTGCCAGAGGACCTGGTGTGATTGAGTCATTGGCAGAGAAGCCATCTCCTTTGGACAGGGCATCAGTGAGCACTGCCAAAACACGGTCCTCTCCAATGCTCATTTTATGTGTACTTCCACTGCTAGCACAACTCTCTGAAAAAAATATTTTTTATATTGGCCCTAGACCCTTTCTGTATTTTAAGGTGACTTTCCTTATTTCTCCTGTGGTCTATTATATATTATTTTATACTTAAAATCTCAGATTTCAATTTTATATGCAACTTGTCAGCATAGGCAATTCTAATGTCCCTCACACTTACCATATTTATTATAAATTATTAAATGATTCTATTCTAAAAAGTAGAATCTGATTTTATTTATTATAATACAAATTAAATTTTACCCCTATACACAAACAAACATGAAATTTGTTGAGCAATATTTTATAAAATGAATTTATCATGCATATTTTAATATCCGTGTTATAAACACACACACATATACATGTAAATACATGATTAAACCTTATTTTCATTTTAAATAATAGAAAATATGAAATAGATATACTGGAAATATGTCATGATTTACTGCTAACATATTTTAAGCATCAAATTAATACAATTTTGATAAATATCCCAGATTATATTAAAATCATTATCTCAAGAAATAGTAAAAGAAGTATCATCACGGGAAATCTTTGTATCAGTTAGATTTTTTGGTTTTTAAAAATATAAGAGAAAATAACTTGATGCATGGACTAGAAGTAGTAAGAGTAAAGTGAAACTTTGGCCTTGAAGCAATATGGTTTAAACCTGTGGTCTCCATCCGGCCCCTCTAACGGCCTGCAGTCTGTGGCCTGTTAGGCACCTGACTGCAGAACTCCCTCCGTTGGCGCCCCTTCTACCCCACTCCCCCACCCCTGTTCATGGAAAAATCGCCTTCCATGAAACCTAAGAAAATGGAGTGTGGGGGTATAGGGGGGGACGGCAGGAGGCTGAGCTCCGCCTTTCCTCTACCCTCTTCCGCAGAAAAATTGTCTTCTGTGAATGAAATGAAACTGATCCCTGGTGCCAACAAAGTTGGGGACAACTGGTTTAAATAACAGTGCTGTTCACGTAAATTAAGGACAAACAAACCTGATGATTTGAAGTTTCCACTCCTTCCAGGGTTTTAATTTAATACTAGTTATCATGCAGAAACAAAACACATTAAAAATTAACTCACATAATTTCATGATGTCATTAGTCTTATTAGCCAACATTAGCTTATTTTTTATAATCAAAGTCATTTATAGTTATTTATTTATTTAAATTAATTTTTTAAATTTTTTAAATATTTGTTATTAACGTTATTTATTTATTTATTTAAATTTATTTTTTATTTTTATTTTTTTTAGAGATGGGGTCTCACTGTGTTGTCCAGGCTGGAATGTATTGACACAATCACAGTTCACTGAAGCCTCAAATTCCTGGCCTCAAGTGATCCGCCTTCAAGTGTACATAAAGGGGCATTAAAGGCATAAAGAATAGAGCTTTGTCTAATTATAAGAGAAAATATTTAGGATTCATAGGGGATAGTTAGAAAATGATATTAGAAACTCATTATCTGGTATAGTTTGGAAATTGATGTCCAAAATTTAAAAAAAGAATATATTCATAAATGAGATCAAAATACTTAGTCACATGAGCTTTGATAACAGTTAATTTTAGCATTTTTTGTGTTTTGTGATGAGAATAAGCACAGGGAGTTCAAAGGAATGAATTGTCTTTATCAAAATACTGAAAACTTCTGAACTTCTGCACTACTAAGAGGTAGGTAAGAGAAACTCGTTTTATTCTGTAAAATTCATTATATATTGTTTTAGAGATATCACTGATCAGATAGGTCATTTAGTTACCTCCTATGTAGCAAATATTTAATGATTTTTTTTTCTATTGAAGCCTCTGCAAATATTGATAGTACGTTGTATTCTATGTTGGGTTTGCAGGTTTTCCCCATATGCATAAGTTTCATTACACTGTTCGCAATATATGATGACACATAGGGTAATACCACTTACTATTCGGCTTTTTTTTTTAGAGACGGGGTCTCTCTCTTGGTCAGGCTGGTTTTGAACTCCTGACCTTGAGCTATCCACCCGCCTCGGCCTCCCAGAGTGCTAGGATTACAGGCGTGAGCCACCGCGCCCGGCCCCTACCACTTACTATTAATGTAACAGTAATTATTACACAGAAAATAGCTAGCAGATGGTTTGTCTTTCAAAAAAACAGAACAAGAGGAAATAGGTCTAGTTGGTAGCCTCAGAAGGGGTAGTTGAAAGGATGGAATCTCACACACTGAAAATCTTTAAGACATTGTATGCCTTATTATCTGGGGTAGTTTAGGCAAAGCCCTGCTGCAGATGGAAGAACAGATTGTATGGCCCATTTATCCATTTCTCACTTGGTGCTCCTGTGATTTCACAATTGCACTTTTAGAGCCACCTTTTAAAAGCAACATGGGACAACATTAAAATTTCTCCTGGAAAAAGATAATTTCCTGCTTTCTCCAAACACAAGAAAAAAAAATTTCTAAGAGGTTACTGAAGACTTTTGAAAAAAATATATGTTCAATTCACATTTTGCTCTCTAAAATTGTAAGTTCACATTAATGGTTGCTAGTGAATAAAAATTCACCAAGGTGTAAATTTGCTAGCCTAACTTGTACTTTGGGAATAAGAAATATTTTTTTCAGATGTTAATATATTAAAATAACAGCTACAATACAGTATAATACAGTGTAGTATTGTATAGTTTGACTTCTTATAAAGAGGAATGTACTTTTTCTATTTTATAAATATCAGTAGCTTCTATTTTCTTAGAAAAATTCCTTGTGAGTAGGAATAAACCACAGCCACCTCTAAGTTATTAAGTATAATTATCTGCATTGTGGAGCATTTGACCCATTGTTTTTTCTCCTTTCTCCAGATAGCTTTCATTTTGACAATTTTGCTACTCATCCAAAACTACCCAAGTGGGTGAGGAGAGAAATAAAAAAAGAGAAAAAATATCCATCAGTTAGTTAATTGGCGCCTTTTTAACAGCACAGGAACAGTTTAATGGAGTTTTAATATAGTTCTTAAATCTAGGGTTTAGAATCATCTATGATTGACATAACACTTTCTATATTCAAATGAATTACAACACATGATCAAAATTTGATTATATCGAACTGTAATTAGGTTTTTGCTTTATATGAGGATTTTGCTAATCATTGTTGTTATGAATTTTTAAAAATTCAGATACTGAATTTTTGCATATTTGCATATCACCTTTTTCTTTTAGGCATTTAAAAGTTGCCCCAAATAATTCTTATTTAAATTTACTGATAATCAAACCAAAAAGAAATAAATTCTCTCATGGCCGATACTTATCTTTTGCCTTTGTTGAAAACAGCCAACAGCATGTTCTGTTTTGCTTCCTTTGGAATAACTCAACACTTTCCCCGAGGGATATTTTTCTTTTCCTGACATTCATACGCTTCACTTTTAAATTTACTAAGACTGAATTTAAATTTGCTTTCTTATTAAGTCCACTTCCACTCCATTTAATAATAACTATATATTACCACTAAGGATTGTCTCCTCTAAGAATGCAGATATTTGAAGTCAGCCTCCATAGCCTTCTGAGTTATTATTTCAGCAAACTATGCATATTCAGTTATTTTATCATTTTTTCTTACATCAGTTCCTCTAACCACTTCCTTTGTGTTTATCTTTTCTTATTTGTGTCCTATTTCTTACTGTATTTTCTTTCAGGGTTAGGAAGTCAGTGTAATATTTTAAGCTATCTCCCTGGAGCTGTGCAAAAAAGGTTTGGTGACCTTCCAGTTCTTTCTTGAAGTGGTGGCTTCCTACCATTTCCTATTAGGATCTATAATAATGTGCCAAGAGTTCAATAGAAACTCATCCTAGATGAAAAAACAAAGAGTGAGTGGAACCGAAAGCAATTCATTTCGTAACAATCATTGAGAACTCACTTTTCCCCCAAAGGATTGCAAATGTGAGGAATGATATGATCTACTAGAAATACCCCTGAAAAGAAACTTCTCTGGGATTTCAGAAATGTTTCCAAGTCTTTTGTCTAAAATTACTAAAATCATTGAATTTGTTCTTAGAATGAAAAATGATCTCTTTTCTTCAACCCTACCTAAAAGATAAGTATGTAATAAATTTTAAAGCTTTAGATAATGTCTAAAGATACAGCTGATGTACAGTAATTGTGGCTGGAGTTAGCTAGTTCACTTTAAAATACCTTGGTGTCTGCCAAGTCAGTCATAGGTGCAACACTTTTCCCTATGCCTTACCTCACACAGCAACACCCCCTACCCCCACCGCACCCATACACACAGACACTTCCACTTCAACACTTGTTATCCAGTTGTCCCTGGATAACAATCTCTGATGCAAACTATCTTAAGTGTCTTGACACGAAAGACTTTTTATTCATCTGTTCATTCTGATATCCCTTAAACCCAAATAGGAATGTAAATATGTCTGTTGAATCAATTAGTTAATTAATTACTGAGTGAAAATAAGATGACACGATGTGGATGATCAAGGCTAAGAAAGGAAATCAGAAAATATATTTTTTTAAGAAGTCAACACCCATGTTCAAAGCCAGAGTCTAGAAATGACATTTCTCAGTGTCTTCTTTTCTTTTATGCTGGAAAAATTAAAACCCAACTTTTTACATATATTTAGTCTTTTGTCTTTAAAGTTTACTCCTTTTATTTAACCTCAGAAGTACAGACATCTTGTCTATTCAAAACGCACACAAATAGTTAGTTACTGAACGCTTATTCTGGTATGGCATATCTAATTCCTCTCATTTCAGTTCATTACCAAGCTTGAAATGACATTTCTTGGTTTGGTTCTGTCTAGTCGTTTTGACTAAGGTTATCCAGTGCTTTTGTCTTTGATTGAATATGGTTCTAGGCTGGGCGCAGTGGCTCACACCTGTAATCCTAGCACTCTGGAGGGCTGAGGCGGGCGGATAGCTCAAGGTCAGGAGTTCAAAACCAGCCTGAGCAAGAGCAAGACCCTGTCTCTACTAAAAATAGAAAGAAATTAATTGGCCAACTAAACATATATAGAGAAAATTAGTCGGGCATGGTGGCGCATGCCTGTAGTCCCAGTTACTCGGGAGGCTGAGGCAGGAGGATCACTTGAGCCCGGGAGTTTGAGGTTGCTGTGAGCTAGGTTGAGGCCACGGCACTCTAGCCTGGGTAACAGAGTGAGACTCTGTCAAGAAAAAAGAAAAAAAAAGAAAAGAAAATGGTTCTAAACTGAATGCTAGGACAGGCTCAAGAATTCTCTAACCCCCTGAGGGAGATACTCACAACTGAGACTATACGATACTATCCCAGGGGTGTAGATTGAATACCAGAGATATCTAGATCTAATTTCCTCCATATATGTTTTACTTATGTCTGAAAGAGAATTTAGCAAAATTCATTAAGAGCTATCTTTACAGATATTTAATCATGTATTGAGCACTGCTCTAAACTTTATGTATTCTATTTTATTTAATTCTCACTATAACACTTTGAGGTATATATTTATCTTATTTCCATTTTTATATAGGAAAAAACTTTGACTTGGACGAGTTGAAGAATTTTTCCAAGTTTACCTAGTCATTTATGTGTTAGATGCAGTTGTCAAAATTCTGTCCAACTTTAGTGCGAAGTAGTCATGCTCTCCTGGCTCTACTAAGGAGGCAGAATTCAGTATTTCTAATTCATAGAAATGGCTGGAGCAGAACTTATCCATTCATGGGTGAGTAAAGAAGCAGATAGTTAGCTTGTTGTAGACTCAAGTGTGGGAGACAACTCATACAGCAACCAATTGATAAAAGTCACTCGTAGGGAAATTTGTTCAAGCTCT
>VBSM01001124.1:30528732-30613013 GCA_008086735.1 Cheirogaleus medius | reverse complement strand
AAGGCCATTCTCACTGGAGATAAGTGACATCTCATTGTGGTTTTGATTTGCATTCCCCAGCAGAAGGAGTAGACCCATAATGAGCATCTATTTCTTAGTCAAGTTGAGTAATCATGTCTTAGCCTCAGATATAGGCCCTGCATTATTGATTAACTATAAATATGTGCAAAAAGGTATGTAGCTCTTATTTCAATTAAACTTTTTGGTAACTCCATATGGTCTCAAATAAAATAATCTTTCTAGATAGAATGGCGGATACACAAATGATTGAAACCAATCTTGAAAAGACTCTATATGACAATTTCTGGCAAAAGTGGTACTTAGAATGGGTAACACTACAATCCTTCCCTGATGCTTTCTTATCAACATTTGGGCATTTTAGGTATTTGCCAAAATCAAAGTTTATTTGCTTATCTAGGCTTGACCTACTCAAGTAATTAGGCAACATTTCATATCATGAAAAGTTTTCATCCCCTCCTCCTGACCTGCTCCCTTTGTTCATTATACAAAATAATATTAAAAATATTATTGCAAACCTTTTCTCAAATTTTATTCTCAGTGAGGACTACCTTGATTATCTTATGTATTTATTTTTATTTTATTATTTCAAAATATTATGGGGGTACAAATGCTTTTGGTTATATGGATTGCTTTTGTTATGCTTGAGTCAGGTTTATAGGTGTGCCCATCACCCGGATAGTGTTCACTGTACCCATTAGGTAGGTATTCACCTATCCACTCTTTCCCCATTAGGTGATTTCCACTGAGTTTTACTTTCCTCCATGCATATGTGTGCTCATTGATTAGTTCTAATTTAATAACAAGTACAACTGGTGTTTGTTTTTCCATTCTTTAGATACTTAGGATAATGTTCTCCAGTTCCATCTAAATTGTTGCAAGACCTTAATCATCCTTCCTCGTGGCTGAGTAGTATTCCATAGTATAAATATACCATGTTTTGCTAATACACTCATGAGCTGATGGGCACTTGGATTGATTCCACACCTTTGCAATTATGAATTGTGCTGTAATAAACATTCGACTGTACATGTCTTTTTGATAAAATGACTTATTTTCCTTTGGGTAAATACCCAGTAGTGGATTGCTAGATCAAATGGTAGGTCTATTTTTAGTTCTTTAAGGAATCGCCATACTGTTTTCCATAGAGGTTGTACTACTTTGCAGTTCCATCAACAATGTATAAGCATTCCTTTCTCTCTGCATTCTTGCCAGCATCTATTATTTTGGGATGTTTTAATAAAAGCCAGTCTAACTGGGGTAAAGGGATACTTTCATTGTTGTTTTAATTTGTATTTTTCTGATGATTCATGATATTGGGCATTTTTCATGTTTATTGGCCATTTGCCTATCTTCATTTGAAAAGCTTCTGTTCGTGTCTTTGGGCCACTTTTAATGGGGTTGTTTGTTTTTATCTTGCTGATTTGTTTGAGTTCTTTGTAGAACTCAAACACTTTATTGAATGTGTAGCTTACAAATACTTTCTCCCATTCTGTAGGTTGTATGTTTGCTCTGTTGATTATTTCCTTAGCTGTGCAGAAGACTTTTAATTTAATCAAGTCCCATTTATTTATTTTTGTTGTTGCTGTGATTGCCATTGGGGTCTTCTTCATAAATTCTTTGCCTAGGCCTATATCTAGAACAGTTTTTCAAACATTTTCTTCTAGCATTCTTACTATTTCATGTCTTACATTTAAGTCTTTATCCATCTTGAATTGATTTTTGTGAGTGATGAGAGATAGGGATCCTGTTTCATTCTTCTGCATGTGGCTATCCAATTCTCCCAGCACCATTTATTGAATAGAACTTCTTTTCCCCAGTGTATGTTATTGTCTACTTTATCAAAGATTGGTTAGCTGTATGTAGGTGGTTTTATATCTGGGTTCTCTGTTCTGTTCCGTTGCTCTATGTCTCTAGTTTTGTGCCAGTACCATGCTGTTTGGTTACCTAGTCCTTGTAGTATAATTTGAAGTCTGATAATGTGATGCATCCAGATTTCTTCTTTTTGCTTAAGATTGCTTTGACTATTCAGGATCTTTTCTGGTTCCAAATAAAGTGTGGCATTATTTTTTCTATATCTGTGAAATATAACATTAGTATTTTGATGAGGATGACACTGAATCTGTAAATCACTTTGGACAGTATGGACATTTTAACAATGTTGATTCTACTGATCCATGAGCAAGGTATGTTTTTCCTCAGTGTTTTGAAGTTCTCTTTGTAGAGATCTTTCACCTCCTTGGTTAAGTATATTCCTAGGTATTTTATTTTCTTTGTGGCTATTGTGAATGGTATTTAGTATTTGATGTTCTTATCTTATTTAAATTTTAACCTCACTACCAGCCTTCCTAATTCACTGCTGTACTTTTTAACTTAGTTTTTTACTTTTTAACTTTTAACTATATATGCATATATAACCATATGTATCATGAGTGTATATGTATTTACTTATAAATGTATATGTTATTATTCAAATGTTATAATATTGTCTGTCTCTTGCCATTAGAATATAAGTTCTATAAGGCAAAGATAACTATTTGCTTCTTTAGCTCTTGTAGTCCCAGTGCCTGGAACAATGCTTGGCACATAGTAGACATTCAGTAACATACTTAGGAATGTTTAGTTAATGGCCACTCAACTCTAATTTCAGCTCTCTGCTTGAAACATTAATGTTTCAAAAGACTATAAATATACAGATTTTTTTTTAACCAGAGAAGGCAAATAGACTCATTGGTTTATGAGTACCACTGGACAGCTGCTTTAAAAGTTATAAAAATATTTACATCTTTTGGCGACCTTCTGTTACAAAAATTATGTGCACAAACAACATCCAGGAAGATGTTAATTACCTTATTTGAGACAGTGTAGTGGACATATTTCTCTCCATTCCATATTATTTATATGAAAACATCAAGCAGGCAAAGTTTTTAAAAGAAACAATTTCTTACAAAATTTTTACAAGTGTAATTTTTCTAATGAAGTCATATAATCTTTGTAACTATTTTATGGAGTTTATTCTATTATTGCCATGAGATTAAATATCTTATACAGTATCACTTCTCTAATAAGTAAGTCAGCTAGGATTATGACTGAAGTTGCCTGGCTTCAGAGTTTGTATTACAAAGTCCACTACACTATGCAATTTCACATTTTACTTTACTTTTTATCTGAAGATGGAGGGAAAATTAATTGTGTGGTGAGGGTTGTTGGGGAGGTACACAGCATCTTATCTTTTTTAGTCCCCTACATGGGAATTTTTCCAAGGTTCTTCCAGAACACTGAGTTACAACTTGAAACTAGAGAAGACATATATTGGTCTGTACAAGCACTAATGTCATTCTCAGGCCAAATCCAAGTATTCAGAATTCCTAGCTTATGAAAAGTATCAGCTTTGCTTTAGAATACTTGAGGTTAATTGGTGTATGCCTATCTAAAGAGAAATATGGTTATATACCAGTTATTAGTCATTAAAAGCAGGAGATTGAGGTCAATACCAGATGCTTCCCCAGGGAGAAAAACACAAAACCAAATGCTGCTGTGTCAATGCCAAGGGTCATCCAGGAGCCACAAACTAATGTGTCAAGGCCAGCCCATAAAAACTTCCTGTGTCTTACAAAATCCCAGATCTTTATATAGCCCCTTTTTAATGGTGAAAACTTTTAAATAAATGCATTAGAGATGCTTTGCTGCAAATTAACAAGGTCATAGGCAATCTACAAGGATGCTAAATGTGTCTTTGAAAATTCACCGAGATTTTTAAAGCAGCATAAAACTGTAGGCATTCACTTGGACTCTGTTATTGATTAGTGAGCTGGTTGTGCTGAAACATCAACATAGTAATTAGTATGTCCTCTAATTAGTTCAAACTCCTCCTGCCTCCTCTCTTCCTTTGAGTGTTCTTTGGCAATACAAGAGTGTAAGAGGTTACAAACGTAGAACCCCTTACAATTTTGTTATCATTAAGTGTATTTGATTCAATTATAGCCTGTAAAGGAATGGCGACTTCCTTGACTTTTTTCGTATTACCTTAAGGCTTAATTATGTTTACACCTTTCAGGATAAAAATAGTAATTTATGATTTACTTCATTTATTATGTGTAAATATATTTTTATTGTGTTAGAAATTGTTGAAAGGAGACTTCCTTAGCAGTTTGTTTCATAGCCTGAAGCAACTATCAACCAACACATCCAAGAGGAGAAAAAAGTGGTTAAAAACTTTTAATTGTACTGACCAAGAAGTTTTTTGAGAGTCAACAGGTTGGCAAAATTTGAGATGATTTTCTACCATCTATAAAACCTCCCGTGCTGAATGGACTCCTGAAACTGATGCACGTATGTTTTAACATCTAAAATGACGCAAATCCTAAATATATTGCCCTGAAAATACGGTTAAGTAAAGTCTGTTCTATTTTGTTTTTAAGATTCCTCCAGTAGGACAAGTCTAAATAGATAAATATCTATTGTGTAAGATTACTTGAAGAAGAACCTAAAGTATGGTCTTCCTGACCCAAATTCCATCAGCACCCCATTTTATAGTTCTTGTGAATAACCGCAGAAGCTGAGTGGGGAAACTGACAGTGAATCACTGCATACTACTTCAAGCAGTATAATTCTAATGTTTAGGTTTCTGATGCCTAGGTGGGTATGGAAGGCAAAGGAAGAGTCCTGGTAATGGTACATAGTTAATACCAGCGTCCACTGTGTTGTCTATCCATTCATTGCAGGAGAGCTTTGACCATGGAATACGTGGACATGCTACTTTAATTTAGCAAAGCTCTACTAAAGACACCCCCACAGGCACCACAACAATGGCTGGCAACTGTTTAAACAACCTACACTCTGTGTGCAGACCTCACAGGGATATTTTTATCCACATCTGAGTGGATCTAGAGTGGGATAAGTGGAAAGTCATATTATGTTTATTAGTGAACACCCTATCTGGACAAATCCCTTCTAAATTGAGAAAAAATAGACAAATAAAATAATGTAGCCTATGATCAGAAGCTACTGAGGGAAATTATTAATAAAAGTGTACCCTGAAAACTTTTATGGCACATATACTATTTGTGAAACAGAAACAAAAAGCAAAAGCTATATGGAAATTATAAGTTAAGAAGAGCGAACAAGATGCATTTCCATCTGTGGCTACGATGAAAAGGGAGATGAAAGAGATTAAAAGAGAAGATTTAAAAAAAACCCAAAATTAATAGAATAATGAAAAATCAGCATTAGAGAATTTATTGAGTATTATTGATCCTGAAGAAAAGGGATCACTAATGAAGCGACAAACTTGAAAACATTTCCAAATTTAGAAGAATGGATATAGAAATATTTATTTGGTGATTTTTCCATTTATGTTTATGAATCAATTACTTAAAGAGTATTTTTGAAAACTTGAAAATAATGAAAAGTGATTTAAAATAAAAGGTATTTTTAGAATCCGAGGACAAAAGAAAAAGCATAGTTTATCTTGAAAATTATATGTAATAAAAGCAAAATTTATTATTTGTAAATAATAAAACTAAGTGGCAGGAGTTAGGACAATTAGATCAATTATGTCAGTAAGTTTAAATTACAGATATCTTCCTAGAATGTAGATAAATTCTTACTGAGTTTTTTTAAATCCAACTAAAATTGCTTAGAGAGACTTCTCAAAAATTAAAACACATATAATTATAAATTAAAGGTTAAAAATTATTTGGTAAAGAAAAAAAGAATAAAATCATCCTAGGCACAAAAAGCCCCACATTTAAGCTCTTTGTATGTACAAGCTGGTACATGTCCATTGCTAACTTAATCCTCACAACAGTCTGGCTACTTAGGTTTTTATTACTATTATTATTTTTTACAAATAAAGAAGCTGGCATTTGGCAGAAGAGAGGACTCTGTTAATGGCATAAGAGTAGCTGACAGAGCTAAGATTAAAACCAGGGCCTATTTAACTCAAAGGCCACATTCTTCTCACTATGCTATCTTGACAATGTTTCTGCTTAGAAACACAAGATTGGACCTGAGAAACATGAAAAGAGTCAGAGTAATAATCCTAATTTAATGTGGACATTAGTGCAGTTCGGGACACTAGATAAGAGAGAGAAAAAGATATAGAATGGAGACAATTTAGTACATTTTCTGGTAACTGATGTTATATGGACTTAATTTTATCTCTGGCTAATTAAAATGATTGGATCTACATCACAAATATGAATAATAAAAGGTAAAATTATTTTAATATGCATAATTTATGTATAGAAACCATGACTCTACATGCTAAATCTTCATCTCAAAAATAGAGTATAATCTCAGATGTAACTTTTATTCATTTCTTGTTATTTGAACTATAATTCTGTTTCTCAAGAAACTGGACATTAGAATTATCAAGTATTCTAATGTTATCAAAATAAATGTATAAATTATTTTACTATTGAAATTATTTTAGCAATTCATTTTAAAGGAATTTCTAAAATTTGTTTCCACTAGCCTTTTTCAACTTAGAGATTGAGTTTTCAAAATGTAATATGTTGGTCATTCAAAATTATACATTTGAGTTTTATATTATAACTATTTTTAAGTGTAAATTTACACTGTAAAATGTGGACTGAAAAACACCATAAGGGCTCAGATATAACTGATTCAGCATAATGTGAATTCTCTCTATTTACCTTGGCAGTTCCCCATCTCCTTCAAAGTAATATTGGCATCTATATTTTTTTCCAGATGATAAATCATTGCAATATCAAAATTTTTATGTAGCATGTGTTATTCCATTCTTGAGCTGCAAAGGGAAAAATGACAATATTTTTATTGCATCAGTATGGAGCATGGAACTAGTTATTGTGAAGGCTGATTGAAGAAATGCTCCTATTTCACATCCATTTAAAGTGACTTTGCAAAGTCTGAGCTATAAACATGAAATGACCAGAACACAGTAAAGCCAACAAGGCTATTTTAGTCATCTCAATAATTGATTCCAATGGCTGCTGCTGATGCAATTGTGCAATCATCAACATCTATCATTAGGACAGCCTACATGATTGGATTAGGAGCACATCAGGTTATCCTGTGTGGGTGTATATTGTGTGTACTTTCCAGTTTGTATACACACATTTTATAGCTTCTTTGCCATCATGAAACATGGAGGTCAGTGAGATAATCTGAATTTTTGTCAAGTAGCAACCTCATGTTATTACACCCATGGCAGAATTTGAGAAAGTGTCAGATTTTTCTAATGAAATCAGTCCAATTATCTATCTGCAGGAAGATACTCTAAATTTAAAATATATTTATCTACAGTGTAGATGATTGTTTTAATATCTATTAATTAAAAACTCAGACTTACCAAGTTAAAATCATTTAATATCATCCAGTTCTATGGCGACACCTAAAAACCTCATTTTTTAAATAAAAGGGGAGAAAATTTCAATATTTTATTTTTTTCAGTATTTTAAGCGTGTTAATGCAGTGAAGCTTAGGTAAAGAAATACTAAGTTTGTTAATAGAGGTGGAGTGATTTGTATTTTGAAAGACAGGGAAGTTAAAATGACACAAACTACATGGCTGTGATTACATATGTTTATTTGTAGCGTCATTTTTCTATGCAAGGTGGCAGAGCATATAGATGTTAAGTTAGTTAGGAAAATACTGAATACAATTCTTATGTGGACTTCATGCATTCAGGGACCTATTTATATGTTTTCATTTCCCAAATTGTGTTCCATAG
Organism: Cheirogaleus medius; assembly: GCA_008086735.1. NCBI lineage: Eukaryota > Metazoa > Chordata > Mammalia > Primates > Cheirogaleidae > Cheirogaleus > Cheirogaleus medius. The sequence goes on along the minus strand of VBSM01001124.1, from coordinate 30,605,278 downwards.
AGCATACTGCTTTGAGACATTTGTGAAAAAGGAGAAATTCATGGTCAAGCATTGTTAAAAAACACTGCACTCTCTGTACTCAGCCTGGAGGGTCACAAGAAACATTAATGTGTTAAAGAAGTACTATGGTAATGAAAACTTGTTAGTTCACTGACTGATTCTCCAACAAATTTGATTATTTGTATACTTTTAAAACATAACATTACATAAATATAAATGTAGAATACATTTTGTGAAATGCTGATATAAAAGATGATCCCATTATGTCTTCTAGGATATGAGAAATATTAATATTAGTATTTTTAAGAATGGAAAATCATGACTGATAGTGGTTTTAAAAGTAAGAAGTTATAATCTTGCATTAGGTTCTGGAATTTTTCTTTTTTTCACCATTCTGTCAGATAGTCTTCTAGCATATTCTTTGAAGTTTACTGTGAAGTGTAACTCATGGTTATTCATTCATATTTGCTTTTTGGCATACATGGCCAGCTTTAATTCTTAGTTTGGTTGTTTCTAATATTGAGTTGGGATACATCTTTCCATAACTTCCCATTTGTCCTAATTCTACTCTCTATTCACAAGAGTAAGTGATCCAGGAGAGAAATCATCCAAGATAATAGGTTGATCTTGATTCTCAGCTTTTGTGGATTAGAGGATTGGGTTGGAAAAGATCTAACCAAGATCAACTAGTAAATGACATGAGAAGCTTGTTTGGTCCATCCCTGTAGAAAAGGGGCTAACAGGAATCAGGGAATGCTCTTCAGTAAACGAAGAAAGGTGGCCTCTTCCAAATTAAGGTTAGTTAAGAGTGAGCAGAGAGGAGTTTCTTTAGATAGGCAGAGGCTCTGTAGCCTCAAACTTTAACCTACTTATTAATCATTTGATGATTTTTATAAAGTGAAGATTCTCATTCACTAGTTTGGAGTTGGGTCCAAGACTCTGAATTTCTAAAACTCTTCCAGGTGGTGCCAATTGGACCTTCACTAACCTCCATCATTCTAAGAGATTTGTTTGTAAAAGTGTTTTCATGCTTCACTCTGAGTGGCGAAGCTCTAGGAGACCTGCGATTTTACTGGCTAAGGAGAGCGAGAATCTATTGATGCAGGTTAGTTGTGTTAGTCCATTTGGGCTTCTATGACCCAAATACCATAAATGACGGAAATTTATAAACAGCAGAAATTTATTTTTCAGACTTCTGAAGTCTGGGAAGTCCATCATCAATGTGCTGGCAGATCTGGAGTCTGGTGAAGGCCTGCTTCTAATTCATAGATAGCGCCTTTTCCCTGTGTCCTCATGAGGTAGATGAGAGGGGTCTCTTGGGGGCTGTTTTAAAATAAGGGCCACTAATCCTATTCATAAGGGGTCTGTCTTCATGACCTAATCATCTCCCCAAAGCCCCACCTCCTAATGCAATCATCTTTGGAGTTAGGATTTTAATATGAATTTGGGAGAGAGATAAATATTCACTTCTTAGAATTAGTTAATGTAGAATTTCCCAAACTTTCTTCATCAAAAAGTATCACCTGGAGGCTTTCATTACAAATATGGATTCCCATGTATAATTTTCTTTTTTTCTTTTGAGACAGGGATAGCTTGAAGTTCAGTGGTGATCATGACTCACTTTAACCTCCAATTCCTGTCCTCCAGCGATCCTCTTGCCTCAGCCTCCTGAGTAGCTAAGACTGTAAGTGTGCGCCACTATGCCCAGCCATTTTAAAAATTTTAATTAATTATTTATTTATTTTTTTGCAGACACAGGGTCTTGCTATGTTGCCCAGGCTGGTCTCAAACTCCTGGTCTCAAGCAATCCTCCTGCCATGGCCTCCCAAAGTGCTGGGATTACAGAAGTGAGCTACCATGCCCGGTCTCCTGTGTCAATTTCATATGTAGCAAATAATACTCTTTAGGGAAAAAGCCCAGAATTTAAATTTTTTTTTTTTATTATTAGTAATTCTCTGAGGTGGTTCCTATGATTAGCAAGCTTGCAAAACATGGAGTTAATGCAGCATTTTCCTAAGTTGATCTTCAGACGACAGCCCAGCTGATTGCATGAGGATCTGCTCTCCTGAGGAGCTTATTGAAAATAAGCTTAGATGTGTTCACTAATGCTAGAATCCAAATCTCCCCAAGACCCTGATGTATACCAGGCTTGTGAATCACTGATTATGCATGCTACTCTTTGATGTGAGTTAACAGATATTCCCCAGCCTTTAAGAAGATGTTTAAATATTCTAGTCAGCCAGTACTCACCCAAGCGAAAATGCTAAAAGCACTGCCTCCCTGAGGTCATTGTGGTTATGACAGTGGTAATTTATGAAAGGACAGACAAAAAGGGCTTCCTGTGGAGAGTTGGACCTTTATCAATCTCCATTATTCTAAGAGGTTTGTGTGTAAGAGTGTTTTAAGGATACAGACAAGGTTTCTCATGTTAGCTACTCCGGCCAACTTGCTGAGTTTAGAGTAGAATTTTATTCTTCATAGGGAACTTCTGGGGGTGGGGGAACAGTTATAAGGTAAGAAAGGAAACTTCTTGGTATATTTGAAAAAAAGACACTTACTTTGAGTTGGATAGACTTAGTGTTAGCTCTGGTTTTTAATAATAATAATATTAATAACAACAGTTAATCAGTGTGTATTATGAACCAGGTCTGATCTAGGTACTACATCTATTTGCATGACCTTAAACATGTAACTTAATTCATCTACATTCTTGTATTTTACTAATTCTTCTTATTTAATCTCCCTCATGCATAAAAAGAAAAATAATTTTCTGCTCAAAACATCCCAAGGGAATTTCTCTTCAAAGCCGTGGCCTCTGTACCCCTGTAGAGATACAGTTTCTTAATCCCCTCTGTTCCAGTCGATCCTGGCCGCCATTTCACATTCCACACCCTGGACCCAGAGATTTCTCCTTTTCAATATTTCTAAATACCACAATCCATTGTTAGCTCTAACCTTCTGGATAATTATCTTAAATATGCCCTTGTTATAACTGTGTTTCAATTTTAGGGTTTCATAATTCCTTTATTTTCTTCCTATCTGGCTTCCTTCCCTAATAAACTTGGATTGTTGTTTTTCACTGGCACGATATAGTAGCAATCTCTTCTGTTCTATCCCATTAGGAGTCATCATTTCTAGGAAATAGTACAATCTTCTTTTCCTCTCTGGTTGGGTGGCTGAGTACTAATGCAGAAACCCACACTTCCAGGTGGCCTGGTGCCATTATCTATTGGGGGGTCTAATGTTGACAGGGCTGTCAGTGCACCCATCATCCCTCCCTCTTTCATGGTCTTCTGCCTGGAATAGTACCCACAGGAATGATTTCAAAACTTTGTTGCTATTCTCAAGCCTCTTAACTAACGGTTGTTAAGCCTACCTGAAATTTTGAGTCACTTAGGGAGATTTATTTTCTGATGCTCAGGCTCACACCACAGCTATTAAACAAAAATCTCTGGAAGTTTGGCCAGGCAATGATATTTTTAAAAAGTCTTCCTAGTTGATTCTAACATGAAGCTATGGTTGCAAATCACTGCTCTAATGCATCTTCTAATGTTCCTTTTCAGCAGAAAGATTTCAGTCTAATCTTTTCAAAGCTACTGAGACTATTACAATTGAATTTCCTGTTTCTTTCCCTGAACTCTTTATAAACTTACTTGTTATCAAAACTCATTCCAACCCCTTTCGAGTCTCAGCGACGAGATCCTTGGTCCTGTCCATGCCCAATTCCTCCAACTTTGTTCTTGAAAAATTAATCCTTAAACTTGGTCTCAGTTTTTGTCTCTGGTTACCTGTCTTTGACTTTCTAGGCGAGTGTTCCTGTGTATGCTTTTCTCTGTCTCCATCCAGGTCTCCCTGTGTCTCTCTCTATGGCTTTGTCCCCGTATACGTGGTGCACACTCTCTCTGTTTTTTCTCAGTTTCTTTGTGCCTCTCTATCTTTTTTTTATGTTGTTCTGTGTGCCTCTTTCTTTCTGAATTTGTTCCTCTCTGTGTCTCTGTCTTTGTGTGTATCTGCCTGACCTTGTGTGGCTCTGTGTTTCTCTCGTTCTCTGTCTCAGTCTCTCTCCCTGATTCTCCCTCTTGTCCTCACATCTCTCCCTCTTGCTCCCACTCCAACCCTACCCCCTTTCTCTGTTTCTGTCTCTGTCTCCTTGTCTATGTGTGCCTCTCTTCACTCTTTATATTTCCATCTGCTCTTTTTCCTAAGCATGTATATATTCTCACATATTTTCCATTAAAAAAATTGCATGATTCTAAGCATTAGAAAAGCAATCCATGTAACCAGAAATATTTGTACCCTGTAATACTTTGAAATAAAAAAAATTGCATGATTTTAAATCTCATTCTCTTTCCTTCTCATCTAAAATTTTAGAAAGAATAACCTAACGTGTTTATTTTCATTACTTTCATTTACTTTTCAATAAACAGAAATCTGGATTTTATCCTTACTCTGCCACTAAAATTGTTCTCATTCTGATCACCAAAGATCTTTAATCACTAAATCTAATAGACGTACACTTTTGTTAAATCTAATGGTCCTTTCACTCTCTAGGAAATTTGAAGCTCTTAGCCAATCTCTTCTTTTGGCTTTCATGATAGAACTTACTCATTATTCTTCTACATTTCTTATAATTGTATCTTATTTTTTCAGCCCTTTCTACGTCTGGCTTTTACATATTTGTTTTCCAAGATACGGTAGATTAAACAATATGGCCACAATATTTTTCAGCTCATTTCCAAAGAAGGTGAAATCCATTTCCCCAACTTTAGTATCTGGACTGGTCTTGTGTTTTGCTTAAACCGAGAGAATGTGGTGGAAGTGACATTGTTGAGATCTGGAGCCTAGGCCTCAAGGGGCAATGTAGGGTCAGCCTTCATTCTTTTGGAATATTGCCATGAGATTCCCATGTTGAGGAGCAGCCTGTGATATAAGACAGCATAGAAACAAAGCCCAGACAACTCAGGTGCTCACCTGAGATCAGCCTCCAGGAGATCTGTGAGTTAAATGTAGCTACACGAGTAAGCCCAGGAAAGACTGGTACAAGACTTATTTAGTTAACTCACAGAGTTTTGAAAAGTATCTTATTTTTGTTTTGATCTGCTAAATTATAGGATAATTTTATAAACAGTAATTAAAAAGTGATATTTCCAGAATTGTTGCTGTTGCTAATTTCTATTCACACTCCTTTTTTTTAATTTAATTTTTTGTATTTATTTTAATTTATTTCAGAATATTATGGGGGTACAAATAATTTGGTTACATAAATTGCTCTTGTATCATGTCCATCCTCCAGATGGTGTGCCTTGTACCCATTAGGTGTGGTTTTACCCATCCTCTAGTTCCCCTGCCATCTGCTTGATACCCGATGAATGTTATTGCCATATGTGCACATAGGTGTTGATTGATTAGTTCCAATTTAACAGTGAGTACATGTGGTGTTTGTTTTTCCATTCTTATGATACTTCACCTAGAAAAAGGGTCTCCAGCTCCATCCAGGTTAATACAAGAGGTTCACCAATTTTTATGGCTGAATAGTACTCTGTAGTAGACATATACCACATTTTATTGATCCACTCATTTATTGATGGACACTTGGGTTGTTTCCACATTTTTGCAATTGTGAATTATGCTGCTATAAACATTTGAGTGCAGGTTTCTTTTTAATAGAATGTCTTTTTTTCCTTTGGGCAAATACCCAGTAGTGGAATTGCTGAATCAAATGGTAGTTCTACTTTTGGTTCTTTAAGGTATCTCCATACCACATTCCAAAGAGGTTGTACTAATCTGCAGTCCCACTAGTGGTGTATGTTCCTATCTCTTTGCATCTACACCAACATTTATTGTTTTGGGTTTTGATAAAAGCCATTTTCACTGGAGTTAAGTGATATCTCATTGTGGTTTTGATTTGGATTTCCCTGGTGATTAGAGATGTTGAGAATTTTTTCATATGTTTCTTGGTCATTAATCTCTCTTCTTTTGAAAAGTTTCTACTATCTCAGAGTACCTTCCAATGTCCTAATTATAAATGGCCCCCAACTTATGATGGTTTGCCTCAACTAGCTACCAGTCTTTGTGCTGAAAACATTCAAAATCCACTCTTTTAGCTATCTTGAAATATACAATACATTATTATTAACTATAGTCACCATGCTATGCAATAGATCACCAGAACTTATTTCTCCTGTTGAACTGAAATTTAGGACACTTTGAATAGTGTTTTCCCTTTCCTGGTGCACCCCAAGCCCAAGACTCTGGAAACCACCATTCTACTCTGTACTTCTAGGAGTCTTTTTTTTAGATTCCATATAAGTGAGGTCATGCCATATTTGTCTGTCTGTGCCTGGCTTATTTCACTTAACATAATGTCCTCCAGGTTCAAATTCTGTAATTAATGACAACATGGATGCACCTGATCTTGATTCCTAAAGGGTGAGGAACATGACCCATGTAGGGGGAGGCATATTTGGGGAGATCAGATAAAAGTTAGGCATTTGCCATTGTTTTATTAATTTTTTTTAGTTATTTGGAGCATGTATTTTGAATGTCAAACATTCAAAAATGGGTGAGATATTCAGATTTATCAAGGAAAGTTTGCTTCAAACATGCTTAGAAGCACTATTTTTACCATATGTCTGTCATACTTAGCACTAGAGGATAAGACCTGGAACATTCATACAGATTTGACAATCACAGTGTAAAAGAGATGAACTAGAATGTGTGTGAAGAAAAGTATCTAGAATAACAAATTCAATCACTTTATCCCCTAATTTCACAAATATGCCTCCTTAATTTTTTCCTAAAAATATTGAATAGGACGGGATCAAGAACAGAATCAGATACCTCTGTCTTACTCTGAAAAATTGTGTTAATCAATTTTTTGATATTAGATTACTTAATCACTTACTAATCAACATAAATATCATTATAAATCTAGTCCATATAATCTTTTTACAAATATATTATGAGAAATCGTATCGAATGCTATATTAAATTCCAGTGATAGATTAAGTGCTATTTATTCCTTATATCCATCCAGTAATCCCCTTAAAAAAAAAAGAAAAATACTTTAGTATAACAGAACAATCCCTTCCTTCCTTCCTTCCTTCCTTCCTTCCTTCCTTCCTTCCTTCCTTCCTTAAATCATTCTTGAATATCTGATATTTTGTTTTCCACTATGATAGATAATGACAATATCAAAATTTGGTCCTTGCCCTCAAATAGTTTATCTAGTACCCAATTACATACAGAGCAATTGTTTCTGGGGGAATAAAACATTCTAACCTTAAAAATATTTTTCCTTATTGCAAATTAAGGAGAATCAGGAAATTACATTATTTCAGTTAAATAAGAGAAATGTAAACATCTAAGTGATAATACCTAAGCTCAGATACTATTACATGCACACCTATGCATGCATACACACACACACAAACACATAAGCACACACAAAGGTAAGGAGTGATTGCTGAAGAATAAGCAGTCAAGTTGGTGTTAGGAAAGTATAATGGTGAGTAGAGAATGTCTCTTAGGCTTATCTTGCTTGTTAATGAGAATTAACAAGTATACATCATCTTTTCCTCGTAAGGATTTGATCATAGACTTTTTTTTTGTAAAAGTTACATGTTAGGGCTAATATTTATTTAACAAACATCAGCTATAACACAACTGCTTTTTTGTTTCTTTTGTATCCTACAACTTTGCTAAACTCATTTATCCTAATAGTATTTTTGTGTGGAATCTTTAGGATTTTCTATATATAAGATCATATCACCTGTGAACACAGACGATTTTACTTCTTCCTTTCCAATTTTGACAAATTTTATTTCTTTTGCTTGCCTGATATCTCTGTGTAGAACTTTCAATACCATGTTGAATAGAAATGGTGAGAGTAAGCATCCTTGTCTTGTTAGTGATCTTAGAAGAAAAGCTTACAGTTTTTCACCACTAAATATATGTTAGCTGTCAACTTTTCATAAATGACCTTTATTATGTCAAGGTAGTTTCCTTTCATTCCTAGATTCTTGAGTACTTTATTCATGAAAGGGTGTTGAATTTTGTCAAATGCTTTTTCTGCATCAATTGAAATGATCATGTGATTACAGACTTTTAAAACAACAAAAAGAAATTAGCTTGTGGTATAATAGATTCAGGTTTTCACATCAAGTCAACATATCTGTACCTATTTTTTGGTAAAGACTTTTTTTTCCCTAAAAATTCTTGGTAAATTCTAATTTTTAGCATGTCTCATTATTTATGGAACCTCAAAGTTTATAAGGAGTGAGTTATGATAGTGCTGAATAATTATCTTCCACTTTAACAACTATTTAAAATGCCAATTGATTGTTTCAGAATCTTAAAGAATATTCTGTCATCTATGTTGAGGGTGGTAAAAGCACAAACATTTCATTGATTATAGTTGATATTTTCTAATATTTTAAATTTTATAATTATATACATTTTAATATCTTGGTAAAAATCAAGGGGTTTGAATTTGACATAGGATGTTGAGAAATAAACAAAAGCAACTAAAGAAACTGAGAAACATAATTTATGATTCTGACAAAAAACCTTAAAAATAATATTCACACACATACTTTTATAAATAATATACAGAAGGAAACAGAACTGCAGTTTGTGAAACATTAAACAATACATAATGTGATTAACATTTTATTTTATATTGTTTAAATAACTTGTATATATTTGTTTCCATGAGGTACATTAGAATTTCCTCTTCTGATTTCACTTTAAAATTAGATTCTGATATCATTCTGACCAAAAAATGAATTTTTATCAATTTTCTTTAAATCACAACATCATATTTGACACTTTGGGCAAGTCAACAAAAAATCTGAAGTTCAGGAAGATTAGTGTTAAGTAAATAAATCCAGTCATCTTGCATTAAGTTTGTTTTAATTAGTTTCTTATTTACTAGATCTTTCAAGCTGTAAAAACATTGTGTGTAATTACATTCAGACTTTATTTTTATAGAAAATTTGAGTGCTTCTTCTGTACATTTTTCTCCTTAATGTTTCCCTGGTTATAAATGTTATCAGACCACTGCCCTTTAACCAACTATGGAAAGGTTGGCAACTTTCCAACCTAATTTTGAATGTTATAATTATTTTCTAATAAAGCAAGAAGTTGTAGTCTCAAAGTATAAGGCAAAATGGGTGCTACATCTAAAATATGCTCCAGCGAGGCATCTAAATCTGGAGTCAGGGTAACCAAGAGTAGCTCACAAAAGCTGGTGCAAGCAACAGAATCTTAAGTGGCAAAGGAGAACAGCCCCTTCCTGGATAGCAGAATTCATTCTCAATTTTCTTTTTTCTCAAGACATCTGAGAGATAATATATTTATAAACGTTGGCTGGATTGCTCTCTGATTGCTCCCTCCCCTTTAATTTGTAAATTAATTTAATGTGGGCTCTCAAGAGACAGAAGAATTTTCTGAGCCGTCCGTGCAATTACCTATCAAAGCTTGAATTATAAAATGACATTGCTACAGGTTGTAAAAACAGGCAATTATTTTAAAAATTAAAGAAGATCAAGATACCAATCATAACAATTATATAATGACATGATTTAAGGTCCATTACCTGTATCCTCTAGGATAAAATAACATTAGGTATGGAAGGTAGAGAACTTATTATTTTTGTCTGTAAATACAAATACCTTCTATAAAAGTAAATTCTTTTTCCATGTAGTCATTACTGGGTAATTAAAAGACAAAAATAAGAGTATGGCAGATTTTAATACTTTTAATGCTTGAAAGAAATCACAAAAATTTGAAAGTTTAGGAATGTTACTCTCAGAGTTAATTATATGGCATCGTGTCGCTGTTGCATATGGATGTACAGTCATGAACTACACAATGACCTTTTGGCCGTGGAGGGACTATATATACTATGGTGATCCCATAAGATTATAAAAAAGCTGAAAAATTCCTGCCACCTAGTAATTTTGTAGCTCTCTTAATGGCATAGCACAAGGTATTACTTACATATTTGTGGTGATGGTGATATAAACAAGTCTATTGTGTTGCTGCTAGTCATATACAGTTATAGCACATACAGTTATATATAGTACAAAACACTTGATAATGTTAATAAGTGACTACATTACCGGTTTATGTATTTACTGTATGTAGTTTTTATCATTATTTTATACTGTACTCCTTCTACTTATATAAAAATAAAGTTATCTGTAAGACAGACTCAGGCAGGACCTTCAAGAAGTATTCTAGAAGAAGGCATTGTTCTTCTAAGAGATGACAGCTCCATGCATGTTATTGCCTCTGAAGACCTTCCAGTGAGACAAGATATGGAAGTGGAAGACACTGATATTGATGATTCTGACCCTATGCTGGCCAAGGCTAATAATGTATGTGCTTGTGTATTAGTTTTTAACAAAAAAATTTAAAAGTTAAACAAAAATAAAATTTTTAAAAATAGAAAAAGCTTATAGAATAAGAATATAAAGAATAAAAATATTTTTGTATAGCTGTACAATGTGTTTGTGTTTTAATCTAAGTATCATTACAAAAAAGTCAAAAATTAAAAAAATGAAAATTATAAAAATGAAAATGTTACAGTGAGCTCAGGTTAATTTATGATTAAAGAAAGAGAAACATATTTTCATATAAATTTAGTATAGCCAAAATAAGTGTACAGTGTTTATAAAGTTTACAGTAGTGTAGTAAATGTTCTAGTCCTTCACATTCACTCACCACTTACTCTCTGACTCACCCATAGCTTCCAGTCCTGCAAGCTTCTTTCATGATAAGTGCCCTATATAAGTGTACCATTTTTTTATCTTTTAAATTGCATTTTTACTGTACTCTTTCTATGTTTAAATATGCTTAGACACATAAATACCATTGTGTTACAATTCCCCACAGTATTCAAAATAGTAACATATTGTACCGGCTTGTAGCCTCAGAGCAATAGCCGCTATACCATACAGCCTAGGTGTGCAGTAAGCTAAAGTCCATTTAGGTTTGTGTACGTACACTCACTCTACGTTGTCTGCACAAGGACAAAATCAGGTAAAGACACGTTTTTCATAACATATTCTGGTAGTTAAGTGACCCATGACTACACGCATTCCTTAGTTTTACCAGGAAATGACATTTAATATCACTAATCAGAGGGTCTAACCTGTGTTTTCAAAATGAGTTGAACATTTATAAATTAGTTGAACATTTTTAAAACACTTGGTTTTTAACTAGACAATCATCACGTTTTTAAGCACAGCAAACAATAACATTTTAAAATTTATGTAGAAAGTAAGATATTTTCTCATTGTAATTATATTAATTTTGATATTTTATCATTTCTCATTAAACTTAATTTTTGCATCATTTAAACTGTCAAAAATATTTATCATTTTCTGAAATAATGGAATACTTTTATGCAATCATTCTTTGCAAGATATTTTTTTTATTCCCTAAACTTCCTCTATTCTTCTAAATTAGTTTCTGATTGACCACAGTGAAGGAAGCTAGAAAAATATCCTCAATATGCATTGAATTCTTTATGTCACATTAAGCTCTAAATAATTTCAGGAACTGCTGAAAGAATTATAATCACTTTTACTCCTTCTCAGAATCATGAGTACAACGGCTGCACAAAACATTTAGAAGGTTTTTGGATTTGACTTCAGGGCTGAATTGCCTTTTACTTAATTATTCTTTATTCCTCTTCTCAGCAGTACCAGGAGGTGTGAAGGTTTGGGGTCCTTAGAAAAAAGTAACATGCCTACCACATGCAAGCCCTCAAAAAGGATTTTCAGTGAATATATGACTGAAGTAACTAAAAGAAAACAAAATAAATTTCTATTCCAATGTTTCCAGACTCATAAGGAAAGCCTCTGAGGAGAGCATTCAAGCAGTAATCACGCATCAAGGATCTCTTCTATGTATCTTAGGTTAGAAGACATGCACCCTGAGTGGGAACATGTGCTCAGTTCTGGGGAACATGGTCTCACTGTCTTCCACTGAGGTCAGGATATGGCTCTAAAATGTAGCGAGTATCTTTTGTTTGGTTAAGATGTTGGTTTGAAACATGAGGGTGAACTTGCTTGTACCAAGTATTCAGATATTCATTAATGTGAATACTAACTACCATTAAATTTTCACAGATTTGAGACTCATGAGGTTATTTTATACTTATTCGTTATTTATAAAGAAGCAATTAGAGTACATGTGTCAGCTGACTAAATGTAAGATGAAGGTGTTTTCGTTGATCTTCGTTATCTTATCCTTTTTAATATATTAATGGGTATATTGGAAGAATTTTTTATTTTTGATAAAATATAACATTTGCCATTTTAACCTTTTTAAATGTACATTCATGTTGTGCAACCATCAACTATCCATCGGCAATGCTTTCATTTTCCCAAACTGATATTCTATACCCATTAAACACTAACTCCCTATTCCTTTCTCCCGCTAACTCCTGGCAACCACATTTTATTTTCTATTACTATGAGTTTGACTACTCTAAATACCTCCTTTAAGTAGAATCATACAATATTCGTCCTTTTGTGGCTGCCTTATTTCACTTAGCATAATGTCCTCAAGGTTCATCCATGTTATAGCATGTTTCAAAATTTCCTTTTATGTAATGCCAAATAATATTCTACTTTGTGTGTATACCATATTTTGTTTATTCATCCATTGATGGTCTCTTGGCTTGTTTCTACCTTTGGTGGTTGTGAATAATGCTGTTATGAACATGGGTGTACAAGCATGTGTTAGAGTCCCTTCTTTCAATTCTTTTGGGTATACACTCAGAAGTGGAATTCCTGAATCATATGGTAGTTCTATGTGTAATTTTTTTGAGAGACTGCTATAGTGTTTTCCACAGGGACTGTACCACTTTACATTTTCACTGGCTTGCACAAGAGTTCCAATTTTTCCACATCATTGTCAACACTTGCTATTTTCTGTTTTTCTAATAATAGCCACCTAATGGGTCTGAAGTGATATAGAATGATTTTAAATATGATTTTATTCATTCTATTGTGAACAAACACAAAATTATGGAACCCCAAATAAGTAGACATATGCAATACAAAGTAAGCAGATACTTATTTAGGCAAATAACAGCAAAATCTTGAATCAACAAGGCTCACCTGCTCTGCTGTTAAATAGGTGAAAAAATATTCCTGTGCAATAAAATTCTATATTCAGTATAAAATATTTAGGACTAATTTGAAGACATTCCTAATACTGCTGTGTTATATCACATCTAGGTTACTATTTATCAATAAAAGAAAAACAGAATAGTGATGGCTCTGAGCTCAGCATTTAGAAGTAATTCAGTTTGAGAGTGATAATTGTGCTCAGTGATTTCTACATAGAGATTCAACAAGACCTCCTATCTTACTTGTCCTTTTAAAATATGATTTTGGTCTTTCATCAAGGGGTAATCTCTTTCCTATGGCATAGTACACTTTCTCCAGCTGACCAAAGATCCTCTGAGTAAAATATGGCCTCAGGGTAAAGATTTTATCTATTTTGTTGCTATAAGCCCCTTTGTTAAGACCTCAGGAAAATTAAAAGATGCTTCCTGGTAGACTGTTGCAACTAGACATAGGACTTCCAAGAATTATAGTAGCATTTTCTTACAGTATTCTCACACATGCAAAATAGAGATAGCTTTGTTTTGAAAAAAAATTGAGGGATATTGCTTTGAGGGTATGAAGTGAACCCCAATAAGATTTATAGAAAAATCTTGAAGGTTTTAAGAACTGAGTATTAGCAAAAGCACCATCTGATTAGCCTAAAAGGCATGAAGAATGTTCAAAGGGCTCCCGACTTCTAAGAAAAGAAGAAAGCTGCTGAGAGAGCTACTCAGCTGCAAATGTCAACTATTTCTAGACTAGAAAAGATGACTCTGAGGTGAAACAAGATCTTTGGAAAATAATGGACTGTGAAGTCACTCTCAGGGACCAGGACTGTACCCTACTCAAGGAATGTTCTTTGCTTTTAAAGTAGGGGGACCTGAACACATGTGTTGAGCTGCATTCAGAATTGCCATAGACCAGTGACAAATAACTGCTTCCTGTTCTTCTCCTTTTTAAATGCAAGTGCCAGTTGCAATCATTCTATCTGTGCTTCCTCAGGGTATGTTGGGTGTTTAGAAAGCAGATGATCTGCCTTTCATTTCTTGTCCCTGGATCAAGAGAAACTCAGCCTGAGCAGCTATATTCAGAAAACTTCATCCACATATAGAGATAATTTAGACAGTGACATTCTGGGTTTTGAGACAATGCTTTAAAGATATGAGACTTCTTGGGGAAGGTGAGGTGTATTTTGCATTTGGGAGGCAATTTGTTGTGTCCAAGCATGGACAATGGTAAATTGTTTCCAAAGACCTCTGCATCAGTCCATTACATCCTGCACATCTTGCTATGTGAATTTGCTACATCTCCTGTAAATGAGTGGGATATACTTCCCCTCCTCTTGAATGTACACAGGTCCTGCTTGTTTCCACCAATAGAATGCAGAGGGAATGAGAAAGTTTCCATTTCCCCCTTGCATTTTCAATCAGCTACCAGATAAAGAAGGTTAAGCTAGCCTATTTAATGATGGCAGGGAGAGGGAGGTGGTTATAGAGATTGTATTCAGGAGAACCTCAAATCTAGCCCCCAGCTGAGTGCCGCAGCATGAGTGACTCCAGATAACACCATGTGAAGCAGAAAGCAGAACTCACTGGCTGAATACAACTAAGTTTTAGAGAGGTTTACTTATACAGTTTCAAGAGATAACTGAAAAAGATTAATCTGTCTTAATCTTGTGAATAGATGATGGGGGTACAAAGAACTTGTTTCCTTTTGTTTATGTCTCGTATTTCCCAAATAGAAATATTTTTAATGCCAGATAACAGCAAAAATTTTATGGGCATTATTACAGAGAGGATCTAAAAACACTCAGACAATAGCATCACTAACTTTCTATTGTTTCTTTAGAAATAAATTATCATACCATTTTGACTACTAAACTGATTATTTTAGTAATTTCATTGGTACAGCATCCACATCCTTTTCCTTACTAGTATGCTGGAAGATTATCCCATTTATATTACTTAGCTCGGTTCTTTGATCCCAAACTATTTCATTTTATCTTTATTTGCCATCTGCTAGTCCAAGCACTAAGCAATTCAACTTCTTCAGAGCCAGGCCTAAATATTGTTAGTATTTTTTTCTGTTTTTAATCTTATCTTTTAAACAACTATGAAAATATGTTTTAAAATAATGAATGAATGTTGCATCTTATGTATCCCTAAATTGCAAGTTCTCAGTCGCTGCCTATTCCTAAAGTAATGTTTAAGGAATCTCAAGATTATAATTGAAACAGGAACTCAGTAGGATGGAGTAGCATTTTCTAGCCATGTCAAGCCCACGTGTTTGTTTGGAAATGCATCAAGCTAGTACATCAGGATAACACAGAAACTCTAGGAAATCTAAAAGGCAAATTGCGGGAAATCAAACATAACTATACCTCATTTGCATTGTAATATCAGTTTACTTAACCAAGATAGAATTAACTTCAATATCCTTTTAAAATTTGATCACTTATTAACTTATTGCTCATGATCAAAAGAGACATACTGATAATTTTACAGATTAAGTCAAATCTCATTTTAGAAGTTTCTTTTCTTTTAACTAATGTGTATTTAATGTCATGAGTCAAAATATTACTGTTTTGGGTTGCTACATTTCCATTAAACATCTATATGATTTCCTTAAACATCTTAAAAACTTCTTCTAAATTATAACAAGTATATGTCAAATTATAACACTAAAAGGAAGATATTAGATGTTTAAAATTTCTATAGATTTTTTAGAAGTGAAAAGAGAATAGATTGTAAGTTTGGAAAAAATACTTGGAGAAGGTATATTTTCTAAACTTTGTCTTCTGTTAAGTATTTGATAATCAATGTGTAAAGGCATCACATAATTTCTTATTGCTCTTGCACTTCAAATGTTTTCTCCATTTTTATGTGGTAGAAAAAATATTACTCCAAAACATGTGACTTGGTGCAAACTAAATGAAATCTCTATAATTTAAATGATAACCAATAGGCATACTTATTTTAAATATTTTTGATCTTCCTACACAGACTAAGTGTGACTAGTAGAGATTAATTTAGATTAGAATAGAAAATCTCAATGATGTTGCTATTTGAGTGGTAATTATAATTAGATGAATTTAGAAGAAAGACATCAATCTTTCAAAAGAAAGTAAGCAGTGAAAACATTGTAGGGTAAAAAAAATCAGAACTTTTTGAAACAGTTGATAATATAAATAAAAATGGGGAAGTGTACCTAAATGAGAGTGCTAACTATAACTATAATATAAAATATAATTAAATATAACTAAACTAAAGCTAAATATCACTAAACTGAGTGCTGGAGAAAATGCAATTTCATTTAAGATGAAATGATTTCAGAAAGACAAAGGAGGAGGTTGGAAATGAAAAGAGTAATATTGTCCCTAAAAACAAAGCAAAGTAAATGATGGAGTTTGAAAATTGCCACAATAAAATTAATTCTCATTTCTGATGCAAGGGCGGAAAGGGCCACAGAAAGGAGACATTTTAAATTTGTTTGGATGGTAGTCCTTGGAGACCACCATCAAAATAGATGAATTTTATCCTTGCATGTAAAAATGGAATGATTTCACTATAAAAAGTATGCCATATCAAATCTATTCAAATAGAATCACGACCAAGAGAATATATTCAAGAAAAAAATTAGCTTTCTTCTCAGTACGGTGAATGATTCCAATTTTTCTCTGAATATTTGCTTGCTTCTTACTCATTCCATTTTGCCATCTGCTAGGACTTGTACCAGGAAAGTGGCAGAAGTTGCCAATGCTTAAGACAAATAGAAGAAATTCAAATTGAGACATTCTCTCCATTAAATGTAAATTTTGTGACTTGCAAAAAAAAGGGGTGTCATTATCAGATTTATTAACAAAACAAATTTATTCTACATAACTTTGGCTTATAACTGCTACTAGATAATATAAGAATTTCTTAATTAATATTCAAAATTCAAGAACTATTCAAATCAATGTTCAACAGCTACTCTTATTAGATTTTTATGTTGTATTAAAAAAACTTTAGCTTTTAATGGATACTATATGGGTATTATAAGGAAATGGAGCTGAGTTTGCATCCTAGATCTTTCTAAGTGATCTTGGATAATTATTTATACTTCTGAGATTTTATTTCCTAATCTTTCAATTATAATAAAAGTGAGATTTATATATTTTTTCTTGGTCAAATAAGTTCAGGTAATACTGGCCCATGGGTTTATATAAACCTGATAAATATCAAATCTTAAAAATCATTTGTGTATTTTTATATTAAAACATACCAAAATCTCTACCATAATTATATTCTTGAGAAATTATACTTTTCGAGTTTTAGCTGTTACCAAGTCAAAATATCTTTACGGTAGTTTTATTATTAGGAAACATTCAGGCACTTGCATTTTTAAATATCTAGTATAATCTCATAATCTAGAATCAATAATCCACTGATGTTGGTCATATTTAATTGATTAGCAAATATTTATTAGTTTCAACTTTGTACAAGATGGTAGGTTTAGCCCTGTGATTAGAAATATATCATTTAATCAGGTGCAAATTCTGCAAAAGTTTAATAATTTAGAATACTATCTCATTAACATTGCATTCGTACCCTCTCTGAGTACTCATGGCACAATTTTATTTTGTTAGTCCCCTGTATTCACACAGATTAAATATACAGAGAAATCTATCTGCCATCTATCTATTATAAAATATGCTACATGTAATACAGTAGATTATTGAATAAGGTGCAATGAGAGCCCAGAGGAGGCCCAAAAGATGACTAAATGGCTTTCTAGAAGAGGCAATGTAAGTCCACTAGAGCAGTAGTTCTATATGTGAGAAGTATGTAGACAGTCTGATAAGAAAACACTTGAAAGCCCAACACACCACTCAGATTTATCAAGTAAGAATCATTTTGTATGGAGCAAGGGAGCCTGAACAATGATATTTTTAAAATCTTCCCAAGTGATTCTTATAATACAGTTAGAATGAAGATCATTATCCTAGCAAAACTCTAATGAGTAGATAATGAAACACATAGGGGATGTTTATTTCAGCATTATTTATAATTGCAACAATTTGCAAGTGAGCTAGATATCCACCAATAAGTGTATGGACATTTCTAGACAGAAACTGTGGCCCTCTCCCTCAAAATCCAGGAAACTCAAGTGTTTTAATGTGGCTGGAATGTGGCTGGTACATATGGAGGGAGTGGAGGAATATGAGGCTGAAAAAATTGGCACAGGCCTACATATGGTGAAGAGTGCTGACCTACCTGGTAGCTCCTCTATATTCCTGGTACTTTTCCCTTTTTGTAATAAATATTTTAAATAATTTACTCTTGAAATATTTCTAATGTACTGAAACATACATGTGCCAACCACCTGGATTTAAAAAATGTTTATATTTTGCTATAATGTTTTCAGTATTTCTGTTAGTTATAAAAGATTAAAGCAAATAAAGCTTTAGATATTTCATGCCCTACTCTCTGGTCTTCCCTTCTATAGGTATTTTGACTAAGATATGTATTCCGTATATGTATTTTAATGCCTTTATTACATATGTATCCATATGTAACAAATATTGTTTTATTTGTAAATTCATACAATAGTTTACTTTTAAATTTTGCTTTTTTCCTTAACATTTTCCAAAGTTGTTCCATGTCCACAGGCATGTAGATCAAGTTCATTCTTTTTTAAGTGCTGTGTATTTTTCCATTGTTTGAGTGTACATAAGTTGTTTTGTTTAAATGCTTATTTTGCTGAGGGCTTTCCAAGTATGTCTCTTGTGTAGAACTACTGTTCTAGGATATAAATATTTAATAATAAAATGGAATAGATATGTTTGGGGCATTTAGTTTTCAATTTTGTTAAGTATTGCACATTTTCTTCTAAGTAGATTGATAGTGCAAGAAATGACATACCAAGCTTGATGTTTCCTTCCATGTGAGGAGACAACTATCAACAGTTGACTTCTTTCAACCTTATCTCTTGCTCCTCCTCTGAGGAAATAGAAAGGATTATTTGGTGACTTTGGAAAGAGAGACTGGGTGTGCATAGCTCTGTCACCTTCCTCTTTTGATTGTCTTAGGGCTTTCCCTGAATGTGTTCTTTCCTTCTGACTGAACTTGGCAACGTTGGAAGGCTAAGAAAAGGCCATTGAAGAGAAAGCCTGAGTTTGCCTGCACTGTCTATGGCTGACTTGGCCAGTCTGCCTCATCATGGGATTCAGTATTAGGTGGCCCAGTGCTGTCACACATCTGGACCACGGTCTCCAACCTAGACTTTATTAATAATAAGGGTGTGATTTTGGTCTTCTTTGCCTGACAACTCCATGTATCTTATTTAGTTCAGTCTTTGGATGGGGAAATGGGATATTACTTATTACTCCTGAAAATCCAACATGGTTGTACATATTTATATTCCCACCCACACTTTATAATACTACTGAGTTCCCAAGATTCTTGCTTGGGCACAGATGAATTCTTACCATGAAGCTAATGAAAGGTAAGAGCTCTACAGGGATCTTCACCTGAAATGGCCCCCACCCAAACTCCTGTTTTCACACATTATAGGATTTTGTGAAATCTTTTGAAAGTAACATATGCTTACATTCTTTTTCACAATAAGAATCCTCAAATTTATAAATTTCAACTTTGGAACTAATATGACTTTTATTAATATTTTATCATATTAATATATTTTCTATTTTGCCAATTTGGATTTGAAATGATATCTTGGGGTGGTGCTGGTAGTGTGGCTGTGGTTTTGTATCTCCCTGTTTTCTAGGGAGATTAAGCATTTTGTCATATGTTCATTGGCTATTTAGGTTGTCCCTTCTGTGAATTTCTTGTTCAAAGTCTCTGACCACAATGAGATACCATCTAACTCCAGTGAGAATGGCCTTTATCAAAAAGTCCCAAAACAACAAATGCTGGTGAGGATATGGAGAGATAAGAACACTCTTACACTGCTTGGGACTGCAAATTAGTACAACCCCTGTGGAAAATAATTTGGAGACACCTCAAAGAGCTAAAAACAGAAATACCATTTTGGTCCAGCAATTGCACTACTAGGTATCTACCCAAAAGAACAAAAGACAGTCTATAATCAAGACATCTGCACTTGAATGTTTATGGCAGCACAACTTACTATTGCAAGGATGTGGAAACAAACCAAGTGCCCTTCAGTCCAAGAGTGGATTAATAAAATATGGTATATGTATACTATGGAATTCTACTAAATTACAAAAAACAATGGTGATCTAGTGCCTCTTATATTATCCTGATAGAACTGGAGCCCATCCTCTGAAGTGAGGTGTCACAAGAATGGAAAAATAAGCACCATATGTACTCGCCATCAAATTGGTACTAACTGATCAACACTAAGCTGCTCACATGGTAGTAATATTCACTGGGTGTTAGGGGGTGGGGGGGTAAACTCACAACTAATGGATGCTGTGAGCATTGTATGGGGGAAAGGCATGCCTCTAACTAACCCTGGCTTGAGTGAGACAAAGTCATAACTTATACCCAAAGTGTTTGTACCCCCATAATAACCTGAATTTAAAAAAAAATTAAAAATAAGTAAATAAATAAATAATTTTAAATTTTATTCTGAAAAAAAGTCTCTGAATAATTTCTTTTCTCTTTTTAACTTGGTTGTCAGAGTTAGACTCTATAAAATCTTGATGCTAGTCCTTTATCATTTATAAGTTTTGTAGTTATCTTTTGCAAACTAAGAGATACCTTTTGTCTTTGCTTATGAAACAAAATGTATTAATGTTTTTCTATATCACATTTTTGTCTGGCTTAAGACATTCTTCCATAAAATAATATCATGATGATATTATATTATATTTACTTAGTTTCAAAGTAGACTTTTATGTTAAAGAATAATTAAAACAGTGTGGAGTTTGATGGATTTTCACAAAACAAACATACCTCTTTGACTACCATCCAGATCAAGAAATAGAACATTGTCAGCACTCCAAAATTACATTGGAACCCTTCCCTCTCACTATTCTTTTCAATGTTAACTACCATTCTTCTTTTTAGTTAAATAGATTAATTTTGTCTATTTTTGAGCTTTATATAAAGGGAATTATTTAATAAATATTTTTATGCCACTGATCTTTTTTTTTTGTGTGTGTGAGACTTTTCTGTTTGTTTGTAGCAGCAATTCATTCATTTAATCACTCTATAGCTGCAGTCCCCAAGCCCCTGGGCTGCAAACTGGTACCTGTCTGTGTACTGTTAGGAACCAGGATGCACAGCAGGAGGTGAGCTGCTGGTGAGCAAGCAAAGCTTCATCTGTAATTACAGCTGCTCCCTATCGCTTGTGTCACTGCCTGAGCTCTGTCTTCTTTTTTTTGCCCGTTTTCTGAATACTCAATAGATTTTTTAAATGGACAAACAAAAATTGTGTATATATATATGGTGCATTTATGGTGATGTTTTGATATATGTATATGTGGTGTGGGTGACAATTCCCCCATGGTGCTTCTTTTTTTTTAATTTTTTTTTATTTTTTATTTCAGCATATTATGGGGGTACAAATATTACGGTTATGTGCTTCTGCACATCTGGAATCAGCTTTTCAGGAATGTCTAGAAAACAACTTGGAAAATACAGTGCCTTCCTTGAGGTAGAGAGAAGATTTGTTTTCTGACCAGGTAATAATAATATAATGTCTTGGGGAAAGGTTGGCCACATTTGCTGACAGTCTTCTTATAAGATTGAGGATTTCCTTACCTTGGGTCCCACTCTGTCACGCAGCCTACTGCTTGCATAGGCTTCACCTGATGAGGCATTTTGTTTTGTAGGAACTGAGGATCAGGGAACAGCTACAAGTGACATTATTCTGTCTATTGCTATTGTGGTGAGTTATGAACTGTCCTTTTGTCTTTGACCCAGAAGCTTCTTGCCTTCTACCAGTATTATCATAGTTTTATTGATTTTCTTATATATTTTAAGACTATGTTATTTAGTATATTCGTGTTTTGAATTGAATAACTTCTGAATTGGTTGACACCTTTATTGTTTTAAAGTGCCCTTCTTTATCTCTTATAGTGTTAGTCATCTTATTGTCTATTTTGTCTAATATTAATATCAGCATATAGGTGGTTTTTTTAATCAAGCATAATTTATGTTTATTTTTAAACTAGGATTTGTTTATATGGAACATAGTTATTAATAAATTTCTATTTAAATTTACCATCTTACTCTTTGTTTTTTGGCTTGAAATACTTTTATCCTGTCATTTCAGTTGATCAAGTTTTTAATTGTTCTTATTTTACATATCCAGTCTGAACAATTTTTATCTTTTACTTGGCACATTTACTATAATTGCTCATCAATTTGTGTTTAAAGCAGCCATCTTATTATCTGCTTTGTATTTTTGCACCTGTTTTGTGTTTCCCTTTTCCTCCTATTTTGCATTGTTTGGAATAAGTAAGACTATTAACATTCATCCTCTTATCTGTCATTTTAAAAATAATGTTTGAGTGTTTACATGAGAAATTACTATATATATTACTCATTTATTAAAGTCTAATTTAACTTAATGCTTTCAATACTGACCTTGACAATGCAGGGACTTTAAGACACTTTAATTTCATTTTCTCCTTCTACTTTTTTGTTATGGTTGTAATTTACTTTAATTATTCACAATTTTAAAATGCACACAAGCTATTAAAATTATTGTGAAATGCAGTTAATATTTATTTAGATATATCCACATATTTAATATTTCTTTATTTTTATTTCCTTATGAATTTCCAGGCTTCCACATGAGATCATTTTCCCTATGCCTGAAGTATTTTTAAGTATTTTTATTAGTATGGACCCGTTATTGATAAACTTTCTTCATTTTTAAGTATCTGAAAAGGCCTTTATGTTACCTTCACTTGTTAAGCACATTTCATGTGGCAATAGGAGTCTGTTAGTACCTGTTTTTCTTTTTTCAGTTTTAAAAAAATGAATTATCTTGTCAGTTGCTTTCATCATTTCTGTAGAAAAGTCAGTTGTCAGTTCTGTTACCATAACTTGTAGGTAAGGGGTACATGTTTTTCCACCTGCCTGCTTTTAAGATTTTCTTTTTATCTTTGGTTTTCCTATGATGTGCCCAGGAGTTGTTTTCTTTCTATCTATTTTGCATGAGCTTCATTATATATTTTGAATCTGTGTTTAATGCATTTAATCAGTTTAGAAAGTTTGTGATTTTCCTTCAAATATTGCCTATGCCATTTCCTTCTGAGACTCTATTTACAGGTTACATTAAGCATTTTTGACACATTCTATATGTTTCTTAAGCACCTTAGTGTGTTTTCCAGCCTTTTCCCCTCCTCTCTCTCTATGCTTGAATCTGGATCTAATGAACTACCTTCCACTTCATTCATCTTTTTTTTGGAGGGAAGGCATTCTGTCTAATCTGCCTTTACACGTTTGATTGAGTTCTTGGCTTTAGTTGTTATGTGGTTGTATCTGAAATTTCTATTTGCATTGCTTTGATATATTCTCATTCTTTGCTGAATTTCTATATTTTCTCCATTTTATTCAATGTATTAATAGTAATTTCTGTTGTTATAAAATTTTTATCTGATATTCTAACACCTGGATCTCCTGTGGTCTTACTTATATATATCATCAGTTTTCTCTCTTTTTCCATTTCTTCCTTAGTTCTCTGTTAGTCTTTTATAAGACTTAACTGAAAAACAAGAGTATTTAACAAGCTCTCCTCCTTGAGATCCTGCACTCCACTCTTTGTCTTACAGAAGTGTGGGATTGCCAGCTCTTTTCAGCTTTTCAGCTATAGCTAAAGCAAAAGAAAATATCCATACTAAAGTCAAGAATTGAGGTGATTCAGTGACGGTTTTATAAAATTTTCTGTAAGGGATGTTTTATTTACAGTTTGTTTTTATTCCTTTGGGGGACCCATTTTAAATCTAGAGTTCTTTACCAGAATGCTTCTACCTTGATGGGTCCTGAACTCCAACTTTTGCTTTTCCACTTCTGTGAGTTGCCTGTAAGCACTGTTCAGATGCTCAGATGTCTGTGCTACCATTTTAAGTGGGAAATGCCTCTACAAAAAGGTAGAGAAAAGGTAGCACCAAATACTGGACTCAAAAATATGGACTTTCTCCTCAGGATCTTGACATTTTTGAACTTGGCTAAATCGGTGCTTTCTGATGCCTTCAGTTACATATAATTAACTCTGGTTTTCTTTATGTATGGTGGCAGGATCTGTCAGATAAAGGCTAATCCACTGTAGCTAAAAGCCTTTATATTTATCACTAATAACATTATGTCATAAAAATAATAACAAATTCTTCTACAAGTTTTGCTTTTATCATTGAGGTTTTTAAATTAAATCTGGAGTTTATATTTTACAAGGTATAGATAAGGATATATTTTAATCATTTTCCGTATAGACCTCCAATTAAACAGGCACAATTTATTGAATAGTTTGTCTTTTTTCCTACTTCTGTGTAATTCTTCTGCTGATATACACCAAGTTTTCATTCAAGTTTGGGTTTGCATCTGTTTTCTTTATTCAGCTCCATTGGTCTAATGATCTTCTTCACACTGTTTGAAATACTCTTTCTTTTGTATTGAAATATAAAGAAATAAATTTTGTTATTAAAAATATCTTGGCTATTATTTGTTCTATTTCATATACATTTTAGGTAAATATTTTTAATTTTTGTGAAAAACACTAATTTTTTATTGCTTTGAATTAATACAATAATTTTGAGAGAAATTAAGATATTAAGTATTTTCCTCTTCAATCATTATAGAAACTTCATCATTTATTTAATTCAGTGAATTTAAATAAGTATATTCATAAGCTTTATGCTTAATTCTGACTAGATTTATTATTTGGTAACATATTTTATTGTAAATTATATTTTAGTAGACTTTATTTTTTAGAATTTTATAAATTTACAGAGAAAATGGGAAGATATAATTGAGTATAGCATGTCCAATTTCTTATATTATTAATACCTTATATTAGTGTGGTCCATTTGTTAATATTAGTATATCCAGTATTGATACATTATTATTTATAAAAGTCTGTATTCCATTCAATGTTAGTTTCCATTCCATGTTAGTTTTCACCTAACAGCTTTTTCTGTTCCAGAATTTCATCCAGGATACCACATTAGATTTAGTAATGAGGTCTCCTTAGGTTTCTTTTGGCTGTGACAGTTTCTCAGACTTTCCTTGTTTTTCATCACCTTGACACTTTTGAGTATTAGACAGACATTTTGTACAATTACTCTCAATTTGGATTTGTTTGATATTTTTCTCATGTTTAGGCTATGGTTATAGGTTTTTAGGAAGAATATCATAGAAATCAAGCATCTATGGTGTCACATAACAGGACTACTTATTATCTGTTTGTCATTGATTAATATGCATTTTGATCACTTGGCCAAGGTAGAATTTAACAGGTTTCTCCACAGTATATTTATTTATTTTGCACACTCTACTCTTTGAAAGCAGCCACTAAGCACAGTCAACACTCTATTGTGTTTGTGTGTGTGTTTGTGTCCCATTTTATTAATCCATTCATTAGTCGATGGACATTTGGCTGTTTCAACTTCCTGACTATTATAAATAATGGTTCTATGTACATTGACGTGCAAACATGTTTTTATTTCTCTTTCTCTTGAGTGTATACTTAAGAATCTAAATGCTGGTTCATATATTAGCTGTAAGTTTAGCATTTTAAGGAACTGTCAGACACTTTTTTCCAAACTGGTATCATTTTACATTCATATGGGAATTGTATGAGTTTTCTAATTCTTCCATATCTTTTCTAGTATTTGTTATTATCTATTTGATTATAGCAATCTTAGTTGGTGTTATGGGCTATCTCATTGTGGTTTTCATTTGCAATCACTTAACGATTAAAGTTGTTGAACATTTCTTCATGTGCTTATTGGCCATTTGTGTATCTTTGTTGGATAAATGTTTGCTTAGATCCTTTGCCCATTTGTTATTGGGTTGGAAGAATTTTTATATTATAGACATAAGTTCCTTAATGGAGATAAGATTTGCAAATATATTTTTTAATTTTATAGGTTGTATTTTTATTTTCTTGATGATATCCCTTGAAGGAAAATGTTTTTAATTTTGATGAATTTCAATTTGTCCTTTTTTCGAATTTTGTTTATTGTGCTTTTGGTGCCATACCTAAGAAGATTTTGCCTTACCCAAGGACAAGAAATTTTATTACTATAGTTTTTTCTAAAACATTATTAGTTTTAGCTCTTACATTTAGGGTTATGATTCATTTTGAGTTAATGTTTTGTATATTGCATGAAGAAGGGGTCCAATTTTACTATTTTGCATATGGATATACAGTTGTCATATACTGTTGAAAATTATTCTTTCTGATTGATTTGTTTTGTCACTCTTTTCAAAATTCAACGGACCATTAATCTAAGAGTTTATTTCTGAATTCCTGGTTCTATTCCATTGATATATATATATATATATGCCAGTATTACACATTCTTGATTACTGTAGCTTTATTTTTTTTTTTTCAGGTTGAGTAGTGTTAGTCCTACAACTTTGTTTTCTTTTCAATCTTATTTTGGCTTTTTAAAGATTGTTTTGCATTTCCATACAAGTTTTAGGATCAACTTGTCAATTTCTGCAAGAAAGCCTGCTGGGATTTTGATGGAGATTGCATCTAGTTTATAGATCAATTTGGGGAATATTGCTATCTTAACAACACCATTCAGTTTCCTGATCCATGAACATGAGTTTTTTTCCATTTATTTGTCTTCTTTAATTTTTTTCAGCAACGTGTTATAGTAGTTTTCAGGTTATAAGCTTTGCATTTGTGTTACATTTATTCCTAAGTATTTTTATATCAATGTAAATGGAATTGATTCTTGATTTTATTTTTGATTATTCATTGATAGTATATAAAAATGCAATTGATTTTGTATTGATATTGTATCCTGCATTCTTGATGATTTTGTTTATGGGTTCTAAAATTTTTTTGATTGGTTCTTAAACTATTTTATATATAAGATCATGTCATCTATAAATAAAGATAGTTTTATTTAACTTCATTTTGCAAAGGTATTATTACTCCCAATATGAAGTAGAGAAAGTGAGAGTTACAGGATTCGTATTAGTACTAGTAAACAGCACAACTGAATTTGGATGCATCTATTTGCTATCAAAGTCTTTATTCTTAATGGATCTCTAGCATAATAGCAAGATGAAGAATCACTGTAGTATTTTAAGATCCACAAAAAGAACGTAATCCTTGGAAAAGAATATATTGATTATCCACTGTATGCTATTGTTTCAGGTGTTCATACTTTCATTAAATTTGCAACATTTTTATAATGCTAAGAGTGGGGAGTACACATCACTCATAACTATTTCTCTTACCACTTAGATTTTGATTCATGCATATACCACTGCATTGTTCAGTTCACAAACTCTTCCCACTGGTAAGAACATATCTCTCTCTCTTTCTTTTTATTCTCCTCTGCTTTCCCATACTTCTTCTCCTCCTCTTCATCCTCACTTTGTTTTTCAATGTGGACATTTTAGTGGATCTGAGATCTGATTTTTTAAAACAAAGTATAGTAAGGCACACAACAAACAATTCTTTAGGCTTTAATGGGAGATTTATCCAAATTGTTTGTAGAGTGGCCTTATTAGTCTTTTACAGTTTTGCAAGGAAAGCCAAATCAACATCTTTGATATCTTCATGAACACAGAAATTTATATGCCATAGTTCCCAAGATTTCAAACAATCTATTAATACTTCTGAAAATTAGAGTACAGATGAAGAAAATGCGTTTTCCTTGGTCAGAGGTCATTTCTCCAACGGGTCCTGCCTGCATGTTGAGGAGTGAAGTGTGGGGGGAATTACACAGGACATCTGTCTCAAGGCCCAAGTTCTGATTCTAGCCCATCCATAAAGTTTTGTGAATTTATAAAACACAGAAAGGAAGTATATGATCTTCCTTGCAACTTAAAAATTTAAAATTCTCATTTCATTATATACTCTGAATCTGTTTTCAATTGTCTTTATAGTGTACAGAATAAGTATGTTCCATGCATGTATGTGTGTTATTTTTTAAATTGGCCTGTAATCACTACAGAACATATATTTTCAGTACACAAATATAAGCAGACTTTCTAAACAATGGTGTTTTGTGCTGGGAGTCAATGCTGATAGAAACCTGTTTCCCTGCTTGCAATCTGCCCTTCAATTCTACTATTTATCAGATCTCTATTTTTTTCTACCCCCAAGAGAAACTTTGGAGACTGCTGACCAGGGATATAACATCCAGAAAAGACCAAAAAAACATGGACTGCTTTGCTAGATATTTAATGATGCTTCAGTAATAGTTTCTGAAACTCTGGAGATATTCAAAAAAGTTTAAAAAATATTATTTATATTCAATAAAATGTGATAAATTGAAAACAAATACCAGTGAATGTATTTAGATATACTCATGGCAGTTAACAGCATGGCATATTGTTGATATTGCACAAAATACTATAAATTATGAGGAAAAATAATGATTTACTTATAAGAAAATCAAAGTATTGGTTACATTCAAATATGGAGAAATCACAAACAATATTAATACAACATTAATACTGGAAATGTAGAATATAAAGGGAACAACATAACACTTCCATCACAGTTACAAATAAACTGCTTTCTTTTTCCCAAGTTCTCCTCTGAGCCTAAGGCATAGCTATAAGCAGCGTTATAATTGTGGTGGAGATGGAAGCTAATGCATTCTGTGTTTTATGAAGGAAGGGGGAGAAAGGGAAGTGATCATTATAAATATACTATTTTCAATAATGTTCAAATTTTAAAAATTTTTCCTAATTTAAAAAAGTATCAAGCTATTAATGTTAAGCTATTAATTCAATAAAAAGAAACTGATAATGCAAAAACATTAGCTTGTTATTGATAATATCATTCCACTGATATTTATCTAACTTATACGATCATTTGCCTGTAGCCTAAGCATTCACATAAACTTCGCAGCTTAGCAATTGATATTGATCATGGAAAGACCAATTTAGATACAGTGATGGGAACTGACTACTAAAATAACTGAAGCGTTTGTACTGGTCACGAATCTGTTCGATCTGGCCTCTGTCTAGGCAGAAAAAAGATGAGCTCATCGGTGTTTTTGAAATAATAGGAATCCAACCACATCATTATACTTTTGAATAAAAATAAATATTTAAAAATTCGATGTCAACGTCATTTTAGTGATCAATTTCCATCTTATTCTGCATCATTTTATTTTTATTTTTTTTATTTCAGCATATTATGGGGGTACAAGTATTTAGGTTACATATGTTACCTTTTCCCCCTTCCCCCCTGGAGTCAGAGTTTCAAGCCTGTCCCCCAGACGGTGCGCATCGCACTCATTACATATGTATATATCCATCCCTTACTCCCCTCTCCCATCTGCCCGATGCCAGATAAATGTTATTCCTATATGTCCACTTAGGTGCATCATTTTTTTTTTAAAATCACTACTTCTAGCAAGCAGTCATTGCAATTATCAGTCTAGTTTGTCATGAAGATCCCAACAAGAGCTGAAATTTCGAACACTATTGGGGAAATGTTAATGCAAAGAGACCTTCTTGGTATATATGTGTACTCTTCAGCATGTGCATGGGCGGGGACTGGTGATTCTTTCAGGAGTTACATGGAAGATGTGAAGCTTTTCTATATGGCACTCTGCAGCGGTGGTGGGATCCCAAAAGTCAACTCTTGTTTGGGGTTGAGACTTTTAAAAATGGGGATTATTTTTCTTCTGCCCTCTCTATGCCAGGTGGCCTTTCAGCTAGGATAGGAAGTGGTGAAGGTAACAAGCTTAACTGCAGAAGGATGAAGTAGAAAAAAAAATGTTAATAAATCTGGAGGAATCTAAGGCTGAAGACACCATGTGGTTTCAAGATGCCATCTTATTAACATGATTAGAAGTACAAAATTCAACATTTCTGTAAAATCTTTATACCATCTAAAACCTTAGTAACTTCACATTTATTAATTTAGATTTACTTCCCTCTTCTGTTTCCCAGTATTGTTTAACTGAAAAAGCTTTGAAAACACTAAAGTAGTGCTGGAGGTTAGCTTGGAATTACATACAACTTCATAGCCTTAATTAGGAGAAGAGCAGCTTTTATGTACAGGTAAATACCAAAACTCTACAGTTTTAGGGGATGAAGCTGAAAATAATAAAACGATCTTTCTTCTGTTAAATTAATTTTAGCCTAAAGCTGCCTCCTTACATATTTTAAGTTTGAGCTAAAGGTTTCTCTGTACATAGTAGACTAACCTACTGATGTGTAGACAGACCGTAACCTACTCTTGTACCCATCACCGGGTTTCGGCCAATCACAGGTGGCCAACTGTTCAAACCATATTAAAATAAGATAAATGCCGAGCTGCAACCAACCCAGCTGTTTCTGTACCTCACGTCCATTTTCTATCTCTTTCCTTTTTCTGTCCATAAATTGTCTTGGACCACATGGTAGTGCAGGGTCTCTCTGAACTTACTCTGGTTTGGGTGACTGCCTGATTTGTGAATTGTTCTTTGCTCAGTTAAACTCTGTTAAACTTAATTTGTCTACGGTTTTTCTTTTAACATCTCCCTGACCAAAAACATCCACAAGTCTAGAAAGAAAAAAAGGGGGCAGATAACAAATTAAAAATACACACAAAACAAAGAATTAGTCAGCAGTGATACTGCAAAAAGAAAAGGTAGCAGATCATAACCTCAAGAAAATTTTTCCAGGTACAAAATGCTTTAGATAATTTGATGAAGACACTTGGAACTGAAGCAAACTTTCCCTTCCTGAGAAAGTAGTTTGGTTTTCCAGGAAGAAAATTAAAGAACCTTAGGCATATTTCATCAACACTCCCTATGTTGGGAGGATTAATAAAGGATGCAGGGGTAGACTGCAGATAAATGAGATATTCTTTCCCCCACCATGGATAAACAGCATTTAATAGTTCAAAGGGGCTCTAAGGTAAAATGTAGGATTGCTTCTTGCTATTGTTTATCTCTATGCCAGGTTCTTAAAAATGACAAAGATTTACTCCACATGGGACAATACTACCTAATCTAGAGGAGTTTAAATCTGAAGACAAGAGCACAGCACTGAGAAGATAGTCTATTTATTTCTGTAATAAAGGAGGCAAAGCTTCTACCTTCTCAACCTCACTAAAGACGACTATAGTTTATTGGACTTTTTAAATTCTCTAACTAGTATCATTATTTGCACATATCATGACCATGTGCATTACAAGTCGAGGAACATCAATGTAAAATTAGTAAAACTAATAATATAATTCTTTTTGTTTGCTTGTTTGTTTGTTTCTTTAAACAGGGTCTTGCTCTGTTGCCCAGGCTGGAGTACATTGACATCATCATAGCTTACTGCAACCTCAAACTCCTGGGCTCAAGCAATCCTCCTGCCTCAGTCTCTCAAGTAGCTGGGACTACAGGTGTGGGCCACTATGCCTGGCTAATTTTTGTATTTTTTTGTAGAGATGGGGTCTCACTATGTTGCCCAGGCTGGCTTTGAATTTCTAGCCTCAAACTATCCTCTTGCCTTGGCCTCCAAAAGTGCTGGAATTATAGGCATGAGCCGCCATGCTTGGCCTTAAGATAGTTCTTGATTGTGGACAGTTGCAAAACGAATAAACATTGATTTAAAAAAATCACTAATAATTGCTTAGAAAATAAAATTGAAATATTCATTTTTAAACAGTTATGATGATTATATAACTGGGAATATTTTTTTTCAAAGTATAGTATTTGCATGAAAAGAAAATATATACAATTCTACCAAGGAAGAAGAAAGTAATAAATATATATACACAATATAACTGGTTGATAAAATGTAATATTCTAAAAAGATATACATTCTTAAAATTAAAAGGTTAGTATAATTTTAAAAATAATTCAAATTGCTTTCATTTTTGGACTTAAAACTATTCCAGACTCACCTACAAAAAGAAATATGTGAAAATATCTAGGAAATTTAAGACAAAGAATAATAAAGGGAGACTAGTTTCATTAAATTTTGAAGCATATTTTAAAACATATTATTTAACACAAGTCAGCAAAGTACAAAAGTAGACTTGACAATGAAACTAAATTCATATGTCTAGAAAAAGACCAGGATATATTTGAAATTTTAGGAAATTATATTAGGAGTTTTTTCAAAATAGTGGGATAAGGGGAAATAAGTTCAATAAATATTATATAGACAGGTGATTTGCCATATGTAAGTAAAAAAGTTAGATCCCCACCTCTTGTGTCACATGAAATATTCCCAGATCTATCAAAGACATAAATTTTTGATAAATAAATCATTTTTATAATTTTGTTTTTTTGAGAGTTTGATAAGTAATATAAGTAAGATAATAAAATCCAGATCAAAAGAAACCTTTGTTATCTTTTCATCCTTAAATACCTCCCTCTACAATCACTTCCTTTACCAAGCAACAACCATAATAATCTCTCTATAGAAAACAAATAAAGGATTTAACATTTAACAGACATAAGTTATCTCTAATGTGTAAAGATTTCTTAAAAAGTAAAAAAATAAAAAGCACATATGTGTTCAAACTCATTAAAATGTAAAGCGAAATATTACTTTATTACATGAAATAGAAAAGGGCTAAAATATTGACAGAAATCTATTACGGAACAGTGCTGTCCAAGGGAAATTTCTATGATGATAGAAATGCTCCCATATCTTTCATATCATGTATGCAAGCCATTAGCCATATGTGACTATTGAGTACTTCGCATGTGACTAATGTGACTAAGTAACTGAATGTTAACTTTGTTTAATTTTTTCAAATTAAAATTAAAATGTGAATACCCCACTATGGCTAGTTGCTACCTTACTTGACAGTGCAGTCACAGAGTTTTAACTAAAATATTGTCTTTTCCACATAACATCAGTAAGAGTTAAATATACCATTCTTCAAGAAATCTGGCCATATGCAGAAAAATCAAAAATTTCCAAATATATTCTTTCTGACCTAAAAATTCTACATCTAACTCCTATTGTAAGAAATAGCATAAGTACAAAAATGTACATACAATAATGTCTATTGAATTGAAAAAATTGGAAACCATATAAATGCCTAAAAATAAAGAAAAAGTTAAATAGATTTTGTTCACTAAGTCACAATTTCATCCACATAATATACCTTTTATGCTGCTCCTTTATTATCATCACTAGCCTTCAAAGTTTTAGATACATTGGAATATAATAATTAAGGGACAGTCTGATCAATGCTTTGTAAATGTAATATTATCTCTTGATATGGAAACTGCTGTCATTAGTAACTTCTCGGTGAATTTTAGTTCTGAATGAATAGCTCATCATACTTATTACTACATTGATTTTACTGATTACTAAAACCCTTACCTTTTATATGCACAAAAAAGAGGTGCCATTTGAATTGTGTGTATACCATAACATTGAACTGAAATTTCTTACTTCTTATCCTCTCCCATTAAACTATAAAATCAATAAGAGATGAGAACATTTCTTAATAATATTTCCCAGTATTAGAATACATGTAGTATTAAAATAATAAATATGTGTGGAATTAATTAAATGAATGAACATATTCATTGGAGACCTGCTCATATTTCAATATTAACACCATTTCAGGGGTAAAAATTCCTGCACATCTGACCAACTTATTTACTCAAAGCTTATCTGTTATGGGTGAGTGATAAATTCAAATATCTGGCCCAAGTGAATGCTCAGTTCTGAATCTTGATCTATGTATCTAACTATCATCTCTGCTATTTTGTTTTATGATGGCAACAATAATTACAAGAATACAAATTATTCAACAATAAATAAATAACACAAGAATCACATAGGGTTCATTAAAATTTCAAAGTTTGGTAAGTTATCCTAATAATTTTTCAATAATTACTTGTACATTTTTATTGGCTAGTTTATAAATCACTCTATCAAATTATATTCTTTGATGTTCAACTAGGAGATTACACGTTATTAAAAGAGAGAATGTATGTCGCAAAATTTTTCTTTCTTCTTCAGAAATATTTGTGAAAACTAGTTTAATTTCAAATTAAAACATGCTTTACTTTGCCTTTTTAATCTACTGACATTTTAATAACACTGATATCCTATTTGTAACAACAAAGAAGCTATCAGAAAAATACAGCACATTTCAGAGGGGAAAAAATGGACAGAGCAAAACAAAATTAGAATGTAAGAAACATGAAAAGGAGAGCAGTTGAATCATTTTAGAACAGCTGGCACAGAAAGTTCAACAGAAAAAGCTCCTTCAGAGGCAGATTTAGACTGTTTATTTCATCTCTTCTTTTACTTATTTATATATTTTTCAACAACAGATGGATTAGGACTAGTGGTGTCCCCATGCATGAATGTTTTATATAGGTATGTGATGTTCATTTTGGCTAGGTACAACTGAGCACTTTCCATTTCACCTGCCAGGTGTTCTTTAAAGTGTCTTTTAAGATTGACTTTTAAGTTGTCATGTTCTTGCCTATAATCGAATCTGGATTTATGAAAGGAAAAAAAATCTTATCTCTTTGAAATTCTGTTTTGCTCTTGAGCTCACTGTCTGAAGACTTGTACTTACCAGAAAGTTGGGCTTTGGAGACCTTGCTTTTCATTTTTTAAATTTAAAGTATTAACTCTGAAAAGAACCTGTATCACCTCTTCACAAAAATCACAAAAATGACACTGCTGGGAAAATAGCTAGTAACTTTTTTTTCTTCTACATATACATTTTTATGGTCACCATTGTAGTAGCAATTTGATATTTCCAAAAAAAGATGTGCTTTAAGCTAATTTCCTTTAAAATACCATTTATAATTTTTATTTATTTACTTATGTATTTAATTTGGAGGTTAGTGGTGGTATTTTATGTTTTGTGAATAATGTGCATCATATTGTATTTTTTATAAAACTAAAACACAATTGCTTCCAAATAAATATATTAACTTCTACAATTAGAAACTTTTAGTTATCCACAAGGAATCTTTTATTTTTGACTTTCAAAACTTAGAAAGTTTATAGAATTTAGGAGGAGTAAACTAGAACTACAACACAAATGTATTATTTTTTTTAAAAAAATTATATGATGAATTTCCATTGTTTTTAATAAAAATGCAATAATTGAATAAAAATACTGTGAAAATAATTTTTCAAACCCAGAAAAGAAAACAATATTTTCTTCCTCTTTCTACCCCTTGCTATAGTTAAAACTTATTTCTCTACTCATTTTATATTTTTTAAGTTATAAAGCTTACTTTTTAAAGTATCATATGTTCATTAATTTCTGTTTGACAGGTCATTTTCATTGTCTTAAAATCTTTTTGTTACCTTCTGTTCCTATCTTTTAGAAATGAGATCTTCTAGAGAGAGTTATCAGTGGTTGTAAAAATATTATTTTTTTTATAGTTTTGCTATTGTATCTTGATTTTGAGAAATCAAGAGATAACTTAGTAAATTATGTCTATGTGACTCATTGATAGAAAAAATGTCCATGCCTAAGATATGCAAGTGAACTTCTAAGGAAAAAGTCAATTTTAGAATTTTAATAAGATTACTAAAATAATTCTGTCATTTTTTTATCCAGGTAAAAACAGAAAGGAAAAAGGTTCATAAAATATAATTAGTTTATTCTTTCTATGGCTTTAATCCTGCTATTTTAATTTGGTAGCAAGTACGTTGTCTAGTAGAAGAGGTATTTTTTTAACTGACCACAGAAAAATATGTTTAAATCTATTATCTATACTGAATTATCTACCATTCCAATATTGACAATGTCCATAGTAATTTTGTATAATTTTATAAAGTATAAAATTCTGTTAATCAGAAATATGTATTGGCTTGGTGTACTAATGCAATCATTAGCAATTTCCACTAAAATATCTACGTACACATATTCACATGCATACATACAGATTCATTCACCAAGATGATGCTGGAAACTATGATGGAAAGATAATCTGTTGCCAAATTCTGAGAAAATTCTCCATTTATGAGGCAGGTAAAGCTAATCTGAGAAACTCTTTCCCAGGTATATTTAGACTGTTCATAATAAAACAGAAACAATTAAAAAGTCATTCCATATTCTCCCACCATCTGTTATGTAACTCAAAGATCCATGATTTATATAACCATAAATATTTTTAGCAGCAATCCATAATAAATGCTGTTTTTAGCATATAGTGTTTTACACAGATATATACATGCTGTCTATTGCTAAACTTTATATTTTGTTTCACTGTTGTTATGCTGTTGCTCATATTGTTTTAAATATTGTGACTTAGTAATACCTATTAGTGTATGCATTGTGGCAGACACAACCTAAGGTGACTGCCAATAAGTCACGTCCTTGTATAATTCCCTCCCCTTGAATGTGGATAGAACTTATGGCTTGATTTTAATCAATAGAATAAGAATATGGCAGAGGTAGTGGGATGCCAGTTTCCATAAAGTATGGGATGCCATACTTTATATGAGAAGGAATACCACTCCCTTGATTACATTATATTATATATGAATTTGTCTTAGCCTTAGACTGGATAGACACATTCTCTTCCTAACCTTGAGTGGCCACACGTCAGGGAACTGTGGGTGTTTCTATAAGTGGCCTCCATCTAAGAGTCAATAGAAAGCTGGGTACTTCAATCATACAATCATAAAGAAATTAATTATATCAACAACCTAAATGAGCTTGGAAGTAGATTCTTCCCCATTCAAGCCTCCTTGGGTATCCTGGCTGACACTTTGATTACAGGGCTGGAAGGCTCTGTAGAGGATTCAGTTAGATTCTGCCCAGAATCCTGAACAAAGAAGTTGTGAGACAATAAATTTGTGTTGTATTAAGCTACCAAGTTTCCAGCAATTTTGTGCAGCAATAGAAAATTAACAAAGATATCTATACATCCCACTTTTGGGGGGAGGTGTAATTCAAGATGCATTTTTCCAAATGTCTTTGAGAATTATTTTGCGAGACTCCCATAAATCTTTGACAGTTTTGATTGAGATCATAGTAAAACTATAAATTATACTATAAATTATTTTTCAGTGAATGTGCATTTGTTTTTAGATAGGATCTTGCTCTGTCTTCTTGGCTAGAGGGCAGTGGTGTCATCATAGCTCATTACAACCTTAAAATCCTGGGCTCCAGTGATCTTCCTGCTTCAGCCTCACAAGTAGCTGGAACTACTGGCACATCTAACCACATCTGGCTCATTTTTCTATTTTTTTGTAGAGCCTGTTGCTCAGGCTGGTCTTGAACTCTTGGTCTTAAGTGATCCTCCTGACTCAGCTTGTCAAAATGAACCATTTCTATATAAAATATGCCCATAAAAATTATGCTTTTTCAGAGTTTTTTTGTTTCTATTTGAATTTTAACTACATATTATTTTTCCAATTGCCTAATACTATGGGATATTCATCACTTGTACTTTGACTCTCCATTTTTTTTCTTTCAAATATGTCTTCTTTAGTCATATTTTTGTACTTTTATAACTTTGCCTCTGAATTCTTAGAGAATGATTTCAAAACCATATTTTTACATGATTTGTTTTTTTTCCTCTCATATTACTTCTGCTATTTCGTATCACTGCTGCCATTAAATATTGAATTCTTGAAGCATCCTATTTCTCATAGTGGTAGACCAACTGGTTAAGACAAAACCTCCTGCTGAGATCTAAAAATATATTAAAAAGTAAATCTGCTTAAATACAAAGAAGAGCTTCCTAGTCACCAGGGAAGTGAGTGACTATCAGCAAGAGAGAAAAAAAATCAAGGAATGTGGTCAACTTCCTTGTTTTATTTATTTATTTTTACTGAGGTGTAATATACATATATAATTTACCATATTTACCATTCTTAAGTGTACAGTAAAGTCATAATAAATACATTTATATTTTTTTCTTTTCCTTCTCCTCATTGTATTGCCAGGCTGGCTACTTTTAAATGTTTTTTTTTATAGAGATGGGGGTCTCTTTATGTTACCTGTGCTGGTCTAGAATTCCCAGCCCCAAGCAATCCTCCTGCCTCTGCTTCCAAAGTATTGGGATTACAGGTGTGAGCCACCAACACGGCCTCAGATGTTTCCATTCTTACTGAACTCAAATGCAGGCTACTAAACTCTGTTGTTACAAGTTTGAGTGATGGTTCCATCTGCGAAGTAAGAGGATAATGATTAGGGAGGGGCACCATCTGGGTGGTAGTTAGATGTTTGTTTTACCAAAATTTGAGTTGCACTTTCACATTTTGTACTCTTACCATGTATGTATTATGCTTCAGAATAAAAAATAATAGTAAAAAAGTAACATTTTGATACATGAAATTTTGCCATGAGATAGGTTGAGATCGTTTACCTATTTTACAAATGAAGAAATTAGAACTAAAGAATATTAAGTTATTTGTTTAATGGTAAATATGAAATGGTTAATATTTAATAGTTATGTCAATACCATCTACAAGTGAGGGTTGCAGTATGATTTTTATATTGAAAGGAACAAAGCCT
This sequence comes from Cheirogaleus medius, assembly GCA_008086735.1. NCBI lineage: Eukaryota > Metazoa > Chordata > Mammalia > Primates > Cheirogaleidae > Cheirogaleus > Cheirogaleus medius. Next base: position 30,566,576 of record VBSM01001124.1, on the reverse strand, counting down.
TATAATCAGAACTAACTTCTAATCTCCAACTTGCACTGTGAGTGTAGGAGTACCTCATATTTTCTAGACTCCATTTTCCTCTGTTGCTAAATTTTATACACACATACACACATTAATGGTGGGAAATGTCTCTTCTAACTCTAAAATACAGGAAGGCATGAACAGATTTCATAGGACTATTGTCTCATCTAAACATCAACTGAAAGATCCTTCCTAGGTTTTCTTTATTTACTGGAATTTCTCTGTGTCTAGTCCAGAGGAGACTTATTCTATCTTTGGACAAGTCTGTCTTTACAACCATAATTCTGTTGTTTGGCATTTAATTGTAAGGGTTCTAGATCCAAATTGCTGTGTTCAAATCCCCAAACTGCTTACTAGTTGTTTGACCTTGAGCAAATTACGTAACCTCCACGTGCTTCAGTTTCTTCATCTCTAAAATGGGGTTAATAGTCATATCTACCTTATGAAGTTGTCATGAGGTTTACAATAGTTATACAGTCATGTGTTGTAAAATAACATTTTTGTCAACAACTAACCACATATACAACAATGGTCCCATAAAATTGTAACTTAAAAATTCCCATCACCTAGTGATGTCGTAGCTGTCAATTGCTTACAGTATCCAGTACAGCAGCATGCTGTACAGCTTAACAGCATAAGAGCACCGTATAGCCTCTATGTGTTGTGGGCTACACCATGCAGGTTTGTGTAAGTATGCTTTACGGTGTTCCCACAGAGACAAAAGTACCTAATGATGCATTTCTTGGAATCTATCCCCATTTTTAAGTGGTGAATGTAATATGTTTAGAAGAGTGTCTGGTACATTCTAAATGCCATTTGTGTGTTAGATATTACTACTATTACTAATAGGTATTGTTGTTATTACTAAAGATATTAGTCTTTAAGACTATACTCTTTGATCCTAAATGACTTACAAGCTACTCTATAGTACTCTTAGGATTCTCCATGGGTCACAGTCTCCTTTGTGGTCTCATCAATGAATCTGTTGCTTCTCTTTATTCTCATTACAGCATCAATAGATCAAAGCCATGACTATGACTTTCAGCCATATTTTCCTCCTTGGCTTCTCATTTGGCACTTAATGTGGAGAAAAAGAAGGGCTCAACAGAAGTGGAAAGGAAATATCCAGAAATCACTTGTCATTTAACTAAAATTAGTAGATATATTCTAGGTTATAATGAAGTAAAAACTTTAAATAACCTATGGAATGAGATTAAACCTTCATTAGAAATATATATATTTTTCAAATTGGGGTCCAAGTTACCTCAACATGTACTTGAGTTGGCCTCACACAGCAACAGTTTAACCCCTCCTAATAGTTCCTTTTCACTAGTATTTCCAAAACTCATTCATCTATGGTGGTCTGCTCCCCATATACCTGCTTTGACTGGGATACTCTGTGCTTGCACTTGATCTGCTGTGATTAACAGAGACCCTTTTCACTTTCAAAACTGTCTGAATTTGGACAATATTTATTTGGTCACTCTAGTCAAAGGAAAATCTTCAGATCATTAATTTCCAATTCAATAAAAACCTATTGGGAAGGAGCAATGGATTTTTATTATATTTCTCCTTGCTAGTTGATTTTTCTTTTTACATATATATATAATTTTTTTTTCCCTGGAACTTTTGAGCCAATGTCATTTTTCTATCTCACCACAATTCTGCCTGCCTACTTTGCTGAGTGTTCTTCCTTATTATCTATCAAGAAACAACATTGGCATTGCAAATCCAGTTTTACAGATATGTACATATTTTTAAATACATTCACAAATGTTGGCAATATTTGGCCCTGATTTAAATATTGTTCAATTCTTGCAATGTTCTTGAAATAATCTTGCAAACATTTTTTTCTTGGAAATTAATGACATGGATTTGATGTTGTCACTTCACAATTTTGATATTTAAAGATGTATATCTAGAAATTTTAAGAATTAGAATTTTTTCCTATTTGAATATAGTTTGCTTGCTATGTAATATGTTAGAAAAATTATTTTGTAATGATGATCTGAATCATATTTTAAGATGAATTAGATTCATCATATTAGGATGAATTTCTTTTGTTTTATGATATTGTCATATAAAATATTAGAAATAAATCTTTTCTGAGAAACAGTAGCACTCAATAATCATTAAAAAAGAAAGCACTATGGTGGCAGTATGAAACAGGTGAAAAGTTTCATTAATAATTAATAAAGGATGTACATTTTATGATAATTTATTTTAAAATTTAAAAAATAGGTGGAGAGTATGTTATAAAAGAAGATGGAAGAAATGCCACTGGAAGATCTATAAAACCTTACCAATGCTGGAAATTTAAAAAAATACAACTAGTACTAAGAGCAAAGAATGGAAAATATATTAGATTTTATTGCCAATTATTCTGTTGAACACTTACAGATTGGTTTTAGGGGAAAGATTACTTTTTTTCCTACCTTGTAGCTTGAAATGACTTCATCATTTAGACATGTGATGATCGTTCTTTCATAAGATGCATTCAAAAATAGTAAATCTTACAAATATATCAGTGCCAGTATGTAGTCCAAAACACAGCTGTCCTAGCTCTCACAGTGACATGAAATGTGTGGATTCTACTTCCTAAACAATGATTAGTGTGCATCCAAGATTTAGGCACCAACTGAAGAGATTGTAATAAATAGAAAATTCAACATTTAAAATGTTGAAGTAAAAGAATACATCAATAACTATTTTAGATCACCAATAGTTATAGATATAGTATTAAATAAATACAATATTTTCCACCTAGTTACTGATTCCAACTAGACAAGACTCAAAATGACAGAAGGAGGCAGAATCTATATTTGAACCTAAAATATACAGCCCAGGAGAACATCCTGTCAAATATAAGATGACAGATAATTTCTCTTCCACCAAGTGAATGTAGTAATGAGTTTAAATCTGACTGAAATAGGACCATATCCCAAAATAGTTATACAATCTGAAGCAAGAAATGGGGGCAGCAATAATACTTTATACCAGCCATGTGAAGGAGAATTGTACCTACAATGTCTTGCTAATCAACTACTAAATCTCTCATTTCTAAAGTATTAATTTTATAGAAATATATTCTGTAGACTTATGGTCTATACCAAATAATAAGATAACTATTTGTTTGCATATATGAGTTAGATATACTCTTTTTTATTTCGTTCTATTTGAAAATGTTAGTTTTTCATGTTTATCAGGAAAAGAGATCCTCGATTTAGAAGGGCCTATCCAGTTACCTTCTATAAGAGATGCCCTTTTTGAATCTAATATTTCCATATATTTCGTAAAATCTTAATGACAATTATCATTTGGGCCAATCAACATCAGGTACTCACTGTTACAGTTTTACATAAATCTTTATAAAGATGAAATTATTATTTTTTATTTGTTGATAATTAATGAGCCTACATAATTGAATGAGCTACATTACAGTAGCCATAATAACTTAGCTATACTAATAATTTCTAGAGGATTTTTGTTTGGTATTAACTCAATTCCTTTTCATTAAGCACCTAGTTGAGCTTTTATCCAGGAAGGGCTAAGGGATGTCTCTGTTCTTTCATTTGTATCCTGTTCTTTAATCATGCCAGTTCTGTTTCATCCTTGTCCTCTTTTATATACCATGGTGATCTCTGTTCATCTTGAAATGACCCTTTCTTTATATTAGATTTGCTAGATTAGCTATGGAGTTCTCAGTGTCTCAGGTTGTAATTGCCCAATATTTTAAAAAATTGAGTATAGAGTGTTTATCAGTTATTTTTATTTTTTTTAGCAATAGCTTATCCTTTCTGTTTGCTTTGTAAAAACAGACTTGTGAAAAATGCTGGAGGTTAGGAAGATGCATGCTGTCAACCAACATGTGCATTTTAATTATGTGATGCAGCTGCTTGGGAATGTATTCATCTCTAGGCTTCGTCACTCTGTAAGGGCTAACTAATTTGGCATTTTGTGCGGAGAAGACAATTTTTGACCTGAGTGGTATCTAAAGGGTCTTCAGCCAGTATGAAAAATAAAACAACAACAATTAAAACCAGTGAACACTGTATTTACCTCTTGTGTCAAATTATAAATATTTTTTTAATGTTGCAACATGTGACATTAACAGATTCATTTACGTTTAGATGTCAAGTAAAGTAAAGTCTTTCTGTGTTTACTGTTTCTCATAATTAACCCCAGGAAGGGTGTCAATAAAGATCAGAAGAACAGAGTAAAATCGACTGCCACTTTTCTTAACATATGTTAACTAATTACAAAAAACAATGAATTGTGTATCTAATACATGACAGCATTTATTCATCTATTATGCCTAATCCAAATAACACTTTTGCAAGATTTCTATTATTTTTGTTTTATGTATGAGGGAACTGAGAGCCAGAGTGATTAAATGACTTCAGATCCCTAATTGATTTAATAAATTTTGATTAACTAGTTTGCATCAGGCATAGTGCAAGGTTTTGGTTATATGAGAGTAAAAAGAACAGGCATAGACCTTGCTATAACTTAAAGGTTAATATAGTGCTTGGCGGCATCAACCAGACTGAGTTTACACCTTAGCCTTGGTCTTCTCTAATTCAGTGCCATCTGCTAGTTATATGCCACTTTCTAGTTCTAAGTAATTTGCCAGGTGACCAAGTTTCTTAAGTTTGATAACCATCAATTTACATCATCTGTAAAATGAGTATTGCATTATACAATTTTTGTGAGGCTTGACTGATTTAATAAGTGGCATTTTTTTGGCTAGTGACTGGTACGTTATAGTACTTAATGAAAAAACAAAATTATGTTAATGTGTCTTACAAAATCTTATATAGTTTCAAAGATCATGAATCCTATCTTATTGCTCAGTCCTGCATGGATTTAATTTCTAAAGTCACATTATGTTCCAAGATGGGTGCTGCAGCCTCAACACTTTCATCTACATTTCATCCTGCAGGAAGACTATTAGGAGATCACGGTCCCTAATTACAAAGGTAGGTCATAAGAGTCACAAAACCCCATTAGTCAGAAGTTAGTCATGAGGCCATTGCCTAACTGTAGGTAGGCTAATAAATACCGCCTTGTGTACACCAAAAATGGAAAAATATCTGAGATTTGACCCTACTTGCAAGCTAACCACTTAGCCTGCCATAGTTTCAGAGATGCTGCAAAAACATAAGACTCTAGGATAAAGGGCAAAGGACTTTATTACTCACAGCAGAGCAGGCAGAATGAGCCTTATGTGTGTATCAGTTTTCCTTGCTCCTTGGGGCACACACATATGTGGGTCCACATAGATGCCATGTACACATTGTGTCTGTGTCACAGTTGCGGACATCTGAGCTTAGTATATTCCCAACCTTAGAAGGGAACTGCTAACAAACCTGCCCAAATTTTGCCCTAAAGTCATTATTTTTATTATCTAGTTGAAAAACACATCTGTTCCTTGACCTGGAGGGAGAACCTATCTCTATATTCCAAGGCTATCTGCCATGCAAGTATCTTCGAAATGCTACCCTCAAACAAAAGATGTGCAGAAACATGTGCATGGAAGCCCTTGGAAAACTGTGTACTCAACTAAAAATGAGGAAGGTCTCATTAAAACTACGGAAGAAAGAAAACAGTTATTGGGAAAAGCTGATGGCAAGTGCCATATCCCATCAGGATTTACAGTGAGGTTTAAATCATATCCCTCCCACTCAGTTTCAGGGAAACTGATCTTGTCATTGCATGTATTCCCAGTCTTTGTATGTACTTCCACTTCTGCATCAGCCTTTACTCCATTTTCGTAATCTGGAATTTGTATCTAAGCAGCGTGTATCGAACACTCGCCAAATGCCCAGCATTATATTTAGGACCAGGAAAATCATAGTAAATGAAACAAAAGCTCATCACTTTCCATAGCAGTAGAAGCTGATCAACACAATTTTTGCAGTATCACAGTTATAAATTATCTTAATTGTGGTCTCTGATTCTGGCCTATTCACGCTTCTGTTAGACTTCTCTGTCATTTGTCTGCTGGACATATTTTGACAGCTTTTTTTTTTCTTTTATTTCAGAGTATTATGGAGGTACAAACGTTTTGGTTACATAAATTGCTTTTGTACAGTTTGAGACAAAGTTATAAGTGTGCCCATTACCCAAATAAAGAGCTTCTGCACAGTCAAGGAAACAATCAATAGAGCTAATAGACAACCTACAGAATGGGATGGAACTGGAGACATTTTGACAGTTAAGATGTATACTTCTCATTTCTAATTTTGTTTTTAAACTGTACTGAACATGCCATGCCGCCTCCTGCTGAAATCCATTCTTATCTCTGCCTGCTCCTAACTGACCCTGGACAAACCTAGCCCTTTGCACACATAGCTGAAGCAGCTGCCTATTCGACATCATAACGAGTTTGCAGGCTCCATTTGGACGATACTTAAATATTGCATCCTGTTTCTTCCATCTGTATTTATCATAACTTTTCTATTTCCTATTTAGCATTTCATTTATTGGCAAAATGTCTTACTCCCCACCCAGATCAGGTGTTAAGCATTCTGATTTCCAGGCATCTTCTAGGTCACATTTTACTGCTTCAACCCTTTCTTCTGGCATATTTGACTGCTAGAGACTGTGGTTTAAAACCAACTGGATTTTACCTGCTAATGCAGTCTCTCAGTTTCTCTCTTTCTCTCCTCCCCATGACAACTCACAGCTTTTTGAAGTTTCAAAATATAACCAACCACAAGGACTAATATAAAAGACTCTCACCTGCTCCCATCTCATTTCTCTTTTCAAATTTTACACTTTCCAAAAAAGATAATCTATATATGACTATTATATTAATACTTAGTACACAAAAATTGGAAGTCAGATTTAATAACATTTCAACAAAAAAAATGTTCTTTTAAATTTTTTTTGGTAGACCTGCTATAAAAAAAAAAAAAAATCCAAGAGAAAAAAAAAAGCCTGTCTATGGGCTCTATAGGAAGATGTGATATTAGCTGTGTTAAATGCCCCAGGCCTACACTTGAGTGTGTAACATGTACACAAAGAGGGGCGTGGGGCTCCTCCCTTCATCCTTTTTACCATAAGTCTCAAACTTCCCTCTGTGTAAACTAGAGCTAAATAGTTCATAAGAGGAAATGGAATAGCAAAAGAAATGGAAGCCTTAAATTACTGCAGTAGGAAAAGACATGTTATAATTTGTTTAGCCTAAAGTTTTCAAAATAATTTTGATGTAGTTTATAGGTGTAAATAAAATAAAATAGGCATGTTTATTATGAAGGTGTTAAATTTAGAATAATGGAGTTGTGTTGGGATTTTCATGTTACTCACTGAAGGAAGATCTATGCATTTTTGAATCAATGCAGGTTGTCAAGAAGTTTATTATTAATAAAGAAATTACACGAATGGGAACTACCTATGGCCAGCCAGGTGGAAAAATATTTCACTGGGTTTAAGCAATGGGAGTCAGGGATTACTCTGACAATTTTATTGATTGATTGTTATTTGTAGTAGAGGAGCAGAAATAAATCACCAAACATGACTCACTCAGAGAATAGTAAGGACAGATTTTGTTTATTTGTTAATAGGTTGTGGTTTAAAACCAACTGGATCCGGAGAAAATATTGGGGGTGTGATAACTGTTGGTGTTTACAGGATCTATAATACATGTTTGGAGAAGAGATATGCAAATTCTCAAAATTGAACCCAAGTACTTCACATTTTAATAGAAAAAAAAACCCCACTTTTTCTTTAAGATCAATATTTTTCTTGCTCCAGACCACGTGATACTTTGTAACTTTTCTAAGCTTCAGGCACCACCTCTCCTACTGAGCATATGTCCCGCTGGATGGGGCAGCCAGACACTGGGCACTAGACCCAATCTTATGGCTTTGAGTATTTGAACCACTCTCCATCATGCTAATCTTTGTTTTTGTTAAAGTTGGCTCAGAGTAAACTCCAGTGGAATTCTCTTTAGGTTTAAGTAAAAAAAATTGCCTATATAGGCTTTTGGTTAGTTGTTTTTATTGTACATTTTAAAATTTATAATTACATTTAAAAAGAAAGCATGTATATTAATAACTCTTGTAAAAATCAAGCCAACTCAAGTCTTTTATCAGCGGAAGTGTTTCAAAACAAAAACACTCAGAGCATTGTTGAAACGTTAAGTATTAATTTAACAACACTAAAATAAAAAGTATACATTAGATGTAGTTTTGCCTAATAGTTATAGGGTAATTATAATGACTTTGATTATTGAAAATTTAGACCATTATCCAAATTAATAGTATTTCCTAAGATATTATCCAAAGCACACTCTTCCACTAAACCATGTTACTATCTTTTCATAATGTATAAGTAAGGCCAGAAGCTTCTTTTTCTAAAGTCCATTATTCCTACTGCTGCTTGGCTTGAGATCCAGCCAGCACCAAAATAATCCTCAACAGCACCTCCAAAAGCCTTCTTCCTACTACTGAAAAATAACTGGTAAGTCAGTCTTCAGGGTGTGACTAAAATAACTGGACACTATTTATATTTTAATTTTAATGATATATATACACATATGTTAATTATAATAAAGATAAAACACTGTCCTTAACAGATGTGGTGAGTTAGAGCAGGTTTCTGAATATAGACATTTAGCCTGAATCTTTCATGTTGAAACATTTTCATTTTTCTTTAACAGAAGAAGAAATTTTCTCCTTAAGTTAGGTAGATACATTTTCTTAACTTTCAATTTCACTTTGCCTGTTTAGATATAGCTATGCTTCCAATATCCTGACAGGTCTTGGAGGGCAAAATCATATCTTCCTTTTATTAATTCCTTATAACTTTTAGTATGACTTTTAGTCATTTCCACAAGGAGACTATTTAATAAAAATATATTATTCTGAATCCAAAACCTATGAAGTTAAATGTAGCAAAAGGTAAAAAGAGTCAGTCATTCCAGACTCCTGACTAATTTGTGTTCCATCACTTGCTTCTATGGCTACTTTAGGATTTCGACACTCACTACACTAGCGAATCAAAAAATGACAACATCTGAATATTCAACCAAAGCTCACATGCTGTCATTAAAATTGAACCACTTTGTGAAAAAGATTTGCTCAAATGATTTTTTTTTCCTCAGCCCAGGTGCTTAAATTTGTCAAACTGTCTTTTTACTTTTGTTGATTATAATATTTAAACTCTTGAAAATTTATTTGTAACAGTATGTACAATCATTAATAGTGAGAAGTAAGATATTTACTGTTTATTTCCAAGGTAAAATATTCAACTTATTGAGTGAGGTGATCTTACTTTTCTGTTGACTTGACCTCTTTACTATAACTTTATGCAACAATCTCATGATTGTTCTTCCTTGACCTTTAAACTTAACCATTTAACCAATTTTCTTAAAGGGAAAATAAAGTAATCAGTAAAACTCTACATTTGCCAATTCTGTATAAGCTAAATTTCTTTTCCAATTAAAATACAATGCCTCTTTCATTTCTTTAGATAAGAAAATGTGTTGGGAATAAACTCCACTTAAAATTAAAATTAACACAACATGACTTCATTAGTAAGGCTTTTTTTTAACCTCAAAAATCCTTATATGGTGTCAGAAACTAATAATATGATGATCAAGAATTCATTTTCTATTGAGATAAATATTAAAATAATCTTTCAGTTATTTTCAATGAAAAATATAAATTAATGAGCAAAGGTGGGGAGAGAGAGAGAGACAGAGAGAGAGAGAAACTCCTAGGGAATTACAGGTATTTGCTAAGGACTAACTCCCTGAAGTTTTCAAAGGCATTCACTGTTGTCAACCTTAACTACTAAGATCAATGCCTACCTATGTGGAAGAAATAATCAGTTGCATTGTAATACTACAAACAATTGTATTATGTTGCTCAAAAATCTAATCTTAATGAAATCTTTCTTTGACAATTTTGGAAGAAATTTAATTTTTTTTCAATTTTTTTTTAATTTCAGCATATTATGGGGGTACAAATGTTAAGGTTATGTATATTGCCCATGTCCCCCTCCCCCCTCGAGTCAGAGTTCAAGCGTGACCATCCCCCAGACGGTGCACATCTCACTCATTATGTATGTATATACCCATCCCCTTCTCCCCCCTCCCTCCTGGCGACACCCGATAAACGTTATTCCTATATGTCCACTTAGGTGTTGATCCGTTAATACAAATTTGCGGGTGAGTACACGTGGTGCTTGTTTTTCCATTCTTGGGATACTTCACTTAGTAGTATGGGTTTCAGCTCTAACCAGGAAAATACAAGAGGTACTATATCACCATTGTTTCTTAAAGCTGAATAGTACTCCATGGTATACATATACCACATTTTATTGATACACTCATGTATTGATGGGCACTTGGGTTGTTTCCACAACTTTGCAATTGTGAATTGTGCTGCTATAAACATTCGAGTGCAGGTGTCTTTATTGTAGAGTGTCATTTGATCTGTTGGGTAGATGCCCAGTAGTGGGATTGCTGGATCAAATGGTAGATCTACTTGTATTGCTTTAAGGTATCTCCATGTTGCTTTCCACAGAGGCTGAACTGTGGTCCCACCAACAGTGTATGAGTGTTCCTATCTCTCTGCATCCATGCCAACATTTATTGTTTGGGGACTTTTTGATAAAGGCCATTTTAACTAGAGATAAGTGATATCTCATTGCAGTTTTGATTTGCATTTCCCTGATGATTAGAGATGTTGAGTATTTTTTTATATGTTTGTTGGGCATTATTCTGTCTTCTTTTGAAAAATTTCTGTTCATGTCCTTTGCCCACTTTTTGATAGGGTTGTTTGATTTTTCCTTGCTGATTTTCGTGAGTTCTAAACAGATTCTAGTTATCAGCCCTTTATCGGATGTGTAGCTTGAGAAAATTCTCTCCCATTCTGTGGGTGGTCTATTTGCTCTCTTGACAGTTTCTTTGGCTGTGCAGAAGCTTTTTAATTTGATCAGGTCCCATTTATTTATTTTTGTTGATGCTGTGATAGCCTTTGGGGTCTTCTTCATAAATTCTTTGCCTAGGCCAATGTCTAGAAGAGTGTTTTCAACGTTTTCCTCTAGAATTCTAATAGTTTCACACCTAAGGTTCAAGTCTGTTACCCAACATGAGTTGATTTTTGTGAGAGGTGAAAAGTGTGGGTGCTGTTTCAGTCTTCTACATGTGGCTATTCAGTTTTCCCAGCACCATTTATTGAATAAGGATTCGTTTTCCCAGTGTATGTTTTTGTCTGCTTTGTCAAAGATTAGATGGCTATATGAGGATGGTTTAAATCTGCCTAGGATTGCTTTTGCTATACAGGGTCTTCTCTGGTTCCATACGAAGCATAAAATTATTTTTTCTATATCTGTGAAAAATGATGATGATATTTTAATAGGGATTGCATTGACTCTGTAGATCACTTTGGGCAGGATAGACATTTTAACAATGTTGATTTTGCCAACCCATGAGCATGGTATATTCTTCCACCTGTTTACATCCTCTGCTATTTCCTTCTTCAGTGTTTCATAGTTCTCCCTGTAGAGGGTCTTTTACCTCTTTAGTTGAATATATTCCTAGGTACTTTATTTTCTTTGTTGCTATTTTGAAGGGAATTGAGTCTTCGATTTGGTTCTCACTTGGCGTATATGAATGCCTCTGACTTGTGTGTATTGATTTTGTATCCTGAGACTTTACTGAATTCATTTATCAATTCAAGGAGTCTCTTGGTTGAATCCTTGGGGTTTTCTAGGTATAATATCATATCATCAGCAAAGAGTGAGAGTTTGATCTCCTCTGCTCCCATTTGGATGCCCTTAATTCCACTCTCTTGTCTGATTGCTATAGCAAGGACTTCCAGCACTAAGTTGAATAGAAGTGGAGATAGTGGGCAACTTTCCCTTGTTCCAGTTCTAATCCTCCCCAACAAATTTTATGAAGCCAACATAACCCTGATACCAAAACCAGGAAATGATGCAACAAAGAAAGAAAACTACAGGCCAGTATCCCTTATGAATATAGATGCAAAAATTCTCAACAAAATTCTAGCTAATAGAATCCAGGTGCTTATCAAGAAAATAATCCATCACAACCAAGTGGGCTTCATCCTAGGGATGCAGGGATGGTTCAACATACGCAAATCTATAAATGTAATTCCCTATATAAACAGAAGCAAAAACAAAGACCATATCATCCTCTCAGACGCAGTAAAAGCATTTGACAAAATTCAGCACCCTTTTATGATAAGAACGCTTAACAAAATAGGCATAGATGGGGCTTATCTGAAAATGATATAAGCCATATATGAAAACCCACAGCCAACATTATACTGAATGGGGAAAAATAGAAATTTAATTTTTAAGATGAAATTCCCTACAATGATCTACATGCTATTTGTGTCATTGGAACATAGGTCACCTCTTCTAGCATTTAGGCTGACACTACTGATTTTGAAAATCATTTGTCTTTTTAATGTCTGATATTTTCTTATTTGTCTTTGCAGTAATGACTGACTGGTAATACTGTATTTTAAGTAAGTGAAATTCTGAAAGCAAATCCATAGCATGAATGGATGTTTACTGCCTTCATAATTTATCCATGTTTAATAATCTTTTTCGAGGATTATTTATTGCCTGTTTTCATACACTTCTTTAATTTGCCCTCCCACTTAGTAAATCTTATTTAAGGAAATAGCTACAGTTTGGGTTATAAAGAATATTGTAACATAATCATTCAGTTGTGCTAATATTCACTGATTCTCTTTCCTCATTCTCATAAATTACTACTTAATTCTTTAGGACCTAATCAGCTTTTTCTTAATTTGGCTAGTTGACTACCTATGAAGAAGCTTTGCTACTTAACTACACAATTAAATTATATTTTTTGTCATGATGCATCTTTTAATATTCTTAAATGCAACGAGTAATAGGATTCATATTGTTTTTATTCGAACAAAATTCCCATTATACTTACCATTTTATGCATAATTATCTTATTCTTGGTATTTTTTTAACAACATGACATTGTCATCACTTATGATTTATTGGAGAAGCTGCTTATTTGAGTTGCAAAAAAATGAATTTGTAAAATTTGGAAATGTCCATCCTTTACAATTAGTAAATAGGTCACAAAGTAGAAAAATTACAATCACAATTTACACAGTGAATCATCCTAGAATGCTTTTAATCTCATTAATAGCTAAACATTTATGGGCCAAAAATAGAATGATTTTCAATGTAAAAATGCAGAGCTTGTTACTTTATTGTTCTTTGTTTATTGCAATATGTAATTCTTAATAGGAAATGGAGACACCTTCTTACTATGCTCCTCTCATGATTTTCTTATTTCAAAAGAAAAAAAAAGCGCAAGTAAAAGGGAGAAAAGTTCTTTTGTCATTTTTCTTCTGTGGACATCATTCTGATACTCATCACAGAATGAAAGCCAATAATATGACACAAAGAAGGCAAAGGCAGGAGAGCCATATATATCTCCACAACACCTTGGAATGGTACTTATGATTAATTTAATGAGTAAACCTTCCTCGTCATTCTGTTATTTCAGAAAAACCAGGAATCTCTCTTTAAAAAATTTAAAATTACAGTCAATCATTTTATCTGGATTGTCCACTATTGTAAATTGATGACAATCCTGTCTGAGAGATCAAGGTAATATAAGGAATGGGGAATTAGCAAGAGTGTAGTGGATATGTGAACACATTTCTGACCACTTAACCATTTTAGCATAATCTTCCATTGATCACGCCACATATGTATCTCTTAAACCACTAACTCTCCAATGCTAATAGATTCTGGCTGAGTCGGAGAGCTTTTCTACAGGACATCTAGAGAAAGCAGGTACTCACAGCTTGGCATTTTACCGCCTGGGTAATTTAATTTTTTTTCTTAATATCTCTACAAGTTCAAGTTTTCTACCAAATGGCAATATTGAACGCATTCTTCACAGAACTTCTGTGAGGGCTGAATATGATAATGAATGCATAGTTCCTAGCATATAGAAGCCATCAAAATTATTTCTATTATTAATTAAAATATGGATCGAAGCTGGAAATAGACAGTTTTTCATGATACTTCGTTTATAAGGAGAGAAAATAGCAAATTACCATCAGAGAGTGTGATATTTTCTATTCGTCCAAAATTTACACTGTGGTTTCCTATTATTTTCATTTGTTTAATATCCCTATATTTGATATTTTCATAGTATGTTATTAATAATGTGTTATAACAATACCAGACTTAAATAAAATACTAACAACATAAAAGATTTGCTAATATTCAATTCTATTTTGAACTGAATAAGCTAAATAGATTTTACAAAAAGTTATATACATTTGTGTATGTATATATATAGTCACATATTTGTATTCATGTATATATGTGTTTATAGACACCTTTATGTGGTACACTATATACAATGGAATATTATTCAGCCATAAAATGAAGAAAATCCTGCCCTTTGCAATAGCATGGAGAAATACAGAGGACATTAAATGAAATAAGCCAAACAGAAAAAGACAAATACTATATGATCTCATTTACATGTGGAATATAAAAAAGTTGAATTCATAGAAATAGAAAACAGAATGGTGGTTATCAGGGCCTAGATGGGGTGAGGGAAATAGGTAGCTGTTGTTCAAAGGGTACAAACTATTTAATATAAGCTATAACATGAACAAGTTCAGGGGATATGTTAACAATGTACAGCATGGATGGGAATGAATGTTTTAATTAATTTGATCATAGTAATCATTAATCAATGTATACATATATGAAAGCGTCATATTTTATACTTTGAATATACATAATCTTTGTCAATTAAATATTTTAAAATAAAAAAGAATAGACAGACCACTGAAATGTAATTAAGAAATACATCTTTTTGTTTATTTTCCATTGATTTTCTTCCCCCCCCCAGATTTATTGAGATATAATGACAATACTCAATTGATTTTCAACAGAGGTGCCAATATAGTTCAATGAGAAAATAATTTAACAAATGATACTGAAACAACTAAATATATACATGCAAAGAATTGAATTGGACTCTCCCTGCAGAATGCAAAAAAATTGTATAAAAATGAATCAATGACCTATATATAATAGACTAAAACAATAAAGCTCTTAGAAGAAAAGATGGGAGTCAATTTTTATAATTTTGGATCAGGCAAAAATTTCTTAGATACAGAACCAGAAGCACAAACAACTAAATAAAAAATAGATAAATTAGTCTTCATCAAAATTTAAAAATCTGTGCTTCTAATGA
Source organism: Cheirogaleus medius (assembly GCA_008086735.1). Classification (NCBI taxonomy): domain Eukaryota; kingdom Metazoa; phylum Chordata; class Mammalia; order Primates; family Cheirogaleidae; genus Cheirogaleus; species Cheirogaleus medius. The sequence goes on along the minus strand of VBSM01001124.1, from coordinate 30,551,302 downwards.
CTCATCAAAAAGAAAAAGAAAAGACAACCTAGAGAATGGGAGAAAATATTTGCAAATCTCATGTCTTATAATGGACATATATTAAGAACTCCTCTAATGATGATAAAATACAAATAACATAATTAATAAATATGTATAGAATTTGTATAGACATTTCCACAGAGAAGATATACAAATGGCTAATAAGCATATGAAAAGTGCTCAATATCATAAGTTTTCTGGGACTTCAGTTAAAAACCATGAGATATCAGTAATTGCTATTATAATAATAAAAATCAGATAATAAGAGTAAGTGAGAATGTAGAGAAATCAGAACCTTCGTAAATTACATGAGGGAATATAAATGGGTGCATCTGCTTAGGAATTATCTGGCAATTGCATAAAAGTTATGCTAAAATGCTTAAGTGGTCAGAAATGTGTTCACATATCCACTACACTCTTGCTAATTCCCCATTCCTTATATTACCCTGATCTCTCAGACAGGATTGTCATCAATTTACAATAGTGGACAATCCAGATAGAATGATAGAATTACCATTTTATTCCATAGTTCCAGCAAATCAAAAGAAATGAGAATATATGTCTACACAAAAACTTGTACATGGATTTTTAAGGAGCATCATTCATTATAGTCAAAAAGTGGAAACAACACAACTGTTCATCTATTGACAAACAAAATGTGGTAAGTCTACACATGGAATATTATTCAGCAATAACAATGAATGAAGTACTGATGAATGCTTCAACATGGATGAATTTTGAAAAAAATATACTGATTGTAAGAAGCCAATCACAAATGTCCGCATATTGTACAATCTGACTGATATGAAATGTTCAGAATAGGCAAATCTTCAGGGACAGAAAGTAGGTTAGTATTTGCCAAGGGCTGGAGGTGAAGAGTGGAGAGTAAGGAATGACTAATAATAGGTAAGGAGTTTCTTTCCTGGGAGATGAAAATTTTCTAAAATTATTAGATATTGTGAGGGTGGTGGCACAATTCTGTGACTATATCAAAAACACTGAATTGTAATCTTTAGACGGGTAACATGGCATATGAATTATATCTCAACAAAGTTGTTAAAAAAAGATATACAGTAGTTAGGTTTCCAGAAAATACTCTAATTTTGTTCACTATATAAAACTATTGAATATAATAAAAATATATCATATTCTAATTTCACTGTCACATTTTTCCTCAAGAAAAATGCAAGACTATGGTACATTGTGTAGAAGAAAATATGAACATTGCCTGATGCCTCACAGGAGATTCTTTGTGCTTCATTTTTATACTCTCCAGTAATGAACAGTCTAGGAATCTCTAAAACTGCCTCATTCTCCCACGTAGAAATTTAGAAAGTATGAAAAACCTGGAAAATTGGTGAAGATATATTTACTTAGAAGCTTGGTATAAGGCTAATTGCCCAATTTCTGAAATTAATTATTTACACTTGGTCCCTTTGTGTTCTGAGTCTTTAAAGGAAAAAGGTACCTGTTCTTTATTTGGTGGATTTGCAAGAAGGAAGCAAGGAGAATGGTGCTGCATAAATGAATAGTTGTACTTTAGGTCCTAAAAGTGCTTCACAAAAAGCATGTTACCTTGGGAAGCCAACCATGGGATTCTAGACTAAGTTTAGTGCTCAGAGAAGGGAACATTTTTCCAACATGAAACTTCCAGACCTGTGCATGGATCTTAGTGGGAAAGGCAGTATATGAGCACTAACTACACCCCCTGAGCCTCCACAGCGACACCAGGTGGCAGAGAAAGCAGAAGCGGGGTGGAACTGATCAGATTAGAGAGCTCACCGTGCCGCTTAAGTGTAGTAACTGCACAATCCTTCCTGGTTCTTTGCACTGTCTCCGCATTGCCTCAGGATTGAGCTACTGGACTTACTGCTCTTAAATTGTGTGGGACCTTGGGTAATTCACTGAAACAGTGAATGACTGCTGACTATAATTATACCCTGACTTTATGGAGATATTCATTGGCTGTATAAACAAAATATGTTTCTAAAATTCTGAATCAAATAAAATAATAGGTGTAAACTAACTTGTAAGTTGTAACTATTTATTTTAACAAGTTTAGAACACATTGTTCTTTCTTTGACACAAAACCTATTTCACTCCTGCTATTAGTCATGTTCTTTCTCATCTTCTTCGTCTAATATAAAGATTACACAATGACTTATTTTCACCTTGAAGAATAATAATACAAAATTGGCTTTCGTTTGCAGTGATCGGAACCTATATTTACAGGGGCTAACCCATTGTTTCTTGTTATCAGGAGATATGTTGAAGAAGAAAGAAGGACAATATATATGACTTTTTAATTTTCTTTCTAGCAACTTTGAATTTTTCTTTCATTCTTGTACAAGTGATTCCTTATCCAATGAAATCTAATAAATATCATGGATATTTGGGCAGTTCCAAAAGGATGTTATAATGATAACCTTGAAAATCGTTCCACAGAGAGCAACGTAATAAAAGTATATAAAATGTGATGTAGTAAGTTCTTGAAACCATGCAGGTATGTAGGAGCAAAGTAAGGATTTATAAAAATTATTGACAGTTAAACAAATCTCTGTAATTTAGGAACAAATTATTTTGTCTAGATTTTTCCATGGAGCTTAACTTTTTCTTCTCGTATCATGCTTAGGCACTTTAAATGTAGTATTCAAAAAGCATGTTTTAGAATTTATTTTTTATTTATTTTGTTTGTTTCTTGAGAATTACCTTGTGCCAGGCACATTCTTTATATTTGTAATTTTGACAATCTTGACAATCTTATAAGGCAAATACACTATTGTCCTTATTTGTAAAATGTAAGTGATTTTGCTCAAGGTCATGTGTGTAGCAAGTGGAAGAACCAAATCTTTTTTGTTTGTTTGTTTGTTTGTGATAAAGTCTTGCTCTGTTGCTCAGGCTAGAATGCAGTGGCATCATCGCAGCTCATTGCATCCTTCAACTCTTGGGCTCGAGTGATTCTTCTGCCTCAGCCCAAATAGCTGGGACTACAGGTATGCACCACCACACCTGGCTAAGTTTTCTATTTTTGTAGAGATGAAGTCTCACCATGTTGCTCAGGCTGGTCTTAAACTTCTGGGCTCAAGCAATCCTCCTGCCTTAGCCTCCCGAGTCACTGGGATTATAGGATGAGGCACCCTTTCTGGCAGAACCAAAATCTTTCAGAGCTTAGAGCCTGTGCTCTTAACCACTATGATGGTTTCACTGATAGATGAGGCAGAGGAAAAGAAAGAGGAAGGAGCATGTGAAGAGGCCACAGAAAGAATAGGAGATGGTGATATTATTATTAATTTTATAATTATTAATATACAATCTTGTTCTCTCCACCTGGAATACCTCATCCCTGGGATACCTTTCCCCCATGCCACATCTCTGCCCAGGAACTTCTATTTGTTCTTTAAGAACTCAACTCACATGTCACCTCCTCTGAGGAGCCTTCCCACATTCCATTTCCCCAAACCTCCAACCCTTTGGAATCCCACAAACATTTTCTCAGATTTCTATTATAGCCCAAGTTATAAAGTATTCATTTTCATACCTCCTTCTTGTACTAAATTCAGAACTCCTCCAGGGCAAGGACTATGTCTAATTATTCCTGTGGTTCCATTGCTTAGCTCAGCTCATTGTAGGTGCTCAGGGACAATGAGATGGAATGAATCAGTCATCACACCTTGAGGACCCTCTGTCTTACCAGGTACCATGCTAAGAGATGTAAAGTTAAGAAGATCAGGCCTTTGGCCCTTAAAGTTCATAAACGAATTGAGGATGTGTTCCTATCTTTCAATTCTACATTGTAGAAACCCAACACAAACTAGCTTAAAAGGAAAAAAATAATGTGGGCAGAGGACAGAATTTATTTGTCCTAGACAGGTTACCTCTATTAAAAGTTTCAGGAATAGATGAATATAAGATCCAAGGGTTTCCAACAATGTTATTCTCCAGATTAGGTCTCTTTCTAGAACCTGCTCTTGGGTGACTTCATCTTCAGGAATTTTTTTTCAATGTGAAAGCCCCTCACAGCTCCATGTTTACATCCAATTGCAGAAAATATAGAGCTTTTTGTGCCAATGGCCCTAGCAAAAGTCCTAGGAGTAATTCTCAATGATTTTAATTGAGTCACCTGCCCTTCCCTGGACCCATTATAGTAACTATGAATAGGCCTACGTCACATGCCTACCTCTGGATTTGGAAGTGGGGTTGACTCCATCCAAATCATATGGATTAAAAGTGAGGGAAGATTGTTCACCAGAGGAAAATCAAATTGCTGTTACTAAAAGGGGCAGAAGATATTAGGCAAGCAAAACCAACACATGTCCTCCATAGAGGAGATGTCCTATACATCAGTAATTATATGGTAAGGCTAGGAATGATTCTTGCCTTAAGTGCTTACAGCCAAATATTAGGTATGAGAAATGGACTACTTCAAGGAGAGCTGTCCACAAAGACCTTCTAAGAGGAAGCCTATGAACTAGCCTTTTTGGATAGGTAGGATTATGGTAGATGAAGATAAGGAGGGTTTTCAGATACATGGAAAGGCATGAACAAAGGCAGGGAGGTAAGGATCCTTTGGAGGTTTTCCAAGTTTGCTGGGAACTTTTGGGAATTAAGTCTGGAACTTTGGTTGGGGACTAGCTCTATACACAGTCTAATAAGTGCTAATTATTTGTGCCGATTTCTTCCATATATGATCTCAAAATAGAGTCATTTGGGCAGGCACCAGGAGTGGGATTATTCTTCCCATTTTACTGATGGGGCAAATGAGGCCTAGTGTAATAGATGCCTGCTGACAGTCCACCCTCTTGTGTCCAGAGATGGAACAGCACAAGAAGCCCAATTTCTGCCCTCCAGCCCAGGACTGTGCCCATCCCCCCATCCACCGTAAAAATAAAATCTGGGGTTGGAAATCAGGACAACAGCTGTGACTCAGCCCCAGGGCCAGCCTGAGGACACCTTTGGAGGATGCTGTGGGAACAACCATATAGGCAGAAAGAAGGTATCTGACTTGCATAATGGCTAAGAGCAGAGACTCTGGAGTCATGCCTGGTTTTGATTCTCAGTTTCGTGAGTTAAGGTGTTACCTTGGGCAGATTATATAACTTCTCTAAGCCTTAGTTTCCTCATCTGTAAACAATGTAAAGAACAATATCTATTTTATTGGATGGTTCATGAGGTCTGAATGAGGTATTACATATTAAGGACTTAGCACTCTATTCCTCGTCCAGTCTGGTTTCCTCTTCCTTGTCTGGTCTGGTCTGGCCTTGTCTGTTCTTCCTCACCTGTCTCCTCTCCTTATCCATTATTGTCTCCTCTTCCTCATCTGGTCTGGTCTCCTCTTCCTAGACCAGTCTCATCTCCTCTTCCTCATCTGATATCATCTCCTGTTACATGTCTGGTCTTATTTCCTCTTCCAGTATGATCTCCTCTTCCTCAACTGGTCTCATCTCCTCTTCTTCATCTGGTCTGGTCTCCTCTTCCTCATGCAGTCTTTTCCAGTCTGGTTTCCTCTTCCTGTCTGGTCTCTTCTTCTGGTATAGTCTCCTCTTCCTCGTCCAGTCTCCTTTTCTGTTCCTCCTCTGGTCTCTTCTCCTCTTCCGGTCTGGTCTCCTCTTCCTCATTCGGTCTCTTCTCCTCTTCTGGTCTGATCTAGTCTCCTCTTCCTCATCTGGTCTCATCTGGTTAGAATTTAAAATGAAGTAAAATTTAAAAAGTATTTGGCCAAAAATAAATTTAAAACTTTGATTATAGATTAGTAATCCAGCTTTATTTGTGAGCTAAATGAATCAATTTACATTGACAACAACTCCCATAGTAGTTTCTACGATTTGAAGATATTGTATATTTGGAAACTGTTCCTTAAGCCACAAATTTAAACCAAAGCCTTTAGAAAAATTTATAGCAACATTTTTTATGATACTTGTTCAGTTAATTAAGAATTTCTATTAAGAATATTTTCAAATGTGTTTGGTATCAAGTATATGTAGCATGTTTGACTAATTGCATGTTTGTTTGGTGTTTCCCAGAATACTCTCTATTTCCCATACCAAAATTTAAGCTTATATTTTCAGCTTTCAGCCATGAGTTGGCAATTTCAAAGAGTCTGCAAAATGTGAATACTTTTTCCTTAAGAAATCACTTCCTAAATAAAGCCATTTCAGCTACAAATTATCTATTATGAATAAATAAAGGCACCATTTTGACTGAATGATGAATATCATAGAAATTTGTGTCTTTGAGAATATTTGCTTTATACAGGATGTAAGCATTTGCTATCAAATTACATGTGTATATACAATATTTTTCATATCTAATTTATTTTTCTATACATAACATTTCAATCTTATTAGAGATCAATGCCCAATTTTGGCTCTATCGGTAGGCTCCATTAGAGATGAGTGTCTGTTTCACTATCATAGAAAATTGTATCATTTCATCGTCTACAATGTAATGATTTGATTTTATATCTTAAGAAATCTTAATTTCGTTCAGGTGCTAACTTTGACTTTTCTGTGGCTTGGACTCTACACATGCATATTTAAAACTCTTATTCTTTTTCTATGGTTTTATGCAATGCATGGAACATTAATATATTATTTGCAATATTAATTATATTTTAATATAGTTTAAATTACTATTGAAATGATAATGCCTCTTTTAGGTTTGGAAAAATGAAGCAGTAAAATACAAAAAGGAATCTTGTAAAAGAGAAAATTTGTACTTAAAAAGTTATTTTCTTAATGTTCAATATGATTGTAAATCCATACATATATTGAAAATGAATTTCAGAGGCAATTGCTTGTCCCTCTTGTTTGTTTGTTTTGAGTCTGTCTAGACTAAGAGAATGGGTTTTGAAATCAAATCATCTGCATTCGCATAATATCCCCCTCACATATTGGCTGTTTACCTTTAGCCAATTCACTTGATGGCTCTCTCTCTCAGACTTTTAATTCTTTTTATTTATTAACTTATTTTACTTTATTTATTTATTTTTTATTTCAAAGTACTATGGGAGTACAAATGTTTTTGGATACATAGATTGCTTTTGTAATGCTTGAGTCAGAGTCAGTGTGCCCATCTCCCAGATAGTTTTCATTGTACCCATTAGATAGGTTTTTGCCCGCCCTCCTGTGCCCCCCCCGATTGATGTCCATTGAGTTATATTTTTGTCTATGTACATGTATGTTCATCAGTTCGTTCCAATTTAATAGTGAGTACATGTGGTATTCGTTTTTCCATTCTTTAGATACTTCATTTAGGATAAGGGTCTCTGGTTTCATCCACATTGTTGCAAAAGTCATTAAGTCAACCTTCTTCATGTCTGAATAGAATAAAATACACAAGGGCTGGAAAAACTATTTAAGGGAATAATCAAGGAAAACTTCTGGTCTTGCTAGAGATTTAGACATCCAGGTACAAGAAGCTCAGTGAACACGTGGGAGATTCATTGCAAAGAGGCAATCTCCAGAACATATAGTCACCAGACTGGCTAAAGTCAACATAAAGGAGGAACTCCTGTGAGCAGTAAGGTGAAAACATCAAATGACTTACAAAGTAAGACCCATCAGGGCTAACTGCAAACTTCTCAACTGAGACCTTACAAGCCAGAAGGGATTGGGGCCCCATATCACTCTTCTTGAACAGAAGAACTACCAGCCTATACTTTTGTATCCTGCAAAACTAAGTTTTATACATGAAGGAGAAATACAGACTTTTTGCAAACAAGCAAACACTGAGGGAATTTGTCAAGATCAGATCTGCCCTGAAAAAAATTCTGTTTTATAAATGGATCAACACAAGAGTCACCAATCAGTGTAAAATCAACCAAATGCTAAAGCTCAGAGCTCATATAAAACAATAGTACAAGATGTAAAACAAAGTAACATGATACTACCCAATAGGATGAACAGAATAGCATACCACATATCAATTCTATCAATCAACATGAATGGTTTGAATTCCTCACTCAAGAGACATAGGCTTTCTGAATGGATTAAAAAAATACAAGCCAAGTATTTGCTGTCTCCAGGAAATAAATCTAACCCACAAGGATACATATAGACTCAGGGTGAAGAGATGGAAAAAAATATTCTATGGAAATAGAAATCAAAAGAAAGCAGGTATAGCCATTCTCACTCCCATATCAGATAAAACTGACTTTAAATCAGACTTTTAATTTTTGAAATACAAAGAATAGCATCTGTCTTAAAAGTTCTATTAAAAATTAAGCAGTATTAATGCTTTAAAATAAGTATCTTTAAGGAAATCTAAAATTTAATATAGTCACACCACACATGTGCATGCAAATATAATTAAAAATGGATCCAATCATCTCTGCATCTCTGAATTCTTCTCAATTAAAAGATCTTGAAAGCACTGGAAATTCAAGACAATGGAGTATCATTCAGTGCTAAAAAGAAATGAGGTATTAAGGAATGAAAAGACATGAAGAGAAGAAACATTACCTACCTTTCATCCCAACTGCCACTACTTGAGATGGGATTTTCTTAGACTACTGGGATATTCCTTTAACAAGCTGCAAATGGGTCTTTCTGCCTTTAATGAATCTTTCATCCAACTTACTGGTGAAAATCTGATTATTTCTCCTTTACAAAACAGACTCTAACATTTTTCCTTTAATTTTGAACATAGAATTTACGATTATTTTCAATGTATTATTTCCTAAATTATCTAAGCCCAACCCACATGTCCAACTTTATTTCTCTCTTTACTGTCTCATAAATACCATAGTCAAGCCAAAGCCTGAGCAGATTCATTCCTCTCTTAGTATGTCCTTTATATGTCTATTCCATATTAATGAATTTACATTCATTTGGGATGATTTTTCCCAATGTTCAATCTATCAAGTCCAACATTCCTACAAAAGTTCTTGAAATTCTCCCAGCCAAAGCTAATTCCAAAGCCATTTGCCCTCTCAGCTCAGGACCTAGCTAATGATGCATCTTCTGCCTGCAACTTCCACTCGTACACTTCTCATTCCTATTTTCGAGGCTTTTATCATTGTTTATGTACCATGTTCTACAGGAATTCCTGTCTGAATCCCAGAGTGGGTGAGTGACCTCCTAGAGCAGCCTGGGTTCATAATGTTTTGTAATCAACAATTTGCCCCCCATCAGCTTCCTTACTAGACTAAGAGCTCTTTGATAGGAGGAGCTGTTCTTTATTTCCTTATCTCAGTGCTTGAATCACAATGCCTGGCACACAGTAGGTGCTCAATAAACTTTTGTTGAATTACTTCATTTAGCAGTATTACATTTTAAAATTTATTTCTAAATTATAATTTTAATGACATTTTTACTTAAATGCCCCTGAATATTTTCCTGTTTTTCTTTGCATAAAGTTCACAAGCCTTATCATGAACAATACAGCCATGTTCTATCTGATATAGTCCTTGCTTATCTCTTCAGTACGAATTCCCACCACATCCAACTTCTCTTTCTGAGTCACACTGTTCATGTTCTTATTTGCTTCAAGATCAGGGGTGGGGAAACTTTTCATGTTAGAAGGCTGCATTAATTTAGCTGTAATTCAAATAAGGCTGCATTCAAGAAACTTCACTTAGATATATGTAAAAATGTACATTATTTTGTAAAAAATCTAATTACTATTTACTCAATAATTTCAAAAAATGAAAACTATTTGTTAATTTTAAAGCTAACTAGCCTTTTAATGACTTTGTTTTGTCTGCTTTTTGTTGGAAAGCATTTGAATATTTGATTGCAGAATGGAGATCTACAGTTTCAGTTGATCCTCTAGATGGGTATCAATCATTTTTGACCTTAATGGCATCTTTATTTGCATTAGGTAGAGAATGTAGATCTGTCAGAATCCTCTTGGGTTTTGTCACCAAAGATGTCAAGGTGGAAGTCTGCCATTGGTTCTTGGTGCGCTCTTGGCAGAAGAATGACCAGACACATCAAAGTGTCAAATCTAGACTATCGTCCCAGTCCTCTGACTCCTTTCTTGGAAAAATCACCAGCAAGGCCAATATGACGGAGTACTTTCAGGCAAGGGGCAGTTTCACAAGAGCAGCTCTTTATTGTAGAATAAAATGTGTCTATCTCCATAAGTGGAGAAAGACAGACCAACTCACTCACTCACTGACCCACTCACTTTCTTAGTTCTTGGATTCTTTCCTTTTATTAGCCCAGTCTGAAGGAGGGCTCTTGGGAGGTGTAGGATGTTATCAAATGATCAACAGTTGTCCTCAAAATTCCATCTGCATATAAAAGCACCCTCTAAGAAAGCCCACCTGTGAGGTGAACCACAATGCAGATTCAAGCTAATGGCATATTAATTACTCTTAGGATACTCTAAGTCACTTTCTAAATCTTATTATGCCTGGGCTGGGGAATTCCTAGCTTGATGCCCTCTTTCCCCAGGTGTAGCAGTTGCTTGGGATAGGATTAAGGGTGGGGTAGCACCAAAATGGAGCCCTTATCCTTCTTCTCAGGTGAAGCAATTGCTGAAAGAGCACCAAAACAGGGAATTTGTCCTGAGAAGAGCCGGAGATCCTATCTGCCTAACAGAGTCACAGCAATAAGTGGTTGAATGCAAGAAAGCATTTTTCAAGCTTGTTGCCAAAGGTGTGTGTATTCTACTGCATTTTTCCATATTTCACTTGGATCTTTCTTAGTATCAAAAAATAACTTTAACATGTAATCTATTGAGAGTTCAATCAATTTCATCTATAGTTCTTTAGGTACCTTGGTGATATCAACTAGTTGGGGCTGAAATGCCAATTTGAGTGTGATATCATGATTCTCAAAATCAATGAAACTTTCATTGTATTCTCCAATTAATTAGTCTATAACAGCTGTGTATTCTTCAAATGATTTGCATATATCATCCTGCTCATCAATGACGTTTGCTAACTAGGGAAAATGTTCATCTGAAATTTCCTTTGGAAGAAAAAGTGTTTTGAAAAAAGATAGCTTTTTAAAAAAATGCTTGGATTTTTTTTTTTTGCCACATATTATATATAGACTTAGTTTTACTTGCAAAGAAATAGTCAAGTCATTTTGATTTGACATGATATAGCACAGAAATGTTGGATTCCTATGGAAATCTTCTTCCAATAACTCACATAGCTGATTCTGTTTTTCATAAAATTTAACTATCTGTACTTGCAGAGATAAAATTTTGGCTAACAACTGTCCCTGTGATAGCCAATGCACTTTAGAATGATACAGCAAATCCACACTGAATATATATACATATATATATTTAAGTATTGCATGAAGTCGTTCTGTTAAGTTGAAGGCTTGTTCATGTTGCTGATCAGTTATGATTCTCCTTGAATGAGGCAGTTATTTGTATCTTGAAACATTAATGGGGTCTAAGCATCCTATAAATTCAACGATGTATTCTTTCACAATTTCTACATCACTGAATGGCTTCCCTTTTTTCCAGAGTATATAAGCTACTTTATAAGTTGCTTCAGTGGCATTATTTCCAGGTCTTATTGTTGCTGGAAAGAGTTGCCTTTTCTTTTCCTTTTCATCTATCTTTTAATTTCTGTAATACAACCTTTTGCGCCTCTCCCTCTACTTTAAAATACTTGTGGTCCTTATGAGTGTTATAATGCTGATGAGCATTGAATTTCTTTAATGTTGATATTGCAGCATCATAAAACAAGCAAATCATTTTATCTTTAGCAGAAACAAGATAAAATTGCAATTCCCAATCCTCATTAAAAAAATCTGTTTTCTTCCTTCAGTGTTCTCTTGGTCTTCTTTGACATGATGGACTGTTAAGCAGACAGTATTAAAGAATACAGTTGAGCTGTGCAACGATTCACAAATTCCACTTCAAACAAAAACACTGTACGCCATTGTCAAAATCTGATAACAGACTGGTGTACTTGACCCCTATAATCTCTCACCAATCAGCCTTGTGTGGTAGTGGCACCAGTCAGGCAGGGGAAGTTAGAACTAAATCATGAGTGTAGCAGCCATCAATTTAGCCCTTTATGGCTCACTAATATTCTAATTTGCTGGTCAATCTGGGAGATTATTTCATCGAAACTTATTTTATTCTTTGGTATTTTAAATATGTTCTTTTTAAAAAAAAATAAAAGATAAAATATATTAATAAAAATAAAAGGATTTGTTCTGTAAAATTTGGATTCAGTCAAAAGGCACATGTGGCCTTAAGGCCTCAGGTTTCCCACCCCTGCTCTAGATATTTGCAGTTACTATTCCTTCTGCTAAGGATGCTTTTCTTACTTATATTTCTGGACTTAATTTTGGAAGTCTTTCTAGATAATGTGTTCCCCTTTATATGTTCCTAAAGCACTCTGTACTTACCCAAATATAGCACTTACTATAATGTTGTAAACATTAACTTACTTCTCTGTAGCATCTTTACATTGTTAGCTCCTTGAAGCTCTGCCCTTGAGTTGTATATTAACATGTGTATAAATATAAATATATATATAAACAGCAATTTCATATTGATCAAGTTAATATTGTATTTCCAGGCTCTAGTATAGTACCCGACAAACAGAACATGCTAAATAATGATTCACTGAATGAATCGAAGCAGCCCAAATGTTTCACCTTATTGTGGAGAAATGTGAAACTCAAAAAGAAAAAAGCAAAGGAAAAATAATAAGCTTTATGATTGCAATATCTATTCAGAGTGCATATCTTTTTCATTTGCAAATTCTTTTCCTCGGAGAACTTACTACATGGGAGATGGTTAATAATTATTTTTAGAATCAAATCAGAATGATTATTCTACCAACAGAGAAAATTCAAAAACACCTTGGAAATAATGAAATATCCCGGCTGCTGTTTCCCTTGAAGCTTTGACTAGGCCCTTGATCAATATCAACTAACTATCCAAAAGGAGGCAAAGTCAAAAGAGCAGTGCAATTTAGCATCCCTTGGGTAAGAATTCAAGGCTCACCAATTCCTGGTTTCATAATGACACTAACTCACTCTTATGGTTTCATGTCTAGTAGCAGCAGAGCCATAGATGGGTATCAGAAAGAGACCTTACAAAACTCTTTAACAGATTATGTCCCCAGAAAACCTGAACTTGGAAAACAGAGCTAGCAAATTATTTAGATATGTGTATGATCTAAAGCAAACAGTCTTATTTTTTTCCTTTTAGCTTTTAATTTTCTTTTTGCTGTATCTAAAGATTAAACATTCAGGAGTCTTGCCATCCTGTTTTCTGATCCACACATTTACATGCGTGATGCATTTCATTTTTAATCTTAAGCTTGCTATTCACCCTTCCTGCTTCTCATTTCTTGAATTATTTTCCCTTTTTCTTTCCAGAATAAGATAGTTATTTTATCTGAGCTTCTATACCTTCTGGCTTTCATGTATTCCTATATTCACTTTCTTGAGCATATTCTGTTTTTAACTCTATTGCTGTTAAGCCTAAAGCACACTTTTTCCTCAAAGGCTGATGAATAGCTGGAGGCCTTGATGAAGAGGGGAAATTATTTAATGACATCTTTAACAAATGTAGACATGTATCACAAGGAAAATACACACACACACACACACACATATATATATATATATAGACACACACACACACACATATACATAATGAGATAGAGAAAATATCCCTATCATTGTTATATGCAAGATATTTTCTTTCTAACTTGTCATTTGTATGTATTTCCAATCACAGAAATTAATACTTAAGGCTTCTATATACAGAAGCTTGAGATAAGTACAAATATACAGCACATGCTATAGTAAGTATAGGCCTTGTCTTCAGTGAACATTTAATGGAAATATGGGACCCCTTGTGCTCTCTTTGTTAGACGGATATCATTAAAATAGAATTACTAGAGTTAGGCAATACAGAACTTACTGGTATATATGTTGAGATGTTATAGAACAGATGAAGTCAGCAAATGCATAATAATTTCTTGAATGACAGAAACCTGTGTGGAAATGAAACCTCATCTTTTCTGAAATGATTGCCTTTTAAATGATCTCAACAGTAAACTTTGTGTAGTGAAACGATGGCTTTGGTACTCATTTGTATGGCCCACAAAGTGTCCAAAATGTTTACAAGACTTCTCTCTCTTTAAATGAGGGATTTCTCTTAAGATCCAGGAAGTCTCAAACTGAGTTTCTCAAGAAGACAGGACTAGAAGCAATAATATACGAATCTATGTTTTCTTAGAAGAAAATCTAGAGGTAGTTTATATTACCTCTAAAGCAAAGAGCTAAACAAATATATATTTCCTAAAAGGCAGCATGTGCTATTTTTACTCATTTGTTTGACAATATTTCCAACTGGATTGCAAATTATTGAGAGTAGGTATTATATCTGCTCATTCAAATAGCTCATTCTCAATAATTGTTGAATGAATGCAAAATCGTGTGTGTGTATTATATATATACATGTAACCATAATGCCTGTTATGTAGGAGTCAATAAACTCTATACTTTATTTATTGTAGAGGGTGCTAAAAATGACTATAAATCTATAATCAAAATGTTCAAAAGCAAAGACTAGGATATGAGTCTGAGCTTTATATACATCTATAGGAATTATAGTATTTTTTATATATATGGATATTATATATGAGGATATATTATATGTTATATGTAAAGAGAGTATATTTATATATATTAAAGATATATATATCTTCCTAATTTTAGAAATTGATTGAAACAGATATTTATGCATATGATAACTGCTAAAAATCCCAGACTACAGAAATCCTCTTTTGATACATACTCACCATGGTAGACATCACATTCTGCATTTGTGTCTACAAAAGTTTTAGCATATTACTTAATAATTGTGTATTATTATGCTTCAAATCTCCTTGTTATTTCTATTAATATTAATAGAAATATATCAAAAACCTTTCTTCTGATTTTACTTGAAGGACTTACGTTCACGATTTTTACTAACTAGCTCATTAATAGATCCTACTATTTTTCCTAATTACACACTTAAAATAACTAATGATAACACTAATAGTTATCATTACTGGACACCAGGCACCTACACCAGTCCCTTCTAAACCTATACATTAATCCTGCCCAGGAGATTACTGTTATTTTCTCCATATAATCCGGGGTCAACTGGCTGAGTATCTTTTCAGTGTTGTCTTTCAGGTAATATTCAGTTTTACTCCCTGGGAACCTTTTATAATTCTTACCCTTCAGTATTTCTGAAGAGGGTAGGAGTGGGATGCTGATGGTATGAGGCTACCTGTGCTGTCAAATTCCTGTTTCTGCTGGATTTTCTCTATTTTTCTCTCACATAATATGACTGTTTTTTAACCTCTACCTCACTGAGTTCCCTGAAGCACCATCCCTACAGGGCGATTGGGTGTAGCTGGTTTCCACTGAAGATGCCAGGGAGAGGCTGGGGAGAGGCTTCTTCCCAGAACTGCAGACAATTTACAGATTACTGATACACATACTTGTTCTTAAAGTCCTCTCATGCTCCCTGCTGCCAATAATTTCTCACTGACCACTGTTCTCTTTAGGCTCCATGCTCCTAGCAGGGATCGGGTCTCTCTTGCTATGTTCCTCTAATTTTACTTCTTTTCTTCATTTTCGAGACTGTCCTCCATTTTCCAGCCCGTGCAGAGTACATCCAATACTACTTAATTTATTATGCAAGAGTTTTGCTTTTGTTTCACTTTTTTTCCAGATCTGCCCACTCCAGGGCATGGAGTTTATCTACCCATAATCTGGATGACCTATCAGGATCCTTTATTTAATAAAACAAATTTCTTACTTGGAAAGAAATGCTGACATCTGCCTGTATTTATTTATTTGTTGCTTCCATTTCACAATGATTACAATGCTGTAGCCAGTAAGTGCCAAGCTAGGATTCTAACCCAGGTAGTTCCCCACACTTAGTGGCTGTGGCTACACTATGGAAATACTATTTCTTGGAAATAGTAACAGGCCATTTGGTACCCTGAGAGCTAATCATTTTGTTTTATGTCAAAGACTGCCTAACACTGCCCCTCAGTTGAGGAAACTTCAGACAGGTTTCTTCCTGACTATTGGCCCCTGACCTCTGAACATTTACATTGTACAACTTTCCATTGTATATTTTTGCTCTTTCCCTTTGAGATGTATATCTTCGCTTAGTTACTTGCCAGTTTTATAACCCAGGAACTTCTTTCTGGAGGCATGACTTTCAAATGTAATCATTAAAAAAGAAAAGGTCTCCTATCTCCTAGTCTCTGTGGGAGGGTAGAAATCTAACTTAGATAAGTAACAATTAGTAAACAAAGACAGCCCAATCACATTGATCAACTTCCCCCAAAAAGTCCTCCAGTAATTTTCCACTTGCTCACCTAAGTGCTTAAAAATCATCCCACCCTTTGTTTCTGTGGAGTTGAGTTCAGTCTCCCTCTCTTATTGCAACAATCTTGAATTAAGTCTTCCTTGCCTATTTAACTGTCTGTTGCATTTTTTTCTTTGACGTGTCTTTTGCCCAAACATCCCCACACTGCTGAAAAGAGGTGCATATCTGATGTTACAAACACTTTCAAATGCTTTGTTCCTAGAAAATTGTACTGCAGTTGTAAAAATCTCCTATTCATTAACCGGTCAAAGCTACCCTCCCATTCCTAATGTGGAAAGCCTGCCTTGTGAAGACAATTTTTCATGGTAGAATGTGTCTTTTTACCATATAACAAGATGTCATTAGTAAGACTATAGGCACCTGACCTATAAATGAGGCTAAACCTTGCTGTCTTTTTGAAAGGAGGATTCACTTGGATGATATGATGATACTTAGATTATTTCACAAGCTGCTAACACAGTTATTTGTATTGAGTTCTCATGTAATTCATGCTGCATTTACCAAGTATAATATTTAGATTTTTTCTAAAATGAAATCTTTGATCTGTTGTGACAAATTAACTTTTAAAAGGTATTCTGTACTTTGGATTCTCTTAGATAAGGGTGCTGAATGATCAGACTCTTTGGATTCTGTCAGATAAGGGTGTTGAATGCTTTCTTTATAACTTAAAACATTTTAGAGCAATCTCTATTATCCAGACAGTTTTGAGATGGCTGCTGACAGCAACAACAAAAACAAAACAAAATACTTTCTGATTCTTCTGAATTAGAATCTATTTCTGGAGACCTGCTTTCTGTGTGAAATAAAGCTATCAATCCATCAGTTTATCCATATGTATTTTTCCATTCAGAATCAGTATCTGGCAATAGAAATCCAAAGCTTTCTGCTAATGGTTTCTTTAGCAAAACCTTTGTCTACCTGTAGTGCTAATCTCTAGCTTTAAATTCAGGATGAGATCTACTTTATTTGGTATTTGTTTTCTTCCGTCTCTCTTCTCTCCTATTTTTATTTTAACAATGTGATGGGAAAATGCAACTAATCCCGTTATGACAGCATGCTTTAATATCTACTTAGTTTCTTTCAGCCTCTTTTGAATTACGTTTCACAGTAGTCTTATTTAATTTCTGAAAACCGTTTTAGCCCCCTGATTAGTGAGAACCGAATACATCAGAATGTAATATACAATCCAGCCCTTTCAGAGTGTGTGTTTGAGTGTGCATTTCTAGTTTTATGTATAACTAGTTGTCCATAGAACAATACACACATATAAATGTAGGTATACTTATTTTCATATAATGTTTTCTCCACGGATTGACTTGTGTGGATTATTATTTAATAATCTTTAGAAGCATTTTCCAAACACAAAACTGAATTGCTTGCTCAAACATAATGATTAATTGTCAGTGTTTTGAAATATTAGAAATTTAAAGTATACTTTTAAATAATTTGATTTTGATTAATACAATGTGATGTGCTGATGTAGTATCTTTTAAACATCTTACTCTCTCTGTGTTAGGCACTGTATCAGAGACTAACATTTTAAAGATATATAAAGCATGTTCCTACACTTGGGGTCTAGTATTAATGGTTCTCCACCTTGTCTACACATTAGAATCACCTGGGGAGCTTTGACACAGCAATGAGCCCCACCCCAGAAGATGGTGATTAGCTTAATTTTTAAAAGCTCTTCAACTGATTATAATTTGCATCCACTAATAGAGCCACCATCTTACAGTCTAAAAGGGGAGGCTGAACTACCCATGAGCAGATAATCATCATAATGTGGTAGGAACCTTGAATAGAGTTACACAGGGGAGTATGAGAGATGGAGGGGGTCGGTGAAAGCCACAGGAGTTGTTTGGTCAGATAGGGGCAGGGCAAGTGGTGACATGTTTTCTGAGCTGAGTTTTGAAAGACAAATTTTTCAAGTAATGGAGAGAAAGGTGGGTAAGAATGTGGAACAATGAGGGAAGGAAATTCAAGTACAGGAAACTATGAACAAAAGGAGTCATATAACAGCCTGGGAGTGTGTGTAAGAAACTCCTTGCTATTTAGTGCTTTGAAACTCTCAGATGTACGTCTGGGAGTGGCAGACATGGAACTGAAGTGGAGAAGATCATGCAGAGTCATTAAGCCTTATACTATTTTATGTGCATATTCAAATCCACATTTGACCAAGAGAGAAACTGGGTATAAGAAAGAAAACAAAAAGTCTCTGACCAAACACTTAATTTTGAGAGTTGCACATAGAAAGATAAGTTACATAATACTAAGCTATCATGTTGGTGGTCATCAAGGAAAGGGAAGATGTTATAGGCTGATTAAAGTCACATATGGAAACATTGTTTTTGGTATACAGTAGAAGATACAATGCCTAAGACATGTATAAATATAAAGAAACTCCTTCCACGCTAATTTGATCTTATTCCAGAAGAAGGGCAAAAAAAGTGTTGACTCCCCTAGCAAATAAAACACATTTATTGAGGGCAAGTAATGTTCCAAGTACTCTCTATCAATTTTGGTCTATAAGGCTGAATCATATAATTTAGCCAATGTATCCCTTCTAACTACCCAATAAGGTTAATTAAATCATCATTGGTTGTATTGTTAACTTTTCAAAAATTATTAATAGAAAATGTGCATTTCTGGATCAATGTGAGAGACTGAACACATATTTTTAACTTCTTCCAGAGATGCCAGTGAGATGACATTAAAGGACTAAGAAAGGTTTACATTCACAATGCTGAAGAAAATGGGTTGATGATTAAGGGAAAAAGATCAACATTCTTTAGATACACAAAAAGAAAATTGAGAAAGGCTTACTGATGAGGTCAGAGCTACAGCTCAGGATAAGTGAGTAGGTGGCTGTAGCCAAGAAGGTAGCAGATGAGCATTGTGGATTTTAGACAGAAAGGTTGGCATTTGATATGCTAACTAAAGAATGAGGATTAAAACAGAGAGATTAATTACAAATCAGTAGGTAGAATGGTTGACTACCTATCTCTCTCCATTCCAGACATTTATCACCACTCACTGATTACTAAAGAATGCACTATCTGATGAGAACTAAGGTAATTGATATGGACATGGAAGTTTCAGCACATCTTGGTATTAAAGTCCCAAAGTGTGAGATCCCCATCCTCTTGGGAGCAATAATTGATAAGAAATGCATACTACTTAGAAGGTACATTCAGTTCTTTATTGTTAGAAGGTACATTCAGTTCTTTATTTCTTAGGACTGAAGGTTTTTAACAAAATTTTTTTTGTATAAAAGAACTTAATATTTTCATGCATGCAAGATGGCTTTGGTGTACCAGTGATAATTTAGGGATCAAAACAAAAATTAAAGAAAATCTAAAATTTAAATTTGTAACATTAGAAAGCTTCAGAAAGATGCTGTACCTCTATAAACACACACAAAAAAACAAAGAATAAGATGATATAAAAAAGAAATGATTGGAACACAAGAAAGTGATTTTACATGTTTAATGTGAATGGGGACTTAAAAGTTCTATGGCATGGTTGTAAAATAAGGGAAAAATATTGCATAAATACATAAAATGAAGAAAATCAGAAAATATTATTTAAAAATTATAAATATAAACAACTAACACAACAGGTCAAACATCCAACTGACTGGAGTTTAAGGAAGAGAGAATATAAAAAACAAGGGGAAATTATCAAAAGTAATAATGTAGAAAATTTCCTAAGCTGAAAGAAAAAATACATTGGATTAAAAGACCTAGGCAGACTAAAATACCTATTCACCATATTGGGAAAGTTGAGAACTCCAAGGCTAACGAGAAGATCTTAATGTTTCTAGAGTAAAAAAGCAAAACAAGTAAAAAGAAAAAATCACCTACAACAAAAAATAACTGACTGGCTTTAAAATTTCAGCAATGGTGGATTTAAGAGGACAATATAACAACGCCTTCAAAGTTTTTAACTCTTCTGCTGAAAATTCTATGCCTAGCAAAATTGTCAAATGTGAAAAAAAAATGAAAACCTTTTTAGACATTTAAGCATCTGTAATGGTTATTTATCATAAATCCTATCTTAGTATGTTACTTTTGGAGGTATTTCAGCTAAATTAAGGAAAATAAAATTCAAAACTGAAAAAACAAATTGATTAAGTGCTTCATGAAGGCAATTAGTAACTAAAAGAAAAACAAACTTTCTAAGAACTGAATTACAATGATATAATTATCATTATTTTAATACAATAGCATAACCAATGTATTCATTTCAGATTTTAAAATCAACTTAAAGCCAAAGATTGGAGGAATTAATTTTATTAATTGAATGGAATCAACCTTGACAATGCAATAGTAAAAGTACACAAGACAGAGTCAAATAGTAAAAGGAGAAACAAGAAAAGGAAATCAGAAGGGTAATAATATCCATATCTTTATATATAATGTTTAGAGTCAAGAATACTGCATATATGATATAGAGTAAGAAATAAAAATCCAAAAACTATTATTTAAATTTAACAAAATTAAGTAATATAGCATCTAAGTTTGGTATTGTAATTATGCTGAGAGCAAAAGAGAATGTATTTATCCTTTTTTTCATTGGGAAATAATCTATACATTTAGTGTACTATAGTAAAGCACTAGCTTTTTCTGAAAAAATATTTTATCACATACTATGTTATCATAAACTAGAAAAAAATAATGCTAACATGTGTACATTATTGATCATTAGAAGCTTAATATGCATTAGCTAACGAAGATGTCCTAAAAATGTCTATCTAAGAACTATGCTTGTTAACATTTATCAATGGATTATATTTTTAGACAATTAATATAACACATGTTATGCAAGGATATATATTTTTAAGTTTCCCTAGAAAAACTAGCTGCATTTTCTAGAAATTCATTTTTAGCTTTCTGTAAACATTCTGCTAATTATCTTTTTTATGAGATGCATGAATCAGTTATTTAGCCAAATTTTGCTCAGTAAAAATAATGTTAGCTTGAAGATTATATGAGTAAAGTTCAAATGGGATTCAAAAAGATGAAATAAAAATAATTAAAAAGATTGGTAGATGCTGGAGAATAACACTCATCTGAATATTTCTCATCAAAATTGCCCTTATAACCATGATCAGCTGATCATCAAAAATAGGAAAGACTAGAGTAAATTTGAAAGAGAAGTAATAAAAGCCATCTTAATATTCTTAACTCTGTTCTTACTAAGGCTGAGTTCCCAACTTCTAGCTGGAAAGGGTAATTTCCTCTCAGAACACTGGTTTTTGATTACTTCTTGTATTTATAATTCAGTTCAGCATACAATATGCTGCAATTAATAAATGACCTCAGAATCTTAATGGCTATAGCAACAGATATTATTTTTCACTTATGTTACATACTGATCACATGCTACCTATAGTTGCTACACATGTTTCCATTCTGGGTCCTCAACTGATGAGGCAGTCCCTAACTGGGACAGTGCTTTTGTTAGGGTAAGGCAAAGAAAGCATGATGGTACTCCCTGATGGATCTTTAAGCTGTTCAGAAATGATGTGTGTCACTTGGACTCATTTCAAGGATGAAAGCGAGTTCACGATCTATCCTCCACTAGGAAAGAGCAGTAAATAATTTCAACAATAATATCTTCTTCTACAGTATATTTCTTCCATCACATATATTCACTTACCTTCTTCCTACATACAAAAGAATCTCTAGATTCTTTTGATCTAGAGATTTCTGATAACTGCAGTAAATATTCCTGTTAAAAAAGAGAGGGATGGGCAATGCCCAATAGTCACCGATTTGTTACATACCCATGGAGGTCCAGCTTAGCTCTGGCTTAGGTCCATGTGTTTTCAGACTGGTACTCAGGCAGATGGATTATTTCCATCTGGGATTCTAAGAAGAAAGAATAAAGAGCAGGTTGGAAACACAATGACTCATAAAGCTTATTCTGGGTAACCCACTCATAACTGCTACTCACATTTTATTGCCCAAGAAAGTCACATAGTCAAAACTGACTTCTAGAGCTCAGGAGTAGGTAGTAGGTAGAATAAAGTTTGAAAAATAATATAATCTACCACATTACGTTAGATTAAGGCTCATATAAGTGCAACTGCACAGGGAGAATTGTATATATGCATCTTTGTTAAATACAAAAACTATATCAAGAACAAGACCATCTCAGTTTCTCAATACAGTATATGATATAAGCTATTTTTCTTTTTTTTTTTTTTTTTTTT
>VBSM01001124.1:30517213-30528632 GCA_008086735.1 Cheirogaleus medius | reverse complement strand
TGGTATTTCTATTGCTAGCTGCTTGAGGTATCTCCAAATTGTTTTCCACAAAGAAATATTTTTTTATTTCAGCATATTATGAGAGTACAACTTTTAAGGTTGTGTATAATGCCCTTGCCTCCCCTCCTCCCACAAGTCTGAGCTTCAAGCGTGACCAAAATTATTTAAAAATATAATATATCTTCTCTAGTATATCTCTTTATAAATTGTGTTGCTTCTTTAGTGCATACTATGATTATAAGAATAATATTTTTGTCTTGAATGACATGCTTTCATTATTTATAATTGCTCTATATTATCAAATCCAAAACCAGCCTATTGAAGTCCAACTTGATCTCTCACTTCCAACCTTCCCACACCAAGAGGCTTTGCATATATAATAAAATGTAAATAATTGCATATTCCTTGCCAAAATATGTATTCTTATTGTTCTTTATGCTGTTTTACTTATAAACTCAGCGATAACATCAGGAACAAGTCTATATAGAAATGGGAGCTTGAAATGAATTTTCTTGAAGTTTGACAAATCACATGCAGTGATAGAGGATTAATCTGAATTCTTTTGACAAGTCAACCTGATCAATAATCTGTCTGAAAAGCAGTGTGGTTAGAATAACTGATATTTAGTGAGTATCCACTAGTTCAAATATCATAATGAACTGTTATACTCACCAGCAACTGAAATGTCAAGAATTAGATTTATAATAGTTCTAGTACCTTATTTGTAGTTTCTCCTTAGATCTTTAATAGTATCTGCTTAAAATGAAACTAACATAATTTGCTTTTAATATACAATACATTTCAGATATATAAACCAGTTTAGGTAATAAAATATGCTTAGAGAGCAAATAGATTTATAAAAAATGTTTGATATAATTTTTAAAAATACTAGACTGGGCTTTGGATGCTGTTTTTGTGTTTCACATAGAATATTGTGATATTTTAAAAAATAACAGTCACCAATATTTGCTAAAGACATTTGTTTGGCAATGCTAAAATATTTTAAGAAGCATCTATTTATCTTGAATATATCAGCCATCATTTACATCAACGTAGAGTTGCTATTTTGGACCAAAGTGAATCATAAAAACATTTTTAAAAATTCAGAGAATAAAACTCAATGGAAAAATTTTAGTAGGATGTGTATTAAAAGGTTCGTGTTATGTGTTGTGTAAAATTGTTGCATCATTAAGTTTGGTGCCACAGAAGATAATTTTTTTTTCTCCATGATCATCACTTCATGATTATCTCTATTTTATCTGTTAGGATTATTTTTTTCTGAATTTAGCAAAGACATCCAAAGTAATAAATTAAACAAGAAAGAAATTAATTTATCTTTCTTCATAAATAACCTTTTTCTATTTATGATAGCCACGTAGAGGACACTGCAGCCAAAATTAGAAGAATTCTCATTTGTTTTAATTACACAAGGAACTTATCATGAACATTGACCACATTCAAAGCAATTAAATTAGCTTTTACAAATTTCATACTTCATGAACAAAAAGCAATTATTTAGAAATCAACAATAAATGAATTACAAAATATCTTTATATGCTTGAAAATAACAAAAAGGAACAATTTTAAATAAATTATGGTTTCAAAAATATAATAAATTTTTGAAAAATTAAAAAGTAAACAGTACTTAAAATACCACATGTCAAATATATGCAATGTTACCCAAATGGTTCTTAGAGAGAAAAATATAACCTTGAATATTCATATTAAAAAAGAAGAAAAATTGAAAATTAAAGAGCAAAGCATTTAATTTAATAAGAAAAAGAACAACAGATGGAAGAGGATGGAAAGGTTTGTTTGGAAAAAAAATAAAGAGCATGAAATGAATGAAATAATAAACATAAGACTACACTTTAATGAGATATATATATATTATAAAATGGATACATAAAACCAAAGATTGTTCTTTGAAACGACTAATACAAGATGCACAATTTACTCAAATTAATCAAGAAAAATAATAAGCAAGAGAAGAAAGCAACAAAGACATCACAATTGACCCTTGAACAGCATGGGTTTGAACTGTGTGGGTCCATTTATATCTAGATTTTTTTCAATAAATATATTGGAAAATGTTTTGGAGCTATGTGACAATTTGAAAAAAACTCTTAGATGAACGGTGTAGCCTAGAAATGTCAAAAAATTAAGAAAGATATGCCATGAATGCATACAATATATGTATATACTAGTCTATTTTTATCATTTGCTACCATAAAATACACACAAATCAATTACAAAAGTTAAAATTTATGAAAATTTATGCACATATGTACAGACTGTACATGGCACCATTTGCAATTGAGAGATATGTAAAAAATGTAAAGATAGAGTACTCAGTTATAACTGCATAAAATTAACTGTAGTACATATGATACTAGCATAATAATTTTGTAGCCAACTCCTGTTGCTATTGTGTTGAGCTCAAGTGTCGCCAGTATCTGCCACTCTGTGATGCTAATGCTTGAGCAGTTCATCCCCTCCAGTAAATTGAACATTACAGTGAAAAGTAATCTCTTGCAGTTCTCATGTATTTTTCATCACGTTTAGTACAATAGTGTAAACCTTGAATCACACTATGGGACCCATACAAAGTGCCACTAGTGATGCTGAAAGTCCTCCTAAGAAGCAGAAAAAGTCATGGCATTAAAAAACCAATTGAATTATATCTAGATGGAGGTCTGCAACTGTGGTTGCCCACCATTTCAACAGAAATGAATCCAATAAGGACCACTGTAAAAAAAGAAAAGGAGATTTGTGAAGCCTTCTCTGCAACTGTTCCAGCAGGTACAAAAACTTTGCACATTTTGCAAAATACTTTTTGCCTCATATTGAAAATACAACTTCTGTGTGAGTGCAGGCTTGCTATAAGAAAGGCATACCTATGGACTCTATTATAATTTGAGAAAAGGTGAAGTATTTTATATGAGAACTTAAAGCACAAAAAATGTGAGAGATCTAAAGCTGGAAAATTTAATGCCAGCAAAGGATGGTTTGATAATTTTAGAAAGAGGTTTGGCTTTAAAAATGTCAAGATAATAGGAGAAGCAGCTTCTACTAACCAAGAGGCAGCAGATAAGTTCTCAGCTTCCATTAAGAAATTATTGAGGAAAAAGGATATCTGCCTAAACAGGTTCTTAATGCAGGTCAAAGTGTCCTATTCTGAAAAAAATGCTACAAAGATATTATTAGTAAGGAAGAGAAGCAAGTACCAGAATTTAAGGCAAAGAGGGACAAGCTAGCTCTTCTGTTTTGTGCAAATGCAGTCAAGTATGATCAGGACTGCCCTTATCTATAAAGCTGATAACCCCTGAGCCTCGAAAGGAAAAGATAAACACTGACAGGGACAACAAAAACACTTTTTTCTGGATTGGTTCCACTGATACTTTGCCCCTGAAGTGAGGAAGTACCTTGCCAATAAGAGAAACCTTTTATTAATAAATTTCTTCTGATATAAGACAATGCTCCTGGTCACCCAGAACTCTATGAGTTCAATGCTGAAGGTGTCAACGTGGTCTACTTGACCCCAAATATGATATCTTTAATTCAGCCTCTAGATCAAGGGGTAATAAAGATATTTAAGGATCATTACTCATTGTACCCTCTGGAAAGGATTGTCAACACTATGGAATAGAATCCCAAGAGAGAGAACATCATGAAAGTCTGCAAGGATTACACCATTGAAGATGTTATCCTTGTTATAGGAAACCTGTGAAAGCTATTAAGCCAAAACAATAAATTCCTGCTGGAGAGAACTTTGCACTGATTTTGTGCATGACTTCACAGGATTTACAACAGAGCCAATCAAAGAAATCGTGGAAGAGGTTGTGAATATGGTAAAAATGATGGAGGTGAAAGGTTTCAAAATATGAATCTTAGAGAAATTCAAGAGTATACTGACACCACACCAGAAGAATTAACAGAAGGTGACTTGATGGGGATGACTGCTTCTGAACCAATGCCAGAAGTTGAGGAAGAAGATGTAGAAGAAGCAGTGCCAGGAAACAAATTAACATTAGACTATGTGACAGAAGGGCTCCAAGACTATATTTTCAGAGGCTATTTCTACAGTTCATTCCTAGAGAAGTTTCTCTGAATGTGTAGAGCACTGGAAACCACAAGGAGGAGACTTAACATTCTCTCCTGAGCCTGAAGCCTGCTGTTGTTTTCTCTTCATTGCAGCTGCCACTTGCCATTGATGATTGTTCTCTTCCTCTGAGAGGTTATATGCAAGACTGTTTTGCCTGCTTTTATGACATGGACTTTTCTATGACATCAGCACTGAAACTAAAGCAAATAGTGGAAGAATGATCGGTACTGTATAGAAATATTTTTAGAGAAATGAACAAGCAAAAAGTCAGACGGAAATCATGATGTATTTCTGTAAAGTTCCATAAGGGCCTGCCTCTCCTAGCTTCCCTTCTGCCACCTCCACCTCTTTCACTGTTACCACTTCTGAGACAGCAAGAACAACCCCTTCTCTTTCTCCCCCTCAGCCTATTTGCTGGACATGAAGACGATGAGATTGAAGAACTTTATGAAGATCCACTTCCACTTAATAAATAGTAAATATATTTTCTCTTCCTTATGATTTTCTTAATAGCATTTTCTTTCCTTTACCTTAGTTTATTGTAAGAACACAGTATATAATACATATAACATAAAATATTTGTAAATCAACTGTTTATGATATTCGTAAGATATCCGGTCAACCGTAGGCTATTAGTATTAATAGTTAAGTTTTAGGAGAGTCAAAAATTATAGGTGGATTTTTTACTGTATTGAGAGTAAATGCCCCCCGAACACCACACTGTTCAAATGTCAGCTGTATATAAATAATAAAAATAGGAAAAGTATGAGAAACTAAACATACACTAAGAGCATGAATAATTTTATGCCAATAAACTTGAAAGTTTAGACATATTGGATTCTTTCCTAGGGAAACTAATTTTAAAAGCCATCTCAAGAAGAAACAGAAATAATGAAAATTATACAGCAATTAAATTAGGAATTCAAAATGTTCCTTAAACTGCTAAGTTCAGATAGTTTCGTAGGTGAATTATTCTAAGAATTTGTATCACAGGTATTTTCTACTTTTACAAACTCTTCCAGGGAATAGAAAATAGGGAGCAACTGTTTTTTTATATGAGGCTAATTTAACTACATAATAAAATCAGGTATCAGGATAAAAAACAAAATTATAAATGAATCTCAATGACAAAAATAGATTCAAAATTCCTGAATGATATATTAGGGGATAAAGGAAGCCCAGGAATTTATTAGAAGCAAAACTAAACAAAACGAGAATACATAATAACCAAGATTTACTTAACCAAGGAATCTGTGGCTTCTTCATTTTATATTTTATATTTTAATATAACATATCACATTAAAAAAGTAAATCAAAAAGCTTTGTTAGCATATTAATAGATGCACAAAAAACTAAAAATAAATAGTATCTATTTATAATAAAGAAACTTAGAAAGAGTAGGTCATTTACCAAGCATGAGTCAAGGCATTAAACAAAAAGCATACTTCATAATGATACATTAATGTATTTTCTTTAAATTGTAAAAAAGATACAATGTCTACCTATACCACATTATTCAACATTGTACAGAAGTTTTAGTTGCTGCAGTTAGACAAATAGCAAGAAACAATAGTTATAAGAAATATAACAGATGAAACAAATAGTTGTTATTTGCAAGTTGTTATTTGCAAGTTCTATATGATAGAAAGTCCATCCTATCCAAATCTAAAGACAAGTTATTATAATTAGGAATATAATTTGATAAGATCAATGAATAAAAAATACATGTCAATATCTTTTATACAACAGCTTGAGGTAGCTAGAAAATATATCATATTTTCTTAAATAAATATATAACAGAAAATAAAATGCATGAGCCTTTTATTAAAATAAAGCAATAAATCATTACTAAATAAACATATATCATCTTTGTAGATAAGAAGTTATAATATCTTTAAAATGAAGAGTTTCCTCAGTTGATTTATATTTTATAAACATGCTTTATATATTTTACCCAGTCCCTGGCTGAAATTGACTGGTGCAGGGGTAAATGTTGCTCACACTGGAACAAACAATTATACATACATTTCACTTTGCTAGAGATAGCAAGAAAACCAATATCCTAACAGAATAATGTGCTACAACTAAATAAGTTACAACAGAACGGAAAAAAGTAATAAATATCAATCCCAAAGAAAGTAAGAATAAAATTAATGAAGGTAAAAACACACCATAAATAATACATATTAATAAAAATAAAAGTACTCATATTATCAGTAAAACACCCTGGTTTCTAAAAGTTTTATAGTAAGCATAATTCTACATTTTTGTCTAAAAAATGAGTGTTTTGTCTTATGCCGGGTAGTTTATCCAGTTTACAAAATCAATAATAAAATATATTTGTATGATAAATTAGAATATTTATATGATGATTCCAGTGCTTGTTAAAGTTGATTCAATAAAAGCTAAAGCCACATTTAAAAAGAAAAAAATGGCATTATGACCTTAACAGAATAATGATCACTATTAGCTGTCAAAACTGTCAGCTAACAGCTATATGCAGAGGGTTGTAACATCCCATCCCTGGAAGGCTACTTTTGCCCAGGGGTCAGATCTGTGACTGCGGCTTCCCCCTTGCCCCTGTCAGGTGGAGAGGGAGCAGGGAATACCAGCACTTGTGTGCACCCATTGAGCAGGTGACATGCACCCCCACCACCTCCACCGCTGCTGGGGGCTCTGGGCAGAGCAGGAGACCAAGAGCCTGGCACCTGCTGCTGTGGCTTGGGCAATCCTGCTCAACTGCATTTTCCAGGACCCAGGAAGAGCACATGCCCATAGCCCTCAGTGCCCACTGCTTACTGCTGGGGCAGCTGTACCATTGCTGCTGCTGCTGCTGCTGCTATCTGAAAGGCCTGGAGCAAGATGAAAGCCAGCACAGCTATAGCCTTTGGATATGGGTGGTCTGCATTCCAGGGGCCTGCACGGTCCTGTACAGGTGCTATGGATGCAGCACCTTACCTTACTTGTGCATCCTGCCCAGTGGCCACCCCATCCCATGTGCATGAGTGCTACACCCCCATAGTCCTGCTCCATCCTTAGTAGGTACCCTGCCCTGTGCATCTGCTCTGTTTGGGGTTCCCGCTCTACTCTTCATGTGAGCTGTGAAATGATGGCCCAGTCCACATGAGGGGCTACTCCACCCCATACTTCATGGGCCCGTGGGGCCACTAGGTCCCAAGCACCTGCTGTGCCCTGTGCTGCACCCTGCATGGACCTCACACAGCCCATGCATCTGGCACCTCTGCTGCCCATGCCTGTAAGTATGCATGATGAGCCCAACGGACCTGCTCTATCCCACAAGCATGCACTATCCTGCCAGCCAGCTCTACCCCGTGTGTGCACGTGCACCAGGGGCCAGCCCTGCCACAGTGGCCCACTGACAACCACAGGGGAACAGGGGAGATGAGGCAGAGGAGCAGTGTTAGAGGCTCACAGTGCATTCTGCCTGGTCAAGCTTCTGGAGTAGGACCCAGGCATGCCATCAAAGGACCCATCTCTACCTTCACGGAGCAACAGAAGTCTCAACAGAGAATAGGTGTAACATATCTGCTATCTGTTTTGAACTGAGAGAGGTGGCCCTAGATGAGAAGAAACCAGAAAACAAAACAAAACAAAACAAAACACCTCCAGCAACATGAAAAAATAGGCTGGATTGACACCCTCAAAAGATCAAAATACCTTTCCAGTGATGAACTCCAACAAAAAGGAAATTGTTGAAATGGCAGATATGGAATTCAGATTATGGATGGCAAGTCAGATGAATAGAATTGAGGAGATGGTAGAAAGCCATCTCAAAGAAACCAAAGAAAAAAAATTCAGATCATGAACAAAAAATTCACTAAAGGGATAGACATTTGAAAACAGATGACAGGACTTACAGAAATGAAAGAATCATTTAAGGAATTTCAAAATACATCAGAAAGCTTTAACAACAAACTAGACCAACCAGAAGAATGAATTTCAGAGGTTGAAGACAAGGATCTTGATGTAACATAGTCATTAAAAAATGCAGAGAAAAGAACATAGATGGATGAATAAGCACTGAGCGAAATATGTGATTATGCAATGTGAAGAAGTAAAAAAATTATAGGCATCCCCGAGAAAGAAGAGGAAAAACAATAAGTGTGGAAAACCTATTCGAAAGAATAATAGAGGAAAACTTCCCTGATATGGCTAGAGGTTTAGACATCGATATATAAATGATCATCAAACACCTGGAAGATTCATAGCAAATAGGACATCACTAAGACATGCAGTTATCACCCTGAACAAAGTCAAGTTACAACTCTTCTGAGTATATACAAGTTACATTGTTTGAGCTTTATGTATTTGCTATTATTATCTTCCTTTTAAGAAAAGTGAATGTTTCCATACAGTTTTTAAAATTGTATAAAATTATAGTGTGACTAAAAAGAAATATGTCAGAATAGTAATAAAAGTTAACTTTGGTTGATTTCTATTTTTTTTTGTTTTGTTTCCAAATTTTCTACCACCATAATTTATCATAATGTTTTATGTTCTCTAATTAAAATTCCATGTTGATGATGAGTAAGTGAAACTTAAAACATTTTTTTTTTCTTTTGAGACAGAGTCTTGCTGTGTAGCCTGGGCTGGAGTGCAGTGGCACTATCATAGATCACTGTAGTCTCAAACTCCCAGTCCCTGTAACTACAGGTGTGTACCACCATGTGGGGCTAATTTTGTGTTGCTTTTTTTTTAGGGAAGGGGTTTTGCTTTGCTGCCAGTCTTGTCTTAAACTACTGGTCTCAAGTGATCCTCCTGCCTCAGCATCCCAGTTATTGGGATTACAGGCATGAGCCACCATGCTCAGCTGGAGATTTGTTATTTAATATTGTTATAATAAAAATTGTACATATGGCACAACTAGAAAAATAGCCAATTTTTAGAAAATATTTGATATGAATATGACTTTTTGTCATCATCTCTCTTTAGTAACTAATATACTTAAATTTGAATTTTAACTTTCTTAGTTTGGGTATGAAATCCACTAGAAAATTATGAAAAACAAAACCAATTGTCATTATTTAAAAAATAGGATGGTTCTTTACGGTTCTAAATAGAAAGAAATATAGACAATATCAAATTCCATATTCTTTCTCCGAAGTCAGAAAATTGCATAAGTAGCAAAGAATAAAGGTGAAATTCTTTTGGCAAGAAAAAATAACATCTTCAAGTAAAAATGGAGGACCTTAAGCAGTATTTCATTAAATAGATGAGCTTAGGAAAATTCATCCTAGTGACCAGTAATTTTTATAAGGTAACTATTCATGTAAATTTTTCTGGTCTTTTAATTTTACATGACTTTGGGCATAGATTATATATAGTTTTTGGTTTCTTTTTGACAGTAACATTAGTGTGAATAAAATGTACTAATATATTTTAACAGCTGTAGAAAGAGAAACATAGTTTGTACTATTTTGAAAGAAAACAAAAATCTACTATAACACATTAGAGATACTTAGTATTTAGTTGTAGTTAAGAATATAAATATAAAAAGATACATTATAAATATAATTTTAACAAAATACCCTAAAATATTTATATGCTGTAAAATATTTTAAAAATATTTTCCAGGATACTTTTATTATTAGTTACATACTAAATAGGTGATTTTTCCCCTAAATTTTATGGAGTGCCTTGGCATGGGAAAGGTGTCAAAGATATCCTTTAATTGCAAGTAAGTATTAAATTATCCAAAGTGAATGGTTTAATACAGGCAGATGACATCATAAGAGGAAAAGGGTGTGAATATAGAACTGAGAACTGTTAACATTTATTTGCCCTTATTTTCACTCATTATTCATTCATTTATTCTCAGAACAGACATTTATCTATTCATATAAAAGCTCTTCTTCCTCCAACCTTTCTTTTCCTGCTTATCATTTAAGTAAAACTTTATCTGTGAGATATTTTCATTTACACTAAGATGTGACAAATAAAAAATCCTTTCTAAGAATATATGATTTGAAACAACATGGCATTGGTTAAATAAGAAAACTAGATATTTTGAGTATTACAATTTCTATGCTCTTAATTATTCAAAGCTATTTCAATTCTATCTTGGCTATTTAAAATGAATTAAGAGAGGACAGAATCTTTGGAGTTAGCCCTGGGTATTAGCTGGTGTCTTTACTTCTCCATTGTTGCATAAGTACCTGTCCCCTACCTCCCCTGCCAAATTAAACATCATTGTACCTGTGGTTTTGCATAGTGAACATCCAATGTGTTAAAAAATAATAAAAGGTACTTTGCATAATTTTAGGTGAAATTGTAGGGATTCCACACATAATCTATTTACAGCATAATGAGCAAATATCAACAAGGAGTTGTCATTGAATTAATTTATATTTTGATTTAATTTGACATGTTGGGAGCCAAGTCTCAACACATGTTACCTTGTAATACATTGAGCAGTGTCAACGGAATCTAAATGTAATTTTATAAAACTAGGAAAAACCTTGACTACGTATGAGAACTTAAATGCTGGCACAATTATCCCATTTTAGGTTCAGTGACAAATTAAAGCTGACAAAGTAGAAACGAAATTAACATACTTTGAAATGGAAACATGTTCACTCTAATGGATTAATTTCTACATTCACCTGCCATCTTTCTGTTTCAGCAATAATAAGGGGAAAAATTTAATGAAGTTAGATGAACCTGTAAACTTCAATACAAAGTGAGTTCACTGATGTGATTATGGCTTCATCATTTCCTCTGTTAGAGGATCCAATTTTCAAAGATATGTTCATTTTTACTAAGCATTCTTTATAGATGAGAATCTTACCTAAAGTCTCAGTTTAGCAATGACGCAAAATGCATCACATTGATCTATTCTCCACTTTCATCTAAAGAAATGATTTCTCTGTGCACAGGGCTAAAATAATCTAATCTTGCATCCTATTTATGTCTCAAATTGACCCACTTTGTATCTAAGGAAAATCCTTTAAACAGTAGATATTATTTTAATTTATATTACATTTTTATATGTAGAAAATGGATGACATAAAACCAATAATTTATGGGAGTTTTATGAAACATTCAATTTTCTATGAACATTATTAATTATTAGAAACACCTTAATATATTCCAAAAAAGGAAAATACACATATTAAAATATTTTTAATTATTTTACTTTTTAAAGTCAATTTATTATTAAAATTAGAACCTAGTCCTCATTTGTTCTATGGTTTCCCAATGATTACCATAATTCTTAAGGTGATAGTTTAAGATAATTTAATAATATTTTTCTTAGCTTGTTTTTATCCAAGAAACTTTTTTTTTTTTTTTTTT
>VBSM01001124.1:30477167-30517176 GCA_008086735.1 Cheirogaleus medius | reverse complement strand
TTAGTAGAGATGGGGTCTCACTCTTGCTCAGGCTGGTTTCAAACTCCTGAGCTCCAATGATCCATCCACCTAGGCCTCCCAGAGTGCTAGGATTACAGGCATGAGCCACCACACCTGGCCCATTCAAGAAACTTTAACGGTAAAGTCTAAACATAGAATATAGTTTTCCTATAACTTCTCATTGATTGATAGTTTAGCTATTTGTGCATTATCTCATAAATTTATAATTTATATTATGTTATATTGTACTATGTTTACTTTAAATCCAATTATTATAGATAGATAAAATGAGATTTGATTTCTATTTCCTCTTAATATCTAAGAACCAAGGCCACAATCAGTAATAGTAGCAGTGATGGCTAGCTGTCTACCAAAATTCATCTCCTCCTCTTCCATTCCAATAGGTTAGTTGTGGGCACATGGATAGACTATGTTTTCCAGTATCCTTGCAGTAGTTGTAGACTTTGTTTTCTCTAGTCTAGTGTGAGAAAAACTAATGTGTATCATTTTTAGGTTGGAGCTTTTAAGAGAGAGGGTGTGTCTTCTTTATGTTTTTTTTCTTCTGCCTGTTAGATACAGGTAACAATGTGGCCCTAATAGATGGTAGAATAGAAATATAAAATGTTCTGGCTTCTTTAATCAATATATGGAGATTGGCTGCTTAAAATCTTGGCCTGCGTTTTACATGAGCAGGAATTAGGCTTCTGTTGTTTTTGATATCTTATGTAGCTCCTAAGAATACAGATATTTGCATGGGAAGGGAGAGTGTTATGATGACAAAATTAAAAGATATGACATTAGTTTGGTTGGTAAGCAGTGTGTGGGTTGAAGTTTTAAAAGGAAGATACTCCTGTCAAACTGTGGTAAGCCTTTGATAAAATTGTCATGAGACAACTTAGAAGGCAGAGCATGTTTTAAGCTTTTAGATCTATGGAAAATGTTTGACAACAACAGAAAGTCACTGTCTTGACTGCTGCTTGTAGCTTATAACAAGATATTACAGGAGACGAGGTTAGATAGGGATTGATAGATTTGCAAACAGAGGGAAGAAAAGAAGAGTCCAGAAAATGGGGGCTCCAGAGAGTTGTGAAAGGCTAAGCTCATTACTTCATATGGCTTTAGTGTGTAGCCACTATTAACACATTAACTGCCATGTGAGTTGTATTTAACTCATGCTAGTTTTGAGCCCAGCGCCTGGTGAAGCATATGTAACTCACACGTCTCTTTACCTTGGGAGCCATGTGGTACACAGGCAACTCAGGGTGCCATGCTGTAACATACATGTTATGTGATGGGTGGCCCCTGGGCAAAACCCTGCAGTTGGTTCATGAAAATCTTACTTGTTGATCTTCTTATTGTAACAATTAATTTTGACCTTTTAATAGCATATAACTCATGCACAGAAAATAATAAAAAATAACAAATTTTTCATTAAATTACAAAGGAGCATTTCGTTTTCAAAGTTTTTATTCTATTTTCGTACTAAAACACCCTGACTTCACGGAAAAAATTTTTTTTCTAGTGTGTCTGTCAATGTATTAAAGTTAGAGAGCGAAAACCAACAACAAAGCACAGCTCAAAACAAATACAAGACCGAACAACAAAAGCAAAAAATAGTGGGACTAATATTTATATTTAAAACAATAGATGCTGGAGAAAAATATTAAGTTTTTATGGAGATTTTATTGTTAAAGAAACAGTGAGCTTTGCCTAAAAAGCCTATGATTGTTCAAACCTTAAATCTATCCTCATGCTATTAAACTTCCACCAGCAGAAGGAAATTGCGAAAGCAGTACAGCCCCTTAGGAGGACATTTTCCCACATGTCCACTTCAGATATGGTCACAGGGCATCATACACAAAGAAGAACCTCTGAGAGGGCAAACTTGGAAGTCAAAGACAAAGTAGAGGATTAGTACGCGAGATCAGAGAGATAATTGGATTCAGGTCATACATGGCTTTACATGCCATAGTTAATAACTTGGCTTTAACTCTGAGTGAAAGAGAGAGACTTTTCAAGGATTTGGGCTGAGTAGTGACGTGATCTTAATTAAAATTTAACCTTTTTAGAAAGATAACTTTGGTTGCTGCTTTGAGAATAGACTGTAATGGTCAACTGTAGACACAGTGAGACAATTTAAGAAGCTATTGAAATAGTCTAGAAGATATATTGTGATTGATTAGATCTGGTTTGTATGAGAAGAAGTGAGAAATGCTGGGATTCTGCATATTTTGTGGGTAGAATTAACCGGACATTTTTTTTTTTTTTGGATTAGGGTATATGTAGAGTGTGAAAATGAAAGTAGTCAGGAACATTGTTTTTTGATTTTAGAAACTGGAAGTATGGAATTTTTATCATCTGAGTTGGGGAAAGCATTAGAAGGAGTAGGTTTAAGAGGGGAAATAACCAGTTAAGATTTGGACATGTTCAGTTTAAGGTATCCATAATGCATTCAAGTGAAGAGGTCGAGTGTGCTGTTGGATAAAAAGTGGCCAGAGTTCTTGAGAAAAGTCCGAGTTAAATACTTTTGGGAGTTGTCAGTACATAAATCACACTGAAAGTCACAAACTGGAAAAGATAACTGACTGGCTGAGGATTCTAGATAGAGAAGACAGTAGATTACATGGCTGAGTCCTGGAGAATTTCAACATTAGAAGTCAAAGAGAAAGAAAAGAAACCAGTGAAGGAGACTGAGGAAGAACAGCTAGTGAGATTCAAGAGTATGGAATCCCAGAAACCAGGTGAAGGAAGTCTGTTAGGTAGAAGGGGTGTGTCTTTGATACCACATGCTACTGCTGATGGATAATAGTATAAGAATAGAAGACCATTCTAGGAAGATCATATCCATTAAGTGGGTTCATATGGCTATATTCTTGTGAATGGAACACGAATAAAAATGAGATGAACTATTTCCAGGTCAGGGCTTTTAAGGCAACAACAATGTCTCAACCACACTATTCTTTTTCTTCAAGACGATGTAACAGATGACAAGGTTCTAGGAAATTGTGAACCCTTCAAGATGGAAGAAACCTAGGGCGGGTAGTCACTGAATCACCATGTGGAAGAAAGGCACAAACAAACCTGGAATACATGTTTTGAACTGTTAAGTAAGCAAGGAATAAATTCTTATTTTCAGAGTCTTTTTTTTTTTTTAGTTGGTCAGCTTACCCTAATTAATGCAGTAAGTTAGCATAGCTCTTATCTCTGTTTCTTCTCCCATCAAGAATACAATCTTCAATCTTAACTACTCAGTAATATGATCACATACTGACATATTTTTAAATAGTTTTATGTTTTTAAATGAGTAAATTATTGTCCATTTATTATATTTTAAATAACATTAATGACTTCCCAGACATAAATATGCTGCTTATAAAGAACACTAAAATTGTACTTAGTAATACTCAGTTCTTAATAATAAAACAGGGGAGTCCACTCAAGTTATGGGTAAGTTTAACAACATTATATATGATCTAAGCTCTGAGGGCTTTCTTCTACTTTCTTTCATGTTTTGCTTCTAATGTGCCCTTTTCTCCACTTAATTTTTAAATTTTATTTTCTTTACTTGTTTCTGATATCATCTCCTCTCTTTCAGTCTTTTATTTTTCAACTTTCTAGACATCTATTTTTCTTTTTCTTTTCCATTCCTTCTCCATGTTTCTATAAGTTCCACTTGTTTCTGTACTATATAGTTCCCTTTTGTTTTGTTTCATAAGAAACAAACAAAAATCATTATCAGGAACATGACTGAAATGCAGGGAGAAAAAAATTGCTTTTTTGGACAGTCCACAGCAAAGAGAGTGCAACCAATTAGCTAAAGCATCAGCAACCAATGTATAATGTTGTTAAAATTTCTGTGAAACTAAGGGTCCCTGATTTGGAACGGATTTCCTTCTTACTTTGCTTAAGTATTTATCCTGAAATCAGGGCAAATATATGTTACCAAAAGGTCCAATGCTTTCCTCGTAAAACACTTAAAAAATTTAGAAAAGAAAAATCTATTTTTAAATAGATTGTTATTTGATCTGCAATGTCTTCCAGGTTATCAGTATCCTGGAAAGAGTAAAAATTATGAAAAGACTCTCACATCCTGGAAGGAAATATTAGCTTGTCTTAGAAGCAGTAAGATTTCAGACCATTTTGCTGTGCACCACCTTTGATTTTCACTCTACCTGTTGCCTCCTTCTACACACTCACTGATGTAATGTTTCATCAGCCAACAATGAAGTGCTTATTTGTTCATTTCAACCAGTATTTATTGAGAACTTACTCTGTTTCACTGTGCTAGATCAAGGAATACCAAGAGTCCTTGAATTCAATTCAGAGGAGGTTGCAGATAAATGCAGACATAATTAGAAAATAGAGTGGGTACATAGTTGGTGAGTTCAGAGGAGATATTCAGAAAAGAGTTTTAGGCTTGAATATGATAGAGTTGATATGTTGCTACATTATTTACACTCTACTCTACCTCAAAGTACCTCTTAGTGTCCTAGTGACTTCTCTTAATCACACCATAAATCCCCAAAGGTGAAATGTTTTCTATGCTACCTTATTTTCTCACCTCTAAATTCCTACAGTCTTTGGGATCCATATCTCCACCAAAGTATTATCAGAAGCATTTTTGGTTTTGAAATTCTGCTTGGTATTTATCACCACCTCGGAATTGTTTGAAAGATGGCAAACCTCCTGTTTTTCTTAGAATTTTCATGTGGGAGAAGTGTCCTCGTCGTTGTCTATTTTCCTGTTTCTCCTGTGAACATGTTTCATTGCCCAAATCATTTAGGCAAATCTGGAAAGCACAGTCTCCATGACCATTCCAGTTTACTATGTAGTAGGATCTAGGCTAATTCAACTGCTTTACCAGCAGGAATCTGTGAAACTGAATTTGGCCTTATTTTTCAACTTTGATTTGGAAAAGGTAAATATGTGGAACATTTCCTCAAATTATTACTTAAAGAGATGTATCCATCCTTGACCTTGGGGATCTAACTCTGTAGAGGGTAATTCAATTTTAATGCGAAGATCTGGGTGGTAGAGGTATAAAGAGAACATTGATGGAAGATAGGGAAGGTATGATTGTGCATAAGGTAGGTAGAAGGAGCTCTGTGTGGAAGAGGTGATTTTCTTGAGTTGAATATTCCGCAACGAATAAGAGCTTACCAGGTTTCAAATGGGAACAGTGGGGAAGAGGCTAGCATCCACATATATTATTTGAGCGAAGACTAAAAGACAGTATAAACTCAAGAAGCACAGGCACTCTGTTCTGCACAATCTTTTTATCCTCAAGACTTAATAAAGTGAAATATATTGTTGAAATGGAGAAAAAGCAAATATTTATTTATGTATCTATATATCTGTGTATCTATGCATCTATCTATCTATCATTTTTCTATGCATCCAAAAACTATTGATCTTATATCTGGGCAAAATTTCCAGAAGATTAAATGATTTAAAATATAGCAATTCTATCTTTAACTATGAACAGAAATTCTCTTCCTAGTGAGTGCCATTGTAGGCTGTACTTTTCCCTTATGATTCTGACAGTTGCAATAACTTTCCATCCGCACTTCTTTCAAACAGAGTATGAATATAGCTCAGAACAAAGAAGCCAGAGGAATTTCTGATTGGATTTTTAAAACTCATAGCTGAGACAATAGTTTTGAAATACAAAGCAGGCATATTCACAAAAGCTAAGAGTTTTGAGTTAGAACAAGATTTAGTGCCTAAAAACTCAGTATAAAGTTGATCCATAAAGAATAAAGTTGGGAAGCACTAAGAATAAAATAAAAGGTAATTTTTCTCCTACACAAAGAGGAACTTGAAGCTCTTTCTCCCCCCAAGAAGAAACCTGAGAAACAGAGAAGACAAGAACTTAGATGTCCAAGTGAGGTTTAGGATTGCATCTTAGAGAGTGAGAAACTAAAAACCTCTGATGTGCTGTGCCTTCTTCAAGGGAATAGTCCAGGAAGATGACATGCTATTTGAAGAAGCCATGATTCCACCGTGGAGCTAGAACTGTACTGAAAAGGCCGAGAAAGAGAGGCCTGAGAGGGAACTCAACATTCCTGGAATTTAAGCTGAGTATGGAAGGAGATGCCTCAAATTCTCAAACTCGTGAGAGAGAAAACAAAGTGACTGGCAGTGGGGCAGATGGCTTTCAGGATTCTGAGGTTGAGGCCATAAGAACACATGTAACATGTAGATCTGATGACTGGAGTCCATGGGAGGTTATAAGCAGATGCAGATAGAAACCACTTTCTAATGATTGTGAAGGTGTTGATAACTAAATAGTAACCAAAAGAGGACAATTCCTCACCAAAGCCAGGGCAAATCACATGCCTCCCCATCTATCCCACCTCAGGAAATTAGGGAACTGAAAAGGTGAGTGGGGAAATCCTTACTTGACCAATTATCCAGAAGAAATTTAGATTAAATAGGAATTTTTATTGATTTTTTTCATTTTTTTTAAATTTGAACATATTACAGTGGTACAAATATTTAGGTGACATATATTGCCTTTGCCCTGCCCAAGTCAGAGCTTCAAGCATGTCCATCTAAATAGGAATTTTTAAAATAGCAGCTTTATTGAGATATAATTCACATACCATAAAAAGTTCACCCTTTTAAGAGTACACAAATCATTGGTTTTTAGTATACTCACAAAGTTGTACGTTGATCACCACTATTTAATTTCAGGATCTCCATATTCTTATAGATTAAATATAGATGTGAAAGTTTTAAAGAAAATGAAGAATTTGAAAAACTCAACCCTGTTGTCTCAAATTTAAATTTACTTAAAAAAGAGAAATTGATGACTTTTGAGAAGGGCAGAGTTGAAAACTTTTCGTCTTAATTTTGTGAGGAGAATATACATTATTATAGAATTTTCTACCACATTTAAGTACATCTTTCTTTCAGATATAGTTCATAATCAGGACTTTCATTCATTGATTCAGCAAGTATTTATGGAATCTTTAGTTTGTGCCAAAGTCAGTGCTAGGCACTGGCCAAGTCTAGTGAGACTTTCTCAGAAACCTTTGGCCAAGTGGGTGGAGAGATTGGTAAAGCCATTCTGGCCTTCCCGATTCCGTCTTGACTGTATGCTTGGGATCACAAAGCTGCTGGGAGGTAGCATGCACTGTGTAAAAATCCCATATTTGTGGATTTGCAGGAGGTAACTGACCACATCTGTAAAAATGATTCCGAGAACACAGCTGAACATTCCGTGAGAGCCCTAGATGTTTTGGGAGGTTGATTTCATGCAGATATGGGAGAAATCACTAAACTCTTCTAAAAAGTGGATGCAGATTCTGAGAGGTGCTGTGGATGTCTTGCAGAGTAGTGAAGTGAGGATTGAAGGGATCTCATTGCAGTGCGGTTTGCTTCCTCACTTCCTTCAGGTCTCTACTTCAGTATCAGCAATTAGAGATGCCTTCTATAGGCACATATCTAAAATAAAATCCTATCCTGCTTCAACATTTTGCTCTGTTTAAATAGGAACATTTTTTGATAACATCAGAGGGAATTGGTACTCATAGGGTAAATTAATCATAGAGAAATAGAGGTACATTTTTCCATACCTGAATTTTGTGACTGTTGTGGTTGTGATGTTTATACTTACTACAATAATATGAGAAAAACCAACCATATAGTGGGGGTTTAGGATGTGCCATACTCTGTGTAAAATGTTTATATACACTATTCACTTTATCATTATGGAATGAATACTATAGTTACCAATTTACAGAGGAGGAAACTGACATTCCTGTCTCAAATCACTCAGTCTGTTAATGATTTGTACAGATCCAATCCTATAAAACTTGACTTCAAATTCTTAATTATTATGAAAACATAGTTTTAGTGATGCATTAAGAAGAGAGAGAGAGAGAGAGAGAGAGAGAGAGAACACTTCTTCACCCAGATTAGTTATGTCAGCAACCTTGCCCATCAATGAAAGGAAGGATGTCACAATCAGCTGTACTTCCAACCCAGAATATATGTTATAAAAACATGTTTTAGATAATACTATTCCCTGCTAAGCAAGTACTGGATAACTCATTTTCTTTCTTTTATGCCACTGACAATGATTGCCAAAAATTACAGAGATCTTACCAAGGTAGATATTGCAGAACCAAGACAAGGGCAAGGAATTGAAGAGAATAATGTAAGAAAGTAAATGCAAAACAAACTAACAGCTGCCAACACAATAAATACAATCCCAATTTTTAAAAATTCAGAACACAACTGACAAATGAAAAGAGTGTAAAATGTTTACTTTCTTACAAAGTTAGAAATGCCAAAATAGTTTGTTGTTATAGAATAACACATTTAACTTGGATCTTTGAAATTGATTTAATGGAATAGAGATGCAGGATGAAGCAGACATGTTTCATAAAACAATTTGTAAAATATGTCATATTCTTGTTACGCAAAGATGTCTGTGGATGGAGCAGAACAAACCTTACATGGGAGCTTGTGAAACATGTAGACTCACAGACCACACTGGAGCCCTCCCAAATTAGACTCTGCATTTCAGCAATACTCCCAGGTGATTTGCAGGCACATTTATGTGTGTGTGCACAATATAGTTTGTTTTAAAAAATAATGCATGTTAGTTTTTATCAGGGATCATATACTATCTAAATTAAGCTCTTCACCCTAATATACCACTCTTGGGCATATTGTTCACAACATTCTTCCTGCTTGTATTGCCACTTGGCCCCTTCTTTCATTAATGGGTTTCACTTTTCTCCTAAAGCCTGGGTTCACCATTCTCTACTCTGGTAAGCCATTTCAGACTCAGATCAAAGTTGATTGTTCTCTTATTTATGTTCCCATAAAACTTAGTAGAGGTAGCTCTAGCAACGTGATTGCATTTGATTGTGTTCTTTGTTTTCATCTTCCACCACAAGAAATTTTTCCTCCCTTGAAGATTCTGTTATTGTCATTGATTCACTAGGACTTAGAAGTCTGACACTTACTCAGTGATCAGCAATTGCTTTTAGATGTAACTTAATGATTTTTTTAAAAGACACATTTCTGAACATGATTTAATTATCCATCTTCTCTGTAAATGAAGTATAATTTAATATAATCATCTGATTATTTTCTGGGCATATTCTTTTTTATAAGGAATTGTAGTAGATTTGCTTTTGTTCTATCACTTAATGAACCATGTATTGAAGCTTTACTTTGAAAAAAAATAGGTCATAAATTAGATGACTTTGCCTATACTTTGCAGTAGTTTATATTGCATTGCTATG
Organism: Cheirogaleus medius; assembly: GCA_008086735.1. Classification (NCBI taxonomy): domain Eukaryota; kingdom Metazoa; phylum Chordata; class Mammalia; order Primates; family Cheirogaleidae; genus Cheirogaleus; species Cheirogaleus medius. Next base: position 30,507,913 of record VBSM01001124.1, on the reverse strand, counting down.
AATGTAGATGGTACGTACATACTTTTTAAATTACAAAATAATAGAGGATTGAATAAATTATTTAGACATCACTGATAAGTGCTAAAATGAAAATGACAAAGTTACTAACCTCCTCTTTCCTGATTAACCACATTCTGTGCCGAACAGGTAATCATATTAACAGTTTGCTGTGTAACTTCCACATTTTTTCTATATGCACTGGTATATACAAAATATTGTTATTGGTTAACATTTTAAGTGTTCACTTTCAACATTTCTTTTTTCATATATAGTGAAAATGTTTCTCCATTTCTCCAAGTATTTCTGTCTTTTACATTTTTATGGCATCTTTTGCAGTATGGAATTTAAAAAAATTATGTAGTAAATTAAGTTAATATTTACCTTTATGGTATCTGTTTCTTTTTTATCCTTTTGTATCTGTGACTCTGACTGCCAGAAGTTTACACTGCTGGGCTATAATAACAGGAATAGTGTCTGTTTTTTAAAAAAATTGTGATTTATATCATGTAGCACTCGTGCTGGTACTTAGAAGCACCCAGTAGACATTGCTGGACTGATTGACTACATTTCTGTTAAAATGAGTTTCACTAATTGAATTCACTTTAAATTCTATACCAAACCTCACTCTTTAAAGTTCCATGGAGTTGTGAAATATTAAGAACACTTGAAATGATTAGGCAGAACCTCTATAATTATGGTAAGTTTTATTATCCATCATTTTGAAAATTATATCTTAATCCATATCAGAATAAACTTATTCTTCAGGCTTTGAAGGCTTGACTGTTCAAAGTGAACTTATTAGCAGAGTTCTTAAATGAGAGGCTAGATGCTGAAACAAGAGTATTTGCAACATAACTATCATGCTGTGAAATAAAATTATAATGTAAGATTGATTTCATTTTCTTGCATTTGCTAATTTGTTAAAGAAACCTACAATTTCTTTAAAACGTAAGAGGATTAATAGCTAATGCTATTATTGAAACATAACATAAATACCAATTGCTATTATTTAAACATAATAGCTAATGACGTATAGCATTAATTTTCAACTTCCATATTTGAAACCTGACTGTATATCATGATACTTTTCTGTAATTGTCTACTGTTGTGCAGATAAAAACAACCATTCAAAGATAAATGGGGACGGTGAGAGTGGGCGTTGTGTATGGGTATGGGAGAAAGTTTTCTCTACTGAATAAAAATTTCCTTACCTATATATTATTCTAAAATTATTATTTTATCATTTTAAGTAGTTCAACGTACCATTTACCATTATGGACATTCATAGCTATAATATTAAATGGCTACCATGTAGCTGCCACCACACTTGGCGGAATCTATATGTCAACTCATTACAGCTTTACAACAAACTTAAGCAGTAAGTATTTCCATATTATTTGACACTTGAAGAAACTGATGTGCGCAGATATTAGACAACTTTCACAAGGTTACACGGTGATTAAATGGCCAATCTAGATGTGGAACTTAGCTCTGTTTCACTACAAAACCCATGTTCTTTGCTCTATTCTCCCGTGTTTTAATTCTCCCAGTAAAGGTTGATTTTGCCCAATACTTACAGTTTCCTTTACAAGAGTCCACCAGTTTCAAAGCACTTTTTTTTTACCCTATTTTTTTATTTATTTATTTGTTTCATTCCCCCTACTCACTCCACTGCCCTTTCCTGACCTCTGGTAACCACCAATCTACTTTTTACTTTCTTGAGATCCTTTTTTTAGCTCCTACATATGAGTGAGAACATGCAGTATTTGTCTTTCTGTGCTTGGCTTATTTCACTTAACATAATGATCTCGAATTCCATTCATGTTGCTGCAAATGACAGGATTTAGTTCTTTTTTATAACAATAATGTTCTATTGTTACATGTATCAAGTTTCTTCATTCATTTATCCATGTATGGATACTTAATTTGATTCCATATTTTGGTTAATTTGAATAATTCTACAATAAACATGGGAGTGAAGATAACTCTTTGGTATATTGATTTTTTTTCTTCTGGATATATACCCAGTAGAGAAGTTGCTAGATCTTATGGTAGTTCTATCAAAAGCACTTATTTTGGATGCTAAAATAACACGAGGCACCAGGATGGAATTCAAGTAAAGAGCATGGAAAATTTTATTCACTGTAGATCCAGAGTGAAGACAGGGCCAGTGTTTCTGAGGATGGCTATGAGTATCATAGTTTCCTAATGGGAACAAGGATGACGGCACAACAGGAGGCCCAGTAATGATCAGCAGAATCTGGTGTGGTGAATAACGTGAACTCTTTCTGCCATGATTCCATAAATTTGTAATCCAATAAAGAGAAAAAAATAATTTATGACATACTTGGTGGCAATTAATTTCTACTAAAAGTGTTTGATTGCATTTTGTAACAAGTTGTGGGCAGATTTTAACAAGACTAAAATAACCTAAGAAACTTGAGCCAATGTAGAGGCAGCAATTGTGAAAGATGGTATTGGAAAGTGTTAGACTCTACCAGGTGTTGAAATTGTGGATTCGAGACAAGATTACCTAAATCCTTTCAGAAACCCTCAATATATTTATCACCTTAAACACCATATATTTGCTTTTAGAGAGAAAGAAACGCAATGAGATCATTGTTTAAGCAATGAATGCTGACCGACTATGTACCTGTTAAGTTCCAGCACTGTGCTGAGAGCTCAGGTAGTGCCTGAGGCAGGGTCAGCACTTAGGGTGCTTTTCAGGTGAACAGAAATAGAAGACAATGGCAATAATAGTAGCAGGAGGGCAGCAGCAGGGTTGTCTCAGAACACACCATATTCCTTCAGTTTTAAGATGCCCAAAATTGTCAGATGTACCATTAATCTAATCATATTTTAAACAATTCGGAAAATAGAAAAAATATGCTATAGTGAATGTACATATCAATTGAAAGATGTGTTTAACCCTATTTTTTTGTTGTTATTGTTTATTTGTTTCATTCCCCCTAGATTTCAGAAGCATTTGAATGAATCTCAGGACTGAGGACATCAGGGAAGAATTTCATGGGCATTAATATTTACCTGAAGTCTAGAAGGATGAGTAAAAGCTGGGGATGGTGGTAATTGAGCAGGGCATGTAGCAGGATGATGGAAAGACTTAGGTAATGTTCCTGAGATGAAATAGAGCTGTGAGCTAAAAGGCACAAAAGGACAGACAGTCCCTGGCACTGGCCATGGACAGCAACGAGTAACTCACAGTAAGGTTGAAAAGCTTGCAAGGATTCAACATATGCAAGAATTATACACATCGTGACTCAGATTTCAGACCAAATACACTAAAGAGTTTTCAGTAGGGAAGTGACTTGATCTAACATCTATTAAAAATACTCTTACATCATGTGAAGAATGAATTGGACTGGGACAAAACAAGTCTATGTGGGGAAATATTAATTAAGGTGGCATTAAATTCTTCCCAGAGAGAAGGAATTGCAGGCCAACTGCTTTGTAGGGATACAGGGAAGTAGACGTATTTAAAATACATGAACTGGCTAAGAAAAAAATTTCTGAGTGTTAGATTTGTTAGACAATAGATTCATCTATAGTGATGTTTGAGAATCCTGTCTGTGGAAAGACAGGAAGTCAGGATTACTACACACCTACTGAAACAGAGTGTGTAGGTAACAGCTGGCCAAGCTAGTGCACTGATCTCTTCAGAGTTGTACATCAGTCATCGAATATACACCCAACACTTGTGCAACCAGCACTGTTTTGGTTGATGGGAGGATAACAAAATTCAGAAAACAGAATCAATTATATATTTTGTTTGCTTCTATAATATGAAAGCTGAGAAAAACAAACAAAAATATAATCATTGTAGACAAGAAAGGTTGCCTCTTAACAGAGTGAGGGATTGAACTGGGCATTTAAAAAAAGATAGGATTTCAAGAGATTAGTTCAAATGGCTGAGGCATTCTGCGTGGGGAAAAGACCGTAGAGAAAGGAAAAGAACACAGTTTGTGTCTGAGACATTAGCTTGATGTAAGTGAAGCAAACACTACATAACTGGACATCGATCTTGATGCTTTTCTTTCCCTTAGGTGCCACATAAAATCCTTCATATAATCACAAAGGTCTATCAATTCCACTTCCAAATAGCTCTCAACTCCATACTCTTCTGAGGTGTTTTTCTAAAGTGTATATGTGATCATACTTTTCATGTGCTTAACATCCTTCAGTGTTTCCCTCATTCTCTGCAGGGCAAAGTGAACACTCTGTAATATGACTTATGAGACCCTCCATGATCTGTCTCCTGCTTAACTCTCTGGCCTCATCTATTACTCAAACTGCCTCTCTCCCTTTTCCACTCCGAGTACTTCAGCCAGAAGGGATTTCTTTCCTTTTCACAGACATGCCAAGTTCTCTCTCGCCTGTCAAATGTTGCACCTAATTTTTCTTCCTTCTTCCTGAACCCTTCACTCCTTAACTTAGCCTTTCATCTTCATTTGGATATCACTTCCTCCAGAAACGTTCATATTTCCTACAACACTGAGACTTAATTAATAACTTCTCCCCTTGTTCCTTGTTAATATCTTACTTTTATTCATATCTTAGCGTTTTCACCCTGAATGAACTTGTTTGCATTCATATTTGGACACTCCACTGAAGCACATCAACAATAAAAACAAACCCTATAAACTTCTGAGTGCACATACTGCCTTATATTTCCAGTTTTTTTAATACCTGGCATTTAGGAGGTGCTGAACATACGTGCATTGAATGGATGATTGGCTGAATGGATAACAGGAGTTGGCTTGGCTACTTGGAGAGTGCCTTATAAGAGACTTTAACTGCAACTTGAACGGGGTTTAGGTTTTTTTTTTTTTAAATATACTAGGGATCTGTAGTCAAAAGCCAAATCTGACACATGGCTAAACTTTGTATGGCCTGTGAGCTAATTTTTAAAGAGTTAAAAAAGAAGAAGAAGACTATATGACTGAGACTTTATGTGGTCCATAAAGATAGGGATAGGTAACATGCCATTTTTGCAAACATATCTCTAAAATAATGTTGATACTGTGGTGTGCTTTTAAAAATATTTGGTAACTTACATGCTGAGCCTTTATTGCTCTTGTTGTCAGTGTTAGGGTATAGCTGCAGCTTTTAAAAAATCCTATAACCTAAATTATTTCTCATTTGATTCTGTTAGCTTTTCAAAAATCAGGGAGATGAACTGGATTACTTATTTTACATTTTTGTGTGGATATGCTTTTATAATAATATGAGAAGGCTTAAGCTATGAGGCACTGCTGTAATAAAAATGTGAGAAAAAGAAATAGGAAGTGACACTTCTTAGATTTACTTTTTTCCATAAATTAATCCATTTAATTCTAAAGCAATGCATAAACCAAGTAATCTACTGTTTGCTGTTAATTTTCTAGCTTATTCGCTACATTCCTAACACATTATAGTTATCAAATAGATGGTGAGCAGATGAATGGGTGAGTGAATCACCCAGATGGGGTATAAATGGTTCAGAGAAATTAAGTAACTTAGCCCTATGCTTTAACCTAGGGCTTCCTCTAAGTGCCATAACCATTTTGTGTTGCTTATATGTGGATGCTTTTTATCTTAAATTTTTCTTAATAAACATAACATTTATGATATATTCAAATATTTCTAATATTAATATTTAATATTGATTGTTATAGACATTGTTGTAAGAACTTCACATGAATACATTTATTTAAACTTTCACAAAATCTTATGGATAATATATTTCCACCCCCAAGTTTATAAACCAGAAATGGAGGCACAGAAGCATGAGTCATTGCCAAACATCAATGATGAGCGAAGCCCAGATAAGAACCAGCTCCATTTCCAGAGCTCCTATCTGTAGTGATATACAACTGAAGACTTGCTTTAGAGTGTATACTTACTGTACTTACTGATATGCATCTGGCACTATGCTAGGTAACGTTCGCCTAATGATCAGCCTTCCTTTATAACCATAGTACAGGTCAGCATAATTTTCCTCTTTTGGAATCTGTGCAATGAGTTTATTTGTAAATCAATACAAATTCTATGGAGGATGAAATTGAAACTCAGAGGTTAAGTCATGTGTTTACAAAAGGATATTAGTATGAGTAAAGTGAATTCATGGAGTTGTGATCTCTAGACATCTTCTTAAAGTAATATACTATATCTTTTTCTCATATTAACCTCATATGATTAGTTGCCAAATTAGAGATCCTGAGAATTGTCATTCTGTCATTCACTGTTTTTATCTTAATGTCAAAATATCTATTTGATAATGAAGAAAATATGTAATATTTTGAAGAGTACACAGTTTTCAGTCGATGATAGTTTTTTTATATAGTTGTAGATAGCCAGCCACTTTTACTGACAGTCATTTTGATTTTTTGTGTGAATAATGAAACCAGTAATTTAGCATGGAATACCTTTATTTTGGTACTTAGATAATTATTTAATGATATCAGAGAGATATGAGCAATGAATTACAGAGGTACTTACAAAGAATGTTTTATACTGTTTGTGAGTATATGTGAATACACATGTCACTACATATATAGCTTGTAGTGTAGCAATTTACTTAATTCTCTCTGGGAAGATCCTAAGCCCTTAGTCTTGTCATAATGAGCAGAAGTAAAAGTATGAGACTGTGGTTCTGTAGATAGTCCTGAGTTTAAATCTCCTCGGTCATTTCCTACTATTTAACCCTGGGCAATTCACTTAATGTCTTTAAACTCAGTTTCTTGTATTGTAAAATCGACATACCGACAAGTAGCTTGGTAGAAAGCACTATAAGCAATCTTCAGAATTCCCTTTTACCACTGGCTGACACATTAAAGGCATGCCACAAGTGGTGGTAATTATGATTAGTATAATTAGGATCTATAGGGATTAAGCCTACTTTCCGAAACGGAACATCAGATCAGTTACAGATGAGAAACCGTAAGAGGGTACTACAGAAAGACAAATGGTTCCCTGTGAGGACAGTAATGAAATCTGTGACTGTGTCATTTTATAGCAATATCCCTCTTCTTCTAAATCTCACTCAACAGCAAATTAGGGACACAGACAATTTTAATTATATGGGCCCCATGGATGATAATAAATGGTTGTTCATGAACACTCTCAGTGATTTTCATGAGGTAAAGTTAAATCTTTGGACGTGGACCTCTGCTTTTTGGGGTGGTGCTTACAGATGGGCAGTTGATTATGATGCATCAGTCAGCAAAGGCTAATAGTCTGCAAGGGAATCTCTGGTGCCTCCCTTAGGGGGTAATGAAGTCCACTGGAGTGGCTCAGAGCAGCATGTTTCCGAAAGATGTATCACCCTCACTTACGATAGAACATATTTGTCTAGTATTACTAAACATATTTGTGTAGTATTATGATAGATCATATATATTGATTTACTGTCACTATGGAATTTCTTTTATTTAATCAACTTTTTTTTTTCAAATTAGGAGGAAGAGTGATTAAACAAATGCTTTCTACATCTTTACTAAAAAGTTCATAATTGATGAATTTGTGCAGTTACATTTTACTGCTGGAGCCACTTTCTAATAAAACATGCAATTGATATAAAAATAAGACGAGAGATGATTTAAGTAAAACATATGTGAATATTTAAATATTTGCTCCAATTCAGTAAAATTTGGCATACATCAAAATTTTAAAAGGAAATTATAAAGTTTTAAGCTTTAGTTAATTAAAATACCATCTGTTTCTAGTTAATTTAAATAGCCTAACATAGAGCAAATGGTAGCTCAGATAATGGGATACCCACTTTCTTTTTTTTTTTTTTTTTTTTTTTTTTTTTTTTGTTATGGTCTAGGTATGATAAAGCTAATATTTATCTGTAATTCCAGAGTAACATTGCTAGTTCCAATAGCAAGAAGAAACTAAAAAAACTAAATGTTTTCTTCAAACTATTAATAATTGAACTTTCAACCAAGCAATCTCTCAGGATTGGACAAAGAAGTATAATTTACATTAACAGCTAATGTTTTGCTATGGAGGACATGATCATTTTTGTATATGTATAAGTATGTGTGCATATGTATACACACACATTTTGTGCATATATACCATAAAAGAATAGCTTGTACATATAAGAGGCACCTCATTTTGAACTGCTAGGTCTAATTTATCATTTGCCTGCAAATTGGCTGTTATTTACCTTTGCACAACGTATGAAGATAGGTCTTGCCCACATACATTAATGTTTATAATAATATTGCAAAAAATTTTCAAATTTACTTTAACATATAAAATATTCTGAAGATCTAAAATATTGCAAAATGTTTGTTTCATTAAAATGATTCCTATTTAATTATAAGCCACCAATATTTAATCACCCAAAACTCTTTCAAGACACTTAACATTAAAATCTTAAATACAAATTAGAGCTATTAATAGGGTCAATGTTTTCTTGAAATACTTTATTTTGCAACTCATTCATTTATCTATACATTAAATATTTAGGAGTGTATTATGTGCCAGGCATTTTTCTAAGTGATGAAAAACAAGAGAGTTATTGGTATATAATAAAACTAGCCATGATTTATTTAGCATCTACTGTTTTAAAATTATTAATCCTTTATGAATGCATTAGTAAAATAGTTAAGCACATGGATTCATAAAGCAAACTAATTAGTTTGAATACAGGATTTCCCCTTGCTATTAATAGTTATGTAATCTTGTTTCTTAGCTCTCTCTGCTTTACTTTTTTCATCTATACCATGGAAAAGAAATGCTACCATCTTCTCAGGTTGTTGTGAAGATTAAATGAGATAACACATGCAAATATTTAAAGCAGTATCTGGGACATTTTGAGTATTTAATACAGTCTAGATATTATTATTCTTAGTGTCTTATGTATAATTTTTACATTAATTCTGAATGTGGGAATAATTACTGCTATGAGACCACTTTAAGTAATAGAGTTCAAGTGACTTGGCAGAAATCAGACAGCAAGTAACTATCAGATCTAGGAATTAAACTTTGATCCATTGACTTTGAAAACCTAATCTCCATTCCTGTTACATTGAGTGTCCTCCAGTTCTCTACCTATCAGGGATGCTTTTTTCTCTGTGTAAATGGAAACATTTGAAGTTCATCCCAGATCTCTGGGAAATGCAAATGTGTTATCAATATATGTGAGAGTAACAAGGGAAGAGTAAGAGAGTCTTATGTTCTTTGAGCCACTCCAAATTCTACAGCTATTTATTTATTTACTTTTTTATTTTCAATTTGCACTCATCATTTCATAATCTATTGGATACTGTGTCACCCTTTTGTTAAAACTTATATTCTTTCTATTAATTTTGGAAAATTTCCAAAGTTTTTTAGAAGTAAAAAAAACACCATAGGTTGGTCTTGGTATGTGGAATGCACATGGCCAAGAAAATAATAGGAAATGACTTAACCATAAATAGACATAATTATTCTGTAGGTTCCTCGGACAATTTTTAGTGAATCATTGTTATAGGGTCCTGATTTATCATTTTAAAAATTCATGTCCTTTCCCTAAAACTCATCTCCCATCTTTCTTATACTTTCTATGACACACTCTATCACAATTTTTAATAGTTTTACAAAAGTATTTTTACAGAAACCAATACCTTTTTCTAGATATTTTATATGAAATTAGAATCAAATCTAGGAGCACATTGGATGTGTATGTGTGTGTGTGTGTGTGTGTGTGTAATCATCTTAAGCGTTGCTTCTTGTGGCTGCAAAGATAAAGATTTGAAGAACAGGTAGCTTAATTCTTGTAGCAGCTATACAACTTTCCAGTTCGCTACATAGTAACACCTAGGCTTTTCTGAATGTCTTAAGCATTGTGGATATTATGACAATAATATTTAGACTTCACAGCACTTGATAACAAATTCGTTATAAATCAGCTTAGTGTCTCTAGTTAGACTGAATGATTATGGCTTCATTCTGCTCACAGTAACAAGTGAGAATGGAAATCTTCTTATTTTCCTATCCTTTCATACCTTTAGAATAAGATATTTCAAATTTAAAAAGCAGAACATTTCTTAACAAGTAGGCTCAATCAAACCACTACACGGAAAACACCAGTAAAGAACCCTTATTATTCTATAAGACCAATGAAACATCTTTTAACCTATTTATCTTTAGTAAATTAAAAAGAAAGCAACACAGCTTTTACAAAGATTTCCCAGCTCTTAAATTTCTCTGCTACTTAGAAGAATCTAATGCATATCTCATTTACTTATTCATGCTTTTTTGACTCATCTTCTTTTGAAAGTTAAAAGTTCAAGGAATAATGCATATTAAAAAGTGGGATTTTATTAACATACTACGTGAATAGATATTTGAATTCAGGAAAATGGATGATTGAGTTAAATACTTTGCATGGATTTTCAGTCAACTGATAAGTTTATTTTCAAAATTTAGTCGAATTTTAAAAGGAACTGTCTTAGTCTGTCTGTAGCAAAATACCTTACACTGGGAAATTAAAAAACAACAGAAATTTGTTTCTCACAGTCAATTCTGAAGCTTGGGAAATCGACGATCAAGATACCAGCAGATTCAGTGACTGGTGAAGGTTCACAATCTACTTCCAAGATAGGGCTTTGTTGCTGTGTAATTATGTGGTGGAAGGAGGAAGGGCAGAAGGGAAGGGTGCTGTGTGAAGCACTCTTTTACAAGGGAGTTGGTCCCATTTATGAGGGCAGTGACCTCATGACCTAATCACCTCCTAAAGGTACCACCTCTTTATACTATCACATGGGAAATTAAGTTTCAACATAGGAATTTTGTAAGGGCACAGTCAGACCATAGCAGTAACTATTTGCTTAATACGAAAATACATTGATTATGTGCCAACATGTATGCCCCCAGTTCAAGATGTCTATATTCTTTCACTTTAGAACAGGTTTTAAAAGTGTGTGTTTAGGTGTATGTGTGCACATATGTGATTTTCTGAGTGCTATATGCAAAATGTGTAAGCTCACATGGGAAATAAAAAAACATATTCTCCTACAGGTGCTCAAGGGTTAGTGAAGATGCTAAATATATATCTAGAGGATATTCATCTAAAATGGCCCATGGCGATTGGGTGATGCTCACTCTGCTACAGGTATGTTGTTGTTGTTTAAACAATAGAATAGAAATGGCAAAGGATTATACCTGTATCAAATCTCTGCTGTATTATTCACTAACTGGGTGAAATTCACTTAACTTTTTGAAGCAATCAGTTTCCTTATCTGTGGAATAAAATATGAATTTTATACAAGGATTTTAAAAATAATCATGTCAATATTAATAATATTATCAACTAACATTAATAGAGTGCTTATTATTGTGAGGCTCTGTTGAGAATGTTCCACATAGTATGTCTTTTTTAAAAATGAAGTATAGCATACATATGGAAAAGTGCACAAATTCTAATTGGGTAACTATGGATGTTTACAAAGTGATAACACCAGTTTAATATGCACCCAGATCAAGAAACTCAATATAATCAGAGACCCAGAAGATCCAGAAGATCTTACATGACACCCTCCTGTCACCCTATCACTAACCCTCCATCTCCAAAGGTAAATAGTATCTTGCCTTCCAACATCACAGTTTTGTCTTCTGTTTTTGCATTATGCATTTTAATTCCCTCAATAGTCCTTAAGTTTAAACAGTGCCAATTTCCTTCCCACACCCTTATGTACTGATGAAGTCATAGGAGATTAATTCTCACTGGACAGCTATATGGGGATATTTCTTGGAAAACTGATTCACTGATAGGAGTATTGGGTTGGAATAGAAAAACCACAAACAAGCTTGTGTTTTTGAACTTGACTCCGTTTCTTGCCAACACTGGAATTCCGAGCAGTTTATTTAATGTCCTTGATTCCTAATTTCCTCCTGTTTGAATGAAATTGTTGTAGGGATTGAACAGGATGTGGAAGAGTTCAGTAAACTAGTACCATAAAGTGCTATAAAATGTAAGATGTTAGCAGCAGCAGGGGCAGTAGTTATACAAAGAAAGAAAAATGAGACACAGCTTTGGGCAAGACTGGTGAGCACAGGATAAGTTCAGGAAATGGCAAGTACTATATGCAGATGAGATTGCAGTTGTAGTGTTGGGTACATGGTAGAGAGATTACATATAGGGGATTAGATTAAAAATGTAGTTTGGGCACATATTGAGCCAATCTCTTTTCAATAGGCAGTATGGCCTGAACAAACAAAAAAGTTACATGTTATTTCAAGTTACTCGTATTTGCTTTTTTGGTAGTAGTTCAGATCACATTTTAGACATTTAGGTATGGTGAACATTTTTATCAATTTAAAACAAAAATTAATTTTATTTTCATTGTCATCCGAACTTCAGAATTTGAAGAATGACATAACTCTTATTGAGAAGAGAGACCTCTGAACTGAATTCCTTTCTTGAAAGGTCCTGGAGTGAAGGAGGAGAGAAAAAAGAAAACTCTTCTACCGGTTCTCCTGTGGCCACTGAAAAATGGAACTTGGTGACCAGAAGGTAGAGTTTAATTCTGTAGGACCATGGGTCTCTACCTTAAGTGCGCATAAGCCTCACTTGAGTGGCTTGTTAAAATGCAGGTTCTGAGCCCTACCTTTGGAGATGCCAGTTCATGATGGCTCAAGAGATTCTGATAAGGATGCTCCAGGGACCACACGACCACCACTGACTGGGAGAATTGAATATCCCAATTTTCACTGTAGGGGCCAAAAAACCTGAAAAATAAGCCATTTAGGCTACAAGCAGTTGGGGACAAAGGACAAATAAGAAGCACAGTATAACTTAGGGAAGGAGAGAAGAGTAGGACTATGAGTTTTCAGGTGAACTAGGTAAAAACAGTGTGCAAGAAAAGATGCAGAACCACAAAAGAACAGTGAAAGCCACATGAGAATCACACAGGACAGGGAAAGTGTGCAGGTGAGTAGCTGCAGAACTGTAAAATCAAAGAAGCTTAAGAAAGAAAACGTTCAGGAGAAGACTACTGGAGCAGCTAACCTCCACTATTGTAACAAGTGGCACTTGTGAAACATAAAGAAATCTATAAGCCCTGTGAGTTAGAAACAAGAAAATAATAGAATAATAAGATACAGTCTCAAGATAGTACATCAGCCATTCGTGTGTAGAGAATGTGCACTAATACTGAGGCTGACTCAGGGTTTGTGGGTCAGGAATGTATTCATTCAGTAACAAAGAAAATAAACAAAATAAGAATATAAAATTAGGCATGCAAATGTATATTTATTTAGAATGAGAAAATAAATTAGAAAAAAATTATAAATTTAAAAAAGCTGACAGGCATGACATTTGGAATATTACCATGGATTAATAACTACAGAACTTTCTGGTGCATGTCTATAAGACTGTCCTTAATTTGTTTTGGCTCCATATTCTTTACTCACCTTGTCATATGACAACTGTCTAATATTGCTATTAAAAGAATAGAAAGATAATATGTTCTTGTCTCCAGCATTATTTATTGAATTATTATTATTAGTTGTTAATATCGACAGTTTTGGAAAGTTTCCTTCAGCTTCAGAACTCCTTATCCACTAAGCTGTATCTGTGCCTTCCTTCGTAGTTCCTTGCTTAGGAGATTTTCTCTTCCCCTGGGGGAAGGACTCAGAGCATTCTAGGCCTTTGATCTCTCTTACACTTGCTGCTTCAGCAGCTCCATCTCTGCTTAATTCTCTGTGCTTTTCAGTTTTCAAGCTTTGGGGAGAGGTTGTGTGTGGGCTGAGAAGGTCCTTGCAAAATATAGGGAGCACAGTGAGGTCTGCAGTCTGCTTTTGTCAAGTTCCTTGATGCTCAGTGAAGTTCTTAAGGGGCAGGTTGTCTGGCAGTGAGTGGATGCCAGCTTGTAACCTGGAGACCACCACCAGGTCAGGGTAAGCTCCAGGCAGGGACTGTGGCTATGTCCTCCCCACATTCTTAGAAGTCAACTCTCCATCCTCAGGAGTTAGTGTTTGCTAAAGAAAATACTAGTTTTATGTACCGATTTGATTCCCTGACAAAACAATTGGCACGTCACACATTTTTAAACATCAGTAGTCCCCAGAGATCACCTACTCTCTGGACTAATGTCCAGACAGGGAGATAATATTAATGATTGGATTATTCTACAGCATTATATGCCTTGTAGGAAACAGTATTCAAATCCTCATCATGGGCACAAAGGCTTAAAGGGGCCATTCTGACTCCGATAGAAATGAAATTTACATGATTGTTTCCAAACATTAATTAGCATAAACTCATAGATGAAAACCTATTTACCAATACCATATCAAATTCTAAACTTAACTCACAGCCATCAAAAAATTACATAATTTATTTTAAATTAAAACCAGACAAAACTAAACTGTTATCATAAATGATGTGTACCATGCTCTTCCCCAATTTTTATAGTTACCTGACAAATAAAATGACATCCTTGAATGTCTTAAAGTTGAATTGTATCACATTCTATTTTCTGAGAACTTTTAGAAAGTTGTTCCTCAACTTGGTGCTTTAAATTGTGGGTTATCATAATCACCACTAATGATTTGTTCCATTGATTGAACCACTTAAGGGATTCTGCTGGTAAAATGATGAGCATTTTTTAGGGGATAAGCTATGGAATAATTGAAGTCTTTAGAGAAACTGACTGTGAATAATAATTCTAATTGTATTTGACTGGCAGAAGGAACGCCTCATGATGATTTGGTGCAGGATCTAAAGCAATGCTTATCATTAATCTGATTTTTCCATCCTCGCTAAAGTCAAAATAAAATTATATTGTTGGAAGCATGTAGAATAGAGAAATAAAAGCTTGGATTTTTGAGAAGTATACTGCTGTTAAAGACTAAAAAATAATATTCTGAAGTCCTGGTATCATGATATTGGTTTTCCTCATCTAGTGTGGTGACTGGACTCTTGACCGGTGGTCTCACCAAAGAGTATTTACGGTGCATGGGGGCGGGTGGCTCGGTACAAGAGGAATTGAGAGTGCAGCTGAAATACGGTCACAATCTCCATCAGCGTCTCCTTTCCCAACCACTTAAAGCTACCTTTGGATATCCATATTTAGTACAAAAAAAAAACCCAAACAAATAAACAAAAACATGCGCTGCAATTAAGATTCATGAAGGTGCTATACAGATTCAGCATCAAGAGAAATAATTGAGCCCTGACTTCCAACCATATTCCCACCAGATTCCATCACTGCGTGGAACAGGATCCATACACTGGATCCTGTATAAAAAAAGTCATGATTAGAGTTCTGTGGCATCTATGCTTGACAGATCTGTGAGTGGGCAGGAGGGAAGAATGGCAGAGGAAGACTGGCTTGTATTATACGGCTGGTAGGCTCTTGTACATTACTGATTAAGTCTTGTGTGGTGCAGTTCACCAAGAGTCTTCTTTGTGTGCACACCACATCATACTAATAATGATAAGAAAAGAAGGATGATAAGAAAACAAGTGAACCACGCAGTCAGCTACAATGGGTTAGACTGGAGTAAGCAAGAAGTAGAGTCTCATAACTCCATTTTGGAAGTTGTTTTGAGTGGATGGGCAAGAGCTTGGATTGTGGCCTCTTTTCTGTGTGTGAACACACACACATATATGTATTAATATAAGCTTGTCCCATTTGAAGCCATACATTACATGCACATTCAACATATAAATACATATAAATGTTCATGGAACACATCTTATCTGATAGAGTTTTAGGAAATGCTTGGATTCCATCTTAGTAAAATTAAATCCAACCAAATTATTGGCTTTGTATTGTATGTTCAAAATTTAAACATGGTATTTCCTGGAATATTAAGACTTGTAGGTAGCTACTAATTGGCTAAACTTGTAAAGTCTTAAATACCAAAGCATCCAAGTATTGAGACGTTCCTCACTGTCATAGTTAGAAATAATCATAATAAGAATTTATTAAGGTTAGTTGATCAAGATACAGTTAATTCTAATCAATAATTTTAAGGGGAAAGGAAGTAAGTGTATAGTTTATACATGATATATTAGTTTATGCTTCATAAGGAATGATTTTTTATAGTTTTGTACTATTGCTTATATTTTTATTGTTACTACTGTTAATGATCCTGAGCTATTTGAGTATAGAAATTGTCTCATATTTCTTGGTAACTCAGTCATAGCTTCCTGTCATTATAGATGCTTAATAAATGCTTGTAATCCTGTTATTAAAGAAAGAAAAATCCTGGAGCTGCCACTGCTCTTTACATATTTCTAGGAAAAGCCTCCAGTGGAGAGGACAAAGGAGAAAAATTAACAGTTTTGTGGTGGTGTCTTTACTGTCACTCCAAAATTCGGTCTCTATGTAAAGTAATGAATCAATGAAATTTATTAAATATCAATATTGTGCCTGGCTGAATCCCAGCCCTAATGTCTACTTATGAAATGTGAGCAACTTTCTTGTCTGTATTAGGTATGATATCATTAAATCAGGGAAATAGTTTTTATGATTTGTGACTTTGTAGAATTCAATATTGTTCTCTAGAACAGTAAAAAAGGTGAGTTTGTCATTTTATATCTCTTTGAATAGAAAGGTAATAATTGAACTTTTCCATTATTAATAACTATAGATTTATAGAGAGAGTTGCATTGTACTTTATCAAGATTAAAATGTAACATACATTCTAAATGTTTGTCACTGAACAATAACTTATATTTATAAAACTCAATAGTACTTAACATTTCACATTCATCTTATTTTGATCTCCATAAAGCAGCATGCACTATATATCCATGTCTCCCATTTCATAGATGAGAAGTTAGAGGGACAGAATAGTTAAGGAACACAGTGGTCAAATTTGGAGTTTTAGAACTCCTAGTGCAGGGTGCTATTCATTTCACACATTGAGCTCATAAGGTCAGTTCCGTTCTCTAATTTGGCCATCACCCACTTAGGTTGGCCATTTTATCATTCCTCATTTCTTGTTTTGATGTTCCTTTAGATTTGTTTTCCTCTAATATCTTGATGACATAGTTTGTATTTCAATTTTAAGAGAAACTTCTCAGAATCCATGAAGGAAAAGAGAAATGGGAAGATACAATTATGATTTTCAAGCATACTGCTGCTATTATAGAAGGTATAGAAGAGCATATTTCTTTAGGATGTTTGTTGTTCTGCCTTTGTAACAGACATTTCAGCATATTGAAGTCATGTCTCCGAGTTGCCCTTGTCTTTTCCAATGAAGTTATCCTTCTCCCAGGAGCCATGCTCCTGTTTTGCCAACTGATTTAATGATGTTTGTATGAATAGTGTTGAAAGTGACACTCTGCCATTGTGTTGGTTGCAGAGAGGTCATCAGAAATATAGATGGCAAGGAGAAATCAATACATCTCTTTTATACACAGATGGAAGGGAAGTGTTTAAGACAGCAGTTCTATCATCTAAAGGTGCTTATATATTCTCAAAGTAGCTGTCTTTAAAAGAATCAATTTTTAATGGGGTTAAGGCCTTATCACTTTAAAACTGTTTGGCCAGTCTATAACTTTTACAAATACCTTCATGTCATTTCTAATTTGTGAAGTTCTTTCTCTGCAAAAGTGCCTAGAGTAAAATCTGCAAACAAACAGACTAAAAAACAAACAAATAAACAAACACCTAATTTTTCTTTGAAAGAAGTTAGTTATATAAAAATTCAAATTCTGTAGGATTAGGAATTAAGAGTTATCTATTAAAAGAAAATATCAGTTTCAAAACTAGTAAGTGCATTAAGTGAAGAGCATATGTTTTAAAAAATCTTTAAACTCAGAAGTAAAAAATAGTAAATCTTTCATACTAGAGGCTTAATAATTGGATAGAAGTGAAAAATGGGTTGGTGGGAATTGAGTATGAGCTCTTTCAAGCTGGATAATGACAGTACTGATGTGAAACTAACTCAAGTTTTTCACCGGAGCTTGACATGGTAGCATTAACAGCCTCAGGGGCTCAGCTGTTCTTGCTGAGACTTACACTATAGTTATCTGCTATATCTGAATCTCACTGCCATTCCACGACACTTTTATTTTAATACAGCAATGCTGATCTAATGACAGTAACTTTTGGCTACGTGTTGAAAGACTTGCAACATCTATTACATATCAATTTGACCTACTTTAATTTGATCTATATATACTTAAAATTTCATCCTCCAACTTATTTTTCTTAGCATTTTATTAGTTTATAATTGGCATATAGTAAATAACATATAGCAAAATTTGATGTTTTGCCATATGTAAACCAATGAAATACACTCCACATTTAAGATAATGGAGAAATCTATTAATTCCAAAAGATTCCTCATGCCTTTTTGTAATCTTTCCTTCCTTTTGCTCTCTGTCACATTACACTGTATTCCTTAGCAACTGTTAATCTATTTTCTGTTGCTATATATTAATATATGTTTGCATTTTCTAGAATTTTACATAATAGATCATAAGATATTTATTCTTTCTTGGATAGATTGTTTTGCTCATATTCTTTTGATATTAATTTATGTTGACAGGTCTATCAATACTGCATTCCTTTATATTGCTGAATAGTTTCCATCAAATTAATTTATCACATTTTGTTTCTCCATTAACCTGTTGAAGCACATTTGGACTGCTTCCAGATATTTATTATATACAAAGCTGCTATGATCATTCATGTTCAAATCTTTGTGGGGACATATATTTCCATTTTTACTGAGTAACTACCTAGGACTAGACTCTCTGGATTCCATGGTAAGTGTATGTTTAACATTTTAAGACATTACCAGACTCAAAACTTCTTTCAAAGTGGTTGGAAGAAATTTTACAGTTCAACTGGCAGTGAACGAAAGTTTTAGTTGCTCTGTATCTTTCCCAAGAATTGGTATGATCAGTCTTTTTTTTAAAAAAATCTTTATTATCAACATTATTTTATTAACAAATCCCAATTATGTATATTTATGGGATACGATGTGATGTTTTGATATATGTATAAAATGTGGAATGATTAATTAATTAATATGTTAGACATTCCTATAGGTGTGTAATGCTATCTTATTAGGCTTTTAATTTGTATTTCCTAATAACTAATGATATTGAATATCTTTTTCATGTACTCATTTGGCATCCATGTATCAGCACTGATGAAGTGCTTTTCAAATATTTTGTTAATTTTTGCATGTGAGTTGTTTGCTTTCTCAATATTTAACTCTATGAGTCCTTCATATACTCAGGATACAACTTCCGTATCAGATTTGTGATTTACAAATACTTTCTTCAAGTTGTAGATTTCCTTTTTTACTTAACAGTGATTTTCAAAATGCAGAAATTCTTAATTTTGTTGAAGTTTAATTTTTCAATTTGTTTTTTATGGAACAATTTGTATATTGTTTAATTGTATTCATTTAGTATATCTAAGAAATATTTACTTTAAAAGATTTTTAATCTATTTCCTTCCAGAAGTTTTATAGTTTTAGTTTATATATTTAGGTCTAAGGTAAATCATTAGTTAATTTTTGCATATAGTGTGAAATTTTTATCAATTTTTTTGCATACAAATATATAGTTGTTCTAGCATATTTGTTGAAAAGATAGTCATTTATCCTCAGAAGTGCCTTTGCAAAAACTATTTGTCCAAGTTGTGGGTCTATTTTTGAACTCTTTATCTTCTTCCACTGATCTCTTTATCTTTATGCCAATTCCACAGTGTCCTGATTACTGCAGTTTTGTAATAGATCTTGAGGTCAGATAGTGTATATCTTTCAATGTTGTCCTTTTTCAAAGTTGTTTTGGCTAGTCTAGGTTCTTTTTATTTCCATATCAATTTTTGAATCATCTTGCACCAAAACGTCTGTTTGAAGTTGGATTGAGATTGCACTGAATCTCTACATTTGTAGATAAACTTCAGCAAGAATTCATATTTTAACAATATTTTGATCCATGAGGATATTTTATCTGTCCATCCACTTGGAATTTTTAATTTCTCAGCAATGTTTTGTGGTTTAAGAGTACAAATTGCACAATTTTCTCAATTTTATCACCAAGTATTTCATATTTTTAATGTTCCTTTAAATGGTATTGTTTTCTCTATTTTATGACTACTGCTAGTATATAAAATGTCTATGTTAGTTTTGTATCCTTCAGTCTTGCTGAATTCAGTTATTAGCTCTAGGTACTTTTTGGGAGATTTTGTTGACTATTCTTTATAGATGCTTATGTGTTCTGCAAATAAGAATAGTTTATTTCTTGCTTTCCACTTTCTTGCTCAGTTGGATTGCCTAGGATGGTCTGTTGATAGAAATGCTAGGAATGGATATCCTCAAAATTTATATTTCCGTTAAGAGGAGAACATGCAGTCTTTCACAATTAGGCATGACATTAACTGTAGGCTCTTTTTCAGATATACTTTTTTAGGTGGAGGATATTTTCTTCTTTTCTTGTATATCAAGGATTTTTTATTTAAAATGGATATTGGATTTTGGTTTTTGCTTTGTTTTGTTTTCTTTTTGCATCTATTGAGGGGAGCATATTTTAAAAAATCTCTTAAAATGGTAAATTAATTTGGAGATTTTTTTAAAATGCTAAACTAACTATGAAATTCTGAAGTAAACTACTTGAATATGATGTACTTTCCTTTATTTATATAGTTACATTTGAATTGGTAAAGTTTTTAAAAAAATATTTGCATCTATGTTCAGAGTCTATTAGTCTGTAGTTTCATTTTTTTGTAAGGTCTCTGCCTGTTTTTGGTATTAGAATAATGCTGATCTCATAGAATGAGTTGGGTAATATTATATCCTCATCAATTTTCTTGAAATTTTTGGTAGAATTACCCAGTGAAGATATTTAGGGCTGTAATTTTCTTTGAGGGGAAAATTTGAACTATAAATTTAATTCATTTGATAGATAAGGAGCTATTAAGTTTACCTTGAGTGAATTTTGGTAATTTGTCTCTTTTAAGGCTATGCCCATTTTACCATGACCTAAAATGTTCATAATGTTCCCATATTATATTATCTTTTTAACATATGCAGAATATATAATATCACCTCTTATATTGGTAATTAGCACCTTCCTAATTAGTCTGGCTGGTGATTCATCATTCTTATCAGATATCATGCAGTAGGTCTCACTGTTTTTTTCTTTAAATCTATTCTGACTATCTACGCTTTTAGTAAACACAGTTTGTAAGATTTTATTCTTTTACAATTATTAAGGTGTGTTTTATGGCCCAGAATGTGATCTTTGTGAGTGTCCATGTGAGCTTGAGAATAATATGCATTCTGCTGTTGTTGAATGGAGTATTGTGTAAATGTCCATTAGATTATGTTGGCTGATGAAGTTGTTGAGTTCCTTTTTATGTTGTTTATTTGTTTTAAGTAATTCTTCAATTGAGGATAGAGAGTTGTTCAAGTCACCTACTGCAGTTATCAATTTCTCTTTCTCTCCTTGCACTTCTATCCATTTTATGCTTTCAGATTTTAAGACCAACCTTCCTTCCTCCCTTCCTCCCTTCTTCACATTGGGAAAGTATTTTTGAAAAATTTATATTTTATCATTAGATAATTTCTCTCATTCTTCCTGATAATTTTCTTTCCATTGACATTGAATTTACCTGATATTAATGTTGTTATTCCTTTTCTAAAAAAATTAATGTTTGGACCCTATGTCTTATTTTATTATTGTACTTTTAACCTTTTAACCTAACCATGCTATATCTTTGTGTTTGATATGCGCTTCTTAAAGATAGTAAATAGTTGGATCGTGTTTTTATAAGTAAATATGATTTTTTAAAAAAGATCATATTCATTTTTTACTAAAATAATACTCTTCTCAATTTTGCTCACAATTAGCACCCTTAATTTTTTTTCAATGAATGTATTTTCATTTTCATTTTATTTTTAAAATTTTTTTATTGAAATTGTATATATTTAAGGTGTACACTTTGATGTTTTGATGTACATATACATAGTGAATTGATTAGTACAGTCAAGCTAATTAAGATATTTATCTCTTGTGTGTTAAAACTGTTTTTCAAAATAAAGTTGTTTTCCTAACCAAAACATATTAACCTCTTCATATAGGTATGATTCTTTTTTGTGGTGAGAACACTTAAGATATACATACTCTTAGCAAAATTCAAGTAAACAATACAGTATTATTAACTACAGGCTCCATGCTCTACGTTAGATTTCTAACATATTCATCCTATGCAATTGAAACTTTGTTCATCTTGACACACATCTTCCTATTTCCCCCAACTCTCCCCACCCCTCATAACCACAATTCTACTCTCTGCTTCTATAAGTCTGACTGTTTTAGATTCCACATTTAAGTCAGTGCATGGAGTTATTTGTCTTTCTGCGTCTGCCTTACTTCAGTTAGCATCATTTCTTTCAGGCTCATCTATGTTGTCATAAATGGCAGGGTTTCCTTCTTTTCTAAGACATATATATGTATATATATATACACAAACACACACATATATACATATACATATATATATCATAATTTCTTTAACAATTCATCTATCAATGGACACTTAGATTATTTTTGTATTTTGGCTATTGTGAATAATGTTGCAATGACTATGGGAGTGAAAATCAGATATCTTTTTAAGATACTGATTTCATGTAATTTCATTTCATTTGAATACCCAGAAAAGGGATTGCTGGATCATATAGTAGTTCTATTTTTTAATTATTTGAGGAAACTCCGTACTATTTCCTATAAGGGCTGTACCAATATATGTTCCCACTAATAGTGTACAAGGGTTCCATTTTCTCCACATTCTCACCAACACTTATTGTTTGTTTATTAAGTGCCATGTCAAGCAATATATCATTATAGTTTTATGTTTTTCCTGGTGATTAATGGTGTTGAACACCCTTTCATATATCTATTGTCATCTGTATGTCTTTGAATAAAGCTATTTTGCCTATTTTTTAATTAAGTTATTTCTGTTTTCGCTATTGCATTGTCTGAGTTCCTTATGTATTTTGGATATTAACCCCCTTATTGTGATTGAAAATATTTTTCCCATTCTTTAGTTTGCCTTTGTGTTTTATTTAATGTTTCCTTTGCAGTGTAGAAGCTTTTTTAGTTTGATGTAATCTCACTTGTTTGTTTTTGCTTTTATTGCCTGTACTTTTGGTATCATATCCAGAATATCATCTCCACACTAATGTCAAGGAGCTTATTCCCTGTGTTTTCTTTCAGGAGTTTTAAAGCTTCAGGTCTTACATTTAAGTCTTTAATCCATTTTGAGATGCTTTTTGTATATGGTATAAGATTCAATTTCATTGTTTTGCTTGTGGGTATCTAGATTTTTTCAGCACCAGTTATTGAAGTGACTGTCCTATACCCATTGTGTATTATCGATGCCCTCATCAGTATTAGTTAATGTCTGTTTCTGAATTTTTTATTCTGTTCCATTGTTCTATGTGGCTGTTTTTATGCTAGTACCACGTTCTTTGATTATTATAGCTTTACAGTATAATTTGAAATCAGAAAGAGTGATGATATAAATATGTTTTTCAAATGGATATATTTAGACCATTTTCATTTAATGTAATTATTGCATATTAGGAATTATTTCACCATTTTATTATTCATTTCTGTATGTTCCATCTGTTTTACTAAAGCACTTTCGTGATGGTTGTTTTAAAACCCTTGTCAGATTTTAAATTGTCAAATTTCAGCATCTGAGTTATCTCATTGTTAACATCTGTTGATTATCTTCCCTTATTCAAGATGTGATTTTCCTGGTTCTTTGCATGATGAGTGATTTCAGTCTCATCCTGTTTGGGGAATTATATTACAAGATTCCACATCTTCCTTAACCACTTCAGTACGGCGCTCACCGGCTGGGAAACCTTGCCCCCAGCGGGCACTCATAGTCCGCTCGATAGTGTGTGCTGTGCATTGACGACGAATCCGTTTTGCTCTTGAGTGATGAGGAAAGCTTTAAAACACTGAAAGCTTGTTTTACTTTACAGGCATCTTTACTTTTAATGTAAATCAGAATAGGTAATATATACATATATGTTTTCATTACGTTATTTTTAAATGTTCACAATTTTATTTTGATAAATGAAAAATTAGAAAAGTCATATCACGGCTGTCTGCTAAAGTCGCTGTGTGCGTTCATCTGTGGCTATTGATTATGGTCGACGCTGGTACCGAAGTGGTTAACTATGCTAATTGAGCAGACAGCCACCTTGGTTAGGTTTAATGCACAAGACCTGGCTGCTTTGGTGGGCTGCGGTTCCAAAGACAATTTAGTTTTAGAGCTATTGCAGTGCTATTCTGGTCTGCTTTGTTCGTGTCACAGGAGGCTATGCTGTGAAGGCAGACGTTGTTCTACCCTGCAGTGCAGTTCTCAAACCATTGGGTGCATTGATTCTAGTCAACATCACAGGTCAATAAAGATCTGCCCAGGACTTCCTATGCAGGTTTAAAGAATCATTTTCTCTAGTTCCTTCCTTTCTGAAATCCTACCTCCAATGCCTACTTGGGTGAGGATGGATGCAACTTTCCATCACTGGGCTGTAATTGGAAGTCTAGAGTCCCTGTAGTCTCCACTGACACCACACCAGAGAGTTTAGGGGAATGCTGTCCTGGGTCACTCCATGCTAACCCTCCCCATTGACACCACAGTGGGTGGAGGGGTTCTCATCTGCAGTGTTTGTTCCTAAAGTCCTGAAATCCACATCCAGTCCAACTTTGTATTCCATCTTTTGTAATCCTCTTACTCTTGTCTGTTGTATTATTAATATATCCTTAGTTAGGAGGAACAGAGAAATAAATTTACACCACTTGTCATGAAAATAGATTTTTAAAAAATCGAGAATACCTATTAATATCTTACGGAATTGCATGTCTGTAGAAGTTAGTTGTGAAATGCTACTGAATTATTTATATAGAAATAAAGGACATTATTAGATTTTTATGCCCATTACTCCTCACCTCTATCTACCTGTATCCACTTCTAAGCATAAAGCAGAATGAAGTAGAATATACTATTGCACAGATGTAGTCTTCAATTTAAGAGCCATCATTAAGTTACTGCAGAAGTTCAGACAAATTATTTAACTTCTCATTCGCAATTTTTATATTTCCAAAAGGAAAATGGAATACTATGTATATTCCCCAACATCTTCTTAACCTCTTATAATCATTCTCAGCCAATTAGGGTAGTTACATCCCACTTGCTTTAGCGATGTTGTAAATATAATTTAGTCCAATAAAGCATGAAAAGAGGCATACACAAGGCTTCTGGGAATGAAAGGCCAAGCTTTTGTAGCTGGATGTGATCAAAGACCATATTAACCCAGTTATTTCTTTAAACCAGTGTGCAACCATGAGGAGAACCAGACTTAGGATGAATCTTATACTATTTAAAGAAGAACAAAATAGAAAAATCATGGACCATTAAGTATATTAAGGAAATATTGAATCAAATAGACTTGAAACCTGTCCTTTTCCTGGACATCTTCAAATGTGATTATACTATTTTTTAAAAAAATAGTTAAGCCAATGAGAGTTGAGTTGCATAGTTTGCAGTGTCTTAACTAATGTGGAGAATAATAATAAACTCTAAGTTAAAGACCGGTGAAAATTAATTCAAACAATAAATATTGAGTGCACAATTTCAGGCACATAGAAGGAGTTCAGAAAATGGAATTGATTATTTTAGATATTTGAGGTTAAGATTGGAGTTAGAAAGACTAATCTAATATAGAGCATGGCAATTCAAGTTTTGGAGAAAGTGTATAATACTAGTAATGGACATTTCCCCTTCTTTGCACTATAAGTTAATTTGCTTTGGGTATTGACCGTGAAATATATAGCTTCAAACCACTCCAAGATAGAGGCCTCTCCACTCCCGTGGTTACATTTCAAACTATATTTTTGTTGAGGTTCACTGAAGACCTCTTAGTTTAGAATTTATTAATTGAGGATTGTTATTTATCCATCAATTTTATTTTAAAAAAGGCATTTAGTCATCTAGGCATTGCTACTTTCAGATTTGATGCTGTTAAGAAATGATAGTGTCTTAAGAAAGGCTTAAGATGTTAAAAACATATTAATAAACCGGGATGTGCCAAAAAAATTAAAAAATGTAAATAACTAGATTCTCACAAATACTTTGCTTTTACACACAAAGTACACTTCTCACTATTAATATTGATGCTTTACCAGTTTTAGACCAACATAAAGACTCATCAATATTGTGGAAATATCATGTAACATACACATGACTTTCTTACAAATCTTTATTATGATTAGATATTAAGACAATGGCTGGCATACATATTACCAGTGTATTTACACATTTATATAAGCAACTCTAAGGCTTAATTGGTACTTTTTAGTAATTTGATTTCCTATGGGGAAAACTACTTCTAGAAGAGGAGAGTATTACATTTTAAAAAATTACTTAACACAGAGGCAAACATGAAAATATCAGTGTTTAAAATTATTCATTCATTTTGTTGCATAGCACTCATTGTATTCAAATCATTTCTACATCAGCAACATTGGAGACTAGAACTGATTGTCCTGGATGTCATTGTAAGTTTACGGAAAGATGTTTAAATTTGGAGATATATGGCTACTAAAAGTGTAGGGGTGAATATTATCTTTTTATATCATTAATGTTCTTGATTTAATACAATATTTGCTATTTTGACTTGGGAAATTCTATTTAAAAATTTTTAGGACACCTGAAAGTATGAATTTAGTAAAATTTCTGTCTTCAAGAATGCAGGTGTTATATCATATGAAGAACATCTGCTGAACCAGCTGTTGTCACCTTTTAAGTTCAATCTGTTGCCAAGAAGCATTTTTCCCCCAATCGTTTTATTGGTTCATTTGGGGAGAATGATCTGGGACTGAGTGCCAAGGCTAGATGTGATTATTATAGAAAGAGTGATTTGGTGGGCCTCATGTGGGCCATCATGTCTTTGCAAATCGAATGGTCTGAATTGCTGCCAGGACATATTGGAGAGTAGTTGATAGATATACTGAATGGCACTGTTAACAGTGATGGTGAAATATTTTGCTTTAGTGAAGGTGAATGTGAACTCTGCACTGGAACCTGCTATACGTGTAGTCATTTAACCAGAACAAAGTACCTGTGATGCACTGGGCTCAGGTAATGGAGCCAAGAGTCTGACCTATGCAGTCAAAATGAATTGCAGGCTGAGCATGAAACTCAGTTAATTTTGGCGGTGTAAAGAAACACCCACATTATCTAGGTCAGCTGTCTACATTTTCTTTTCTTGGATGATTGCTACACTCTTAATTTTGTAAACCACAGAAAAGATTCGAGATATGAGTTTGATTTAGTTGTGAAGATATAAATAGATGTTCAAATATCAGTTAGAATTACCTCCAATTATTCAGCATGAGAATGAGATCAGAAACATAGAATTATTTCTCTTGTACTTTGTCTCATAAATATATCTCTAATTAGAAGAATGCAGTGATTTGTATGTATTTCTTGTACATTTGCCCCAGGCAATCACGAACCTCTGAATTGACCTGTCCATCAGGAGAAAAGAAAGCTGAGACTAGATGTTAAATGTACCATGTTCAATTTCTTAAACTGTGATACAAGCAAAATTCCACCAAGGAGAAAAATAATAACAAAAAATAGATTTTTATAAATACTTTTTACATTGTGCTAGGGGAGAAAGAAATCACAGGATAAGATGACATGGGTGTCCATGATGTTTCAAAAATGTCCATTTATTTATTTTTTGGGGTGGGGAGTTTAACCTTTTTATTTACTTATTTATTTTTTATTTCAGAATATTACAGGGGGATAAACACTTTGGTTACATATATCGCCTTTGCACTGCCCGAGTCAGAGCTATAAGCATGCCCATCCCTCAGACAGTGCACACTGCACTCATTAGGTATGAATTTAAAAACATTTACATTGGTGCATTAGTAAGTTAAATGCTTTCCTTTTAAAGACAAAGACAACACATTTCGTACTACTGAGACTTTGTCTCTTAGACATCTCAGGAATATAGGTTTGCTCTTTTCTGGCATTAGGTCAGTTTCTCTGAAAAAGTTAGAAACACTGCAGTATTGCTGAATAGTGATACCTGGACATTCTGCGAGGAAACCCAAATTCATTTCTACTGGGTTTCAGTTGGAGCACAGAGCAACTTTGCTTAGTATTAGTATCGGACTATTCAAAAATTAAATGATTTGATTTAAAATCTTGATAAAATTATTGATAATGTACAATATTTTTATGCTCAAAGAAAGTGATGCCATTAGGGATGCAGTCCCTACTTCCTTCGATCAGGTCTATACTCCTCTTCATTTATAAGAATCATCACTTTACCATATTCTGCTTTTCCTGGACGCTGTTCTTTCAGTTCATACCTCCAGTGACAATGTCTCCTTCCTGCCCCCCTCTTCTACACCTTTAAATCATGAAGTGTCCCTCACTGCAATCAACACATGAAAACCTCAGGCTTTCACCTCAGCTGAGGTCAGATGAAGAATGTTTTTAGATACCACACTCAGGAATTTGGAATTTACTTTTATGTGAAGAGGAACAATAAACATTTTTGGACCAAAGGTTAAGTAGAGAAATGACATGCTCAGATTTAATTATGTCATCAATAAAAAAATCCCTATTTTTCATAGAGCAACACCTGCCACAGAAAATTCCACGTATTTTTCAAGTTAGCTGCTCGAATCTTGGTAAAGTGTGTGAACACTGTACTATGCAGAGGCAGGGTGACTCTCCAATAAGAGCCAGTTATTGTAAAGGATGACGGAGAAAGAGTAGAAAGAAGATGCAGCACATGTAAGATACAAAGGAGACAAGATAAGGCACATACTGACTATGGCTTAGTTCATGATTGAGGAGCTCTCTTAGTTCATGATTGAAAGATATTAAAGGGAAGGAAAAGAGAAAAAAAAATTAATTCCATGAAAAGGCATGGAGGAACCTGAAAGGCATATTAGTAAGTGAAAGAAACTAATTTGAAAAGGTGACAAACTGTATGATTACAACCATACGACATTCCAGAAAAGGAAAAACTATGGAGACAGTAAAAAGACTAGCGGTTACCAGGGGTTAGGGGAAGGGAAGAATTAATTACAGAGCGCAGAGGATTTTTAAGGCAGTGAAAATATTGTGTATGATACTATAATGTTGGATGCATGCCATTATACATTTTTCAAATCCATGGAATATACAACATTAAGAGTGAACCCTAATGTAAACTATGGAATTTGGGTGATAATGCTCCATCAGTGTAGGATCATCAATTGAATTGTAACAAATGTACCAGTCTTGTGGGGGATGCTGACAATGGGGGAGGCTGTGCCCATGTCGGGGCAGAGGGTACATAAAATCTTTCTGTACCTTTCCACTCAATTTTGCTATGAACCTAAAACTGCTCTAAAAAATAGTCTATTAAAATAAAAAAGAGGATGCAGAGAAGCATTGGCGAACTATGCCTTGCCAAGTGTTTCAACTTTGCCAAAAGAGTTCTCTGACCTGGTGAGAGGGAAAAATGGTCAATAGAATGAGGCTGGAGAAGCTTTTGTGAACTATTCTACTTTATCTGCCTCTTCTGCCCAGCACGGAGTTTGACTTCTCTAAGAAAAAGGGCTGAGCACTGCAGAATATTTAGTTTTGACTTGCAAAATGTGGTGACTTGAGTGCTTCAGTGATACTTTAAGGCACTTTGATAGAACCAATTACTGTGGCTCTTACCTGCTGAGAGCCCAGGATGATCAGGGTATGGGAGCAGGTAACTGGGTAGGAACAAACTTGCATCCACTTCAACAGCAGAGTGCATGGGCACTTTGGCATAGGTCTGGGTGGTTTTAGACTATATTAATGCAGTCATACAACAAGTAGGTCAATCATACAATGTTCCTTTATCCCAGGAATTATCTCTACATTTTAAACCAGAAAGAGAGTATATAGGAAGACCAGTCACAGAATGTCTTTTTGTACTAATCACACCTTAATTATTTCATCCTAAATTGGAGAACTAGTTTAGTGGAATTATCCATTCATCTATCTAGCTTGGGGAACTATCTATTATACCTATGTTTGAAGTCCTCTAATTTGAGTCCAAATCCAGATTGTAAAAGTACAGGGCACCAGTTCTCAAGAAAAAAAAATATGTCTTTTTACTAGATTAGTTTCATCAGAAATCTTAGTTTTTAAACTCTGAAATATAAGAAAGGATGCTTGGAAGGCAGAACCAGAGACACATAAAAACAAAATACCCTTCCTTCCTTCCTTCCTTCCTTCCTTCCTTCCTTCCTTCCTTCCTTCCTTCCTTCCTTCCCTCCCTCCCTCCCTCCCTCCTTCTTTCTTTCTTTCTTTCTTTCTTTCTTTCTTTCTTTCTTTCTTTCTTTCTCTTTCTTTTCTTTCTTCTTTCTTTTCTTTCTTTTTTCAAGGCAAGTGTGAAAAGAAGTTTATTGAGGAAGGATATGATAGGTTTACAGAACAAGAGCAAAATAGGTTTGCCACAGACAACAAACAGACCCCTCTGTCATAACAAAAGCGCCAAAATGACTTCTCTTCACCCATGAAGTAATGTATGTACTGCAGGCAGAACTTATAGCTATTTTTATGTGAAGATTTCTGAGAGACATTTAGCAAAAACAGAACATCAGTAGGCAGTTTGACACAGAGATCAGTTTTTAATGTTTTAAGGCAGCAGTCCCCAACCTTTTTGGCACCAGGGACTGGTTTCATGGGTGACAGTTTTTCCATGGACCAGGA